>BLBF01000022.1:27226423-27288466 GCA_015471245.1 Laticauda colubrina | reverse complement strand
GATGAATGAGACTTCATCGAAACGTTGCCTAGATACTTCCAATTCTACGCGGGAGAAAACCCGAATAACCAAACTCAATACAGAAGCCTGATGACAGCAGATGAGATTCTGCTGAAACGTTGCTACAACTTTAAAAGCACCACAATGACATGGGATAATTCGAAGGAAGCTGAACAGCACACATGTAAGTACCCGCGAAAACTTTAAAAAAAAACAAAAACATATATATATTTAGTATAATTGGTGTAATTAATATTTCAAATAGATTTGAGATCCATAACAATAAATGATTAGATTGAGTATCAAACTTCCAATCAAACAGATCATAAAGGGTTGATTCCTTTTCATAATTTATTAGACAGTCAAAAGCTATTAATGCATGGAAAACACTAAAATACAGTGTAGTTCATCCTGGCTTCAATTTCTTTAATATAGACCTGAACAGTCTTTTATCAACTATTAGAGAACCCATTAATGTGTAGTGTAGGTTTTTCATTGATTTGATTTGAATAAAAAAAGTTTTAGGAAATCTTGAAAGTCTGCTTCCTTGTAAGGTGTACTATAATTGATCAATTGGGAATTTACACATGAATGCATTATAAATAGCAAAACAATGTAATACAATACTACATCCATCACAGAGCCTAAATACTGCATTGGTCATTATAGCTTCATGTAGGTTGTGATTTCAGTTTTCTCTTAGTGGGAATTAGCTGAAGTTTTTCTTAGGCTGCTAAAATATCTGGTGGTTAGATGTTTCTTCCTAATTGTTAAATTGAAGTCTTGCTCTTTTTATTAACTATGTGAAAAGAAAAGAACAATATGATTTATTGTGTACATTCCCAAGATTAATCTAGTTGGCACTAGATATCTATAGAATCTCTGTGACAAAAAACTGAAGGCAGTGATAGCACAGGAGAGGGATCAATAGGTTATTCATTAGAAGACTTTAATCAAGCATTGATTGGAATCATATGGTGAAATGTAACAGCACATCAAAAAGAAAGTACTCCGCTATTTTCTTTATGAGATTGCAACATAGGGATTCATAAAGCAAACAGAATAATTGCTTCACAAATACTGTCTAATTTCTGAATGCATTGTTAATGAATGGTTTGGTCTTAACCTGTATTTCAACTGCATTGTGCATTTCCATGTTTCTAATAAAAAACCAGTTTGTAGATACCTATGCAGAAAATATAAATATAGCTTTTCCATATATTCTATAGCCCTCAGCAGACAAACAAAACAATTTCCATTGGTCCAAAGCCTGGAAAAATAATGCAAAGGAGAGCCTTAACAGGACATGAATTAGAGAGCACAGTGTAAGATTTATGCATAATTATTTTGATGGCTGTAAACTTATTGTTTTTATTTTAAAACTTTCATCCATATAGCAGCACAAGCAAAGCAAATTAGACCACACATTTTCAATCTCTGATAACTCATCCTAGGTTTATGTCAGTACACTGCATGCACCACTTAATTGGGTGGGATGTGAACAATAAATGTTGGCTTGCAGGATTGCTTCTAATTTATAAATACAGCTTTCTCAAGAATATCTTGAGAATGCTTGGGATAAATCTAAGTTTGATAGCTTTTATGGCACACAAAGCAAAATATGAGAAGCTGACCGATACTTATTATTATCAGCATGTGCTTCATATAGTACAAGAAAACTAATAAACTCCTCTATATCATCTCAGTCTTTCTAACAAGAGTTTTTTAAAAGCCTTGACTGATCAAAATTATGGTGATGGAGGCTATTTTCAGTGGGTATATCAGGTATTGATCAGGAAATATATAAATGTAGACTTAGAAAAAATAAATGAACAATGTGAAATGAGTCATAACTGGTAATTATCTGTTTAAAAAGGTTTTTTTATTACATATATTAAGTAAACATATGTACTAATGGAAAGGGAAGGGATACTTGTCTTAATTTCTATGTTGAAAATCTGTGAGAGAATTAGTGAAGGATGCCATAGTTTAAAAGTGATTCCTAGGAAGAAATGAACATGGAGGAAAGGACATAAATGCAATAAAAATGAAAGAAGAATGATTTCTCAAGAAGGAAACATAAAACTTGAATGAAAAAGGACTAAGTTCACACAGAATGTATAGACAGTAGATGTGAGATAGAGGATGTAAAAACTTCCAGGAACTGGGTGAAAAGAATTATAGAGTGCCACCGAAGTGTCTGAGTAACTTTTATGGGAAATATGAAAAAGGAAGCCCAATAGAATGATGAAATGGAAAAGATTATGGTTGAGGAAAAACATGAATACAAGAATATGTAAATGATTGAAAGATAATGTGTAATGTATCGAAAGAAAGGTCCAAAGAATGCTTTCAAAGAGAGCAAAGAACTGTTAAAAGGTAAAAATACAGAGATATTTTATTGTTTCATGTATTTATGTATATATGAATGCTTCATTAAATGTTTTAGAGTTAAGGTGGAAACAAAGATACTTAGAAAGAATGAGCAGGTATAGTGAATAATGTACTATATAATGATTTGGCTATACAGGTGAAACTTGAAAAATTAGAACATCGTGCAAAAGTTCATTTATATCAGTAATGCAACTTAAAAGATGAAACTAATATATGAGATAGACTCATTACATGCAAAGCAAGATAGTTCAAGCCGTGATTTGAAATAATTGAGATGATTATGGCTTACAGCTCATGAAAACCCCAAATCCACAATCTCAGAAAATTAGAATATTGTGAAAAGGTGAAAACTTCACAGTGGACTTCAAGCATCTTGCAGAGTGTGCCTCTCCGTTCTTCCTCCAGACTCTGGGTTCTTGGTTTCCAAATGAGATGCAAAATTTCCTCTCATCAGAAAAGAGGACTTTGGACCACTGAGCAACAGACCAGTTCTGTTTTTCTTTAGGCTAGGTAAGATGCTTCTGACGTTGATTGTTGTTCAGGAGTGGCTTGACAAGAGGAATACGACATTTGGAGCCCATGTCCAGGATCCATCTGTGTATGGTGGCTCTTGATGCACTGACTCCAGCCTCAGTCCACTCCTTGTGAAAGTCCCCAACACTTTTGAATGGCCTTTTCCTGATAATCCTCTCCAGGCTGCGGTCATCCCTGCTGCTAGTGCATCTTTTTCTTCCACACTCTTCCCTTCCACATAACTTTCTATTAATATTAATACAGCACTTTGGGAACAACTTCTTTTGCAATTACCTTTTGAGGCTTTCCCCCTTATGGAGGGTGTCAATGATGGTTTTCTGCACAACTGTCAGGCCAGCAGTCTTTCCCATGATTGTGATTCCTACTGAACCACTTTTACTGAAACTATTTAAAGGCTCAGGAATCCTTTGCAGGTGTTATGGCTTAATCAGCTGGTTAGAGTGGGACACTTTGAGCCTAGAATATTGAACCTTTTCACAATATTCTAATTTTTTGAGATTGTGGATTTGGGGTTTTCATGAGCTGTAAGCCATAATAATCTCAATTATGTCAAATCATGGCTTGAACTATCTTGCTTTGCATGTAATGAGTCTATCTCATACATTAGGTTCACCTTTTAAGTTGCATTACTGAAATAATTGAACTTTTGCACGATATTTTAATTTTTCAAATTTCACCTGTAGTTCCACTGAGATAAAATGTGATAATTCTGATTGTTAATGTTTCACTTGAGTAGGAATACTTTTCATAATTCTTTTTAGCTTGCAGGAAGATTTACATAGTTACTCCTAAACTCTATTGAGTAATTATGGTATATTCTTAACTCTCCTTGAAAAATAATTACCATATTTCAAGAGTGCTTCCTGTGTACAATAGCATTTTACAAACCTGGGAGATGTTGATGGTAGACTATGTAGTAAAGAGTTGACAGAATCAGTGAGGGTCTGTTGAAAAAATATTAAATTTAAAGCACTATTAATTTTTTAATATCTAAATTACTCAGTGGCAGTTTTCGGTTAATATATTGCTGCAAGAGACTATAACCTGCTCATATTAAAATGACCGATTTAGTATTATTGGTGACAGTTGTTTATAGTAGTTCACTTCAAGGTTGTTGTTTGACTTTTCAAATCTATAGTTTAGTTCTTTACTTTGTCATATAAATAGATCATTCCTCCTGCAGCTAGATCTCTGTCACCCTGTATGAAATGTTGTGTTTGTTTCTCTTCTCAGGAGAGCACAAATCAGCAAGCATATTACTTTAGGGTCCTGATCTGTGAACATAATGCATAATGACTGATTATTTCTCCAATATCTGCATTTGCTGTTGGCGTACAAGCAAAACTTTTCAGCTTCCTGGAAAACTGAGTATGAAAATATGGCAGCTTACCATCTCAAATCAAATGAAAGAACAAATTTTCTTTTTCACTGTTAGCAAAAGTACGTGTCAGATATAATGCACAAGAAGAAATGAATTTATGGAGATAGAGAAATAAGCAAAACTAAAAGAGAGAGATACAGAAGGTTATTTTGAATAAGTTAATTTGCTGAAAAATTTCTAAGTGCTCTAGCGTTCAACAACAGGATAAAATTATCTTAAAGGACAGTTGAACAAATGAAAGTTCATAGGCATTCATGAGCAGGAAAGCATTTTTCATCATCAAGACTTCAAAGGATTTCAGGATCCTATTTAGAGCTCAAGAGATTTGTTTTGTTACTGTTCTTACAGAACATCTTCATTTCAATATTATGAAAATCAATATTGAAGACAAGTCATAATACATAATGCTGAAAGGGTCAGGATATCACTGTAATATAGATTTCCCCAGCAATGCTTTATTTATTTTACTAGTGTTGAAAAGATTCCCTTATATGTTTTCTAGCACATTACATTTTCTTTAAAACTTTGGTGGCATCCCATTCCCATATCTAAGCCACTAGGATAATTGTTTAATCGAGCTTACCCTGTCATTTATTACTCTAAGGATATAGTCACAAATTTGTGATTCTGCATGTTATTTGGCTGCAATAGATACTGCTGGATGGCTGGGCCATTTAAATGAAGTATTTTTTGATTAGAAAAATAAAGTAAGCTTTCAGGACTTAGAGACTTTTTTTTTTTGTAAAATGCTTAACCAGGAGGTGATTTGAAAGTAGACAAAGGGGTTAGTTATTTTTAAAAGATTATTTTTAATTAAAGTACTTTGGAATAAATTATAATTTAATTAGGAAAGTAAATTAAGCCTTTGTGGGAATATTTTCTGTTTGTTATTTTAAAAAATCAAAACAAAAGATGATTGTATAAGTGTATGAGTACATTGTGTGCCTGTCTATAACCACAAAGATGTGACATTTGACTGTAATTACAGATTGAAAACATCAAGAGACAGAAAGATAAAAAAAAGGGGAAAAAAGGGGGTGGTGTTTTTTTTCTTTTCCCTTGTTTGGGACACTTTGACTTTTGTTGTGTGGAGATATGTGTCCTGCATGCTGATTGGTCAATCTGACTGTTTTCTGGGCTTTGTTGTTTGAGCCAGAATACTAATTTCACAGATTTATAAGTGTAACAGCTATGTAACTAACTCCGAATGACAGACACATATGTTCCTGACGTACAGTGATGTAGAAATCTCCTCCAGGCTTTAGAGCTATTCCAGAGGTTTTTTGATAAAAATACTCAATAAAATATTATAAAAGCTTTGGCAATTTGGGCAGATTTGAAGAATTGAATGCAAAGATAGAAATAAATAAAGTTTATGGAATAAACGCAAGATTTGCAAGAACAAGAAATGTTCCAAGGGATGTTTTAGTGCACTTTGTAATGAAGAGGAAAATAGATCAAGTTTTGCAATATCATTTTAATACTAGTGTTAAGCCTGGGTTCCCCAACCAGGGTTAGGTAGACAAGCTAAACAGAATGTGCAGCGTTAGTCAGATAGGCACACAGATAAATGAGTGAGCTAAGTTTGTATATTTATTAACATACAGCAAAAATAACAGATATGCTTGTGCTATCAATAATATATTTCATTCCAGTATAAGTTTATGGCATAGTCAAATAACAGTCCAAATATCATTTACCATGTAGTCAGTCCATTCAGGGATATTCAGTTAGCAAAGTCCATGTAGAATATCCTATGTCAGTTCACTTACAAATCAGTCCTATGTTGTCTCTCCCGTTCGAGCAATGCAGTCTTGATTCCAAGCAGTAATCAGGGATCATCAAAGCCAGAGAGAGAGAGCAAGCCGTAGTCTTGCTACTTTTATATTGTTTTCTTAACCACTCCCTTAATTACTATCCCACAGTTAAAGCTGTATACACTCTAACATACACTAACTATGATTCATAGTTATTATTTCACCTAAACCAGTTAGGGTGAACAATGTTATCCCTAACATTCTCTCCTTTTAGGTTACATAATAACTATGAATCATTTACATCTTTAGAAAATATTTTTCGCAACTTTCTTTAAACTTAGTTGCTCCTTGAGCTTTTGTAAATTGGTATACTGCATGTCAGAAGAAAACATTGCAGACCAATTTACAAAAGCTCAAGGAGCAACTAAGTTTAAAGAAAGTTGCGAAAATATTTTTCGCAACTTTCTTTAAACTTAGTTGCTCCTTGAGCTTTTGTAAATTGGTCTGCAATGTTTTCTTCTGACATGCAGTATACCAATTTATTAATTCATTTTTCACTGATTCTCTTACATTTAAATATCTTAAGTCAGTATGTTTTGATCTAGTTTTTACAGCAATACTAGTAGCTAACTTTATAGCTGCTTGGTTATGCTCGTACACCATAATGGAATCTTTCACAGTTATACCCATGTCCAACAACAACTGTTTGTAGAAAATCAAGTCAGTGCATAATAATGACAGACATGAAAATTCTGCTTCCATCGTGGATAAACTAATATGCTGTTGTCTGATTGACCTCCACCCGATTAGTGTCTCACCAAAAAATATAGCCATCCCAGATGTTGATTTTCTAGTGTTTATATCAGTTGCAAAACTTGCATCTGCATAAGCACTAAGACTCAAATCATCCTTTGGTTCTATATATAATGCATGGTTTATTGTTCCCTTAAGATATCTCAATATTCTTTTTAAGGATTTCCAATGACATTCTTTTGGATCTGAATTAAAACGTGCCAGCTGATTTACACTTTAAGCTATATCTGGCCTTGACCAATTGCTTATATATGATAAGCTACCAATCAAAGATTGATATATGGACTTCTCAAATTTGGGACTTTGATCATTAGTTTGGCAAACTTCTTGACTCATTGGAGTCTTTGCCGGTTTACAAAGTTCCATCTTATAAGTTTTAATTAATTGGCAAATTTTATCTTCTTGAGATATTTTAAAACCATTATTTGTTTTATTAATTGTCAATCCTAGATATCTTTTAATTTCACCTAAATGCTTTATTTTTATCTTTTTGGCTAATAATGATATAATCTCATTAGCTTCATTATTAGTTTTAGTTATTAAAGCAATATCATCTGTAAATAATAACAATAATGACACCGTTCCCTTATGTTCTCTTTTAAACACACACGGATCTGCTAAATCAGATTTAAAACCTATATTGTTTAACTCTTTCACAATATATTGGTTCCACTCAAACCCAGATTGTTTCAACCCGTAAAGACTCTTTTTGAGTTTCCAACAATCATTACTATTTATTTTATTGTCATTTATGCCAATTGGTTTCCTTAAATATATAGTGTGCTGCAATGGTGCATGTAGATAAGCAGTTTCTACATCTAAATGGTTAATGACATAGTTTTTCTTAGCTGCCCACACTAATGCTGCTCTTAAAGATATAGCTTTAAGGCTTGGTGCAAAAACTTCATCATAATCAGATGCAGTTTGATTAAATCCTTGAGCTACTAACCTAGCTTTATGGGTAACAGTCCCACCATTTCCAGTTTTTACTTTAAATACCCATTTGCATCCAATGGATTTTTCTCCTGGAGGTAATTTGGCATCTTCATACACTTTCATTACCTTTAATGAATTTAGTTCTTTTTCCATTGCCTTTTGCCAATTCTCCTGATCCTTAGCAGGATACATCCTAAGTTCTTCTACACTAGTTGGAACTTTAGTTACTTGGCAAACTATACTTGCTTGATACCTATCAGGTGGTCTAGTTACACGTGTAGTACGTCTAGGTATTATAGGACTTACAGGTGGACTTTCCTCTATTAATTGTTCTTGATCATGTAATTCTTCCTGATCAACTATTTCCTCTTGTTCTGGTCCTATTTGCTCTTCGTGGACTTCTTCTTTAATTGGACTCTTCTTATAGCTAATCTCATCTTTCTACCTTGTGTAGGGTTCAATAATTACTTCATTATTTAAATCTTGCTCTAATCTATTCCATCCTACATGTTCTAGGAATTTTGCACTAGCACTGGTGTAAACTCTAGATGTACCTGGTTCCCAGAATCTATAAGATCTATGATTAGATGTATAACCTACAAAAATCAATCTTTTAGCTCTATGCTGTCCTTTGTATCTAAGTTGTGTAGGTATATGCACCCATGCTGGTGCTCCAAATGTGTGCATGTAACTTAAATCAGGTTTTGTACCATGCCACAGTGTGAATGGTAATTCACCTGTTGTTGAATTAACAACATTATTTAATATATGATTACCACACATTATTGCTTCTCCCCATAAATTGTCAGGTAATCCTGAATCAGACATCATAGTTCGTGCCATTGATTGTAATGTTTGGCCTCTTCTCTCTATAAAGGCATTATGTTGTGGCCTATATGGTGCAGACATTTTATGTTGAATACCTAACAGTCTTAATCTGTTTTGGAATTTATGATTTGTAAATTCTGTACCATTATCTGTGATGAGAGTTACTAATTTCTTTTTAGTTTTTCTTTCAGCGAATTTTAGCCAATTAAATAGATTTTGATATGTTTCAGTTTTGCTCTTCATTAAATAGCAAAACCCATATCTTGAATAGTGATCCATTATACTTAGTATGTTGTGAGCTCCTCCTACATTTGGTTTTTTCGGACCTATTAAATCAGCAAATACTACTTCTAATGGCTCTTTAGTAGTAAATCCATCAACTCTATTAGCCGGTATGACCCTGCTCTTATTTTGATTACAGGCATTACATTGCAAATACTTATTACAAGATTTCAAACTTATTCCCTTAGACAATTCAACAGTTTTCTTAAGCATTTTAAAATTTAAATGCCCTAGCCTTCTATGTAACAAGTGAATACATTCGTCATGAGGTTTCTTATTTTCATAAATTGTGTTAGCCACCTTTAAACCATCATCATTTAACACATATAATCCATCTCTTAAATATGCAGTTATTATCTTATCATCTTTTTCAAGTATGCAGTTATCTCCCTTAAATGTAACTACATATCCTAGTTTAACCAAAATTCTAACTGAAATTAAATTAAACTTAAGTTGTGGTACATATAACATTTTTACATTCTCTTTTATAAAAGAACAATATGCTATACCTTCACCTTTAGCTTTCAGTTTCCAGCCATTGGCTAACGATATCTGCTGTGTACTCTGGGACATTTTTATAAACTTTTTATTATCATTTGTTATACAATGGGATGCCCCAATGTCAACCACCCATAAATTATTTTTTACAGCTCCGTTAGTATACATGGCTAACTCTAAAATTTTATGTATTTTTTTGATGATTTTTAGTATTCTGGCCAGCGTTCTGGCGCTTTGCCTTTTTACAAAATCTTGCCAAATGTTCTCTTCCTCCACAATTAAAACACTTTTTAATTGCGTATGCAGTAGGAGATTCATTATCTTCTTTTTGAGGTTGCTCCCTCCTTAATTCATCTCTTTCATGCCTTCTTCTGGCCTCTTCAATCAATCTGCCAGTTATATCAGTTAAAGTTAAATTGTCCTTTGGCAAAATTTCAATTGAAGTTACGTAGTTATCATAACTTTCATCAAGGAAAGATAGAATTATATAAACTTGATGTTGTTCAGAGAATATAAGCTCTTTCTCGTGGAGTTCAGTAAAAATGCTTTGCATAGTTTTTAAATGAGTCAGCATATCACCATTTGTTTGTAGATGTGTCCTGAAAAGCTTCCATGTTAGATTTATGTGAGCACCAATATTATCTCGAACATAAATTCTCTTCAGCTTCTGCCAACACCCAAAAGCCGTTTTCTCTCCGTGGATATAAACAAGCTGTTGATCAGTTAAGGTTAACGCAATTATGCAAATGGCTTGTTGATTTTTATGCTTAAATTCTTCTATCTTTAGTCTGTCTTCCTCATTCTCTGGATCCCATTCTTCTACGTTTGGTGGATTTTCAATTATGTTCCACAGACTTTCTCCTCGTAGAAGTAGACTACATTTTGTAGACCATGATACATAGTTTGTTCCATCCAGCTTGGATATAAGGGACAAACTTTGTAGATTGACTTGTGCCATGTTTTCTTATATGGATATAAAAATATAATTAATAAAACATAGCTGTCTGTTTACTGTAATGTATAACAACACAAACTCTCACTTTTTACATAAATCTGTTTAACCTAGTTAAACTGACTTTGCAGCCTCTGGGCCCATAACCAGTATTAAGCCTGGGTTCCCCAACCAGGGTTAGGTAGACAAGCTAAACAGAATGTGCAGCGTTAGTCAGATAGGCACACAGATAAATGAGTGAGCTAAGTTTGTATATTTATTAACATACAGCAAAAATAACAGATACGCTTGTGCTATCAATAATATATTTTATTCCAGTATAAGTTTATGGCATAGTCAAATAACAGTCCAAATATCATTTTCCATGTAGTCAGTCCATTCAGGGATATTCAGTTAGCAAAGTCCATGTAGAATATCCTATGTCAGTTCACTTACAAATCAGTCCTATGTTGTCTCTCCCGTTCGAGCAATGCAGTCTTGATTCCAAGCAGTAATCAGGGATCATCAAAGCCAGAGAGAGAGAGCAAGCCGTAGTCTTGCTACTTTTATATTGTTTTCTTAACCACTTCTTTAATTGCTATTTCACAGTTAAAGCTGTATACATTCTAACATACACTAAGTATGATTCATAGTTATTATTTCACCTAAACCAGTTAGGGTGAACAATGTTATCCCTAACAACTAGTCTAAAAATTGATAATAAAAATATAATTATTCCATTAGACTAAAATATTTGGCAGAAAAATATCCCATTTTGATGGGGAATTTTTCTATTAAATAACAGTATTTCATTTGAATTTTATTCAAAAGATGAGAGTTTCTATGAAAGTGTAAAAAAGAACTGGAGGATATTTAAATGGAGATGTTAGAAGAGATGACATTAAAAATAACAATAGACCCAACAGGAATCTGAAAAGGATAGTTCCAGATTCTGTACTAAAGATTTAACATTATTATGGAATACAAACGCTTAACGTAGAATATAAATGGAGTGCCCAGATTTTGATTGTGTGATAATGGGGATGTTCTGATAGTCCTAAGTGTGAGAACAGGTCATCAACCTTATTTTTCAATGCTGCTGTAATTTAAAACTGTCACTAAACAAATGATACTATTACTATTATTTGTTACAAAGGAAACCGGAAGCTTCTTCTATTTCTTTTTATCTTTTATTTTTGCATCTTTCTTTTTTCTTTCTTTCTTTCTTTCTTTCTTTCTTTCTTTCTTTCTTTCTTTCTTTCTTTCTTTCTTTCTTTCTTTCTCTCTCTCTCTCTCTCTCTCTCTCTCTCTCTCTCTCTCTTTCTTTCTTTCTTTCTTTCTTTCTTTCAATACATTTTTATTATTATCATATAAATATATTGAATAGTGTAATTGTCCTGGCATTCCACTTACCACAAAACAAAAGTAAAAACAGAATAACATATATACCAGTGGTGGCTAACCTTTTTAGGTGTCTGAGCCAAAAATTGCATGCATGCCAGCATGCACGCACTCATGTGCCAGCACCCAGAATGGAATGCATGCACACCTCCTCACACCTCCTGCTCATGCATGTGCAATCCCCACCCCCCACCCCTTACCTGCACTGTGCCTCACAGCTGATTTTTCGGCTGGTTTGAGGCCTTTTTTGGTATTTTGGTAGGATAGGACATGATGAAATGTGCCTATAATTCGGCCTGAAAAGTCTTGCAGAGGCTTCCAAACTTCTGGGAGGCCGAAAAAGGCCTCAAACCAACAGGGAAAAAATCAGCTGTGAGGTGTGCGCATGCACATTGAGGTAAGTTTGCCTGTAGCTCGTGTGCCAGCACAAATGGCTCTGCATGGGGCACTTGTGACATACGTGCCATAGGTTTGCCATCACAGATATATACTATTTTAAACAGTGCTAATATTGTACAATAGTTTCTGACCATCCTATTCTAACATGTCAACTTATCTATCATTCTAATACTTACATTCCTATAATGATATTAAAAATAATATTTCTTTCCATGTCCACCTGACCTGATTCTTTCAACTTCTTCTTTATGTTTCTAAGGGTTTGATAGAACCTATTCCATGTTGAATAGTATTCTGTATCTCCTTTATCTTTATTTTTAGTGTTAGTCTGTCCATTTCCGCACAATCTAGTATCTTCCTTATCATCTCATCCTCTGAAGGGGTGTTTTTGTTCTTCCACTGCTGCACACATATAATTCTTGCTGTGTTCAAGACATGTAATGTTAAATATACTGTCCCTTTACCATTGCCATCTGATATAATACCTAATGAAAACAATTTTGGCTTAAATCTATAAGTTCAGTAGTGGGATTCAAAAATTTTTACTACCAGTTCTGTGGCTATGGCTTGGCGACTGTAGCTAGGTGGGCATGGCAGGGGAAGGATACTGTAAAATCTCCATTCCCACCCCACTCCAGGAGAAGGATACTGCAAAATCCCCATTCCCTCCCCCACTCCTGGGGAAAGTTACTGCAAAATCCCCATTCCCTCCCCACTCCACTAACCTGTTTTCCAGCTCTGTTCTCCTGTGCAGGGTAACAAAAGAAGACCCAGACAATCAGATGGGACTTGGGAGGCAGAAAATAGATGGGGGCAGGGCCAGTCAGAGGTGGTATTTGCCTGTTCTCCAAACTAATCAAAATTTCCACTATCGTTTCTCCAGAACTGGGAAGAACCTCATGAATACCACCTCTGTATATGTTGCTTGATTATTTTTTCTAACCATGTATGGATTTGTGTCCAAAATTTCCTTGCCTTTATACAGGTCTACCACATGTGGTAATATGTTCCAGGTGTTTGCTTACATTTCCAACACATTATTAAATATTTTAGTCAATATTGCTGGGTGCAGATGCCACCTATAGAACATTTTATGGAGATTTCCCTTATATGCTGTGGCCATCTTTCTGTATAAGTTTGTGTTACATCTTAAATGTTCTCTCTAAATTTTTTGTTCTCTTTAAAACTTTTAATGATATTTTTTTACTTTAGATATGCAGAACAGCCTTATTTTAATGGGTCAGTCAGGAGAGGAATATCTGATGAATCCAAAGTTCAGTTAAAATGCAATGTCTGTCACAATTTGTGTAGATTTTCACCATAGGTATACATGTGTAATTCTTTTTTTTTTTTTTTTGAAAATTTTATTTCGGTTTTCACAAAAACAAAATTCAAATAAAACATCTTTTTTGAAAATAGCATGGTCCCAGGTTATCACTTCTTCATACAGACACAAAACTCAAGTTCATGCTCATTTTTATATTCTATTCCATATCTTATTACCATTTTATATTTTCTAAATAGTTTTTCCCCTCTTTTAATTTTTTTGACTTTGTTTTAATTATCTCATCTCAACTCAAATCATTATATTTATACTTTTGTCTGTCCTGTTACAATTTCATATTATCTTTTCTTATTAAGCAAATTTTTTCCTGTAGTTACCAATTAGAGTATGACGCCTTTATATCCTTTAATTTTATCCATTCAAACTCTTATTTAAGCTTCAGTGTACAACTTTAAGATTATAGCATTCAATATAATACATAACTTCTAATCGGATTCTGTTTGGTACATTCTTAAAATAGACACTATATTCTTAAAAAGAAAAAATTATATATAATGTAAATAAAACACACATTCCATTCCAATTCAATTCTATCATTAATATGCATTAAAATCTTAACATCTTTAACATTTCTTTTCAATTGAATATCATACTTCCTTGGGAACACTTATAAACTTTCCATGGTTAATACTTTCCCCCCATATTTCTTACTTATATTTTTCTAAATCATTACTAATAATTAAAAATGTTCCCTTTAAATTCTCTCAATCATTTTAATTCATTTATTTATTAACAAACATCCCACAACATTACAATAAATATTTTATCCATCATCATATTTTCTAAAATTATTTCTATTTGTAATATAACAATGCTATCTTTTGAACCTTTGCAGAATCCCTTTTACAATTAAATTTTCACCCATTATCTCAAAACAAACTTATGGTTACAATCCTTATATCTTTTCCCTGTTTCTCTATTTCTTGTTTCTGTCATTTATAACATCTTTTCCTTGACTTCTTCCCTCTCTTCTTCTCCCTCCCCTTTTTACCCCCTCGTCTCTCTACTTCTAACTCTCTCATCTGCAATCCCCTTTTCTGTTGCTTTCTAATATTATACTTATCTTTCAAATTGTCCTTCTTCTTTTTGGTTGTTTTTTTAATCTTAAACCTTTCACTCTCTTTCCCCCCTTTTCTTTTTTCTTCCTACTTAAAATTATTTTATCATTAAAGATGGCTTCTTCTTTGCCTCAATCTTCTTGTTCTGCAAACATTTCTTGTTGCTTGTCATAGTTTCCAATCTCCATTTCTAAGAATTGAAACACGAAGCCAAAAGAACTTCTCCCTTCTTGTGCATTTTCTTTCCATTTTTTAAGTTCTGTTTTCAGTTCTTCTAAGAGTGATAACATTTTAAAAACTTTTAAACAACCACCCAGTTAATTTTAATCATCTAGATGCAAAAACCAAAAGTCACCAAATAATCCAAATAATCCAAGGCTGTTTCTAATTGCTTCTTTTTTCCACTTTTTCTTTCTGGGGTTCTATTATTTTGTTACCAAGTTTCAATTAAAATATATATTTGAGGAATCTTGTTAAAATTTCACTGTGAGTTCCTTTTAATTACATTTTTTTTCCAATTTCTTGCTTAAGTCTCTTAGCTGTCAGTATAAGGAAGGTGTTAGGAATATAAGTCACCTAACAGGTATTTGGGTTAGAAATATATAAACCAGGAAAGACATTTTAACACTCTCTCTTTAAGGGACTGCAAGAGCATGCAATTGGGTGTGGTTTCTCAAACGGCCATAAGATGGAGCCAGAAACCTAGTTTGCCTTAGTCTGAGTCTCAGAAGAGAGTGTGAGTGTATCTTTGTTTCCTTCTGTTGGAAAGTATTGCCATTGCTCCATTTTTCCTAATTGACTGATATTACTGGATTTAATGTAAGTTTAATACTGAACTGTTTTTGACACTGGAATTTAATATTTGGGTTATCCCCGGATGAAACTGACTAATTTTACCTGTGAATGACTTTGGACTGCCTATGTTGGACTTTGCTTAACATTTCTGGAAGTAAAAATCGACATTTACTGTAAATCGACAATACTGCTCTGTGTGTATTATTCCAGCACTACTCTCTATACATCTCCCTGTATGCGCTCATTCTCCTAACGGGGAATTACCTCAACAGAAGGGAAGAAAAAATACCTAATCCTTTCCCTTCTCTCTCTCCTTCGCAGCTTCAAAATCTTCTTTGGGAACAATGTTGTTAAGTTTAAATTCCAGGGTACCTTATTTGTTGCTTTTGCTGTTTGACCCGGTCAACCAAAACTTTCTCTTCTTCTCTACCTCCTACACATTCTTTTCCAGTTGAGTTCTTCTTTGTGTTGGTCATTTCTGATCACCGCTGCAACCACCTTTGGGAAAGGGAGTAATGGCCAGCTGGGGAGGAGAGATGCGGCTCTCCTCAACCCTGCAGGCTGTCTCCCCCCTCTTCAGGGTGAAGAGTGGTGACTTAGCCCCGAAACAGGGTGACTTAGCCCCGAAACCAGATGGCTCAGGGTGCTCCTGTGGCGAACATAGATCAAAGCCTCGGAGAGACAAGGTTTCGGTCTGTCGCTGAAGAAGCTCAAACCGGAAGCCCGGGTATACATGTGTAATTCTTTAAAATGGTATCACTTAGATTTAGATTTCAATCTGACTTTCACTTTAAACTTTGCACAAAAAGAATTGTAGCCCAAATCCATTAAAGCAGGTATGTTAAACTCATGTTTCACTGTATGTAGATATTGATTATAAATCTATAATATATAATTATATCATGGGAAAGCAAACTGAAGTAAAAATGTGGGCCACAAGTAAAGCTACAAAGTGATAAAGAAACATGTAATAGAAAGATTGATTCTTCTCTGTCTAGTTTATACAAATAAAACGAGCTCAAAATAGAAAAAAACAAACACGTGTTTTTCTCTCTGTGGAAAAAAAGCCTACAGAAATTGAAGAAAATATTTTTGCACAGTTTTAATTTATGTGCATTTTAATGTGTAGGGTTGAATGTTCTTTGATATATTACTTTCTGCTATTCTGTATTTTTCCAATTTCAGCCAGTGAAGTCTTGGTGGCTGGGAGTCCCTGCATATTAAAACAACAGGCAAATATTTGATGACATTATTTCAGCAGCATCTTTTTTTTTTAAACCACATCTTATGGACATCCCTACTTGTGGCTAGTGTTAATTTAGGATTGCAGTGCACAGAGGCAATTATTTTGATCCTTTAGGAGTAAGCACCATAAAATAAATGTGGGGTGTATTCCTGGTAAACACAAAGAGAGCCAAGCTGCATGTTGCAGTACTTTTGAATAAAATGGAGGATGTTTATGGACATTGATTACATAATTAAATAGGAATCGTAAAGCCCCAAAGAGGAAATTGTGTATTTTATACACAAAGTAAATATGTTCTCTGGAGAGATTATGAGTATTGCAGAAAAGTCTACACATCCCCTTTTCAAACAGATCAAACAGATAATCAGAGTTGGAAGGGACCTTGTAGGTCATCTAGTCCAGCCCCTTGCCCAAGTGGGAGACCCTACACCATTTCTGACAAATAGTCCAATCTCTTCTTGAAAGTGTCAAATGATGGTGCTCCCACAACTTCCAAGGGCAAGCTGTTTCATTGGTTGATTGTTCTCACTGTCAGAAAGTTTCTCTTTATTTCCAGGTTAAATCTTTCCTTGTTCAGTTTCCATCCATTATTCCTTGTCTGGCCTACAGGCGATTTAGAAAATAGTTTGACCCCTTTCTCCTTTCAAATATTTGAGGGGTCAATATTTGACCCCTCAAATATTGGAAGACTGCTATCATGTCTCTCCTGGTTCTTCTCTTTACTAGACTAGCCAAGTCCAGTTCCTGCAACCGTTTGTTGCATGTTTTAGCCTCCAGTCCCCTAATCATCCTGGTTGCTCTTCTCTTCTCTGTACTTTTTCTAGAGTCTCAACATCTTTTTTATAATGTGGTGACCAAAACTGGATGCAGTACTCTAGGTGTGGTCTTACTAAGGCTTTTTCGAGTGATATTAGTACTTCTCTTGATCTTGATTGTATCCGTCTGTTAATACAATTTAGGATTACATTTGCTTTTTTGGCTGCTGCTGCACACTGCTGGCTCATATTTAGCTGGTTTTCCACTAAGCTCCAAGATCCCTCTCGCAGTTACTGCTATTGAGCCTGGTTTCACCCAGTCTATATGTGTACTTTTGGTTTTTCTTGCCTAAGTGTAGGACTTTACTTTTCTCCATGTTGAATTTCATTTTGTTAGATATGTCCCAGTGTTCTAGTCTGTCAAGATCCATCTATCTTCTTGGATGTTAGCTATTCCTGCCAGCTTAGTACCATCTGCAAATTTGGTAAGTTCCCCTTCTATTCCCTCATCTAAGTCTTAATGAAGATATTGAAGAGTCCTGGGCCTAAGACGGAAGTTTGTGGCACCCCACTGCTTACTTCCCTCCATGCAGACTTAGACCCATTAAGGACTACTCGTTGAGTTTGGTTTGTAAGTTGCAAGTCCATCTAGTGGTGGTGCTATCTATTCCACTTTTTTTTCTAGCTTGGCATGATCTGTTTTTAACAAACCTGTGCTGACTGCTAGTTATTACTTTACTTGTTTCTAAATGTTGGTAGATCTGTTTTTTTTTTTAAATTATCTTTTCCAGTATCTTCCTGGGTATTGATGTTAGGCTGATTGATGTATAGTTTTCTGTGTCTGTTTTTTTTTTTTTCCTTTTTTGAAGATGGGAACCACATCAGCTCTTTTCCAGTCCTCTGGTAGTTCCTTGGTGCTCCAGGATTTTTGAAAGATATGGTGCAGTGGTTCTGAGATGACCTCTGCCAGCTCCTTTAAAACTCTGGGATGCAATCTCAGACCCTGGTGATTTGTTTTCATCAAGAGATATCTAAATTTCACTTGGATAAGCAAGATGGAGTAAGGGCAAAGAAAGAGAAGAAGAAAGAAGATCACAAAATCAGGAGACTTTGAAATTATTCATCCCCGTTCCACTAATTTTGATAGAACCTAGATGCTACAAATGTCATCTATATGCTGTTTAGCTTTAATATTATTGTGACCCTGAACAATTGTAAAGAATTCTGTTTCCTTTATAAACCAGAGTGTGCTGACTTTACTATTAAAGGTTTAAGCATTATCTGCATTAAGCCTTAAAATAAATAAATGCTATCCATTGGGTGCCCATTTACAGCAAGATATCTAGGCTGAATAATAATTAAAAAAGATTATGAAACAAAAATTAAACCACATCATTAATTTGTGCTGCAAAGTACTTTTCATTTTGGATTAATCTCTGCTGACAAATGAAGTAGAAATATTTTGTTACTGAAACATTTTTATATTTGATAGATTCCGTACTAAACTTAGTGAGATTATGCCTAAAGCCTTGGATGCAATCCAATACACTCTTACATGCAAGAATCTTCAAGCTATGTGAGACAAATAAGCATGTAAAATATTGATCTAGCATTTGTCTAGCAGAATAATATCAACTAGTGAATTATCAGATGTATAATGAGGCCATCGTTTCGCAGGTATTTAGATTATAGTATTTTCTAACTATAGCTGGAATTATTAGGGTTTATACTTGGCAACTTTTGCTTGCAAAATGTATTTTTTACTACTTGGATGCAGCCTCTCATCTAAATGGTAGGTATAAATTAAATTTTATTCAAAAATTTATTAATGGAAAATGGTTATAATTTCTATTTTATTTATGCATTAAATTTATAGGCTGTTTCACTCCATTGTGATTCTGGAGAACACACAATATAAAAGTTTTAACACTATCTGAAAAGTACAGAAAAAAATATGGAAAAATAATATCAAAATTGCACAAATCAATACTCTCTTAAGGACTCTGCTACCCAAATTAGTTCAAGGCCTGGAGAAGAGTATATTTAAATAAGATCTGTGTGGGGGTCATATGAATCTCTTGGAGGCCTGTCATTTTAGAACAGGTGCTATGACAGAGAGGGTCCACCTCCAGGGTCTCCTTATATGACACTGTTTAATCAATGGAACTTAGATCACCCCAACTCTGCTAGATTATATAGCATGGAAAGAAACTATGGAAGACAAATAATCCCTCAGATAACCAGGCCTATGTTATAAAAGACTTTCTAGAAGATAACCAGTGTCTTGAATTGTACCTTGAAACCTACTGTAACTTGTACAGGCTCATGCATCAGGGATACAACATGGACGTACCATGGCAGGGTCATAGTTTCAGTTACTGCTGCATTCCAGGACCACCTATAGCTTCAGAATACTGTCAGAACACAACACATTGCATTAGTCCAAACACAAGGTGACTAAGACATAAGCCACTGCCTCCCAGTCCAGGTATGGGTACAACCGACACACTAGAAGAATATATACAAAAGCCTTCCTGGTCACAATTATTACTTGTTTCTTGGGCAGAGGCTATAAGCCCAAGAAAACCCCCAAGTTGCATATCAGTCCCAAAAGCAGAAGTTGTAATTTAGGAAACATTTCCCAGCTCAAATATTCTAAATACTCACAGTTGCTCTGTCTTTTCAGGGTTCAGCCTGATTTTGTTTCTTCCTATCCAGGCCTCCAAAGCCACCAGCCATTGACACAAGACACTGGCCACATTTCCTGGCCTGATAGTCAATTGCTATTATGGCAGTGATGACATCTCATCTCAAACTGAGGGCTGTCATGTAGATGTCACTTTATTTTTTAAATTGCTTTGAAAATATTAATGGAAAAAGGGAACAAATCTATACAAAGATAATAATAATAATGCAAATACATATAACCTCAAGAAAAAAGATAATTAAAAAAGTAAAAAATATAACAGATAAAACTATAACATCTCATTATAACAGTTATTATATATACTTATCTAAAGTAATTATTATTACTCAAGCAAGTATATATTTATTTCTATGTGGATGTTAAACAGGAGGGTTAAGAGTGTCATGTTGAGGCAATTTATATGCTAGGGCTCCTTAAATTGAACCCCCCCCCACCCCAAATACTGACTGAAAGCAACTACAGGAAAAGGTGGGCTTCTAAATGGTGCACTGAAGTTTTTAAACAGTATATGTTGTTCTAGTTTTAATGTTTGTTATTTTTTCCTAATACATGCTACTTTAAGAGCAGAGATATATGGGTAATATGTACTGCTGTTCCCATAAACTGAGGACAGTGTATAATGCAATGTTCAATATCAACAATTTAACACACCAACTACAACTGGGAATACACTTTGCCATACATGTATGCACCTAGTTTAATGAAATAATTACTAGATAGCCTGGTGGGTCAGAAAATAATAAAATAACTGTTTGGGCATGGTAGGTCATAGGAAACAAATTCTAACATTCAAACACAACATGAAAATTAATATAAGAATGATTTATAGAGTAAATCAAAAGAATAATAAGAATTCTTAATTAAGGAATGTTCCGTTTGGAAATAAGGTGTGCAAGACTGGGTCCCAACAAACAGCTCTTTTATTAAACAGTAAAGCAATTGGTAACGGAACATTTGCCCAAGCCGCAGCAGCCCTTCTTATAGCAGCTTGCTTGTGACTTGTGGCCAATAACAGTAGTTCAAGTGTTCCCACTGTCCGGTGGGTCAATTGGAATGGCTCCCAAGTAACCAATCTGAGAACGGCCTTCTCGGCCAATCAGTTAAAGGTATTTGGAGTCTACCAAGTTCTATACACAACAAGGAACTTTTTGAAATTATATTTGTTTTCTTTTCTGGAATTTAAGCAAAGTGAAAGGTTGTCCCTCAAATTAACTGTTAAGTTTACTGTATACTATGGCCACATTGTAGTGTTTTGTGTGGTTTTTTTTTTTTTTGCTTACTGATATCTTCAACAGATGGTTGCATTAGATCTGCATTAATTTACGTGTTATAAATTTAAAATGGCCTTGTCACATATTGTACTATCACAACTGTTAAAGGCCCTGTCACACTGCCCAACGGATGCAAAACATTAGTAAAAAGGACACAACGGACGAGAAAAAGGTTCCATCCGGTGTTATCCGCTCTCAAAAGGGGCAAAAATTTGCATAATGAGAGCGGATAACACAGAAAGGAACAGAGGCGGGGAGGACGCAGAGCGGATGGAAAGCGGATGCGGAACGGAAGCCCAGAGGATGGAAGCGGATGGGAACGGATGACACATCCGCAGGGCTTCCGGGGGGCCTCAGCAAAGCGGACGTGGAACGGATACAGCGGATGCACAGCGGATGAAGCGGATGCAGAGCGGAAGCCTAGCGGATGCACAGCGGATGAAGCGGATGCACAGTGGAAGCCTAGCGGATGCACAGCGGAAGCCGAACGGATGCCAAGTGTTAATGCGCATGCGGGGGGGATGCATTGCGTAAGCCCCGCGGATATAAAGGGAAGCAGCTCCCAAGCAGGTCACCATTTGGAGGAAAGACCTGCTGCCGGATACATCGAGTCCTTGCCTGCCCTGCCTGCATGCCTGCCTGCAAGCCTTCCTGCCAGCCTACCTGCCAGCCTGCCTCCAAGCCTGCCTCCCAGCCTGCCTCCCAGCTTTCTGGCCAGCCAGCCTTGCTCTCTGCCTGCCTGCCAGCCTTGCTGCCAGACTGCCTTCCAGCCTCCCTGCCAGCCAGTCTGCCTGCCAGCCTTGGTGCCTGCCTGCCTGCCTGCCTTCCTGTCATGCTTCCTGCCATGCTTCCTGCCAGGCTTCCTGCCAGGCTTCCTGCCAGGCTTCCTGCCAGGCTTCCTGCCAGCCTTGGAGCCTGCCTGCCTGCCAGGCTTCCTGCCAGCCTTCCTGCAAGCCTTGGTGCCTGTCAGCCTGCCTGCCTTCCTGTCATGCTTCCTGCCAGGCTTCCTGCCAGGCTTCCTGCCAGCCTTGGTGCCTGCCTGCCTGCCAGGCTTCCTGCCAGCCTTCCTGCAAGCCTTGGTGCCTGTCAGCCTCTCTGCCAGCCTCCCTGCCAGCCAGCAACCCTACAACCATGGGGAAGAAGCGAAAGCCTCAGCAATCTGCTGCCATCCCTGGCAAGAGGGACAGGGCCACCCTCCCGCCCCCTGTCCCTGACTCTGCTTCTGCTTGAGCTTCTGCTGCTCGGGCTCGCTCTTCTGGTGCTGGAGCTTCTGCTGGCGCTGCTCCTGGCGGTGTTGCTTCTGCTCGTGCTTACTCTGCTGAAGCTGCACCTGGCTGTGGTGCTTCTGCTGGTGCTTACTCTGCTGAAGCTGCTCCTGGCGGTGGTGCTTCTGCTCGTGCTTACTCTGATGAAGCTGCTCCTGGCAGTGGTGCTTCTGCTCGTGCTTACTCTGCTGAAGCTGCTCCTGGTGGTGGTGCTTCTGCTCATGCTTACTCTGCTGAAGCTGCTCCTCGTCCTGCTGGTCCTGCTCGTGCTCCTGGACTTGCTCGTCCTGCTCGTACTTCTTGTGCTCCTGGTCTTGCTCGTCCTGCTCATTCTGCTGGTCCTGCTCATGCTCCTGGTCCTGCTCGTGCTCCTGGTCTTGCTGGTGCTGCTGGTGCTTACACTACTGCTGCTGATCCTGGTGCTGCTGGTGCTGCTGGTGCTGCTGCTGCTGCTGCTGATGATGATCCTGCTGCTGCTGATGATGATGATGATTATGATCCTGCTGGTGATGATGATGATGATGATGATGATGATCCTGCTGGTGCTGCTGCTGCTGGTGGTGTGGAGGAGCAGCCCCTACAACTTTGAAGCCCCTCTCATGAGGGCCCATCTGGTCCTGCCAAAGGGAGGAAGAGGCGTATGCGACAATGGGAGAGGAGGCAATACTCCATTGAGGGGGAACAGGAGGATGAGGTGCTGGAGTGGCTGAGAGAGAATGACTATCTGTAGCGGAAGGGACACAGGGACACCAAGTGGAAGCATGCTGCTTGGAGAGAGAAGGCGGAGAGTATGGGCTACACTTCGGAGGTGCTCCTTGGCTGGTGAAAGCACATGCACACCTGGTACGGGAAGCTGCACCTGAAGAAATCTGGCCAGGCCACGGTTAAGCTGACGGACAGAGAGACCTACATCATGACCAAGTGCAGCTTCCTGGAGGGTGAGATCCACCACCAAGGAGCAGTCCCTCTGTCCACCCTCTCTCTCCGGCAGCCTGCTGAGTCCTCTTCCGGCCGAGAGTCAGTTCCTGTCTCAAGGCAGGTTTCTGTTGAGCGTGCCATGGCGGAGAACCTCCGGACAGGTGTTGTAACCGTGGTGGAGCGTGTGGAGGACTCCCTGGTGCAGTGGGAGAAAGGAGACGGCGTGTCCACCACAGCCGTACCCGCATCCACCCACAGCTCCACCTCCACAGAAAGGCAGAGAGCCAGACAACAGGAGGGGCAGAGCCACACTGTCCTGCTGGAGAACAGGGACACCATCCTGACCAGCATAGATCTCCTCTCTCAGCTGGTCCACACCGACTCCTCATCCTCCAACCGCAAGGCCTTCTTCACCTATGTCAACCAGACCCTCGTGGACATGGCGGAACCCCAGTACCAGGTGGTGAAGGACTGGATCACCGAGCTGCTTCACAACCCTCCAGATCCAGAGGAACCTGCTCCCACCCAGTCCAGGTCTGCTCCTCCACCCCAGGTGATGTCCCTCCCATTCCAAGGCTTTCCACAGGCCCTCACCTACCAGGGCTACGGCTTCCAGGAGGTCCAGCAGCACAGGCAGCAGCCCTTCCCAGTCCAGGCACAGAGTCATCGGATGACACCATTGCCACCGTTGCCACCGGTTCCACTGATGCCACCCATGCCACTGCTGCCACCAACGCCAACGATGCCACTCACGACACTGATGCCACCCACGCCACTGATGCCACCAATGCCAGTCCTCACCCAGCTGCAGACCAGACAGCCCCACTACACTGCTCCTTCCTCCACCCCACAGCCAAGCCCGGCCTCAGTACATCTGTTGTTGGTACTGGGGCTGACACCCCATGGCATGGCGGAAGGGGCTCTCAACATCACGGGTCTGAGCCAGCTGTCTGAGAGCTTTCTCAACGCACCATCACCTGTTGTCCTCTCGGGGTCAGGCACCCCAGTGGGGCTTAAGACCAGCACTCCAGCACCAGCCACCTCCACAGCACCTGGACCCTTCACCCCTGAGACTGGGCACACCTCCGAGTGACCAAGAGGATTGCCAGAGACTGGCTGGCTGGCTACCTGTGGACTTTATTTGGACACTTGACTTGGGGCATTTTTCTTTTACAGCTTGTTGTTCAATAAAGTTTATCTTTGATTTACACACTTGCTTCATTGCTTTTTTTAAATAAAGTCTTGATGGAAACTTTTAGAATTGGTCTAAGCCTTTGCATGCTTGTAGGATGGGTTAAGATAGCAGTGGGGTAGGCAGGGATACCTTTGGAATGGGTAATAGCTGTGGGTTAGATAAACCTCCAGTGCAAGCATAGTGGGACTGTAGGGTCCACCCTCCCAGGTGCCACACCTATGGCCCTTTATTATCAATAATAATGTAATAATCATCCACACATGTCAACACAAACACAACTCTTTATTAAATGCCCTGATCATTATAGGGCCACTCAACATACATGGCCCAATCTCTTCTGTGTGATGAGACAGGCTGAAGGAAACATCCATTAATCATCTATCATCCTGTCTTGCCACTCCATCGCTCCAGCTGGGGAGTTGCACCAGTGTTTCAGGAGGTTGCGCTGCTTCTTCCCTTCATGTGAGGCTCTGTTGGGGCCTTGCACATCCTCAGTGTCTATCAGGTTTTGCCCTTGCCTCCATTCCCCAGGCTCTATGTCCCCATTGCCTTGTTGGAGGTCCACGAGCCTGTTCTGCAAGACTGGGTAGCGGCTGCGCATGAGATTGTGCAGGATGCAGCAAGCTTCCACGATCCTCCTCATGGTCTCTGGGTGATGCTGCATGGTGGTGAGACGTACCTGGAACCTGTTGGCCAGGATGCCAAAGTTCTCCACCACCTGCCTTGCCCTGGACAGCCTGTAGTTGAAGATCCTCTCTTCACGGGTGAGGAGTCTGGAGGTGTAGGGCTTCATGAGGTAGGTTCTGAGGGAGAAGGTGTCATCCCCCACGATGAAGGAGGGCACATCTTGCATGTCATTGGGCAGTGGGTCTGGATCTGGGAAGCCCACGATGAGGTTGCATTCCAGCCTACCCTTGAGGTCACTTGTGTTGTATACCTGGGCATCTGAACATGAGCCATTGCCTGAAGCATCGATGTACATGAACTTTTAGTCAACATCGACCATGGCGAAGAGGACGATGCTGAAGAAGCCCTTGTAGTTGAAATAAGTGGACCGCGACTTGGCTGGCACTTTGCAGGCCACGTGTTTGCCATCTATGGCTCCAACGGTGTATGGAAAGTTCCACCTCTGATACCACTGCTCTGCAACTTTCTTCCATCCTTCTTCAGTGGAGGGGCACTGGAGGAGCTCCTCCAAGTATTCTTCGATGATGGCCTGCACCACTTCTCTGACCACAATGCTGATGGTGTTGTGTGGCACCCTCCAGCCGTACTGCATGCTCCTGTTGGTGGTCCCTGAGGCCAGGTGGTGCAGAGTGAGTGCCACTTTGATCCCAGGTTCCAGGCTGGGCCGGAAATTGGTGCTCTGCTTGGTCAACCTGGGTGTCAGGCGCTGCACAACTTCGTCAAACATGGCTGGAGGCATCCTCATGAAGTTCTGGAATGCACGAGGGTCTTCTTTCCTGAGCTCCACCATCAGCTTGTTGTACAGTCCTTACTCTGCTCTTCTCCCGATCCATCTTCGGACCCAGACACTTCTTGGCCACCTCCTTTTCTTCCCGTAGTAGAGTTCACAGAGCCTGTAGATGGCTTTGCACTGTTGCAGAACGATGGTGGCTACCAAAAGGACTTTGTTACGATCCACGGTGGACATGACTGGATGCTGTGGAAGAGCAAGAGTCAGATGAAGGCTGCAGAGGTCTGCACAGCTGGGCTCCTGGTCTGAAAGTGAGCTCGAGATGAGTTCCTTCTCCTTTTTATAGGCAGTATAGGTTTTCCCCTAGGTGTCCCTTTGCATCCTCTAGGCATCCTCTAGACATCCTTAATATCCGAGATAGGTCCCCTCTGCGAACATTTTTTTCCATTTTAAATGCTTTGTTTCCATGCTGCATCTGCTAGGCATCCGTTCTGCATCCGTTCCGCTTCCTCCTAGCGTCTGTTTACTGCTGGAGCGGATGGAGTTGTGCGGATGCACAGCGGATGCCTAGTAGATATAGCGGATATGTAACGGATGCAGAACGGATGTCTAGCGGATGCCTAGCGGATGCAGAACGGATGCATTGGATACATTTTCCACTCAAAAGTTTTGAGCAGTTCAAAACTTTCTGAGCGGATGAAACGTCAATAAATGGATGCTGGACAGATAGAGAGGAAGCAAAACGGAGGCAGTGAGTACAGAACGGATACATCACATTAACCAACGGATGACAAGTGTTTTCCTCCATTTTACATCCTCTTTCCATCCGTTGGTGCAGTGTGACAGGGGCTTAACTCTTTATTTTGTGGAGATTTGGAGAATGCATCATGTCATGTCAAATTCAGTAAACCCTATGCTGTTTTCTAGTTATAAAATGATATTGCAGCAACCTGCAAGAATAACTGGAATAGGGTCACTGAACCTTTAGCCTCCTCTAGTTATTTTTTATGCAGCTGAATACTAGTTGACAGAGAATGAGAAATGTAGCACTCTAGCTGGAGTGGCTGACACCTGCTGTGAACAAAATTGACTAGGAGAATGTGATTCTAATAAGTTAGACTTGGAAGAGGTATCTCATGATAAAATAAATGTTTCCTTGCACAAACTTGCTTCTCCATTACATGCCCAGTTGAGCTTGATTTTTGAAAAATAGGAAAATGAAGCAGTTGGGCATTCTATTGCTTGACTTTGTGCCAGCTGAATAGTGCTTCCTAAGCCTGATTTACAACAGTCTGTTGTAAGGCATCTTAAAAAGCCATTGTGGCTTTCTTTTAAAATATAACATAAAATGCCCAGGGATTCATAGTTCCTTTGGCTTTTCATGACTCACTCTTAAGTTGTCTTGTATAAAAACTAATGATAATAATATATCCAGCTTTTTATTTGTTTGTTTGTTTTGCAGTTTCACAGTCGAGTCTTTTAAGAACTCCCTGGATCTTCCGAACTGCTACTTTTCAGGTTGCTGTCTTTTATTAATTATACAATACTTTCTGCCACCTCTGTTGGACAAAGAATGTTTAATATATTTCCTGAGTAAATTGTTTTGGATCATCTTCTTTTTGCAGAAAAGACAAAACAAGTAATTTGGTTAATTTCCCTGCAGTCTTTTTTCTTTCTTTCCATACAAACCTCTCTGACTTGGTACTTCTTAGTGCTTCAAAAATCAATTACTTTTAGACTCAAGAGCAATTTAATTTCTTGTTTGATGCAAAAATTCATTTCATTTGCTTTCATGTAAGGCTTTTGGTCTTCTTTCTAGCAAAAGATTCATACATAGCCAGCAATATCTAATCTTCAGTATAAAAGAAACTAAACTTTTTTCCTCAATAATGTTCAATTGCAACTTTAGGATGCTGGGTTGAAGGGAACTGCTTTTGAAAATGTTCATAGTTACTTGTGAGATGGTATGTGTGGTTTAGGACAAAGAAGCAGCATATTCCTTCTTATGCAAAATGCTGAAAATTTATGATTGAGACAATAATGAGAAGGAAAGAAAAGGTTTTATGAGTTTATAGTTGAAAGGAGCAAGTATCGTGAAACTAGAAACTGTTCTTCATGTGTTTGCTTCCTGTCTTTAAGATGAAAGGGAAACATATCATTTCAAAAACCACTTCTAACACTATATAACACTATTATAACCACTACACCAATATTTTTCATTGTAATTGCTTTCATGGAAAAGAAAGGGGGGGAGACCATTTCAGATTGCGTGCAAGATAGAAGTGTAAGTGTATCAACCCTCACTCAATGTCAAATAAGACATGGGTCACTTTGATGAGGCTGATATTACCCTTCAGCCAGATAAATTAGTGTTATTACAACTGGACAAATACTGTAGAATCTGGCATTGTGAAATAACATACATTTATTTGGTTATGTAAACTTGAACAGTAAAGCAAAAAGTGATGAGTATTAGATTAGAGTTCTGAACAGGCTCTATCTTTTCCTCTAATATCTGTTTTGACAAATAGTTTGTGGTATATTTTGAACAGAGTTTTTTCAGATTTATCATTGCATTCCATTTCTTCTTCCAACATAATTAATTTTTTCACAGACAGATCTTAATTGAATATCCACAGGAAACTAAAGCCAGATTGTAATGCCATGTATGCTTCCATCAAAATTACCTCAATCAAAATGATCAATAAAAGTTAGTTCAGACAAATACAATATGTACATAATGCATAACATCACACTATGTATCATCTGTTCTGCTAAATTTATGAGTCCTTGAAATAGGATAGAATTTACATAAACTGATTCTGCTTCCTGGGTTTCTGTCTCTCTTTCTCTGTCTCTCTTTGTTTTTCCAGTTCCAGATATTGCTGAATTAGAAAGCTTGACATTCATGAACTCTTTTGTGTGTGTGTGTGTGTGTAAGATGTCTAAACTACCATTTTCATGCAGTTCTTGTTACTGTACAGGAATATTTTAAAAAATACAACACCCATGCTAGAAGAAAATAACATAATATAAACATTAAGAATGATGAGTTAGTTGGAACCAGATAAGCATGCTTGCTTCCTTTTTTTCAATTAAAAAAAATTCAGGCTGGAAGAACTCTATTTAATTTAAACTCCATGAGAGAAGTATAAAAGATCTAATCCAACTGCTTTCCTAAAATACAAGGAGACATAACTGAAAACAAAAGACTTAGCCCTCTTAATTTTACAAATTTTACAAATTATGTGTAATTCTGACTGAAATATTCTCATTGGGTACACTATTCTATATATATAGGAAGTTGGTGGTCTTACTTCTTATTTGATTGAATAGAAGCCAAATTTATGTTGGATTATTTCCACTGTATAGATTTAAATCACTGGCATATTATTTCATCTCTCCCATTTAGAAACCTTTGCATTCTGAACTGAGGACATGATGAATGCTTTAGCTATTTCTTTTTCTGGAAAAAAATGGCTTATTGGGATAAAGTTTGCCTCCAAATGCACTTAGCTTTCTCTGTGTTATTCTGTGAAAGTATTTTCATTCTTGCATTTACAAAGATTTTAAATAAATCATCTGGGCAGTACTTTTAGTAAAAGTAAAAGTGGCATACTAGTGGTTTGCATACATTAAATATGAATAAATAATTTTGACAACTTTCCCAGTAGTAGATTCTCCTAAGTGTTCTGTATAAAGAATAGTAGACTCCTAATACAGGATTCTGATTGGCTAAAAAACCTGAATGGGGATTGGTTCAATAGGAACCAATCCACGAAGCTGTTAAAAGGCGGCAAAACTAAATACCTGTCATTGGCTACAAGCCGGCAGGCAAACCCTATAAAAAGGCTGCCGCGGTTTGAGCCAATGTTCCGTTTCTCAACTGTTGTTAACTAATAAAGACTTTGTTGTTGGAACCCGGTCTACCTCGCGTTTTTCTGGATGGAACACTGGCGACGAAGGTGGGATCGTCCTAAACGCGAGACTGAGCATGCGGCAACAAATAAAACCAGACTGAAGACAATGGTTGGAAATAACGCGCCTCCCGCACCCTTCAATCCCAATGAAGAGGATTGGGAATCCTATGTAGACCGTTTCCAGATGTATTTGGAAAGTTACGAGATGGACGAGATCTCAGACCAGCGTAAGAGAGCTGTTTTCTTGACACATTGCGGGCCCAAAATCTTCAAAATGGCCAAGGCTTTGGCGAAGCCCCGAGATGTGAAACAATTGACTTGGCCAGAGCTCCAAAGAATGCTAAAGGCTCACTATGCACCGGTGGTGTTAAACCTTATCAAGCGGCACAAATTTTACCTAAGAGACCAGAAAGAAGGCGAGACCATTGCTGATTTTGTGGCAGCCCTCTGACAAATAAGGGGAGCGTGCGAGTTTCTGAATTAAGATGCAGCGATGCGGGATCGAGTAATACTGGGTTTAAGAGACTCTAATTTACAGACCAAGCTGCTAAATAAACCCAACATAACCGTAGCTGAAGCCATCACAGAAACCACAGCCGCTGAAGCTGCGAAAAAATTGGCGGTTAAAATGAAAAAGATGAACGCGAACAACAACGAAACGAGCCTGGCCAGAGGGAAGAAACAACTTCCCACCACGACTCACCATGAAGATTTTGATGAGACATCAGAATCTGGGGAGGAAGACGACAAAGTCCACCGCCTATATGCCAACAAGAAAGGGCGCAAAAAAAGAAATTGGTGGGAATGCGCTGGCTGCGGAGGAAACCATCCTCGAGCCGATTGCAGATTCCTCAATGCCATTTGCAGAGCTTGCAAGAAAAGGGGGCATATCGAGAAAGTCTGCAGGAATAAAAAAAATTACAGCCCAAACAGACGCAGCAACTCCCCCGCACAAGCTGAGTCAAAACAAACCGAGAGAAAGTGGCAGCGGAACAAGCGAGCCACTAACCAAGAGAAAACACATCAGACTTTCACTATCGGAAGCGCTCAGACGGAAAGCGGGAAGAAAGTAAAAATAATTGTAAAAATAGAAGGCAATCCCTGCGAAATGGAGGTAGACTCTGGGTCTTTCCTATCAATGGTGTCATGGGACACCATCAAACAACTGGTCCCAGATATCAAACTCAAAGAACTCCAGAGACAAAAATTAACCCTCAAGGACTACCAAGGAAACCGAATTCCTGTAGTAGGCCTAGGACATTTCCGAGTCGCCTACAAACAACATGTCGAAGTACTACCATTGACAATAGTCGACTGAGATCGACCAAGCCTCCTGGGCATCGAATGGTTCGCACCATTGGGCATCGGGATGACCGGAGTAGACCGGGTGGCCACAACCGACTGGGAAGAAAACCTGATCCAAGAATTCCAGGATGTTTTCAATGGCTCCCTAGGCAGGTATCGGGGAACCCCAATTTCCTTTAGTCTAGACCCCCAGGTAGCCCCTAGAAGATTAAAGGCCAGACGAGTTCCTTTTGCTCTGAAAGCAAAAATAGAGGAACAACTAAATAAATTAATAGACCAAGGGGTTTTAGAACCTGTTGACCATGCTAAATGGGAAACGCCAATCGTAACACCAATTAAACCAGACGGGTCGGTTCGAATCTGTGGTGACTACAAGGCTACCCTGAACCACGCATTGCAACAAAGCGCATACCCAGTGCCAGTTGTACAACACTTATTACATTCTCTTGGGGGAGGAAAAGTTTTTGCTAAACTAGATCTAGTGCAAGCTTACCAGTAGACCCCTTAACGGCTGAAGCACAAACAATAGTGACCCACAAAGGGGCATTCAAATGGAACAGACTCCAATTTGGAGTGAGTGTAGCCCCAGGCATTTTCTAGAGCCTCATGGAACGCCTATTGAATGGTATAAAAGGGGTCGTACCATACTTCGACGACGTCCTAATTTTGGCAAAAGATGCGACCCAGCTAAAAAAAAGACAAAAAGATGTACTAACTAAATTCAGAGAATCTGGCCTAAAAGTAAAAAAAAGAAGAATGCTGCTTAATGACTGATCGCGTTGAATTCCTGGGTTACTTAATAGACAGAGAGGGTATACACCCTACTGACAAAAAAGTCAAAGCTATTAAAGACGCACCAGAACCAAGGAACAAAACTGAACTGCAGGCATTTTTGGGACTAATAAATTTTTATAACGTGTTTCTACCCCACAAAGCGACAATAGTGGAACCATTACACCGATTACTGGATAAAAAAACAATTTGGACTTGGGGTTATAGAGAGAAGAAAGCCTTCCAAAAAATAAAAAACTTATTAACATCAAACACCATTCTTATCTAGTTTAGTAACACACTTCCATTGACAGTGACCTGCGACGCCTCACCGTTTGGAGGCGGGGTCATCCTGAGTCACCAATTGCTAGATGGAAGAGAGGCACCCATTGCATACTATTCAAAGACTCTGTCTAAAACCGAGCGTAATTATAGTCAATTGGACAGAGAAGCCCTGGCAATCGTCGCCGGAGTGAAACGCTTCCACGAATATCTATATGGAAGAACATTTTTGATAGTAACAGACCATAAACCGCTACTGGGAATTTTGGTGGGAAACAAGCCAACACTGAACATTTTGTCCCCGCGAATGACTAGATGGCCAGAATTCCTAACAGCCTACTCTTATATTCTGACACATCGCCCTGGGAAACAAATTTCCCATGCAGATGCATTGAGCAGAGCACCATTACCGACTATAGAGGAAGACCCGGCACCGACGATGACCACCTTGCAGATAGAGACATGCCCCGATCTACCAATATCTGCAAATGATGTCACCAGAGCCACCACAAGGGACCCATTGACTGCCCGTGTACTGAACTGGGTAGGTAAAGGCTGAAAATCAAAAACTGAGAACTTCAAACCTTTCTGGACCAGACAAACCGAACTCTCGATTCAAAAGTTGTTTGTAGTTATCCCTTCCAAATTACAAACTAAGGTACTGGGTATGCTTCACGAAGGCAACCCTGGAATTGTTAAAATGAAAAGCCTTGCTAGAAGCTATGTCTGGTGGCCAGGTATAGATAGGGACATCGGATACTGGGTAAATTCTTGCAACAAATGCCAAAGAAACAGGCCTTCCCCACCACAAGCACCCATAAAGGACTGGGAAACCCTGGTCATGAATCCACATTGACTTTGCGGGTCCTACTAAGGGACATACTTTCCTAATTGTCGTAGATGCATACTCAAATTGGCTGGAGGTTAAAATTATGCCATCTATGACAACTGAAACCGTTATTAAACAACTTGACAAACTCTTCGCAACCCATGGCTTGCCGGACGTCCTAGTGTCCGACAACGGGCCACAATTAACGAGTATCCAATTCAAACAATACCTAGCCTCCCTAGGTATAAGACATGCCCTAACTGCGCCGGCCCACCCGGCTGCAAACGGTAGGGCAGAGAGAATGGTCAGGTTTACCAAAGAAGGGTTAGAAAAAATGGACATTGGGGATGTCCAAGATAAAATAAATCACCTACTCACCCTCCAGCATATCACACCCAGTACTATAACAAACAAAAGCCCGGCGGAATTACTAATGGGAAGAAAACTGAGGTCGCAATCAGACAGATTGCACCCAAACTATACACCAGAAAACCCCCCCGACTCCTCCACCCATTTCAGGACATTTGAAATAGGTGACCTAGTCTATGCAAAAATTTTTACCGGGGACCCATTTTGGCTTCCAGGGACAATCACACAAATTACAGGCCCCCGGTCCTACCAACTAACCGTAGACGACGGCAGGGAATGGAAGCGGCACATAGACCAGCTTCGATCCCGAAACATAGAAAGAAGTACACAAATATTAAAACACAAACACAAATATTAAAAAATGACAAAAATCAAACCAAAGAGGGGAGGGAAATATGAGAAAATAATGAAGAACCATTTAAATTAAACACAGAATACAATAACAAACAAAAAGAGCAAAAAAGAGACTTACAGTTAGAAGAAAATTGTGAGAAGAGTCCACTCGAAGGGGCCAGCCAGGCCAGCTCGACCTGCCTGGAGAAAACAGGAGGGAGTGGCAAAACCGCAAGCCTAAGAAACTCAGGTGGCAGTAAAATGGCTGACTCACCCTTCCAGGCGGTTCCATGGAGGAGGACTGGAGAGACAGCAACCCCATCCGATCTGGTCGAAGTCTTCAGCAGAAATGAACCGCGCAAGTCCAGTCGAGTCAAAAGAAGCCCCACCTACCTGCGCGACTACGTCACCACGTAGGACTAAACCAAGAGGGGAGGGGTGTTCTGTATAAAGAATAGTAGATTCCTAATACAGGATTCTGATTGGCTAAAAAACCTGAATGGGGATTGGTTCAATAGGAACCAATCCACGAAGCTGCTAAAAGGCGGCAAAACTAAATACCTGTCATTGGCTACAAGCCGGCAGGCAAAACCCTATAAAAAGGCTGCTGCGGTTTGAGCCAATGTTCCGTTTCTCAACTGTTGTTAACTAATAAAGACTTTGTTGTTGGAACCCAGTCTACCTTGCGTTTTTCCGGACGGAACACTAAGAACAGTCATGGTAAGTTTTTTTAAAAAACTATAACAAACAGATTGATAATCAGAAGACAGGAAAATCACAGCATTTGGCTGAATGAGCAGGCAAAAACAAGGTGGTTTTAGGTCAATTCATGCTTCTGTCACCTTGAATTACTTTATCCAGCAGTTCTACTTAGGTTCTCACTGCACCCCATCCATTATATTGCCAATTGGACTTTGGCCATCAACTAATTTAGATTTACATGATTGCTACTGGCATAATTTGTTTGCCACTTGGGCAGCTTTTCAAAATTTCTGGCATTTTTCTGAATCACAGCTATGCTTAAGTCACTTATGTGTATTCATTGGAGCAAATATTTTCTTTTAGCTTTTGTGCAAATAAGATCACAAATCTAATTTAGTATAGTTGTAAAAGAATAAAAATAAAATATACCCTTAGACATTAAAAAGAAGAGGAAGGATCAAATCAGCAAACAAAGTCCTCTCTTATAAACTTCTGGATTTCCACAGATGGCAGTGTTCATGGGTGTTTGGCAGTCACAAATAATTACTGTAAGTATTTCTTATCCTTTGGATATATCTCTTAGTTTTCCAAGCAGTTGATCCTCATGAGGGATAATACACTGAATTCACTATCTTGATCAATAGAATATATCAATCTCCATAGTGGTACCATTGGCAACTGGAAAAGTTCTCTTCATTTTAATCCCATTAATAAAACTATTTAGTCTGTAACAGAATATCTTAACAAGTTTTTTACAAAGGCATTTCTGGCTATATTTGCTGCACTGGATTTTATTTTTAAAAATACTATTGAAGAACAAAATCCTCAGTCAGAAAATATTAAAAAATATGTGACATGGAGATATGACTAACTAGAACTACATTATTATTTTTTGAACTCACTGTCAAGATGGCATGATAGATTCTTTATTCATATTTTCTCTATGATTACTATGCAGCTTCTTCCATACCCATGTACAAATACCCACATACACATTCACATACAGAGCAGTGTAAATACTGTACCATGAATTAATATTTATGTGAGCATGAGCTAGCCATATTGTAAGTAATTTTCTCCCATAATTATCAGAGAAAAAAGAGAAACTGATTTGGCAGAAAAGAAATATTGTGCTTAGTTCTCATAATGATACCAGAATGTTTTAGAATCCTGAGATGCACAATAAGTTCTGAACTTTCATATGAAATATGAATATCATTCAGATTTGTATAAACTATTTTGTTCAAAATTAACTTTATCAAATACTTCCAAAGAAGATTCATTTATCATAACGTTCTTTTTCTTTCCCAATTTTTCTGACATATTTCTGTGATTTCTGAGAATGTATCAAACTCCTGACATGAATAGTCTAAATAGCTACTTGTTAAAAGTCGAGCTAGTAATTCACCATTAGCTTCTTAAGGGTGGATCTAATGATCCGTCACCAGTTTCTTAAAAGGTGGACTGCTGTTTTCTCATCACTGGAATATTTCTATAAACTAAATAGACTACAATGTAAAACTGTTGTACTTAATTCTGACAGATTATTAGAAAGCTTTTCTAGTCATATTGCAAACATTGAACAGTAATCTAGCAACAAGGGATATTCTTTCCCTAGAAATTTAGATCTATCTTTCTCAACATTTCAATTCTTAACTTATGTAAAACTATACAATCACCCTTAGAAATTGATTCTTTTAAAACTTTTAACTCTTCTCTATAGTTCTAATCTATTCTCATTTCTTGGACACATTATCTCCCCCCCCGCCCCCGAGATCATCTAATAAACTTCAAGAGCTGTAAATGATAGTATCTCAGTTTAACTTCCTTAAAGTCTCTCTTTTTAGTGTAAGGCAAATGTTCAAAGAAAGTGATACTTAAGCTTTTCCTATATCAAATCTTTTCCTGGACAAAATGTCAACTATTACTATTTTTTCCTCCGTGTATAAGTAATGTGCAATTGGTATATCTTCAAAGTTAACAACAGTCTTTGAATCCTGTGGACAGAATAGAATAGAATAGAATTCTTTTATTGGCCAAGTGTGATTGGACACATAAGGAATTTGTCTTGGCAAATGCTCTCTGTATACATAAAAGAAAAGATACATTCGTCAAGAGTCAAGAATCATAACGTACAACACTTAATAATAGTCATAGGGTATAATAAGCAATCAAATCATAGTAGAAACAATCCATACAAATCATAAGGATACAAGCAATAAAGTTACAGTCATACAGTAGGAGGGGATAGGTGGGAGGGGATGGGTGATAAGAAGTGATGACAAGATTAATAGTAATATTTAGCGCGGACTTTGTAAATAGTTGGACAGTGTTGAAGGAATTATTTGTTTAGCAGAGTGATGGCTCTTGTGAAAAAACTGTACTTGTGTCCAGTTATTCTGGTGTGCAGTGCTCTATAGCATTGTTTTGAGGGAAGGAGTTGAAACAGTTTATGTTTGGCATGTGAGGAGTCTGTAAATATTTTCACAGCCCTCGTTTTGACTCGTGCAGTATACAGGTCCTCAATTGAAGGCAGGTTAGTAATAATTGTTTTTTCTGCAGTCCTAATTATCTTCTGAAGTCTGTGTCTGTCCTGTTGGGTTGCAGAACCAAACCAGCCTTTCTTAACAATGGCTTCTGAAAATTTGTGACAAATCTGTCTTAATCATCACTTTTTGTCCATGAATAAACTAAGGAAATACTGCATAGCCAACATAATGGCTAATATTTCTTGACATTGGATGTAAAATCAACAGTATGTACAAGGCACTGTAGATAAACATTTCACTTTCAACATCTGATTCCCCAGTAAGTGAATTCCCTCTCAAATTGCTTATATGCAGCATGTATTGTCTTATCATCTGCCTTTAATAACAATAAATTAATGAAAATTATGGGGGACATTTTTCACTACTGATATACCAGTAGATAGAACGATAGATTACATAATACATAAATTATATCAAGACACTTACATGTGCATACAGGTAAAGCAGAATGGTTCCCCAACAAAGCAGATTAAAAACCAAAAATGTGTCCCCCAGTGTTGTACATCGGTCCCCTTCCACTTTAATTTTTATATAAACCACATTGTAGAAGAGCTTAATAATCCTTTGTTCTATGCCACATTAATAGGAAGAAGAAAGGTCTCTATATTACTGTATACAGCATGGTACTCATATTGACAATATTAATTGGAATGAGAAAAACTCTAACACAAATTGGTATTTACTCTAGGAAAGAATACTTACGGATAAGTTAATCCAAAACCAAGGTGGTACTAGTTTCTAAAGGACCAAAGCGATATAGATAGAAATTAAATGGTAAGTAGAAAGAACAAGTGAAGTCAATTTGGGTATCCAGTTTACTGAAACATTAACAAGGAAATATGGTATAAACAAAAAGAATGGCCAAGAGGTCGGGGGTCATTTTGTCTTCCTTTGACTCAAAAGGAGCATGGTTAACATAGGGGAAATAGAAATCAAGGGAAACAGTCTCAATTTGGGATATTAGCATATTAGAAGTAGAACTAGTCCAAAATAAATTTGTGAGATTCATTTTATGTGTGTGTACCAGCATCAGTTGAGATTAGAAGTGGGCCTTCCAATAATTAAAATAAACTAAAGAAATCAATAGCATATTATAAGAGATTGGTCCTCATGCTCAATATTTATTTGGCAAAAAAAAAATGCTTCCACACCCAATTTCTTGACATTAATAGTAGGAGATACTTCGAATATAATCTACCAGATCTCCTGCATGGATTACTCTTGTGACTATGTAGTACAGACAGGGAGAAAACTAACCACTATACTGCAAGAACACAAGTGAGCAGTCAGACAAGTAGACCCAAATTCAATGATATCCTCACATTGCAGTGAACAAAGATGTACATTCAATTTTGCAGCTAAAAATTGTTGGCCAAGCAGGTACAAAAATATCCAGGGAAATGACTGTAGCTTGCAAAACTGCTCCCTTGTCAGTCAATCGGAGTGCTGATTAATCACCAGCATATCACCCATTTGCACTACTCAGGTGACTTGAGGACACAGATAAATCTCCAAGTGGCTTCAAGGACTCTTTAAAAAATGCAAATGACTAGCTGTCTACATTAAGGAGTATAAATCCTTTCATTCCCCACCATCCAGTCAGAGTTGAAGAAGCTTCTTGGATGAGAATCAAAACATCTTGAAAGAAAAACAAGAAAAAGCACCTCTGGGAGACCAGTTTATCAGGTACTTGGTAGCTGAAAAGGAAACAACAGCCAATGACTTAATAACTGATCATCAATACTCCAATCTACAACTAAAAAAATCCAAGTACAACCAAGCACCACATAAATACTATGCACAGAATAGCCCAAAGCACACATTCTGGTGAGAGAGAAGTTCCCTGAGGATGGACTCCAGTGCAAGCCTAAAGCTCAGAAAACTAAATGTGTGGTCCTGGTGACCATCCCAGATTGGATCATTAACAGTAATAGATGTGTAAATTTGTGTCTGAAATTACTTTCACAATGATCACTTGATCTGAAACTGCTGAATGATATAAATTACTCTACACATTTGTGGAGCCATTTATTTTTTAATTATTTTCAATAAGAGCAGATATATAAGCTTACGTTGTCTAACTGGTAGTTCTTTTTAAAGATGAACAAGAAATGTCATATTATTTGCAGTGTCTCACATCCCATTCCCTGAGACAAGCTTTCACAGAATTTCATTTTCAAATAATGCCAACAGCCTATTTGGATGGAATATATAAGTGATTAACACCTACACATTGTTTATACATTTCTAATAACCCACAGGTGCAAGATTTGATCCATTACTTATTATATTACAAATTATACCAGGAATCTAGAGCTACATTCATCATACCTTTGTTAATGCAACTGAATCAATCTAGTTTAGAAGAAAAAAAATATTTTCTGTTGACTGATGTAGATAGACATGAAACAAATTACTTTGCAATGGCCACAAGGAATTGCTCATGTTGGCAAATAGTGCTTGTTCCGTCCGGAAATAAGTTGCGCAAGACCGGGTTCCAACAACAACTGTTTTATTTAGAACAGTAAAGCAATGGTAATGGAACAATGACCCAGCCCTTTTTATAGTGGCTTGCCCGTGGCTTGTGGCCAATGACACCACTTTAAGTGTTCCCACCATCAAGTGGGCCAATCGGATTGGTTCTCTAGTGGCCAATCTGAGGGCGGCCTTTTCGGCCAATCAGAATAGGGAACTTGGAGCCTACCAAGTTCCATACACAACACCCCTCCCCCTTTGGTTCAGTCCAATGTGCGTTACGTAGTTGTGCAGATAGGTGGGGCTTTTTTGAGTCCTGGTTGACCTGCGCAGCTGTCTCGGCATGGTCTTTAAGCGGTTCAGACGGGATCGCTATTTCTCTGTGCTTTCTCCATGGAACCTCCTGGAAGGGTGAGTCAGCCTTGCCGCTCCTGCCTGATCTCTCGGGCCAGTTGAGCTGGCTCCGCCGCTCTATCCTGGTTTGTCCAGGTTTGTCGAGCTGGCCTGGCTGTCTCCTTCCAGGAAGGCCTCACTTCGTTCTCCTGCTCCCGGCCTTCTCTTTTGGGGTTCATCTAACTGTGAATGCTCTTTTTGATTTATTTGAGAGTCTTTGTGTAGTGTTTGTAGCCTTGTTATGGGAGGTTCGTCTCTCCCTTTTTTTATTATTTTGTATTTTCTCCCCCCTCCTCGGTTGTTTTTTGGTTGGTATTTATTTTAGGCGCTGGTGTGTTATTGCATTTGAGGGTGCAAGAACGAAGCTGGTCGATGTGCCGCTTCCATTTTCTTCCATTGTCTAGGAGTAGTCAGTAAGACTGGAGGCCTGTGATCTGGGTGATCGTGGCTGGAAGCCTGGTAAGATTTTTGTCATGGACTAGGTTGCCTATTTCAAATGAGTGGTATTTGCTGGAGGAGTCAGGGGGTTTATCCCAGATATAAATGGGGTGCAGTCTGTCGAGGTAGGAGCGCAATTTCCTATCCATTAGGAGTTCTACTGGGCTTTTGTTGGTAGTGCTGCTAGGGGTAATGTGCTGTAGGGTTAATAATCGGTTTAGCTTTTCTTGCACAGCCCCCTTGTCCATTTTATCCAGGCCTTCCTTTGTGTACCGAACCCTGCGTTCAGCCCTGCTTTCACAGCTGGATGGGCCAGCATGGGTAAAGCATGTCGGATGCCCTGAGCACTGCTTGAATGCCAATGTGGTAAACTGGGGCCCATTGTCTGATACCAGTACATCAGGGAGTCCATGTGTGGCAAAAAGTTTGTCTAAATGTTTCATCACTGCTTCGGTGGTTGTAGAAATCATGGGTAGGACTTCTAGCCAGTTTGAGTTGGCATCCACAACTATTAAAAAGGTGTTGCCTTTCGTTGGCCCAGCAAAATCAATATGTAGTCTAGACCATGGGCCCTGGGGAATTTGCTATTCCCTAACTGGTGCCTGTGGGGTGTTGGCCTCAATTTTTGACAGTCATGGCATGTTGCCACCCAACGTTCAATGTCCTTTTCCAGCCCTGGCCCCCAGACGTAACTTCTGGCCAGGGCTTTCATCTTAACTATGCCTGGGTGCCCCTCATGCAACATGCACAAAATATCTTCCTGGAGTCTGAGTGGTATCACCACCCTGTCACCCCACAATATACAGCCCTTCTCGATTGACAGTTCAATCTGTTGGGTGCAAAAAGGTTTAAAAGTCTCAGTTTTGTTCTCTTCCGGCCAGTCCTTACCTACCCAATGCAGGATGCGAGCTGTCAAGGGGTCTTTCGCGGTGGCTCTCAAGACGTCTGCTGTGGTTAGTGGGAGGTTCAGCCAGGCCTCAAGTTGGAGTGTGGAGACGGTGGGAGCTGGGTCCTCTTCTGTGATGGGCAGTGGGGCAAAGCTCAGGGTATCATCATGGGTGATGGTCTTTCCAGGGGGGTGGATCAGCATGTAGGTGTAGGCGGCGAGGAATTCAGACCACCTCGTCATTCTTGGTGATAGAATGTCCAGGATTGGCTTGTTTCCTGCTAGGATCCTGAGCAGGGGTTTGTGATCAGTGATGATCGAAAAAGTTCTGCCATAAAGGTACTCATGGAATCTTTTGACTGCAGCGATGATTGCAAGGGCTTCTAGGTCGAGTTGGCTGTAATTGCGTTCTGATTTGGAAAGCATTTTTGAATAGAAGGCAACCGGTACTTATCTGCCATTTGGTAGCTTGTGGCTCAGGATGGCACAGATTTCAAAAGGCAATGCATCACAGGTGACCGTCAAAGGCAGGATATTGCTATACTAGATCAAAACGGTGTTAGACATTAATAGGTTTTTGATACCTTGAAATGCGGCTTGTTCCTGATGGCCCCATTTCTAGATAGTTTTTTTGTCTCACAACTGATGTAAAGGTTCTGCTATGGTTGCCTTATGGGGCAAGAACACATTGTAAAAATTTATGAGACCAAGGAATGCTTGAAGGTCAGTTTTGTTCCTAGGTCTAGGTGCGTCTTTGATTGCCTTTATCTTTTTTTCGGCGGGGTGTATCCCTTGTTCATCTATTAGGTAGCCCAGAAACTCAACTTGGTTGGTTGCTAAATTACATTTTTCTCACTTTACCTTAAGGTCTGCGTCTCTAAATCTTCTTAAGACTTCTCTTAATCTGCTCTCTAGTTGGTTAGCATTTTTTGCTGACACCAGAATGTCATCAAAATAAGGGATGACTCCCTTGATTCCATTTAACAGGTGCTCCATGAGGCTTTGGAACATGCCTGGGGCAACACTAACACCGAACATTACACTTGAATGCCCCTCTATGTGTCACAATAGTCTGTGCCTCTGCGGTAGTGGGGTCAACGGGTAGCTGTTGGTACGCTTATGCGAGATCAAGCTTCGCAAAAATTTTTCCTCCCCTTAGGGAGTGCAATAAGTGTTGCACTACCAGTACTGGGTATGCGCTTTGTTGGAGTGCATGGTTTAGGGTAGCCTTATAGTCTTCGCAGATGCACACTGACCCATCTGGTTTTATGGGAGTCATGATGAGTGTTTCCCACCTGGCATAGTTGATTGGCTCTAACATCCCTTGTGCTATTAATTTGTTTAATTGTTTGTCAATTTTTGGTTTTAAGGCAAAAGGGATGCATCTGGCTTTTTACCGGATGGGGGCTATTTTTGGATCTAGGCTAAACGAAATTGGGATCCCCTTGTACTTGCCTAGGGTACCTAGAAAACATATTGGAATTTTTGTAACAGGCTCTCTTCCCAGGTTGCTGCAGCAATGTGGTGTATCCCGGTCATCCCGATTCCCAGGGGCGCGAACCATTCGATCCCAAGCAGACTAGGGTGATCACAGTCAGCAATGGTCAGAGGCAAAATTTCGGCATGATTTTTAAATTCGACGAGGAAGTGTCCAAGGCCCATTACTGGGATTCAATTTCCCTGGTAGTCTTTCAAAATTAGTCTTTGTTTTTGTAGTTCTCTTTGTTTGATGTCTGGTATCAGGCGCCGGATGGTATTCCAGGATACCATAGATAAAAAGGACCCGGAGTCAACCTCCATCTCACAGGGCTTCCCCTCTATGTTCACCTCTACCCAGACCTTTTTCCCGTTTTCTGCCCTGGCATTTCCAATGCTTATCATCTGATGCGTTTCTTCTCTTTCACTGGTTCTTTTGGTTCGGTTCCATCTGCTTCCAGCTTGTCTCTCTTCGTTTCTGGGGGGGGGAGGGGTGTTGCCGCATCTTTTAGGACTATAGCTCTTTTTGTTTTGGCAGATCCTTTCGATGTGCCCCCGTTTGTTACAAGCTCTACAGATTGCATCTTGGAACCTGAATTCAGATCACGGGTGGTTGCTTCTGCATCCAGCACACTGAAACTCCCACCTGTTTCTTCTTTTTTCCCGCCATTTCTTAACTGATTGAAGTCTATGGACATCTTCATTTTTGTCCTCAGTGTCACTCTGGAACTCAAGATCTTTGTAATGGGTGGTCGCTGTGGGCTGTTTCTTGCTTCCCTCTGTCTTCTTCTCTCTGGCTTGGTTTGGCGGGTCTGGAATCAATTTCATCTGGCACATGGTGGCTGTAGATTTCTTTGCTGCTTCAGTGGCGGTGGCTTCTGCAATAGCCTCAGCTGTGGTTATGTTTGGTCTATTCAGCAGCTTACTCTGAAGTATAGCGTCCTTCAACCCGAGGACCACGCGGTCCCTCATGGCCTCATCCATGTTCTCGAACTTGCAGGCTCCTCCGATGTGTCTCAGGGCGGCTACAAAATCTGCAACGGTTTCATCATCTCTTTGGTCTCTCTTGTAGAACTCGTGTCTTTTTATCAAGTTGGAGACCACAGGTGCATAATGTGCTTGGAGCATTCTGTTCAGCTCGGGCCAAGTCATCTGTTTGACGTCTCTTGTTTTGCTAGTGCCTTCGTCATTTTAAAAATAGCCGGACCGCAGTGTGTAAGGAAGACAGCCCTCTTCCTTTGATCAGATATCTCTTGCAGCTCGTTGCTTTCTAAAAACATAAGAAAACGATCAATATACAACTCCCAATTCTCCTCATCAGGATTGAATGGTGCGGGTGGTGCATTGTTACGGGCCATCTCTCTTGCTCGGTTCAGGTTGCCGCGTGCTTCGGTCTCGCTCTTCTATGGCGATCCCACCTTTGTCGCCAATGTTCCATCTGGAAATAAGTTGCATGAGACTGGGTTCCAACAACAACTCTTTCATTTAGAACAGTAAAGCAATGGTAACGAAACAACGACCCAAGCCGCAGCAGCCCTTTTTATAGCGGCTTGCCCGCAGCTTTTGGCCAATGACACCACTTTAAGTGTTCCTGCCGTCAAGTGGGCCATTCGGATTGGTTCTCTAGTGGCCAATCCGAGGGGGGCCTTTTTGGCCAATCAGAATGGGGAACTTGGAGCCTACCAGGTTCCATACACAACAGTGCTGTTAATATTAGAGGTGATATATCTAACTGATATCCTTATATAAAATTTTGTATGATTGTTTCTGAAATGTATGTTTGCAAACAAATGCATATAGATGTTATATAACTATAGCAATTTTAACTGTATATACCATATGTGAATGAGATAGATGATTGTCTCATTTTAATATAATAACTATTTTTGCTTGGTAGCTACAGGAATTCTATTCCTAAGACATCAGAGTGAAAAAAAATGCCTGTTGTCATTTTTCAGGAAATAAAATATATATTTGTTCTCCTCCCCTAAAACATGAATTAATTAAGAAATGAAAGTATAATAAGAATCTATTTCCAATATTGCAGAGAAGATGACAGAAATTTTAACGATGCATGCATAGATCTAGATATATAATTTAGGTGTATATTATTCATACATTTAGATCATTGAAGGTATCCTTAATGATTTAATTGGTGTATTATTGTTTCAGCAATCAAAACAATTTGACAGCCCAATGATTTCAGTTCACAAGTAATCTCAATCTAATAAACCATAGTTTGGCGGCTACACACCTATGTGTTCTGTCCTCATATTTCACCTTTTATGTTCTCTTTGGAGGCTAGTTTCAGGATATTTAATACATTTACTTAAATCTGTTTCCTATGATGTACAGATGGGAAAAATATCATTTAAGTTGTTATACTTAGATTAGGATCTTGGTTACAATATTACAACAGTCACAGTGTGATTTTGGACTAAAACTGGGGAGATTTACCTTGCAATTATCTTTCATTTTTGGTATCTAAACAGCTATGGATTTGTCTACCAATTCTTACTTTAAAATATATTGTGGAAATATGACCCTGGTTTAGAAACTGTTGATGTGCTAATTATTTTTTTCCATTCTCCCTTCCTCCAATGTTACCAGAAGGTGATCTATTGGGAGAAGCTGCTGAGGAACAGTTGATTTGCCCTCAGCCATCCTATGTAGTATTACTTTACCCTCTGGCCAACAATCAGAGCAACAGACTGTTTTAACTTCCACTTCACTGCATCTGTTCCAAGTGATGCCATGCATAACAAATTAGCAGTCTTAATCCCCTCCCCAATCTCAATGAAACAGGTGCTCAGGTTAAGAACTCTTTGTCTGGCTGGCTGGCTACATGCAAACAGAAACACACAAATTATAATAAACTCTCCTGTTTGCATCCGGAACAAATATTAACTAGTGCTATAATAATTTTAAAAAGAATAGTTGTGTTATTTTAAGAAAAATCCAAAACCACAAATATAATAAGTTTATTACTCCACCTGGCTTTTATTGATTCCACTAGCTAAAGTTCAATCGTTAAATTTTGTAAACTTTGTAAATATGAACAATGACAAACTGATTTCATTGTACTCTTTAAAATAAATCAAAAGTTCTATATAACACATGCAAGATAAAAACACTAAAGATTTTTTACCAGTTTAATGTACTGGTTTAATAGCAGTTTAATAATAATAACAGTTTAATAATAATAAAAAATTAATAATAATCATTTTCTATCCTTTTCTCAGCTAGTTTTGAAAGATTCTGCCTGAAATTCAACAGTATCTTGTACCAAACCAACCCAGTCTGAAATCCAATTTCTAGTACTTTTTCAATTTAATATTTGTTCTGTTAACATTTAGAACTGGGAAAACATTCTAATTATTTATAGTATGAGAACATTACAACTACAATATCAATATCAATGTGTGTGTGTGTGTGTGTGTGTGCATGATATAGATAGATATAGATAAAGATATTGTATAACAAGAGATTCTTGATAGACTGACAAAGATTCTTTTTCCTTCCCTCTTATGCAAAACAATATCAAGGCAAGATATGATTAGTGTCTGTAACCAAAATCTAATTTTCTATACCTTCTATACCTTAGAATCCACTTTTTGCTCATGTCTCTTTTATAGATTCCCAGGGCCAGAACTAATAAAAGCCATGCATAGACCCTCAAATTCTTGCTAAGTTTAATTAGTTCTGAAGTTGGAATACTCAGATTATTTCTAGAGTTCTCATCTTTTTAAGAATTGTATCTTTCTTACTACTTACTGCACATTATTAGTCTGTCTGCAATACCCACATGTACAGATTGTTCCCAAGAACATTGCAATCATAGGGGAAGTATCTTCCAATAGTAGTAACTGTAAGTGAACAATGCCTGTCTTCCCTTTCAGGTGAAGAATGACACATTAAATTTATTTGTAATTTGGATTACGTCTTCCCTTATTTTCATGGACAACAAGAAAGTTCTCTTGATATCTCAGGGGCTGCCACAAAGAAGAAACTATTCTCCAAAGCAGCGGTCACCCACCAGTGGTCGCCCACTGGTGGCCTGTGAGAAAATTTTGATGGGCCAGAGAAATCTTACCCCCAGAGCACCCCCACAAATCCAGGTTGCGCAGAAACACAAGGCTGCTCTGCCCACATGAGCGTTCCACAGGAACGCTCCCCGCCCACTCAGTCCGGCAAACTTGCCTGCTAAAATTGCGATTTTTCTGACCATCATCTGTTCTGCTGTGCCAGGAAATTTAGATTAGCTAAGAAGCAGGAAATGGTTAGATTTCTTGCTTTCAAACTAGTCTTTAGAAAGTTTAGATCTTCCTTTCTGCCAAACCTCCCTTAGGACTGAAGGTTTGTTTTGCAAACAAATTCAGTGCAGACTCACGGTAAGCAAATTTGAGAGACTGAGCTAGCTGATGGCAGATAGATAGATCACTGAATGATTCTGTGAACAACTCAATCTGCCTGCTTTGCCTGATTTGGGGTAAAAATTGCTCTTTTTTATAAAAAAAAATCAATATTTACACACATGGTGTGTTGTGAGTTAATTTTATGAGTTTGCTTGCAAGCAAATTTTATGTGACAGACTGAGCTAGCCAATGGCAGATAGATAGATCTCTGAATGAATCTGTGATTCTGTGAGCAACTCAATCTGCCTGCCTGCTTTGCCTGATTTTGGATAAAAGTTGCTCTTTTTTAATACAAAATTCAATATTTATATAAATATTTATAATATTTACATACAAGCCATACATGACTACCAAGACACAACCACAAATTAGGCCACACCCACAGAACCGGTTGGTGGTCCCTGGGATCAAAAATTATGAGTTTGGTGGTCCCTGAGGTCCAAAAGGTTGGCGACCCCTGCTCCAAAGCACCTGAGGGCAGAAAAAGAATCAATGGATAGAAACTCATCAAGGAGAGAAGCAACTTAGAACTAAGGAGAAATTTTCTGACAGAACAATTAATCAGTGGAATAACTTATCTCCAGAAGTTGTGAATGTTCCAACAATGGAAGTTTTAAAGAAGAGATTGGATAACCATTTGTCTGAAGTGGTGTAGGGTTTCCTGCCAAAGCAGGGGGTTGAACTAGAGGACCCCCAAGGTCCCTTCCAACTTTGTTATTCTAAATTGAAAGTTTAATTGCCTCAGTCAATGCTGGGAAGTAAGATAGGCTCTGTGGAATCCTGCTAACTTGACTTTTGGGATGGCGGCATGATTTATTCACCATTTCTTGTATTTTATCTCTTAATTGTTAGACATGTTGATTTCAGTTTTCATATCTTTTGGGATGGGGTTTGGTTTTTTTCATCACAATATGCTCTCATTAATTATACTCATTACTATGAACAGATGCCCATGGTTATCTTTCTAGATTGTTGCCATTAGCTCAAAATATTGCTTAAAATCAGCTTGCCTCTTTTTTAAGTATGTATTTTCAGAAAACTGCAGATCTCAGTTCAGTTCTACCAGTCTAGAAAGGGTTGCAGGTTTTCTATACAAATATGTCATAATGGAGTGATTTAAGTAAACTCATTACTTGAGAATGAGTGTACATAATACTTTCCCCTGTATACTTTTTTAAAAAACAATATGCCCACTGTTTAAATATTCTAACAGTAGAATTGTCACTTCTTTCCATTTTAAATTTGAATTGTGCTTAAATATTCGGGATGTCTCCACTTAATCAAAATCTTATTTCTGAAAACAAGAAGGGCAGTAAAGACCATGGGGGCCTTTTTTTGTAAGGAGAACTCCCATTTCTAATTAAAAAACAACAACAGAAAGCAAAAAACCATAGCAAATCCCATTGTTATGCATACAAAAGGAAGGATTCTTTTATTTTCTCCCATAGGCAGTTGACACCTCATCCACACATGGAAGCTGAGAATCACTTTTCAGTTTCAAATAATTTTTCTCTAACAGTTAAATTCCCATGCCCCATTCCCTGATATTATCAGGTTTAATACTTTCTCACAGAAATAGCCTGATGTTGTTCAGATTTGCTTGGACTACCAAGTCTATTAATCCAATTCCTTTTGTGCCGTAGGGAGCCATTAGACTTAATGAGGCAATCAGCATCCTGCACTTGAGCCCCATTGGCTCTGGGTTTCTTCATAATTGGAGTAGTAAGATGTTTCAGGATTCACTCTTAGACTGAATGAACCATTTTCCTCTGATCTATAGATTGCATGAAGTGTGGCCTTTCAAATTCAAAACCAAGCCCTTTCCATAAAGAGTTGATTAGTCTAATTATAATATGGATGACACAGTTAATTTAGATAGACGCCAATACATAGTGCTGACTTTGAATATTGGCTCTTGAGAAGCTGATAAAAATAATGAGATTTTGGTGATTTTTAATTTCAGGGTCATAATTCATTGCTCAAAATAGTTTACCAAAATTTAAGGAAGGTTCAGAAAGTACAAATGAATTTACGGACGCATTTTGACTTATAATAGTATATCCTGGATTTTAGCAGATGTCACTGCTTTTTTTTTTTTTTTTACATTTTTACTGGTTTTAAAACAACCATAAACAAGCAAAAAATAAAAACAGTAAGCTATCTTCTATAAATATATACATACAGTGTGCCAGTTGGTTTACAAATTGTTTTGTGCTACCATTTAGTAGTCTTCAATTACAATTACACGATATATCTTCTCATACTTTCAATCAAATATCAAGTACATACATATCTTCATTAATCAATCATTGACTATACTTTTATTCATTCATGTTTTATAAAATAATCATATTTTATTTAGTTTATTTTATAACAATTCATATTATCTTCCTAGATCTATCCTTGAATCATTTTGTAGATGTAATTAAAAAAAAGAAAAAAAGAAAACATATCTTTATATATTTATTATTTTCTAGAAATCTACAATTATATTACTATGTTTTGTTATCTAACCATTGATAGAATAGATCCCAAATTTTATAAAATTGTTTATCATCTTGTTCTCTAATTTTAAATGTCAATCTATTCATTTCAGCACATTCCAATATTTTCTTAATGATCTCCTCCTGTGATGGTATATTCTCATTTTTCCTGTTTTTAGCAAATACAGTCATAGCCGCTGTTAATACATTTACAATCAGATATTTCAAGTCTTCACTATATATTTCAAGCAAAATTCCCAAGAAAAAAATATCTGGTTTCAACTCTATATGCTTATTTGTCATTTTTTTCAGCCACATGTGGATTTTAGTCCAATATTTTTTAGCATCCGAACATGTCCACCACATATGGTAATATGAGCCAGGTGTCTGATGACATTTCCAACACTTTTCAAACTTATTCTTGAACATCCTTGCTATTCTTGTTGAGGGAAAGTGCCACCTGTAAAACATCTCATACAAATTTTCTTTATATGCTGTTGACATTGTCATTTTATAATTTTGAGACCACAATTTTTGCCATTTCTCTAAATCAATCCCATATCCAAAATTCTTCCCACAAGCAATCATAATTTCTTTAACTTGTTCTTCTAATTTAATTTCTAACAAATATCCATATAATTTTTAATCACCTTTTAATCAGCACTGTCAGAATCTTATCTAAATCGGTCAATTTATCATAAAAACCTTCTGTAAAAGCTGCTGAAGTTGGGACAGCTCCGAACGGAAGAGGCTGAAAGAGAAAGTGTATCGGTTTGGTGTGAATTTTTCTTTTCTTATTCTAAGATTTAAAAGGACCTTAAAGGATACCCTAAGGAAGAAAAGAATCTGTAAAAGTTTTGACACAACTGAATAAGTGGCGGTTTTTAAACAGAAGTGTCAAAGTAAGGCTTTGCTTTTTGTTTTTTGTTTTTTTTGGCTGGACTTCTATCATGATTTTGCACTTGCTAACTGGACTGGTTTTTTCTCTATTTATATCTATTTTTTCTGTTCTTTTTTGACTTTATAATATTCTAGGTTAGAGGCTCCCTTTAGTTATTTTTATATACTTGTTTTTTTTTCCTTTTTAACTTCTATTACGTTTGGTCTGGGAAAGGAGGGGGAGAGTGAGAGTAAAGAAACTTTGAAACACTGCCAACTAGAGGCTTGAAAATATTTTAGACGAAGCTGAGAAAGCTGAGAAAGAAAGCTCTGAAATTCTTTTTCAAGGGCATTGCTATGTGATAAGATAGAGGGAAGAGCACGGGAGAGTGTTATTGCAGGTGATCTTCTGGATTTCTATCAACAATTGAAACTTGGCTTTGAAGCTTGGAGAGAGTTATGACAAGAGCCTTGGATAATTAAATAAAGTGCAGTGTGTCTTTTTTAGTTTCTTAAGTTGTGCCAACCCTCCTTACCAGCTGTACTGTTCATTTTTTCTTTTTAAAACCTTTATTTTTTGCAATATTTCCATCTTTGCTTTGTATTTTAAAGGGAAAGCATCAAAATTTTCTTTTGGGGATTTTTTGTTTTTTGATCTATTCTTTGGTTCACTTTTATGCTTTTATTTATTTGAGAACTCTCAATAAAATTAAGATGTTGAAGAACCTAAAGAATTATCTTTATTTTCTCATTTTGTTTTGCTCTTTTTAAACCTTTTTATTTTTCTCCTTCCTTTTTACCTAATTATTGATTGGATTAAGGTAAAGAAGAACCTGAAGAATTTTTTTCTCCTTTTCTTTTTATTATTATTGGGTTTTTCTCTTTACCATTTTTATTTTTCATTTTGGATTACAATTTGTGGTATCTGCTATCCTGCATTAGATGGGTGTCTCATGATAGGGAGCGAAAGGAGAAAGAAACAACAGGAGACGAAGTTCCTCGGGATGAGTGCGCCCAGAATGTCTGGGTACATGCTCTTTTATTATGCTCCTTCAAAAGGGGGTGATTGTTTATTAAGAGCCTAGGTCAAGTCCAGGTCAGACAGGATATACAGGATTTACAATAGCTCAGATAAGGCAAGATACCAGGTCAGACAGGATTGCAAGATTTATAATTCGATCAAGATATTCCTGCTTTACAAAGCTGCATGCTAGACAAACTAATCACAATGTAAATAAGCTATTTCTACAGATGTTTAGCTCCTTGTCCCTGTACGTGCCCTGCAAAAGGTCACTGAGGAGACAGAAGCTCAATGATTACACGTGAATGATACAAAGTTGCAAATGAATTATAGATGGCTAATCCCAGAAGGGTTAATGTTTACATGGCAAGAACAGGGATATAGAATTGACTCAATTGAGAAAGCAGAATTATTTTATGCAGAATTTTTTGGAAGGAGAGAGGAGGAGGCAGAAAAAGAGATTTCACTAATTGAATTCCAAGACGACCAAATGGAGATTGAAACAGAAGAAGGCCCAGTAGGTGGATTGGTGGAGACTAAAGAACAACGTGAATCAAGATCTATGAGAGCTGCCAAACCTAATTATAAAGCATAATCATGGAAGGGAAAAAACTGATTACAATGAATATAAATGGACTTAATTCAGCTGTTAAAAGAAGGAAAATTTTTCACAAATTAGTGAAACTAAAATTTGATATAATTGTCTACAAGAAGTACATATTAAAAAACAATATGAACAATTGCTGGTACAGCTAAAATTAAGGAAAATATTTACTTCTTTGACTCAATGTAAGAAAAGAGGATGGTTTTATATATTAAAGAGACCATCTTAGCAAAATTGATTTATACTGATGAAGACGGAAGAGTATTAATGGTGGAAATAATGGACAATAATACGAAAACACTCTTGATTACAATTTATGCTCCGAATGATAAACAAGAACAATTTTATAAAATATTACACATGAAAATAATTGAACTGGACTATGTCAATATAGTTATTATGGGAGATTTCAATGGAATTGTAGACAATAAGCTGGACTATATAACAACAACAACAACAACAAAGCAAAATAGGAAGACTCTCCCCAAATCCTTTTTTAAAATGATAGATGAAATAAACTTAAAAGATATATGGAGAGAAAGAAATGGTAAAACCAAACAATACACTTTTTACTCAAATAGACATTTAACATGGTCCAGAATAGATATGATTTGGACTTCAACAGAACTAATATCTAATATTCAAGAAACAAATATCGAAACAAGTACTTGGGCAGACCACAATCCAGTGACAATTAAATGGAAAGGACAAAAAAGATCAAGATGGACGTTAAATAATACTATTCTAAAGGAGAAGGATTTTATACAGCGGGTGGAGAAAGAATTGGCTTTTTTCTTTTGAGAAAATAAAAAAGAAGACACTTCAATCCAGAATGTATGGGACACAATGAAGGCATATGCTAGAGGATTGATAATAGACTACACAAGGAAAAGGAACATCAGGAAAAGGCAAGCCACAGAAGCTTTAGAAGATGAGTATAAAAGACTTGAAAAAGAACGACAGAAAATGCCACAGAAGAAAGACATTAAGCTAAAACTGGACACAATTAAACATTTAATTTGGGGGAGGGGCTTAATTCAATTTTATAAATTGAATGCCTATAAAACATGGTGGGGCTTCCTATTGGTGGAGGCCGTATTGTTGGAGAAACACGGTATTACTTGCCATGGCTGCTCTGTTACAAACTAGAATAATCAAAAAGCTTGTATCCTTTAAGTAGTGTGAAATGTGGATGAAGAATAACTTCTTTCAACTGTATATAAAGAATAGAATGGAATAGAATAGAATAGAATAGAATACTTTATTGACCAAGTGTGATTGGACACACAAGGAATTTGTCTTGGTGTAAATACTCTCAGTGTACATAAAGAAATGATACATTCATTAAGAATCAAGAATCATAACGTACAACACTTAATGATAGTCATAGGGTACAATCAACAATCAAATCACACAAGGAAACAGTCAATATGAATCATAAGGATACAAGCGACAAAGTTACAGTCCTACAATCACAATGGGAGGGGATGGATGATAAAGAGTGATGAAAAGATTAATAGTAATAGTAAAAAAAAAAAGTAAGTTTGTACTTCCTAAAATAATAAGCATAGTGGAATTCTTTACAAGAATTTTCACTTCTTCAGTCATGCAGAACTTTTTTTTGCCTCAGCAATTCTATGGAAAAATAGAATATTATAATTTATATGCAACATCAAGCATACATTTTCATTTGTTCATTTTTCATTTTTTTTTGCAAATAAGGTAGGATAGACAAGACTGAAGCCATGGTGATATGATCAAAGCTCCATCTGTTTTTGTGTCACATATAAAATGAGCAGAGCTTCATTCTCACCATCACAGTTTTCACTAACATATGATGCCTTTCAGATGCGATATTATTTGATAATATTCAGCCACATGGCTCTGGAATTCCAAGCCAACCTGGAAGTTTAAATGCAGCACAATTATATGAAAGAAGGATGGAACTTATTGAAAGAGACTTGACTAAATATATCCACGCTGACATAGACTGAAAACCTATTAATTTATGCTTGCTTTAAGTTGATTCTATATTCTTGATTTCTCAGTTGAAAGGCACTTTGAAAACATTTGGAAGAATCACAGATAGAGACAAAATTCTATTCTGTTTACATCATGCAAATATTTTAGGAATTTGCATGATTAGTATTAAAAACTAAGAGAATCCAAATTTAGCTTTGTAAGTTATTTATTTATCGACATATTTTATACTGCCAACAAAAATACATGATTTATAGTAACATTTCCGGGCAGAGATATGTTCGCCACAGTCATCCATGTTCTGAAAATATTCCAATTAACTTATTAAAATATCAAAAAGATGTGCCTGGTGTTCAATTTATAATCATTTTGATATCTGTTTAAGAAATATTATCTTTGTACCCAGGGATTTCAATTTATATAACTTTTCAGTGATGCTTTGTAATCAAAGCTGTAATTCGAATTTTCACTCAGTTTTCTGCTAAAGAAGTTGATTTTCTTTACTGTATTGTATTAATATAATGTTATTTAAATTGCATTTCACCCTGAATTTTATAGCATGAAAAAAGAAAGATTTTTAAAAGCAGTAAGTGATTTCAATAACTTTTATAAATTAATTCTTTTTTTTTTTTTTGGTTTTTGTTTACCTTTTGAACCAAATACTTTTCTTTCTTCATTACTTTTTTGATTAAAATGAGATATTATGAAAGAAAGAAATGTTCCACATCTTTTTCTCCCAAAGAATTCGGGGTTACAAGATGCTTATCACACAAATAACTTATCTTTGAGCAGAGATTAAACTATTTAATGTGCTTTAAACAGTTATGATTTCTCAGTTGAAAGGCACTTTGAAAACATTTGGAAGAATCACAGATAGAGACAAGGCAAAGAATTATGACAAGTGAATTGAGTCTGTAGAGAACATTTTACTTTCCTTATTAATGTGACATATTAGGCTCATTAGAAAAAAAGGTGACAGACAATATGATAATCTTATCCAGGGACTGGGTGTGCAAGTGAAATCTTCTAATGAATAAGAATATAAAAACTACATATTTCAGAGTGAAAATGGACCATAGAAATGGAGACCACATTTGTCTCAAAGAACAGGAGTTTGTTATAAAACAGCTCAATCAAAACTTGACAATGAGGAAAGGCAATGAAGGGGAAAATAGCTGTCCGCAAAGATATATTAGTGTTTAATGGGAAAGAGCATTTGAAATCACACACAGTGTTGTGGTAGTAGCAATGCACAATCCCTGAGGGCTTGTGAACAGACAGAATAACAGAATGACAAAATTGAAAGGGACCTTGGAGGTCTTCTAGTCCAATCCTCTGCTCAGGCAGAAAGTCCTATATCATTTTAGACACGTGGCTGTCCAGGCTCTTCTTAAAAATTTCCAGTGTTGGAGCACCGACAGTGTCTGGCAGCAACATGAATATTGTGCCATACTTATTTAGGAAAGAGAGTAAGTCTAATATTTGGTCTATACGAGCTGTTTTCCTTGCCTGAGAGAGACGAGGAGGGCAGGGTTTATTTGCATATGTGCCTTAGCTTTGGGAGTCAGGAAGTTACCAGGAATAAAGCAACATGTGACATCATTGGAAACATTGTAAATTTTGTTGAGATCTGAAAGGGAAAATTAACAATTTAAAGACTATATGGTCAAACAGATTCATAAGCATGTTCCAGTATACAGCAGCATTAATGAGAAATAATGTTGTTAAAAGGACTGAGAGCTACAAAGTCTTACAATTTAAAAGAGAATTTTTAACAAATGACATACTGTTGGTATTTGCCATAAGGGATATACATAAGTCTAAAGGCCCTGTCACACTGCCCAACGGATGCAAAACGTTTGTAAAAAGGACACAGCGGATGAGAAAAATGTTCCATCCATTGTTATCTGCTCTCAAAAGGGGCAAAAATTTGCATAAGCAGAGTGGATAACACGGAAAGGAACGGACGGGGGGAGGACGCAGAGCGGATGGAAAGTGGATGCGGAACGGAAGCCTGGCGGATGGAAGCAGATGGAAGTGGATGCAGAGCGGATCCAGAGCGGATGTGTAGAGGATGCGTAGAGGATGCAGAGAGGTTGCAGAGAGGATGCAGAGCGGATGCAGAGCGGATGCGTAGAGGATGCAGAGTGGATGCAGAGCGGATGCGTAGCGGATGACATGGATGCGTAGCTGCATCCGCTTTCATCCTTTCTCCGTCCGTGCTACTAACGCTGCACGTCCGTTCCACTTCCTCCCTGTGTCCATTTACCGCTGGAACAGATTTGAGTTGTGAGGATGTGCAGTGGATGCCTAGCGGATATAGCAGATGCGTAATGGATGCAGAACGGATGTCCCCCGTATGCTTAGAGGATGCAGAATGGATGCATTGGATACATTTTCCGCTCAAAAGTTTTGAGCAGCTCAAAACCTGAGCAGATGAAATGTCAATAGACGGATGCTGGATGGATAGAGAGGAAGCAAAACGGAGGCAGTGAGTACAGAACAGAAGCATCGCGTTAACCAACGGATGGCAAGTGTTTTTCTCCATTTTACATCCTCTTTCCATCCGTTGGTGCAGTGTGACAGGGGCTTTAGATGTATCAGGATATTTTGATTCGTTAAAAGTGTGTATGGCCCAAAGGAATATTTTATCATACATGGTAGACTTGTGAAATAGTACCAGCATTTTATATAAATGTATACAACAATTTAAAAATTAATATCCAGATAAAACCAGATTTCTTTTCTATTAGGGATAATCTATTACAAAACAATTATGAATGATTGATTTTATATATGGTAATGACAGATGGAAAAATAATGGAAATACGTACGATGGAGGAATGGATGGTTAAGATGGCTGAATTTGCAGAAATGGCTAAACTGATTTGTTTGATTAGAAAGGGAACAATTACAAAGAGACCTCAACTCACAATAGTTCATTTAGTGACCATTCAAATTGATCAATAAAATTACAATGGCATAAAGTTACAAAGAGGAAATAAAAAGAAAGAAAGAAAAATCATGATCTCCAAATGCCTTTGGAACAACAAGTCAAAAACCTATTCTATCCTCTTTACATCATTGCCTGCCTACAGCAGCCCCCAGTCCCGAAATCCGATGGCAATCAAGAATCAAAGGTTGAATACAGTGGTTCTCAAAAGTTTTCAGTCCACCGCCCTCTTGGTGCTACAAATTCATCCTCGGTGCCCCCCACCCAAGGGTGGAATTCAAATTTCTGTGGGCATGGTTTAATTTGACGATGTGGCTTGCTGGTCACGTGACTGAGTGGTCATGGCTTGCTGGTTATGTGACTGGGTGGTGTGGCTTGCTGGCTGGCCATGGCTTGCTGGTCACATGACTGGGTAGGCATGGCCAGGTGACTGGCAAATCAAATACAAGTGGTCATCACTTAATGGCCAGTTGTTTAGCAAGTGTTCTAATTTATGACTAGCCTCCCCGGAGGTATTTGACCTGTTTTTGGAGTTCTGACAGCCATGCACACACATACACACACACTCTTTTCTAACTCTGCTGGAGCAGGTCATTGGACTAGAATTGGCAAAGCATCTCTGATGAGATTCTAGTAGTGAATAAAATCTAATCAGAAATGCTTTGTCGATTCTTGTTGATTTGTTTTATTTGTATTTCTTTATTTTATGTTGCTGAATTGCATTGACAGGTGTGTCCCTTCTTGTGCACAGCCCAGAAGCTTTTGTGATTCTTTGCAGCAAAAATTACTGACCTCTGGCTTTACTCTACTTTTCAAACATGCCACCACTGCCACGTTCTAGGTGCCGGCCCTGCAGGTCCATTGAGCCCGCTGCACTGGAGGGACCTGCCCAAGCAAGTCCAAGCGGAGTGGTGCACCAAGTCAATGGGGTGAGCCTGAGAGAGGAAAAGAGAGAGAGAGAAAAGAAAGAGAGAAGGAAGAAAAGAAAGAGAAAAGGGAAAGAAAGAAAAAGGAGCAGACAAAGAAAGGGGGGATGGAAGGAAGGGACAGAAAGAAAAAGAAATAAAGAAAGAGGGAGGGAGGGAGGAGAAAGATAATGAGATATCTAATCTAGTTCAATCACCTGCTCCAGCAGGGTGAGAAGGGAGTGTGTGTGTGTGTGTGTGTGTGTGTTCTCCTTGTAATTTACTAGTACATTTTGGTTTTGCCTTCTTCAGAGTTGGTACTGTAATACATTGGGGAAAAGTATTTTTTTAGGGTGGAGATCTGGTCCAATGGATCCTATTTAAAGCCTCAACAAAATGTGAGAGCTTCCTGGTAGTCTTGACCATGTTTCGTTCACAAAATCTGTAATAGAAGCCAAAGATGTTTCAAAGTGAAAAAGGGCCTCAGTCTTAGCTAGGCCTCATTTTGATCTGATGCATCAGGTCTCTCTCTCTCTCTCCCCTCCCTCCCTCCCTCTCTCTCTCTCTCTTTCTCTCACCCTCCCTCCCTCCCTCCCTCCCAGACTGGCTTTGCTCTACTTTCCCAATGTGTCTGTGGGGTCGGCACTTCAAACATGGATGGATGGATGGATAGATAGATAGATAGATAGATAGATAGATAGATAGATAGATAGACACAGAGAGAGACAGGTAGGTATGTAGGTAGATAGATATATTGGTTGGTAGGTAGGTAGGTAGGTAGGCAGGCAGGCAGGCAGGCAGGAAGATAGACAGACCTTTTGGATGGGTGTATGGATAGGTAGATAGGTAGGTAGATAGATTGGTAGATAAATAGGTAGGTAGGAAGATAGTCAGATAGATAGATAGATCTATATTGGTAGATAGGTAGGTAAGTAGACAGGCAGGCAGGCAGGCAGGCAGACCTTTTTGATGGATGGATAGACAGACAGCCAGAAAGACAAAATGCGACAGCGGCAGCATTTTGGGAAAGTAGAGCCACTCTGGCTTTGCTCTACTTTCCCAATGTGCTGCTGCCACTGTGTTTGATATGCTGGTTGTGCAGGCTCACCCCATTGAGCCCCTTGCACCACTCTGGTGCAACAGTCAATGAGGTGAGGCTGCGGTGCCGGTGTCTCAAACGCCCCTGTCGCCTCTTAGCACCCCCAAGGGGGCTGGCAGAGGGGCACTAAGAGGCAGCAGGAGGGCATTTGAGAGCTGGTCCCACAGGCTCACCCCATTGACTGTTGCACTGCTCTGGAGCGAGTGCCTTTAATGTGACAGCACATTTGGAAAGTAAAGCAAAGCCACCACCACCGCATTCGAGGCGCTGGCTCTGGAGTGATACAACAGTCAATGGGGTGAGCCTGTGGGGCTGGCACCTCAAATGCCCCCCTGCCACCTTTTAGCACCCTCCTGCTGGCTCCCTTGCCTCTTAGCACTCCCTAAGGCATGGTACCACCCTCAGGGAACCACTGGTCTAATAACTTTGGAAACCACTGGTCTAATATATGGATCTTAGTCAAAAGAGCTCTGAAAAAGTGTTTGTCTAGTTCATGGAAAAACCCTGCAAATCAAAATTCAGGAGATACTCTCAGGAAGATGCTGGAAAGAAAAAAAGAAAAAATCATATAAAGTAGTGCATAAGCAGTTAAGAGAAATTGTTCTTCTAACTGTGTTTACTAAGTCAATTGCCCTCTGTAATCCGAAATACCTTCCCTAAGAAATGTCTGTATTGTTGTGGTTTCTTTATATTTGATCTGTCTGCAGTGGATAATTGCCATTTCATGGTGGTGGATTTACAGAAAATTGCATTGCCTTCCATGTAGCAATAGATAAGAACATATACCATAGTGTTCTCCCTGAACAGAAAGCTGCTTATTAGCTAAACAAAGAAGATGGACCTCTGATTCCTTATACCAGTTTAGACTGCTTGTTGAGGTTTTTCTGTAAAATTCTGCTTTGCAGTTTTCATACTATTTGTCACAACTAATTTATACTTGCTTTGGATGACCCTGTGAATATTGATCAGGTAAGATTTACTGTCAGGTAAGATTTACTGTCAACGTGACTATTTTGGGCTTACAATTTTCTGAATCCACATGATTATAACACCCATATATCCTATGAAAACTATCGAAGAGAGAGAAGTTTAGACAGATGTGAAAAATGGATTATCAGTACTCCTACTACACAAAAATCTCTGCAGTCTGTATGAGATAGTGTACATTTGTAGAGGCTAGAATTATCATAAGGACTCTATAATCTACATTGGGGAGATTAATTAATGAAACAAACTAATGGGTGAAACAGCTAGCTTGATGTAGTGTTTAAGGCATCAGGCTGGAAACCAGGAGATTGTGAGTTGTAGTCCTGCCTTAGGCTGTCTTGAAGGACAAATCCATGCACTTTTCTTAGTGACACTTTGGAAGTGGTTGTCCCAAAGGTGTTTTTTTTTCCAAAAGGCAACTGGACTTCTTTTGTTTTTTTCTTGAAGACATTTGCTCCCATCCCATTCACTCCCTGAAACTTCTTCAGTTTGGAAGTGGATCTGCATCCTATAGTTGAAAGAGAATGACTGGCCCAAGGTCACTCAGCTGGCTTTGTGCCCAAAACAGGACTAGAACTCACGGTTTTGTACCCAAAAGTGCTTTTTCAAGAGGCAACTGGAGATTCTGGGTTTTTTTTGAAGGCATTTCGCTTTTCATTCAAGAAGCTTCTTCAGCTCTGAAGAGCTGAAGAAGCTTCTTGGGTGAGAAATGAAACATCTTCAACTAAAAACCTGAAAGTCCAGTTGCTTCTTGAAAATGCCTTTGAGACAATCATGACCTGGATGAGTGGGAATAGACATTCACAGTTTTATACCTTTTTGTCCATGCTTTTAATTACATCAAGCTGCCCCCTCTCTTATTTTTTAGAAAGAGAAACTAGTTTTGTACAATAAAATCTCTCATACAGGTGAGCAAGAAATCAATAAAAAGTGATTACTGTGATGGAGATTGAAAAGTCAAGATAAAAATAGAAATTACGATTCTATTGTTAATCTGTTTTGCTTTTTATGCCATAAGTAAGCCTTTCAGGAGGACAAAAATATTTTTCCTCAAAAAAGTCTTTAACCATTTTTGCAAACTTCTTAGTGATATTCACTTATTTTGTTTTTCACTTCTTACAAAATTTTGGTACTCTTGTTTTCTAATGAAAGTTTTTTTTTTTTTTGTGGCCTGATCTTAGACAATCAAGAATTACTTCAAGAATGTGATAAATACAGAAGTCATGAACTCCATTTATTTGATGCCCTGAGAAGTTCAAGTCAGGAGCGAATGGGATGAGAAGAAAGCCACATCGTTCTGCAACTTTTCCACATTCATATAGGTGGCCCAGAACAAAGCTTTTCCACATTCATATAGGTGGCCCAGAACAAAGCCTGGGTTGAATATGAGTATAGTTATCAATGCAACTTTTTTTTTTTTGGCAACTTTTCATCAATTCTATCCAGTTAGAATCATTACTTTTTTTTTTTTTTCCTAACCTACTTTTTATAATTCTCTTGACATATTCACTTCCACATAATATAATGATGAAATAATGCTCTTCTACTGCTATTATAGCAGCATTCATATTTCTCAAAATTTCTCAGCCATTTCCCTGTGTTTAGTAAACAATCTACCACGGAACATAAATTTATTTACTTTATGTAATTTTTCACCTTTTATGCACAATGTGTTATTGTTCACCCATATCCCTTGTCAAATCTTGGCTATTGTAAAAAATTCATACTCCCTACTGCATATAGTCTAGCTAACATTTGTTGAAAAATCATTTAGATTTTCAGCCAACAATACAGCATACAATATTCATACAGTAGTTCCCAAATAACAAATCTCTAAATTCATTCCAAATACCTCCTATATGT
>BLBF01000022.1:27189566-27221423 GCA_015471245.1 Laticauda colubrina | reverse complement strand
GAATTTATCTGTGCTGGGTGGTGGTGGGATTGGGCGTTGAGGTAGCGGTTGGTGTGTGTTTTCTTTTGGTATATGGTGTGTCCCAGTGTGCCATCTGTTCTTTTGTAGATTAGTACATCTAGGAATGGTAGTTGTTTGTTTATTTCCGTTTCCATGGTGAACTTGATTTTGGGGTGTGTGCTGTTTAGGTGTGTTAGGAAATTGTTTAGGTTTTCTTTTCCATGGGGCCAAATCACAAATGTGTCATCAATGTATCTTAGCCATAGTTTGGGTTTGTGGGTGGCATTAGCCAGGGCTCTGGATTCGAATTCTTCCATGAACAGGTTTGCAATGACGGGTGACAGTGGTGTCACCCGTCATTGCAAACCTGTTCATGGAAGAATTCGAATCCAGCCAATCAAAACCACAAAACAGATAGAAGAAACCAGAAACACCAATCAATCAAACTCCAAGTCCAATGAACACAGATCTAGGCTCCCAGCCAATCAGAATGGAACAGCCTCAAATTTGAAACTAGGAACTAACTCTACACAGAAGCCTGAGGATGGCAGATGAGATTCTGCTGAAACGTTGCTACAACTTTAACAGAACTCCAATGACGTGGGATAATACCTGAAGGAAGCTAAACAGCGCGCACACACACACACACACACACACACACACACACACACACACATATATATATATATATATATATATATATATATGTATATATATATATATATATATATACATATATAGCCAAGGGGAAATCAGACATCCTTGTTTTAATCCTTGCTCCATGTTGAATCATTTTCAAAAAGTTATATTTATTTTCATGCATGCTTTTCTTCCATTATAAACTATTCTTGTCACATTTATCTTCAAGTTCATATTCCTGACAAACATTCCATCATCAAGCCTATTTATTTTATCTATTCTATCACCCACAGATGTGCAGTAAACTTTCCTTTTCATACTCCTACTCTTTTCAATGAACCGATCCGCAGACTTTCTGAAGCCGTGTTGCACTTCTCAAATTCTAGTCACTGTCATCTGTCATACCATTTCAATCACAATTATGCCAATTGTGGCACACTTCACAAATAAACCCTTCTATACTTTTATATGCATTCTTGTTAATTTTCCTTTGTAGCAGACAGTATTTTACACACTGGGGCAATTTTAAGATGTGTGGACTTCAACTTCTAGAATTCCCATGATAGCCAATTGATTGGCAATAAGACTGACATTCATGCAACCGTTAGGTTCATGTGCAGTCTTAACACACATTTTAATTGTCAACAGCCACAGAGATGTCTATATGTGCAATCTTATTATTTTAAATATACTCCCATGTGCATTTTTTCTTGAAATGACATTTTAGTGTTATTTTTAATAATGCTGCAATTTACATACAAAATTTAAATAGTACAAAATACTAAAATGTTATTGCCAGAATTCTCAATTTTGTATTATACTTCATATTTCATTATTTTCTTCTTAATTCTGTTCATCATGCTAGAACCTGGTTTCTTTAGATGTGTTCATCCACCTCTAAAACAATGTTTTATTCTTTTCAAAAGTGCTTTTTTGATATTCTTATCAAAACTTTCTACAGTGGTGGGATTCAAAGTTTTTTACTACCAGTTCTGTGGGTATGGCTTGGTGGGTGTGGCTCAGTAGGTATGGCAGGGGAAGGATACTATAAAATCTCCATTCCCTTCCCACTCCTGGGGGAACGTTACTGCAAAATCCCATTCCCTCCCTAACCCACTAACCTGCTTTCCAACTCCGTTCTCCTGTACAGGACAATAAAAGAAGACCCAGCTGATCGGGAGGCAGAGAATAGATGGGGGCAGGGCCAGTCAGAGGTGGTATTTGCCAGTTCTCCAAACTACTCAAAATTTCCACTACCAGTTCTCCAGAACTGGTTAGAATCTGCTGAATACCACCTCTGATTTTCTATATTTTCCCTTTCTGTTTTAATCATATCTGTTCCTTCTTACCCATGCATTCATGCATCAGCAGACTCCAATTAAGACTCCAAAAGTACAGATCTATAATAATCCAGAATTAAAACCTAGTCAGTTTAGTAGAAGCTCAAATTAAATGAGCATCGGATCACAGCTTCAATATATTTAAATGTTTTTGGAATTTTCACACTGCCAAGAAATAAATGGAAAATTCTGGTAGACAGGTAAATTCCAATAATCATATATTTCATCAAGAAGCATTTTGTTTTTGACAGTCAAAAATATTGATGTTGTATATACAGTTAGTAATAATAACCTATCTGGGATTGCAACAGCAATATGAGCAATCATATTTAAAGGAGGAATAATGTAGCTGAATGAAAAGTATTCTAAATAAATAAATAAAACATGTTCCCAAGACTGTGATTCCCGTATGCAGTACTGTAATAATAACAGCCTTCTGAAACCCTGCCACAACTTTTGAATTATGGCCATTGAACTCCCCAGCATCCAGAATGCTGTAGTTATTACTCCAGTTCATTCAACCAGGACCTGCCGAAAATACTGTCTGGGAAATGACCCATGCTTGGGCATACTCACCAGTATGGGTAGCAACATACCCACCAGTATGGGTAGCAATAGATGAATAGAATGATAGCAAATCGTTAGTTGGATTGTTTTCTCAGTAGGATAAACAACCCACCCCCTTTTTTTTTAGTGTAAATATATATTTTTAAAAAGATGAAAGAGTTGCTATGACAGGATCATTCTGTTTCTTTTATTTTAAGACTTTTTATTAATTTATATATGCATGAATTAATGTATGTAAAGTAATCATTCCTATATTTTTTTCAGGCTATGAAAGATGGCAATCTTTTATTTAATTGAAGTAAACAAGTACTGATAATCTTCCTAAGTCTATGGAGGCAGTTGAATCTGATAAACCAACCTGTGCTATTTAGTCAAATTTCACAACCATTTCTAGCACAGTTTTACAAATGAGAATTCTAAAGTGAAAGACAGGTGAGTAGATAGGGGACAGGTACACTGACAGACTGACAGGTAACTAGACAGATAAATATGGAGATAAGATGTTTTGTTGATTTAAGTTCTACAAAGCCTGAAATAGCATCACATTCTGAGATTAAATCTGACAGGACAATATAGAAAAAAGATCAGAATGAAGCTCTACCCTGGTTAATCTAATATTTGGCAGCATGAAACAATTCAAATGTCTTATGCCTTTTAGGATAAATGAAAAATAATCCAGGAGATAATAATTGAATAAACAAAGAAAAATGTCCCAGTGGGGACAATGTGAAGGATATGGCTTGAAACATTGCTAATGGCTGACTTTGCTGCATTATACCAGAGAGTCAAACTTGAATAAAATATGTTTAGCCTGCATTCAGACTGCCTGTAAATTTGTTTAAATATAAAAATTGTTCTACTTCCCCTGCTGAAAAAAGAAAGAAAGAAAGCATTTCACAGAAAGCTGTACAGACATAATGGGTTATTCCCCCCTCCTCCCCAGTTTCTGCTATGTAAATGGGGGTTGCAAGTGATTGTTTGCATGCAGCTCAATATCCCTTATGAAATATTATTGAGAAATAAATTAAAGATGAAAACTTCAAAATATATTGCTTATCTACTGTTGGGCATTGAGAGTTTCTAATGAAAAGGTGCTGAATCATTATCCGGGAGAAGGAATAATTTCAAATTCATAACTTTCACAATTTTATGCTTAGAGGCTACCAGGAAGAGAAGCAATCACCACAGAAGTGAGACAGCTTTTACACTGAAAGGAATTGCATTGAAGATAAAGACAGATTTCTCTCTTTTTAATTATGTAAGCACTGGGTATGGTCTTGTAGGTGAAATAGTGTGAAATAAACCACTGAAATGTGTATATTTCAAATTCACTAGAAAGCATCTTGTGCATTATGATATTTACCTAACATCGGTACAGTAATAAAATCCAGGCATATCTATCATCCATTTTTAATTAAATTTAGTATCTTCAACTTCATATTGTATTACAAACTCATTTTTTGAAATGTAGATAGCAAAAAAAACATGACTATTAAAAAAATGCATTATAAAGTTAACTAATTGTTAATTGAATGCCAGAAAAGCTCGGTATCTGCAGTGATAAATGTGCTTTAACTATTGAAAAGAATGACAGACTCATTCCCAACCAGCAGAGAGTTGATTAACAATACAATTAATCCTTCAGAGGAAGAGTGCTGCTTTTGTAGCATATTTTCTCTTCATCATGAGCAAAGATAGATCATTTCAAATGTTGCACAAATCAGAATTTAATTTGGTCTCAGTGGTGATTATTTTATCTTAATTTAACTTCTACACTTATAAATTTTCTAAATAAATAAAAGCAGACTTTTCAACAACAGTGTGATTATTGCTGGTACCAGCAATAGCTTTCATCCATTTACTATATAGGTAGTCCTCGACTTGAACCCAAAATTTCTGTGGCTAAGGGGGACATTTGTTAAGTTAGTTTTTCACATTTAATGACTTTTCTTCCCATAGTTGTTTAAGTGATCACTGCAGTTGTTAAATTACTAACATGGTTGTTCAGTGATTCTTGCTTCCCCATTGACTTTGCTCATCAAAAGGTTGCAAGAGGTGATCACATGATTCTGGGAAATTGCAATACCACAATACCATCACAAATATGAGTAAGCTGCCAAACATCTGAATTTTGATCTTATGATCATGGACATGCTACAATGGTTGTAAGTATGAAAAACAATCATAAGTCACTTTTTTCAGTACCATTGTAACTTCAAACAGCCACTAAATAAACCATTGTAAGCCAAGGATCACCTATATATTACAGTATCAGCTATTCTTAGATGAAGGATAGGTAATCTGAAGGTCTAGAGAATTTTCAGTTGCATTATCCATATCTCTTATTATTGGCCAGGTGGGCTACGATTTAAGAAAACTGGAATTCATCTGCCTGCTTACATCTCAGAGCAGCAACATATTTTCCTCCATAAGAGTATCTGACCGTTATGATAGTCCATTCTAATAGACTATTTGATCACTATAATCAGTACCAGGATAGGATCTTGGATGTGAATCAAATTAATTCTAAGGGTGGGGGCAGCTTCAATGTATTGTTATCCATATGGAATCATTGGTGTTTATAACCTTTCTGATCTTGTTGATAATAGCAAAGATCTTAGAAAGTATTCCAAATAGCTATTCCACTTAGAAACAAACAATCTACTTTCTAACAAGCAGTTTGGTTTCAGGAAAAAGTTTTCCTGTAATCTGTAATCTCCGGATCCCTGCACAAGTGGATAGCTATGGTCCTGTCAAACAGTCAACAGATAGTTAAAATAGGGAGGGCCCTATCAAATCCAGCACCAATTAATAGTGGTGTCGCCCAAGGCAGCATTTTAGGACCTACATTCTTTCTGCTTTACATCAACGACCTATGCAATCATGTTAAAAGAGCTGCGTTCTCTTTTCTGATGACGTGCAATTATTTAACACCACTGACAATGCTGTAGCTCTACAAAGCGACCTTGACTATGTGTCAGAATGGTCATGTAATTGGCAACTGCAAATTTCAATAAATAAATGCTCTGTCCTACATGTTGGCAATAAAAATCAAAACACCAAATACAAGTTGGGCAGAAACTATCTCATAGATGAGCCTCACTCTGTCAAGTACCTATGAGTACTCATCTCAAACAATCTAAGCCCCAGAGTTCACTGTAACAGCATTCCCAAAAAAGCATTAAGAGTTCTTAACCTAATTTTGCAAAACTTCTTCTCCAGTAACATTGAATTGCTAACTAAGGTATACAAAACCTTTGCCAGACCAATTCTTGAATACAGCTCATCCACCTGGAACCCATGCTATATATTGGACCTTAACATGATTGAACGGGTTCAGAGGTATTTATCTAGAAGAGTACTCCATTCCTCTACTCACAATAGAATTTCCTATGCCTCCAGGCTTGAAATTTTGGATTTGGACAATCTGGAACTGTGCTGCCGGCAGTCCGATCTAAGCACAGTACACAAAATTGTCTGCTACAATGACTTGCCCGACAACAACTTCTTCAGGTTCAACCACAATAATACACTGGAAAACAATCGATACAAACTCAAGGTAAACCACTTTAAACTCATTTGCAAAAAATATGACTTCAGCAACAAAGTGATCAATGCCTAGAATGCTCTACTGGAATCCATTGTTACAGCTTGAAACCCTCACAGCTTCAATTTCAAACTGTCTACCATGGATTTCACCCCATTCGTAAGAGGTCCTTAAAAAGGGCATGTATAAGGTACTTAAAGAGGGCATGTAGGTGCACCAGCATACCTATCATACCTGTCTTACTGTCCCCATTTATCTGTATTTATCTCCTTTGTTCATGTTTATGTTCATACCTATACATGTTATTTTGTACATGTTTGACAAACAAATAAAATAAATAAATTAATAGTTTGACAGGTGTGTTGTTTTTCTTCTATAGAATACACTGAGATTGAAATTACCATCTGATTTTGCCATTTATCTTGTATTTTTTAGAAAGAAAATAATTTGATAGATAAGGGAAAATATGTACTTTTAACTATTATAAAACTTACTGCTTATAGATTAAAAATCATTAATATTAAAATTTCTCAACTTTTTTGATGCATGCATTTTAGGGCACATCCCATTTATGAAGCTGTATGGCATAGTGATGTTGGGCTACAGAATTTGTTGGTAGTTTCTGCCTCACATGGAATGTACTCAAGGAGATGTAAAGGCCCTGTCATACTGGCCGATGGATGCAAAACGTTTGTAAAAAACACACAGCGGATGAGAAAAATGTTCCATCCATTGTTATCTGCTCTCAAAAGTGCCCCGAATTTGCATAACCAGAGCAGACAACACGGAAAGAAACTGACAGGGGGAGGATGTAGGGCGGATGGAAAGCGGATGCTCCACGGAAACCTAGCGGTTGGAAGTGGATGGAAGCAGATGGCACATCCGCAAGGCTTCCAGGGGAGCACAGCAAAGTGGACGCGGAATGGAAAGAGCGGATGCAGAGTGGATGCCAAGCGGATAAAGTGGATGCACAGCGGATGCCGAGTGGATGAAGCAGATGCAGAGCGGAAGCCTAGCGGATGCCTAGCGGGAGCCTAGCGGATGCCTAGCAGATGCCTAGCGTTCACTGCGCATGCGGGGAAGATGCATTCAGAGGAAAGACCTGCTTCCAGACATAGCTCTGCAGCCAGCCAGCCAGCCAGCCAGCCAGCAACCCAACAACCATGGGGAAGAAACGGAAGCCTCAGCCATCTGCTGCCAGCCCTGGCAAGAGGGACAGGGCCACCCTCCCACCCCCTGGCCCTGACTCTGCTTCTGCTTGGGCTTCTGCTGCCTGGGCTCGATCTTCTGGTGCTGGGGCTTCTGCTGATGCTGCTTCTGGAGGTGGTGCTTCTGCTGATGCTGCTTCTGGTGGGGGTGCTTCTGCTCATGCTGCTTCTGGTGGTGGTGCTTCTGCTGGTGATTACTCTGCTGGCACTGCTCCTGGTGCTGGTGCTTTTGCTGGTGCTTACTCTGCTGGCACTGCTCCTCGTCCTGCTGGTCCTGCTGGTGCTTACTCTGTTGGTGCTGCTCCTGGTCCTGCTGGTGCTCCTGGTCCTGCTGGTACTCCTGGTCCTGCTGGTGCTCCTGGTCCTGCTGGTGCTCCTGGTCCTGCTGGTGCTCCTGGTGCTGCTGCTGCTGGTCCTGCTGGTCCTGCTTTTGCTGCTACTGTTGTTGCTGCTGCTGCTGGTAGTGGTGGTGTGGAGGAGGAGCCCCTACAACCTCGAAGACCCTCTGATGAGGGCCCATATGGCCCTGCCAAAGGGAGGAAGAGGCAGATGCATGAACGGGAAAGGAGGCAATACTCCATCGAGGAGGAACATGAGGATGAGGTGCTGGAGTGGCTGACAGTGAATGAGTATCTATGGCGGAAGGGACACTGGCTGTACAGGGACACCAAAAGGAAGCAGGCTGCTTGGAGAGAGAAGGCGGAGAGCCTGGGCTACACTTCAGAGGTGTTCCTCGGCTGGTGGAAGCACATGCACACCTGGTACGGGAAGCTGCACCTCAAGAAATCTGGCCACGCTGCGGTCAAGCTGACGGACAGAGAGACCTACGTCATGGCAAAGTGCAGCTTCTTGGAGGGTGAGGTCCACCACCGAGGAGCAGCCCTCTCACAACCTTCTCTCTGCTGAGAGACAGTCCTCTTCTGGCAAAGAATCAGCTCCTGTGTCCAGGCAGGTATCTGTGGAGCGTGCCACGATGGAGACCCCCCCCCCCGCAACAGCTGTACTACCCGTGGCGGAGCGCATGGAGGACCCCCTGACGCAGTGGGAGAAAGGAGATGGCACTTCCACCACAGCCCAACCCGAATCCACCCCCAGCTCCACCTCCACAGAAAGGCAGAGAGGCAGATCGGAGGGACAGAGCCACACTGTCCTGCTGGAGATAAGAGACACTATCAGGAGCAGTGTAGATCTCCTCTCTCAGCTGGTACACACTGACATACCATTCTCAAACCAAAAGCCCTTCCTCACCTACGTGAACCAGACCCTCATGGACATGTCAGAACCACAGTACCAGGTGGTGAAGGACAGGATCACCGATCTTCTTCACAACCCTTCAGACCAAGATGAACCTGCTCCCACCCAGTCCAGGCCTGCTCCTCCACCCCAGGTGATGTCACAGCCCTTCCAAGGCTTTCCACAGGCCCTCCCGTACCAAGGCTACAGCTACCAGGAGGTCCAGCAGCACAGGCAGCCCTTCCCAGTCCAGGCACAGGTACATCGGATGCCACCAGTGCCACTGATGCCACCGATGCCACCCACACCACCGATGCCACCCACGCCACAGATGCCACTGACTCCAATCCTCACCCAGCTGCAGACCAGACAGCCCCACTACACTCCTCCTTCCTCCACCCCACAGCCAAGCCCGGCCTCAGAACATCTGTCATCGGTCTTGGGACTGACACCCCATGTCCTGGAGGAAGGGGCTCTCAACATCACAGGACTGAGCCAGTTCTCTGAGATCTTCCTCAACACACCATCCCCTGTTGTCCTCTCGGGGCCAGGCACCCCAGTGGTGCCTCAGACCAGCACTCCAGCAACAGCCATCTCCACAGCACCTGGACCTTTCACCCCTGAGACTGGGCATGCCTCCGAGTGACCAAGAAGAGTGCCAGAGACTGGGAGGCTACCTGTTGACTTTATTTTTGCTTTGGACACTTGACTTGGGTCATTTTTCTTTGACAGCTTGTTATTAATAAAGATTATCTTTGCTATACACACTTGCTTCATTTACTTTTGTAAATAAAGTCTTGGTGGAAACTTTTAGAAATGGTTTAAGCCTTGCATGCTTGTGGGATGGGCAGGGATACCTGTGGGATGGGTAACAGCTGTGGGATGGGCAGGGACACCTTTGGAATGGGTAATAGCTGTGGGATGGGCAGGGATACCTTGGGATGGGTAATAACTGTGGGATAGATAAACCTCCAGTGTAAGCACAGTGGGACACACTCCCAGGTGCCACACCTATGGCCCTTTTTTTATCAGTAATAATGTAATCAATCACCCACACAAGTCAACATAAACACAACTCTTTATTAAATGCCCTGTTCATTGTAGGCCCACTCAACATACATGGCCCAATCTCATCCGTGTGATGAGACAGGCTGAAGGAAGCATCCATTAATCATCTATCATTCTGTCTTGCCACTCCACTGCTCCAGCTGGGGAGTTGCACCAGTGTCTCAGGAGGTTGCGCTGCTTCTTCCCTTCACGTGAAGCTCTGTTGGGGCCTTGCACATCCTCAGTGTCTATCAGGTTTTGCCCTTGCCTGCATTCCTCAGGCTCCATGTCCCCATTGCCTTGTTGGAGGTCCACGAGCCTGTTCTGCAACACTGGGTAGCGGGTGCGCATGAGATTGTGCAGGATGCAGCAAGCTTCCACGATCCTCCTCATGGTCTCTGGGCGATGCTGCATAGCGGTGAGAAGTACCTGGAACCTGTTGGCGAGGATGCCAAAGGCGTTCTCCACCACCCGACTTGCCCTGGACAGCCTGTAGTTGAAGATCCTCTCTTCACGGGTGAGGCATCTGGAAGTGTAGGGCTTCATGAGATAGGTTCTGAGGGAGAAGGCGTCATCCCCCACGATGAAGTAGGGCACATCTCACGTGTCATTGGGCAGGGGGTCTGGATCTGGGAAGCCCATGATGAGGTTGTATTCCAGCCCCTCCTTGAGGTGACTGGCGTTGTATACCTGGGCATCTGAAGCTGACCCGTTGCCTGAAGCATCGATGAACATGAACTTGTAGTCAGCATCGACCATGGCAAAGAGGATGATGCTGAAGAAGCCCTTGTAGTTGAAATAAGTGGATCCTGACTTGGCTGGAGCTTTGCAGGCCATGTGCTTCCCATCTATGGCTCCAACGGTGTGGGGTAAGTTCCACTTCTGATATCACTGCTCTGCAACTTTCCTGCAGCCTTCTTAAGTGGAGGGGCACCGGAGGAGCTCCTCCAGGTATTCTTCCATGATGGCCTGCACCACTTTTCTGACCACAATGCTGATGGTGTTGTGTGGCACCCTCCAGACGTACTGCATGCTCCTGTCGGTGGTCCCTGAGGCCAGGTGGCGCAGAATCAGTGCCACGTTGAGCCCAGGTTCCAGGCTGGGCTGGAAGTTGGTGTTTGCCTTGGTCAACCTGGGTCTCAGCTGCTCCACAACTTCATCAAAGATGGCTGGAGGCATCCTCATGAAGTTCTGGAATGCACGAGGGTCTTCGTTCCTCAGCTCCACCATCAGCTTTTTGTACAATCTGTCCTGTGCTCTTCTCCCAATCCATCTTCGGACCCAGACACTTCTTGGTAGCCTCCTTTTCTTCCTGTAGAACAGTTGAAAGAGCCTGTAGATGGCTTTGCATTGTTGCAGAATGATGGTGGCTACCAAAAGGACTGTGTTACGATCCATGGTGGACATCAATCGATGCTGTGGAAGAGCAAGAAGCAGATGAAGGCTGCAGAGGTTTGCACCGCAGGGCTGCTGGAGTGAAAGTGAGATCCAGTGAGTTCCTTCCCCTTTTTATAGGCAATATAGGTTTTCCACTAGGTGTCCTTTTGCATCCTCTAGGCATCCTCTAGACAACCTTAATATCCGAGATAGGTCCCCTCTGCAAATGTTTTTTCTGTTTTAAATGCTTTCTTTGGGAGCTGCATCTGCTTTCATCCTTTCTCCGTCCGTGCTGCTTACGCTGCACGTCCATTCCGCATCCGTTTCACTTCCTCCCTGTGTCCGTTTTCCGCTGGAGCGTATTTGAGTTGTACGGATGCACAGCGGATGCCTAGCGGATATAGCGGATGTGTAATGGATGACGACGGATGTCGAATGGATGTTCCCTGTATGCGTTGCGGATGCAGAATGGACGCGTTGGATACATTTTCCGCTCAAAAAGTTTTGAGCAGCCCAAAACATTTTGAGCGGATGGAACCTCAGTCGATGGATGCTGGATGGATAGAGAGGATGAAAAATGGAGGCAGTGAGTACAGAACGGATGAATCACGTTAACCAACAGATGGCAACTGACAGACTGAACTGTCTATTGAAAAAAGCTGTATACTGTGGGGGGACAGGATCATAATCCCCCAAAAGTTACAGGAAGAAGTATTGTGCATGTTGCACGAGGAACACCCGGGCATCGTCAAAATGAAAGTCCTGGCCAGGTGTTACATCTGGTGGCCAGGGCGGGACAAAGGCTGAACGATGGGTGACAACATGCCATGACTGCCAAAAATAAAGGCCTACCCCCCCACTGGCACCAGTCATGGAATGGGAAACTCCCAGAGGCCCATGGTTGAGACTGCATATTGACTTTGCTGGGCCAACGAAAGGGAACACCTATTTTGTAATCATTGACGCCTACTCGAACTGGTTAGAGGTTATCCTTATGGCATCCACTACTACGGAAGCAGTCATAAAACAGTTAAACAAACTTTTTGCTATACATGGACTGCAAAATATAGTAGTCTTAGACAATGGGCCCCAATTTACTGCTTTAGCTTTCAAGCAATACTTGGCTGCCCAGGGCATCCGACATGCCCTGACAGCGCCGGCTCATCTGGCTTCTAATGGACGGGCCGAACGCATGGTTCGTTATACTAGGGAGGCCCTAGAAAAAATGGACACGGGGGATGTCCAAGATAAACTTAACAAACTATTAACTATTCAACATATCACCCCAGTACAACCACTAACAAAAGCCCAGCAGAACTCCTCATGGGTAGAAAATTGTGTTCCTACCTTGATAGACTGCACCCCACCTATACATGTGACAAACCCCCTGACTCCTCCAGTAGATATCGCTCTTTTGAAATTGGCGATTTAGTCTATGCTAAAAACCTTACCAGGGACCCATTATGGCTTCCAGCCACAGTTACCCAAATCACAGGGCCCCGGTCAGACTGACTTGCACTAGACGACGGCAGAACCTGGAAGCGGCACATCGACCAGCTTCGCTCTTGAACATTGGGACACAGCATTACACCATCGTCACAGACACCAATAAACGAGCCAAAAACAACTGAGGGGGGGGGATTCAAAATAATAAAAAAGGGAGAGACAAACTTCCAATAACATGACAACAACAATCACTACACAAACCCAAACTAGAATCCCAAATGAAACAAAAAGAGCACTTACCCAGACGACCTCCAGAAAAGAAGTCCGGGAGCAGGAGAGCGAGGTGAGGCCTTCCTGGAAGGAGACAGCCAGGCCAGCTCGACCAGCCCGGAGAAACCAGGAGGGATTGGCGGAGCCACCTCAACCAGCCCAAGAAACTCAGGCAAGAGCGGCAAGGCTGATTCATCCTTCCAGGAGGTTCCATGAAGAAGACACGGAGAGAAAGTGATCCTGTCCAAACCGTTTGAGGACCATGCTGAGACTGAGCTGCGTAGATCAACTAGGACTTGCAAAAGCCCTACCTACCTGCGTGACTACATTACGCACGTTGGACGAAACCAAAGGGGGAGGGGTGTTGTATATAGAACTTGGAAAACTCCAAATATCTAAACTTATTGGCCGAATAGGCCGTTCTCGGATTGGCCAGTTAAGCGCCATTCCGATTGGCTTGAACAATTGTCACTTGAAACTTTTACACTTGAACAACTGTCATTGGCCACAAGCCGTGAGCAAGCCGCTATAAGAAGGGCTGCCGTGGCTTGAGTAAATGTTCTGTTACAAGTCACTATACTGTTTTAATAAAGAGCTGTTTGTTGGAACCCGGTCTCGCATACCTTATTTTCAAACAGAACACAGGGATAGAAAAATGGAGGCTGTACAGACCAGAAGAAAAATAAGATTCTCTCCCCTTGATTTAACAAACTATTGTTGGAACTTCCTGTCCAGGACACAAATATTTTCTCCATGAGTTTACTGGATTTCAAACCAAAGATCTGTGCTATTATACTTTTAAGTGCTTTAGTAAAGTTGGGCAATAAGAACTGGGCTACAAAAACTGTAGAAGACAGCAAAAGGGATTGATTAAGTGATCACTCACTCTCTGTTTTTCTCCTAACACTAGTCTTAGTTATTTTAACTGAGATCTGGTAGACCTAATTAGAGCAAGAGTTGTAACATTAATGGCTTCTCCTATTTAATCTTTTCCCAGAATTATAGTTCAGTCAATCTCCTCTGCCAGCATGGAAACACAATTTTATAAGGAAAATTTCATCTCTGAATGAAGTTCAGAATATTAGTCATGTTCAATGTAGAGAAAAGTAAAGTCCTATACTTAGGCAAGAAAAATCAAAAGTATACATATAGACTGGATGAAATCAGGCTCAATAGAAGTAACTGTGAGAGGGATCTTGGAGTCTTAGTGGACAACCAGCTAAATATGAGCCAGAAGTGTGCAGCAGCAGCCAAAAAAACTCATGCAACTCTAAATTGTATTAACAGAGGGACACAGTCAAGATCAAGGGAAGTACAAATACCACTCTATAAAGCCTTAGTAAGACCACACCTAGAGTACTACATCAAGTTTTGGTCACCATACTACAAAAAAGAGATTGTGATGCTAAAAAAAGTACAGAGAAGAGCAACCAGGATGATTAGGGAACTGGAGACTAGAATATATGAGGAACGGTTACAGGAACTGCGCATGGCTAGCCTAGTGAAGAGAAGGACCAGGGGAGACATGATAGCAGTCTTCCAATATTTGAGGGGCTGTCACAGTGAGGAAGGGGTTAAGCTATTTTCTAAAGCGCCTGTAGGCCAGACAAGGAATAATGGATGGGAACTGAAGAAGGAGAGATTTAACCTGGAAATAAGGATAAACTTTCTGACAATGAGAACAATCAACCAATGGAACAGCTTGCCTTCGGAGGTTATGGGAGCATCATCACTTGAGACTTTCAAGAAGAGATTGGACTGCCTTTTGTCAGAAATGGTGTAGGATCTCCTGCTTGGTTGGGGGATTGAACTAGATGACCTACAAGTCCCTTCCAACTCTGATTATCTGAAATTATCTGAATCTGAAAATCTCCCCTATGTATGAGTTTCTAGACTTTCTTGATATCATATGTGATGTCATCTTTATTTTCCACAGCATTCCAGAACAACTCATGTCAGGGATAGCATATATGGACTCAGAATCCCAGATGATTTCTAGATTGCAGCAGATACTGTAAATAGAGAAAATAACTATTCCCTACTGTTTAGTGGATATCTAGATATTTGGAACTCAGGTATTGCAACTTCAATTCCATATGCATTTCAGTAGTATCTCGAAGAAGCATTTATTCCTTGGAGTGCAAGGAAAGAACTGGAGAAAGAGAAAGGAAAGAGGTCCTGGCAAGAGTCTGGAGAGGCTAGGGATGATGCTAATGAAACTTACAACCTAACCAATTTTAGGGGCTGTAAAAGGAAGAAAGGAAGAAAAAGAGTGAAATCAGGATAAAAAAAAGTTGATACACAAAAATATTTCCATATTTATATTGGTTGTTTAATTAAATGTTTTTTCTCTGATAGTTTTGTTATCCCAAATCCAGAAAATAATTATTTGGCATACTTAAAAGAAATCAGATTCTCAAGAATATAAATATCTTCCATATCATGATCTATAATATACATGCCACCATTCTCAGGAGCTTGTAAATATGTTATTGAAATATTGCACATTGGTCTTGCTCATGGTTTGGCAGAGGAAGCTCAAAGCAACTATCAAACATTACAGGATATTTTATTTTCTGGCTGTAGAAGAATATGGAGCGTCTCTCTGAACTGTGATAGCTACAACCCAGGCCGAGCATATATTCATCTACTGTTTTAATAATATTACAAGTAATATTTCAAAATTTTGGACATTCCTGCCAGCAAGTAAAACCACATAAATAACAGTAGTCATTAAAGTCAGGTTTTAGGTTTAGTCACTCGAAATCAGTCAGATCCTTATTTTCAGATATATTGTGATTATTTAAATCGAATTAAAAGAAAATCTTTACCTAAGATCATATATACATTGGCACTGTTCATATCATCAAGGTGCAGCAATCTTTAAAAAAATATGAAAAAAATTATGAAACAATTTAGCATCTTAAAAGATGAATCATTATTTTGTTTAAAGTACTATCCAAGTTACATTAAACACTGAAACTTCTGCAAGGGGATGAGGATTTTAAAAAATCAAGATGGCAAACCACTACTGCATGATCAAAACTTCTAATCTGCAACATATAAAAGTGGGCAGGGTTCTCGCTGAATGGTTGCAATTGGCATCTTGATGTTTTTTTTGGCAACCCCAGATGGCCCTGTTTAAATAGAAAAAAATGTAGGGACTAGATTTCTAAGTACTGGTGTGAATGCGATAGCGGTATTACTAACATGAACCTTGGTATACTAAAAATAGGTGTGGTAAAATACCATCTTTTAATATGTGACATTAATATCAATGCAATGTTGTGATTTTACAATAAATATTTAATGTTTCTGCATCTCCAAGTCTTGCATCAGACACTTGAGAGGCTTCCAGCTATTGAATCACTTGTTCTCTGTTTCCACTTACATATTTTATCTTCCTACCTAACTGTGGAAATTCTTCTGCATGCCACGGACTGATTTTATTTTTAATTTAATATAATAAGTTGAGTGTGTCAGAGTATATTCATGAACTGGAATAGAGCATGGTAACAAGGTCAGCCAATGAATAGGCATAGCAACTAAGTCAACCAATGAGGACTGTTTGGAAACAGAAACTAGAAGTAGCCTAGGCATGGCTCTATATTAAGCTCTGCAGCTCTGAAGCTATGTTAACCTCTGAGACTGTCTATTGAAAAGAAACTAACTTGATTGCTTGCCTGCTGAACTAAAGTGAAACTGACATCGGTTTCTGAGCTCCTGAGTTGCTGTTCTGCTCTAAACCTGTAAAATGTTTGCTACTGTTTGACTTTGCTTCATGTTGGAGAAATCTACAACTGGTATTGTAAAATTTACTGATATTATATTTATAAAGAAGTTAAATGAAGCTTCAGTCATCTGAATTTACTTTTCTGGCACTGAATTTACGCTGCAGTACTCTGAACAGAGTGTCTATCAGGTTTTGGGTTTTTTTGGTTAAGTTTTATTGATTTTTAAAAACAAACAAAAAACAAACAAAACAAATATCCATCTTTCTTCCAAAAATATACAAGCAGTGTGTCGGTTGGTTTGCTAATTTTTTGTGCTTCGATTTCATAGTCTCTGTTACAGTTACATGACATGATAACTCATATTATCAATCAAAAATGGAATATCCTAGTATTATTATTAATCAATCATTTGACTATCATTTTCTTCATTCATACTTTGCGAGATAGCTATACTTTGCTTAGTTTATTTTATAACAATTCATATAGTCCTCCCAAATCTATCCTAAAAACATTTTATATATATAATAATAAAAAAGAGAAGAAATACATTTTTAAATTTTCATTATTTTCTAAAATTCTATATATTCTATTATTATATTTTGTTATCTAGCCATTGATAGAAAAGGTCCCAAATTTTGTAAAATTGTTTATCCTCTTGTTCTCTAATTTCAAATGTCAATCTACTCATTTCAGCACATTCAAGTATTTTCTTGATAGTTTCCTCCTGCGATGGTATTTTCTCATTTTTCCAATTTTTAGCAAATACAATCCTAGCTACTGTTAATACATTTACAATCAAATATTTTAAATTTTTGCTATATGTATCAGGTAGAATTCCCAATAAAAATTCCTCTGGTTTTAAATCTATATGCTTTTTAGTCATTTTTTCCAACCACGTGTGGATTTTAGTCCAATATTTTTTTGCATCCGCAGAAGTCCACCACATATGGTAATATGAGCTAGGTATCTGATGACATTTCCAACATCTTTCAGATTTATTCTTGAACATTCTTGCTATTCTTGACGGAGGAAAATGCCACCTGTAAAACATCTTATACAAATTTTCTTTAAATGCTGTTGACATTGTCATTTTATAATTTTGAGACCACAATTTTTGCCATTTCTCTAGATCAATCCCATATCCAAAATTCTTCCCCCAAGCAACTGTTGTTTCTTTAACTTGTTCTTCTTCTAGTTTAATTTCTAATAAATATCCATATAGTTTTTTAATCACCTTTTCATCAGTACCTGTCAAAATCTTATCCAAATCAATCAATTTATTATAGAAACCTTCTGTTTTAAAATCTTTTTCATACCTTGAATGTATTTGCGCATAAGAAAACCAATTATCTTTATACCTTGTTCCTCTAGTTTTTGCAAAGATTTAAGTTCACCCTTTTCATTAAAATTTTCCCCATATCTAACTGTTTGTTCCTTCTTGTATGTTATAGGATAGGAAAATGCTTCAATAGTCAATAACCAGACTGGAATTTTCAAATAACATTGTCGTTTAATCTTCTCCCAATTTAACCACAGAGATTCCGGTATATGATTTCTTCTAAAATAACCCTGTGTTTTACTTCCCTTATACCATAAAAAGGCATGCCACCCCAACAACAGATCATGTCCTTCTAATGCCAACAATCTTGTATTTCTTAATGTTATCCATTCATTAGTCCATGCCAAGTTTGTAGCTTAGTAGTAAAACTCCCGATTAGGCAGACCAAATCCTCTTCTAATTCTAGCATCTTGTAAGAGTTTTAACTTTATTCTCGCTTTCTTACCTTGTCATATATATTTCAACACAATTTTGTTTAAATCTTCAAAGTAGTCCTTTCCAAGCCTCATTGGTATTGTTTGAAACAAATATAAAATTCTGGGTAAAATATTCATTTTGATTGTTGAAATTCTCCCTATTAGTGACAATTGTAGGTTCTCCCATTTCATCAAATCTAGTGCTATCTGTTGTTTAAGTTTAGTGTAGTTGTTCTCTTTTAGTGTACTACATCTTGCTGTCAAATGTATCCCCAAATACTTTACCTTTTTTCGTAACTTGAATTTTCAATACATCTGCCAATTCTTCTTTTTGTCTTCGTAGCATATTCTTTGTCAAAAGAATAGAGTGTCTATCAGTTTTGTTGAACAATTTCAAGAATGAAGCTGAAGTGTTTGAACTGGGTTCTCAAGTGTCTTCTTGGAACAACAATCCTCTAGACAACAAATATGAGCAGGATTCCTTAAATACGGGAAGAAAAGAAAGAAAACAATAAAAATATTTATTTGTACTATAGCATAACAATTTATTTTCCATTTTTATTTCACAGTTATATTTTAGCTTCACAGAAGTTGCTCATAGTGAAGTCTGACCTATTGCATTATTTCATCCATACATTTTTTTCAAAATAGACAAGGATGCTATTTTAAAGGGGGCAGTTTAACTGAGGCTGATATGTAAAAGTAACACAGGCCATTTCACATTCCTACATCCTACATTATTCATTTCCAAAATGAATTGTGGGTATTGAAACCTTACAGTCTTATTGCCTACATTATTGTCTTTTACATGCTAGACCCATTGGTTTCTTACTATACTGAATGGAACATCTTGAGCTATCATGTCAGTTTCTATTGTTATCAACTCTATTGTTTTATTGTTAATGATTCTTAATTTTGGTTGGAATATGTAAATTAGAGAAATCAAATTATGATATGTATGTAAAATAAATCACATGTGAATAAGACATCTTCATTTTATTAGAAGCGTCAAATACCAAAACCAGATTTGCTTGAAGATTATTGTAATTATTCCTCTTTCTCCTCCTTCTCCTCCTCCTCTTCCTCCTTCTCTACCATCAACATCAAAACAACAAAAATTAAGCAATATGGAAAGATACGTTGGGGTTCATGATCGAGGAGAAATAGTAACAATAGACATTTTGCTTTCTATCAGGGTAACTCTTTAAAATGGGATAAATACATATCTTCTAAAATTTCCTATAGAGAAAGCAACAAAGAAGCATCTTGCATAGGGACTCCACAGAACCATCTTCATATTGGCATAAACACTGCTGAAAAGGAATGTTTTTATGAACCCCTGCAGAACTAGCGAAGATGAAACCTGATGAAATTTCAGAATTGCATGGTTGCAATTCGCTAGCTGTGTAGTTAAGTTACAAAAGTGACCCTTAAACCCGATGAATAGGGATAACATAAATTGGTCATGTAATTCTTAGCTACTATGGGCCTCCTACCTCTGTAAGCTTTGGAGTCTAAACTTGATATTTGCATGTTGTTTCATTACACAACATCAGTGCATCTGTAGCCATTCCCAGAACAACACCAAAAAAATTAAATAAGGAGCACAATGCTACAGAAGCAAAAAAAAAAAAAAAAAAAGGCCTGTTTCACTAAGGTAACTCTTTGTATACCTGAAACAATATATAATGGAAGAAGAGAAATTCTCATTCCAGCCTAAATGGAACTGGACCCTGGAATTGGGCAATTTCATGACAGCAACATGAAAACATACAAGCTTTCACGAAAATCCCCTTCAGAGGAAGTATGATATGCCAGATAAGCATTTTTGAGACTTACAGCCTATTAGGATTGGCAGCCAATTAATACCCTGCTGCTCAAGGCACGTATTGTGAAATCTGTTTTATGGTCAAATGTGCAAGTAACATTGTCTGGCTTATTCAATTTGACTATCTGATTAAAAAAAAATGGGGGGGGGGAGAGACTGAGAGTGAGAGAGACTTGTTTCCATTTTATTTGATTACTAAACAAAAGACTGAGTAGTGTGACAAGATGAATATAAATTCAGCTCTCAATCAATGCATCATTAAATTCTAAACCCTATTAATGAAATCCGAACATTATATCTATTTCTCATATGAATGCTTCAGTTTTTCATATTTCTTAAGTTCCATTTATTTTGTGGAATAAAATGCACATTTTCTTTCCTTTTCCGATGGAGTCTTTCATGTTCCCTCCAAACTTCTGGCAAGCAAAGTCAATGAGGAAGCCAGGTTCATTCATGGACTAGATGCCTACAACATTCCTTCCAGCTCTGTTAATCTGAATCTATATCAGTTAACAATCATGTTATTAAAGGCCCTGTCACACTGGCCGACGGATGCAAAACGTTTGTAAAAAGGACACAGTGGATGAGAAAAATGTCCCATCCGTTGTTATCCGCTCTCAAAAGGGGCAAAAAATTGCATAACCAGAGTGGACAACACGGAAGCAACGGATGAGGGGAGGACGTAGGGCGGATGGAAAGCGGATGCTCCACGGAAGCCTAGCGGATGGAAGCAGATGAGAGCTGATGGCACATCCGCAAGGCTTCCGGGGGAGCGCAGCAAAGCGGACGGGGAACGGATACAGCGGATGCCGAGTGGACGCCGAGCAGATGAAGCGGATGCACAGCGGATGCCTAGCGTTCACTGCTCATGTGGGGAGGATGCATTGCGTCAGCCCCATGGATATAAAGGGAAGCAGCTCCCAAGCAGGTCACCATTCAGAGGAAAGACCTGCTTCCAGACACATCGACTGCCTTGCCAGCCTGTCCTGCCTGCATGCCTGCCTGCCAGCCTTGCTGCCTGCCTTCCTGCCAGCCTTGCTGTCTGCCTGACTGACAGCCTTGCTTTCAGCCTGCCTGCCAGTCTGCCTTCCAGCCTCCTTGCCAGCCTTGCTGCCTGCCTGCCAGTCTGCCTTCCAGCCTCCTTGCCAGCCTTGCTGCCTGCCTGCCTGCAACCAGCAACCCCACAACCATGGGGAAGAAAAGAAAGCCTCAGCCATCTGCTGCCAGCCCTGGCAAGAGGGACAGGGCCACCCTCCCATCCCCTGGCCCTCACTCTGCTTCTGCTGGGGCTTCTGTAGCACGGGCTCGCTCTTCTGGTGTTGGGGCTTCTGCTGCTTCTGCTTCTGGAGGAGCTGATGATGATGCTTCTGGCGGTGGTGCTTCTGCTCGTGCTTACTCTGCTGATGCTGCTTCTGGCTTTGATGCCTCTGCTGGTGCTTACTCTGCTAATGCTGCTTCTGGCGGTGGTGCTTCTGCTGATGCTGCTTCTGGCGGTGGTGCTTCTGCTGGTGCTTACTCTGCTGAAGCTGCTCCTCGTCCTGCTGGTCCTGCTCGTCCTGCTGGTCCTGCTGGTCCTGCTCGTCCTGCTCGTGCTCCTGGTCTTGCTTGTCCTGCTGGTCCTGCTCGTGCTCCTGATCCTATTCGTGCTCCTGGTCCTGCTGGTGCTGCTGGTGCACCTGGCACTGCTGGTGCTTACTCTGCTGATGATGATCCTGGTCCTGCTGGTCCTGCTGCTGCTGATCCTGGTCCTGCTGGTGCTGCTGCTGCTGCTGGTGGTGGTGGTGTGGAGGAGCAGCCCCTACAACCTAGAAGCCCATCTGATGAGGGCCCATGTGGTCCTTCCAAAGGGAGGAAGAGGCATATGTGAGAATGGGAGAGGAGGTAATACTCCATCGAGGAGGAACATGAGGATGAGGTGCTGGAGTGGCTGAGAGAGAATGAGTATATATGGAGGAAGGGACACAGGCTCTACAGGGACACCAAAAGGAAGCAGGCTGCTTGGAGAGAGAAGGCGGAGAGCCTGGGCTACACTTCGGAGGTGCTCCTCGGCTGGTGGAAGCACATGCACACCTGGTACTGGAAGCTGCACCTTAAGAAATCTGGCCAGGCCGTGGTCAAGCTGACAGACAGAGAGACCTACGTCATGGCCAAGTGCAGCTTCCTGGAGGGTGAGATCCACCACCGAGGAGCAGCCCCTCTCACAACCCTCTCTCTCAGGCAGCCTGCTGAGAGCTAGTCCTATTCTAGCCGAGAGTCAGCTCCTGTGTCCAGGCAGGTCTCTGTGGAGCGTGCCACGACGGAGAACCCACGGACAACTGTTCTAACCATGGTGGAGCGCATGGAGGACTCCCTGGCGCAGTGGGAGAAAGGAGACGGCACTTCCACCACAGTCCTACCCGCATCCACCCCCAGCTCCACCTCCACAGAAAGGCAGAGAGCCAGACAGGAGGGGCAGAGCCACACTGTCCTGCTGGAGATAAGAGATACCATCAGAAGCAGCATAGATCTCCTCTCTCAGCTGGTCCACACTGACTCCTCCTCCTCCAACCTCAAGCCCTTCCTAACCTATGTCAACCAGACCCTCACGGACATGGCGGAACCCCAGTAACAGGTGGTGAAGGACCGGATCACCGAGCTGCTTCACAACCTTCCAGATCCAGAGGAACCTGTTCCCACCCAGTCCAGGTCTGCTCCTCCACCCCAGGTGATGTCCCTCCCATTCCAAGGCTTTCTACAGGCCCTCACCTACCAGGGCTATGGCTACCAGGAGGTCCAGCAGCACAGGCATCAGCCCTTCCCAGTCCAGGCACAGACTCATCGGACACCACCATTGCCACCGGTTCCACTGCTGCCACCCATGCCACTGCTGCCACCGACGCCACCGATGCCACCCACATCACCGATGCCACCCACGCCAGTCCTCACCCTGCTGCAGACCAGACAGCCCCACTACACTGCTCCTTCCTCCACCCCACAGCCAAGCCCGGCCTCAGTACATCTGTCATCAATACTGGGGCTGACACCCCACGGCATGGAGGAAGGAGCTCTCAACATCATGGGACTGAGTCAGCTGTCTGAGAGCTTCCTCAACACACCGTCACCTGTTGTCCTCTCAGGGCCAGGCACCCAGGTGGCGCTTCAGACCAGCACTCCAGCAGCACCCACCTCCACAGCACCTGGACCCTTCACCCCTGAGACTGGGCACACCTCTGAGTGACAGAGAATAGTGCCAGAGACTGGGTGGCTACCTGTAGACTTTATTTGGACACTTGACTTGGGTCATTTTTCTTTTACAGCTTGATATTAATAAAGATTATCTTTGCTTCACACACTTGCTTCATGTATTTTTGTAAATAAAGTCTTGGTGGAAACTTTTAGAAATGGTTTAAGCCTTTGCATGCTTGTTCGATGGGTAAGGATAGCAGTGGAGTGGGAAGGGATACCTTTGGGATGGGTAATAGCTGTGGGATGGGCAGGGATACCTTTGGGATGGGTTAAGATAGCTGTGGGATGGGTTGAGACAGCTGTGGGGATAGATAAACCTCCAGTGCAAGCATAGTGGGACTGTATGGTCCACCCTCCCAGGCTGAAGGAAGCATCCATTAATAATCTATCATCCTGTCTTGCCACTCCACTGCTCCAGCTGGGGAGTTGCACCAGTGTTTCAGGAGATTGCGCTGCTTCTTCCCTTCATGTGAAGCTCTGTTGGGGCCTTGCACATCCTCAGTGTCTGTCAGGTTTTGCCCTTGCCTCCATTCCCCAGGCTCCATGTCCCCATTGCCTTGTTGGAGGTCCATGAGCCTGTTCTGCAACACTGGGTAGCGGGTGCGCATGAGATTGTGCAGGATGCAGCAAGCTTCCACGATCCTCCTCACGGGCTCTAGGTGATGCTGCATGGTGGTGAGAAGTACCTGGAACCTGTTGGCCAGAATGCCAAAGGCGTTCTCCACCACCCGCCTTGCCCTGGACAGCCTGTAGTTGAAGATCCTCTCTTCACGGGTGAGGCATCTGGAGGTGTAGGGCTTCATGAGGTAGGTTCTGAGGGAGAAGGCATCATCCCCCACGATGAAGTAGGGCACATCTTGTGTGTGGTTGGGCAGGGGGTCTGGATCTGGGAAGCCCATGATGAGGTTGCGTTCCAGCCCCTCCTTGAGGTGATTGGCATTGTATACCTGGGCATCTGAAGCTGACCCGTTGCCTGAAGCATCAATGTACATGAACTTGTAGTCAGCATTGACCATGGCGAAGAGGATGATGCTGAAGAAGCCCTTGTAGTTGAAATAAGTGGAGCCCAACTTGGCTGGAGCTTTGCAGGCCACGTGCTTCCCATCTATGGCTCCAACAGTGTGGGGGAAGTTCCACCTCTGGTACCACTGCTCTGCAACTTTCTTCCAGCCTTCTTCAGTGGAGGAGCACTGGAGGAGCTCCTCCAGATATTCTTTGATGATGGTCTGCACCACTTCTCTGACCACAATGCTGATGGTGTTGTGTGGCACCCTCCAGCTATACTGCATGCTCCTGTAGGTGGTCCCTGAGGCCAGGTGGTGCAGAGTTAGTGCAACCTTGAGCCCAGGGTCCAGGCTGGGCCAGGAGTTGGTGTTTGCCTTGGTCAACCTGGGTGTCAGCCGCTCCACAACTTCGTCAAACATGGCTGGAGGCATCCTCATGAAGTTCTGGAATGCACGAGGGTCTTCATTCCTCAGCTCCACCATCAGCTTGTTGTACAGTCCGTACTCTGCCCTTCTCCCGATCCATCTTCGGACCCAGACGCTTCTTGGCCACCTCCTTTTCTTCCTGTAGTAGAGTTGAAAGAGCCTGTAGATGGCTTCGCACTGTTGCAGAACGATGGTGGCTACCAAAAGGACTGTGTTACAATCCATGGTGGACATGACTGGATGCTCTGTAAGAGCAAGAGGCAGATGAAGGCTGCAGAGGTCTGCACAGCAGGGCTGCTGGTCTGAAAATGAGATCCAGGTGAGTTGCTCTCCCTTTTTGTAGGCAATATAGGTTTTCCCCTATGTGTCCTTTTGCATCCTCTAGGCATCCTCTAGACATCCTTAATATCCGAGATAGGTTCCCTCTGCGAACGCTTTTTCCGTTTTAAATGCTTTCTTTGCGAGTTGCATCCGCTTTCATCCTTTCTCTGTCCATGCTACTAACACTGCGCGTCCGTTCCGCTTCCTCCCTGTGTCCGTTTACTGCTGGAGCGGATTTGAGTTGCGCGGATGCACAGCGGATGCCTAGCGGATGTAGCGGACGCGTAATGGATGACGACGGATGCAGAATGGATGTTCCCCGTATGCGTAGCGGATGCAGAACGGACACGTTGGATACATTTTCCGCTCAAAAAGTTTTGAGCAGCTCAAAACTTTTTGAGCGGATGGAACCTCAGTCGACGGATGCTGGACGGATAGAGAGGAAAAAAAACGGACACAGTGAGTACAAAACGGAAGCATCGTGTTAACCAACGGATGGCAAGTGTTTCTCTCCATTTTATATCCTCTTTCCATCCGTTGGTGCAGTGTGACATGGGCTTAACAATTGCAGTGAATCTTAACAACTGTGGCAAGAAAAGTAATAAAATGGGGCAAAACCCACTTTACAACAACTCGCTTAGTTACAGAAATTTTGCACTCAATTGTGGTCATAACTTGAGGGCTACCTGTAGAAGAAATCTCAGGACAAATCAGTATAAATAAATAGTAGTGCCAGTTCTAAGGCCCACTAAAATCCCAGATACTACTAAAATAATAATAAAATAAAAAAATCAATCAGGAACCCATATATAACTTGAAAAAAATTAATCTGGACCACATTGAAAGCTTGTCAGCATTAAAGATAAGTAGCAGTATCTCTTATTTCTTCAATTATGTCCAAAGTATAAATTACTAAATATAAATTTCCTGGGTTTTTTAAAAATCCAGACTGAAAGGGATAAAAACATATGATAAAACTTTCTGCAATCACCTGGTCAATAGAGCAGTTAATATCTTTACTTCAGTGTTTAATATCTTTATTGAAATTTCTAACTTGTAACTCTAATTTAGAGTCTTTACTCAGTTTTTAAAACATTGTTATATAAGCCTCATAAAATGATAGGGACAATTTACTTCACTTAAGAGATTCATTCATTACGTTAAGTGCTTAGATAAGCAACAAAATAATAAGACTAAAATAAAAATAATGTTATTCCAGTATGCAATTGTTCAAGGGGGTTACATAATTAATTAGAAGAGAGCTTTCTAAGATGGCACAAAAGCAGTTCCTGTTGATCAGAAGTTATCAGATTATGGACCAGTATAAAGCATATGAGCTATTCAAAACAATATTTGTGGTTTCATGGAAATTCTCCTTTTGCACCTATGAAAATTAACTGCAGCCCTAATTAAAGATAGTTAATTTTGTAGGTATACAAATTCCAGACTCTTTGTTTGTTATGGTAAGAACTCAGCAGGGATTCGCTTTTTGCAGATGAATACAAGACTAATTAATTAAGGTAATGCAGAAAGTAAGCTTTGCCTCTTTTTTAAAGGTCAGCTTACAAACTGTGTGTTAGTTGTAGGCAACATTTCTTCTTTTGAACCTTTCCTCACTTGCACTTCAGCTTGGCATAAACATACTCTGTTGACATTTTCTTCCTGCTATGTCTCCATGATATTGTCTTCATTTCAACCTAATTTAGAAGTGAGACAGGGTTCATTATAAAGGTTTCACTTCTCTTTTGATGTACAGGCATTAAAATGGCTTTTCACTCTAAAGTTAGCAGCATCCTAGCAACTGCTTTTAAAATTTAATGAATTTTGCTGCTCATCTTGTTGCCCATAATGGGTGGGGTCTACCAAGTACTAATTGCTTGTATCAGACTGATGATTACACACAGTCATGGCCAACATTTTCTCTGCTACCATACTGTTGTTCTCACATCAAGAGCTCAGCACAACACTGCATAAAAATATGCCTAAAAAGTAGAACATATTCCAGAACTCTTGGAGGGAAGGGAAAGATCTTTTCTGCTTCTGCAAACCAAAGCAGGTTTCTTTCTCCTTTCCATCTCTTGTGTATAATTCTGGATCCCAGGCAGAGGTGGTATTCAGCAGGTTCTGACCAGTTCTGGAGAACCAATAGCAGAGATTTTGAGTAGTTCAGAGAACCAGCAAATACCACCTGTGACTGGAAATTTTAAAGTATCCTTCCCCTGCCATACCCACCAAGCCACGCCCACAGAACCAGTAGTAAATTTTTTTTAATCCCACCACTGATTCCTAGGCATGTTTTTTTTTTTACTATCAGGGTTTATAGTAGGAAAGTACTGAATTTTATTGTTGTGTTGCCAACTGCATTTATTCAGCAGTGCTGCCATATTCTAGCATGCAAAGGAATCAAAGGAATGACTTTGGTACTCCATTACATTTTCCAATCTATTTTCATTAGCCGCCAGCCATATATGCCCCAGTATCCTCATAGTTATATATTTTGATCTCCATCATCTCTTTCTGGTTCCTAGTTGATATCACCTGCTTCTGCTTCTTTGGATCAGTACACCACATGAGCAGCAGTCCAGGAAAAAGAGCTAATAAATTCTAATAGGTAGAAACTAATGAAATATTAGAGGGAACAAATGGAAATGAACATATACAAGTGAAGTGTTTGAAAACTGGAGTGAGGCTAAGGTTCAGCATAGGAGTTCTGTATGCACAGCTATGAAAGAACTATGTTAGAGATGTCTTTAGAAATTCTCAATCATCCAGGTTATGGTTGTCCCAAAGGTGTTTTTTCAAAAAGCAATTGAACTTAGCTTTTATTTGAAGAAGTTTCATTTCCCATCCAAGAAGCTTCTTCAGATCATTCAGATTCAACCAATCAACTCAAGAAATTTCTTGAATAGAAACTAAATGTCTTCAAGGAAGAACAAAGTCCAGTTGCCTTTTGAAAAAGCACTTTGGGGACAACTTTGAGAGTTGATGGGATACAAGATTGAAATACTAGAGGGTTAGTAGAGACAACTTCCAGCATAGCAGTAACCCAGTTTTGTGCTCTTATTTTCCTTAGCTGCATTGTGTTTGACTACATGGGGATTGTGTTTTGAAGTAGCTATCTATTTTTATCTATGTTTCACTCCCTTGAATCTCCAATATATTTCATTTTTTGAAAACTGAATATACTCATTTCTCTTCATGCAACAGTACCATAGCATCTAAGGGCTGAAAAATGTGCTCAGGTATATGAAGAATAATGAAGAAACAAGTCCCGTAATTCTTTTGGGAATATCTGTCCCAGTGAGATTATTTGGGCTCTGATATTTCAAACACAGGCATGATTTCTAATTCATTGTTAGGGAAACTTGTATAAATCTTCAGACAATATAGGAAACACATTATTGGACCTTATCTTTTTACTTCACAGTTATTTAGTTATGGTTCCTCTAACAAGTATTCCAAAGAATCAGATCACCCCAAAAGAATAATTATTTCTTTAAAATTGCTTTGGAATAATTCCTTGTCTGCTTATTATATATAGCTAGCTAACTATTGCCTCCATTGTTTGACAAATTAATTAATTAAATATTACCATGTTGTGCCTTTCTAAAATCTATAAAATATAATGGACAGGAAAAAGAGACAAGATCTTAGATTTCATTTAACTTCTATTTTATTGCCTACTTTGAAAGAGAATATAAATAAAAACCCATTCTCCAATTTACAATATTTATCATGAAATAATCACAATCTGCTGAGTCAGGGGCTGTTTTCTCTAGTTCCTTGCATGCATATTTTAATATAGAATGATGATCATTACACCATGCATTATAATAGCCAGCATAAATAACTGTATAAAGAGAAATTTCAAATGGTCAACATGTAATAACCAAAATAACAATGTTTTGTTTTATGACTGGATGCAGAGGCAGAAATGAAAAAATTATTTATATTACCTTTACTTACCAGAAGCATCTGTCTTGTAGAATATTGTTTTGAAATGAGTCAGGTATTTAGCTTGTGGAAATGTGCTGAACAAAAAATAGAAATAGAAAATTACAGCATGAAGTCTGTTGAGTGACAACACCCATACAATATATTTTATAGGCTTCTGTGCTAAAATAATCTGTGTTGCTTTTCTTGAAGCTTACGCTGAAAGAATTCTGGTTAAAGCCCCTGTCACACTGCACCAACGGATGGAAAGAGGATGTAAAACAGAGAAAAACACTTGCCATCCATTGGTTAACGCGATGCTTCTGTTCTGTACTCACTGTGTCCGTTTTGCTTCCTTTCTATCCATCCAGCATCCGTCTATTGACGTTTCATCTGCTCAGAAGGTTTTGAGCTGCTCAAAACTTTTGAGCGGAAAATGTATCCAATGCATCCATTCTGCATCCGCTAGGCATACAGGGGACATCCGTTCTGCATCTGTTACACATCTGCTATATCCGCTAGGCATCCGCTGCACATCCGTGCAACTCAAATCCATTCCAGCGGTAAACGGACACAGGGAGGAAGCGGAACGGACGTGCAGCATTAGTAGCACGGACGGAGAAAGGATGAAAGTGGATGCAGCTACGCATCTGCGTCATCCACTACTCATCCACTCTGCATCCACTCTGCATCCTCTACGCATCCGCTCTGCATCCTCTACGCATCCACTCTGCATCCTCTATGCATCCTCTACGCATTCTCTACGCATCTGCTTCCATCCGCTAGGCTTCCGTTCCACATCTGCTTTCCATCTGCTCTGTGTCCTCCCCCCGTCTGTTCCTTTCCATGTTATCCGCTCTGCTTATGCAAATTTTTGCCCCTTTTGAGAGCGGATAACAATGGATGGAACATTTTTCTCGTCCGCTGTGTCCTTTTTACAAATGTTTTGCATCCGTTGGGCAGTGTGACAGGGCCTTAAAGAGTTCTTCAAGCTAATTATTATCCCACTTTATATTCATCCAGGACTTTGTCAAGGAGAATGAGACTCCTCCCTTAATGTACTTGCCATATTATCTTTTTATGTTTTATTGATTTTATTGCTTTCTTTCTTTTATTGTTGTGAGCTGCCCAGAATTGTTGAGAGGTAAGTGGCATACAAATTAAATAGATTAGTATTATAAAGTTTTATTCATTAAATATGAAACTCAGTCAACTAAACATTTGAAAATGTATCACAAATATCATTGACTGGTTCTGATGGTTGATATGGGTTGCTGCATCCTAGGTATTAACTAAGTATCTTCTTAAAATGTATATTGTTGTTCTGAGTAGCACAGTTTTTCTGCAGCTCTGCTGGCACTACAACAGGAAGCTGCAATTTCTTGATGTATTTTGCAAAATTATTGGACATGGTACCAAGTGCCTCAGTGACAATGGGTATCACTGTTACATGTTTCATTCATAATCATGTAGTTTCGGTGGCCAGGTTGCAATATTTCATGAGTTTTTCTAGTTCTTTTTCTTTGACTCTGGTGTTTTCTGGTACAGCAATATCAATAAACTGTACATTTCAGTTTTTAACAACTGTGATATCTGGTATGCTGTGTTCCAAATGATGATCCATCTGTATTCAAAAGCATGCGCGCAAAACATAATCACTGAACCAGTAGTAACACTGGTTGAATCCCATCCCTACCTGGCACCAGTCAAAACACTATTTGTGAAGCAACTGATGAACACTGACAGGGTAATTCACTTGTATATGAAAATAAGAGCAAACTCCACTCCTTTCTCGTATTGATGATATTACCTCATTTGGAAATGAAATATCTGCAAGAAAACCATCAAGCTCAGAGAGCACCAAGGACCCCGCTGTTCAACCTTGAACTACAAACATTCTATCAATAAACACTTTTTGGTTAGAGGGACTCAGAGCCTGCCTTACATGAGATGGCTCCCAGGGGATTTCATTCTAAACCTTGATATGATTTCTATAAATAAGGAAGATAACAGATTGTATTTGGAAATTCCACAATATTTTAACCTGATTATTTTTTGGCTTTATTTCAACTATAGGTTCCCAAAAAATTTTTATTACTGGCACACGATAATTTTATAGATGTTTTAGTGAAGCATTTTGGCAACTGTGTTATGTTATTGCATGAGCTGAGTATATGATCTTCTGTTTCTTCTGCTTCTTTGCACAATCTCCACAACTGTTATGGTTGGTTGACATTTAGTCAGATGTTTATACTGTACTTTTATCCATCTGCCAAGCCCTTCCCAAGGATCTGAGATAGGTAGATGTTGTTGTCTGATGGCATTAAAGGTATCATCACAGAGTGCAGATTGTTCCAAGTGAAGCTTCCTTTTACAATTGATGTGATATTCTTGCCACAGATAACCAGAAGTTTCATTATTTCTTATACTTCTTTGCAGAGGAGGCATTAGTTTTCTATCACTGTCTTCTTAATGGGGCTTTCTTTACATTTGTTTTAAAGGCTTGGTTTTCTACAGCTAGAATTTGCCCCTCTGTCTCTTTCTTCAACTTTTCTGCTCTTAGCTGCGGTATCTGCTATCCCGCATCAGATGGGCGTCTCATGATAGGGAGCGAAGGAGAGAGAAACAACAGGAGACGAAGTTCCTCACGATGAGTGCGCCCCAAATGTCCGGGTACACGCTCTTTTATTATGCTCAGTCAAAAGGGGGTGATTGTTTATTCAGAACCTAGGTTAAGCCTAGGTCAGACGGAATATACAGATTTAACAATGGCTCAAACAAAAGCAAGATATCAGGACAGACAGGATGGCAAGATTTATATTTGATCAGGATATTACTTCTTCACAAAGCTGCATGCCAGACAATGTAATCCCAAGTGAATAAACCATTTCTGCAAATGTTTGACTCCTTGTCTCTGTACGTGCCCTGTAAAAGGTCACTGAGAAGACAGAAGCTTA
>BLBF01000022.1:27019690-27087487 GCA_015471245.1 Laticauda colubrina | reverse complement strand
GCTTCCTTCGGGTATTATCCCGCGTCATTGTAGTTGTGCTTTTAAAGTTGTAGCAACGTTTCGGCAGATTCTTATCTGCCATCATCAGGCTTCTGTACTGAGTTGGTCTGTGATGAAGTCAGCCAAACTCAATACAGAAGCATGATGATGGCAGATGAGATTCTGCTGAAACATTGCTACAATTTTAAAATATTCCGCTTCACTTAAATTTTTATAACACATTTATAATAATTAAAATGTTCCCCTCCTTTCCTAATTTCATTCTCTCATTTTTTTTATTTCATTTATTTATTAAACATTCCATTACAAGATTTTGTATTTTATCTATTTTCATCACACTTGTTTCATATTTTCAAAGTTCATTTTTATTTCTAATATAACAATACTATCTTATGTACCCTTGCAGAATCCCCCTTTCAATTAAATTTTCACCCATTATCTCTGTGTCTTGTACGTTTTCCCTATTTCTCTAAGTCCTGATTCTATCCTTTATAATTTCTTTTTCTTTCCCTCTTCTCCCTCTTTTTCTCCCTTCCCTTTTTGACCCCTTCTCTCTCTAATTCTGATTTTCTCTTTTGTAATCCTATCTTCTGTTTCTTCCTAATGTTATAATTACTTTTCAAATTATTCTTTTTGGGGGTTGTTTTTTTGGGTCTTAAATTTTTCACTCTTCCCCCCCCCTTCCTTTCTTTTCCCCACATAGAAATACTTGATCTATGAAGATGGCTTCTTCTTTGTCCCGCAGTTCTAGTTCTACACGCATTTCTTGTTGTTTCTCATAGTTCAGGATCTCCATTTCTAAAAATTGAAATATGAAGCCAAAAGAACCTCTTCCTTCTTGTGCATCTTCTTCCTATTTTTTAAGTTCCATTCTCAATACTTCCAAGAGTGATACCATTTTTAAAAAATTTAAACAAGCTCCCAATTAATTTTAGTCCTTTAGATCCAATAGCCAAAAATCTAAAAATCACCAAGTAATCCAAATAATCCAAAGCTGTTTCTTCTTGCTTCTTTTTTCCACTTTCTCTTCCTGGGGTTCTCTTATCTTGTTACAAAGTTTCAGTTAAAACGTATCTTTTATGAATCTTGTTAATGTTTCACTGTTAATTCCTTTCATTTCCAGGTGGTCTCCTCCCTTTTTCCAGATCCCACACTTTTGTTTTTTCCTTCTTTTAAAAGTTTTAGAGAATCCAAAAATCTTTATTATCTCTTTGACATTATATTTTCAGCTTCAATACCTGTTAATATCAAAGTGGATATTTGCCGATTTCTTGCTTAAATCTCTTAGTTGTCAGTATAGGGAAGAAAAGAAAAAAAAAAATCATTTCCCTCCCCTCTCTCATTTGCAGCTTCAAAGTCTTCTTTGGGAACAATGTTGTTCCTTGTCATTCAAATTCCAGGGTACTTTATATTGTTGTTTTTCCAGTTCAACCCAGTCAGCCAAAACTTTCTCTTCTTATCTTCCTCCTGCACATTCTTTTCCAGTCGAGTTCTTCTTTGAGGTGGCTATTTCTGACCACTGCTGCAACCGCCTTCAGAAAAGGGAGTAATGGCCAGCTGGAGAGGAGAGATGTGGCTCTCCTCTACCCTGCTGGTAGTCTCCTCCCTCTTCACCACCTCTACAGGGTGACTTAGCCCTGAAACCAGCTGGCTCGGGGTGCTCCAGTGGCAAGCACAAATCAAAACTGCACATAATCGCAGATTTCAGTCTGTCACCGAAAAAGCTCAAGTCGGATCTCTGCTTTTTTATTACAATTCTGAAACATGGAACAAGACTGGCTTAGGAAAAACTACAAGATGAGTATGCCACCCATGGAAGAAGGCCTGTGAACATTATTTGATCCAACCTGGTGAAGAAAAGAAATAAAGGGAGACAACAATACAAAATTAGATTTGAGAATTAAAAAAATTATGCTGGCTCAGGAATTCTGGGAGTTGAAGTCCACAAGTCATAAAGGGATCATAGTTGTCCACTCCTGTCATAGAGCAATAGTGAAATCTCAGTGCAGGTTTCCCCCCCTCCCCCAGTAGTTGGTTTTCAGGTTGGGAACCTTCCTTCTCAATAATTGGGAGAAAAGGAGTACTTCCTTCTCCCTGCATCCTGATGTTGCTTCAGACAAAAGATCTTGTTTATTTTTATTTATTTGCAGAATAGCAAAGAGCTTCAACTGCTTTAAAACACTTTTTAGTATTTTGGCTAAGATCGGATATAAGTGGTTTTGGACATTTGTGCATGATTCAGTCTTGTTTTGCCTGAAGTGACATCTTGTAATTCTGTCCCTACAACTAAACAGGATTCTGATGCTATATACTGTATGTTATATATTATATGTTACCATATCTAATCTTGTCCTGAATGACATGTGGCAGAATTAAAATCTGCATAAAATCTACCATTCAAAGTTAGGATCATATCAGTCTTCTGAGCTACAAATCCAGTTTAGGCTCAGGGCTCTATTTGACATATATATTGGGAACAACTCAGATCATCAAAAGAGGTAAAATTAGCATGATCACTTCCTTGGATCATGGTCATTAACATGTGGATGAACAGTTGTAACACTAGCAATTAATTTTGCTGAAGTATGAATTTCCACATAGTCCACCAAAAAGATTATCACCCTTTTATTTTCTTTTAATTTATTAAACATTTCACTTTCTGGTATAATATAACCTAAAGCTATTTGGAGTATTATTTGCAATAAAAATGAAAGGTTTTTCTCCTGATATTTCTATGAAGCCATGTAGTGATTCATTTCTTCAATATATCAATGACTGGAATAGTTCAAAGAAAAATAATATGAGAAATGATTCACTTTCTCTTTGTATCTGACATGGATATATTGAAACACGGTTGTTTAAGAGGAGAAAATACACAATTCATCCACATATCTGGCATTCTGCTCTTGTTTCCATTCTGTCACTGATGATAACTTCTAAAACTATCTTCAGACACAGAAAGCTCTTCATGTATATGTAGTATGGTTTGAGATGTGATTCAGATTATACTTTGACTTTATTCCTCCAACATGTATAATACATTTACATCTACTTAAGGGTGGCTTAATAGTTTGTAATAGTCATGAAGTCAAAATTAATATTTTTCAAATACAGAGCAATGCCACTTTCTCAGGTAAGTAGAGTTCCCACCTCTTCTTCCAACTAGTGATATGGCTTGGTCAATGGAGTCAAACAGTATTTGAGGAAGAATTTCTATGCTGCTCTTGATAAACTGGCCTAGGCCAGAATAATAGTCTATTAGCAAAGATGGGGGGGGGCAGATTATTTCTGCCTCTCTAAATTTCTCTTTTTCTTTTTAGGGGAAATATTCTGTCTTTTTAGTAGGCATTTCATTTTCCTAAGGGAGGAGTGGGTTAACTTCCAGCAGTGGCAAAAAACAAAATCAGAAGAAATCTGGTAGGTTTTCTAGTTAAGGGACTTAATTTAATTCCATGGGTTTAGCTGATTCTGTTAATACATAATTCTCATAACACATTAATGCTCTGTATTTAACCATTTAAGTGTGTAGTGGGAACAAGTCTATCATATATATTTCAATAATTGTAGTTCCACTAGTGGAAATTTTTAAACATGATTTATCTACATGAGTTATAGTTATGGTATCCTAGCCTATATTAGACATGAAATTTTAAAACTTCTTGATATAGCTATATGAAATGAATCATTAACTTACATTGTAAAAACAGTACTAGAGGGCAAAATAAAAAAGGGCTACCACTTTCCTGTCAATTTTTATCAGTTCTGTGAATGAATCTGGTTGGCTATGTTAAAATATAGAATGCCAGGAAGATGGATCATTGATCTGATCCAACAGCATTTTATAGCAATAATCACTCAGCTTTCTTTTATACAGCAATAGCTACTCAGCTTTCTTTTTTCTTTGCTTCTTTGGACACTGCATTTCATTAATAGAGATCAGAACAGTTAAAGCTATTATTTTTCTAGCATCGAAGAGTGGGGTGTGTGTGAAAGAAAAAAGATCCTTTTAAAATATGGATTTAGAGATGGAGACTGGGAATACCAGGAATTACAAGAAAGATCAAGCAGTTCACTTTGCAATAAATAAAACTTGAAGTGATAATTCAGGAAGAAACTCACATACTTCAGGCATGTGATGATTGTAGAGGATAGAAAATATTATATTAGGTAAAACTAAGTGCAGTAGAAGGAAAAGACAACAGACAAGGATAATAAATTGGATTGAAAAGATTGCATTAATGGATTATGACAATGTTTCTCAATCTTGGCCAATTTAAGATGTCTGGACATAAATTCCCAGAATTCCCCAACCAGCAATGCTGGATTATGTTAATATGCTACAAGCTGTTATGAGAAATGAATTGAGATGGTGAGTATTTGACTATGCAGTCTTTGGGAATTGAACCCATTCAAAAGCCCTACCTATATTTTTCAGTCTGCCTTCTCTCATTACTCTCATGCCATGCCATTCTAAGGTACTTATACACAGGTCTGGGAAGTGTACTCCAAAAAGACAGTGCCAGAAACCTCACAGCACCAGAAACCTCAGAAAACAGTGCCAAGAAACTCAAGCCAGCCCTTTCCCCTTTAAAAAAAACCAAGAATCACCAGTTGAAAGAGAAAACTCAGAGCAACCCTGCTAACAGAACTGACAATAGAAACAGTTAAGGCAAAACCAAAAGTCCCTTTTTTCTGCCCCTTGAGAAGAATAACCATGAGAGGAATACAAAGGTCCTGCGATGATTAACCCATTAAGGCTAGAAGACAGGACCCAGGGCAATTTGACTAAAGGAATATAAATAAACCCATCAAGCTTGTTAAGATTGACTTAACAAGTGGGTTACTAATTTATCAACTGCAGTGATTCACCTAAAGGCTAGGTCACGCTGGCTGATGGATGCAAAACGTATGTAAAAAGGACACAGTGGATGAGCAAATTTTCCATCCTCTGTTATCCGCTCTCAAAAGTGCCCCAAATTTGCAAAAACAGAGCAGACAACAACGGAAAGGAATGGACATGGGGAGGATGTAGCGGGGATGTAAAGCGGATGTTCGTAGGAAGCCTAGCGGATGAAAGTGGATGGAAGCGGATGACACATCCGCAAGGCTTCCGGGGGAGAACAGCGAAGCGGACGCGTAGTGGAAGGAACGGATGCGTAGCGGATGCGTAGCAGATGCAAAGTGTTCACTGCGCATGTGGGGAGGATGAATTGCGTAAGCTCCGTGGATATAAAAGAATGCAGCTCGCAAGCAGGTCACCATTCAGAGGAAAGACCTGCTGCCAGAGACATCTTGAGAGAACACCATGGGGAAGAAGAGGAAGCCTGTGCCTACTCCTGCCAGCCCTGGCAAGAAGGACAGAACCACCATCCCACCTCCTAGCGCTGACTCTGAAGCTGCTGGTGCTGATGCTGCTCCTGGTGTTGCTGCTGCTGGTGCTTCTCCTGTTGGTGCTGCTGCTGGTGTTGCTGGTGCTGCTGGTGCTTCTCCTGCTAGTGCTGCTGCTGCTGGTGGTTCTTTTCCTGCTGCTGCTGCTGCTGCTTCTCCTGCTGCTGCTGCTGTGGTGGACCTGCCCCAAGACCCTCAAAGCCCTGCTGCTGAAGGTCCCTAAGCCGCTGCCAGAGGGACAAAGAGGCAGGGCAAGGAGAAGGGGGAGAGGAAACAGTACTCCATTTCCGAAGACCATGAGGAGGAGGTGCTGGAAAGGCTGAGGGAGAATGAGTACCTGTGAAGGAAAGGCCACAGGCTCTATCGCAACACCAAACAGAAGAAGGAGTGTGGAGAGAGAAGGCAGAAAGCCTGGGCTACACTCCAGATGTCCTCCTCGGGTGGTGGAAGCATATGCACACCTGGTATGGCAAGCTGCACCTGAAGAGATCCAGGCAGACTGCTGTCAAGCTAACTGACCGGGAGACCTATGTCATGGCCAGGTACAGCTTCCTGGAGGGTGAGATCCGCCACCGAGGAGCAGCCCCTCTGACAACCCTCTCCTTCAGACAGCCCACAGAGAGCCACTCCTCTGTTCACCTTATCTTTGCTTAAAGACACTTTACTTGGGTCATTTTGCTTTTTAATAAAGTCATACTAGTTTGTTATTAATAAAGGTTATCTTTGCTTCACACACTTGGTTCATTTTTTTTTACTTAATAAAGTGTTGGTGAAAACTTTGAAAAAAGGGTTAAGCCTTTGTATGCTTGTGGGATTGGTAAGGATAGCTGTGGAATGGATAGCTGTGGGATGGGTAAGGATAGCTGTGGGATGGATACCTGTGGGATGGGTAATGATAGCAGTGGGACGGGTATGGATAGCTGTGGGATGGATAGCTGTGGGATGGGTAATGATAGCTGTGGGATAGGTAAGGATAGCTGTGGGATAAGGATAGTTGTGGGCTAGATAAACCTCCAGTGCAAGCATAGTGGGACTGTATGGTCCAACCTCCCAGCTCCCAGCTCCCATATGGCCCTTTATTATCAATAACAATTTAATCATTGATCCACACATTTCAACATAAACAAAACTCTTTATTAATGCCCTATTCATTGTAAGGCCACTCAACATACATGGCACAATGTCATCAGTGTGATGAGACAGGCTCAAGGAAGCATCCATTAAGCATCTACCATCCTGTCTTGCCACTCCACTGCTCCAGCTGGGGAGTTGCACCAGTGTTTCAGGAAATTGTGCTGCTTCTTCCCTCCACATGAAGCTCTGTTGGGGCCTTGCACATCCACAGTGTCTATCAGGATCAGTCCTTGCCTATATTCACCAGGCTCCATGTCCTCATTGCCTTGTTGAAGGTTCACAAGCCTGTTCTGCAACACTGGGCAGCAGGTGCGCATGAGATTGTGCAGGATGCAGAAAACTTCCATGATGTTCCTCACAGTCCCTGGGTGAAGCTGCATGGTGGTGAGAAGTACCTGGAACCTGTTGGCCAGGATGCCAAAGGCATTCTCCACCACCCATCTTGTCCTGGACAGCCTGTAGTTGAAGATCCTCTCTTCATGGGTGCATAATGCAAGGTATCTTGCATTGTATATCTGGGCATCTGAAGCTGACCCGTTGCCTGAAGCATCAATGTACATCAACTTGTAGTCAGCATCAACCATGGCAAGGAGGATGATGCTGAAGAAGCCCTTGTAATTGAAATAATTGGACCCTGAGTTGGGTGGAGCTTAGCAGGCTCCAAAGGTGTGGGGAAAGTTCCACCTCTGATACCACTGCTCTGCAACTTTCCTCCAGCCTTCTTCAGTGGTGGGGCACTGGAGGAGCTCCTCCATGTATTCTTTGATGATGGCCTGCACCACTTCTCTGACCACAATGCTGATGGTGTTGTGTGGCACCCTCCAGCCATACTGCATGCTCCTGTAAGTGGTCCCGGAGGCCTGGTGGCGCAGAGTCAGTGCCACCTTCAGCTCAGGGTCCAGGCTGGGTCGGAAGTTGGTGTTTGCCTTAGTCAACCTGGGTCTCAGACGCTCCACAACTTCATCAAACATGGCGGGGGGCATCCTCATGAAGTGCTGGAATGCTCGAGTGTCTTCATTCCTCAGCTCCACCATCAGCTTGTCATCGAGTGCAAACTCTGCTCTTCTCCCAATCCATCTTCAGACCCAGACAGCTCTTGGACGTCTCCTTCTTCCCCTTGCGTAGAAAAGATAAAACAGTCTGAAGAGGGCTTGGTTCTAGTGTTGAATGATGGCGGCTACGAAAAGGAGTGTGCGATGATCCATGGTGGAGATCAATGGATGATGTGGAAGAGCAAGAGCAAGGGTGAAGAGGTCTGCTGGGACTGATAGTGAGATTCAGTTATTTCCTCCCCTTTTTATAGGAAATGTCGGTTTTCCACTTTGTGTCCTTCCACATACTCTAGATATCCTCCAGACATCCTAAATATCCGAGATATGTCCCATATATGAACATTTTGTCTGTTTTAATGCTTTATATACGAGATGCATCCACTTACATCCTTTCTATGTCCATGCTACTAACGCTGTGTGGACATTCTGCATACCTTTCGCTTCCTCCCTCTTTCTATTTTCCACTGCAGCGGATGTGAGTTGCGTGGATGTCCAGAGGATGCTGAGAGGATACATCGGACGTGTAACGGATGACAACGGATGTAGAACGTTTGTTGCCCGTATGGGTTGCGGATGTAGATCGTACGTGGCAGAAAGTTCATCCACTCGAAAAGTTTTGTGCAGCTCAAAACTTTTTGAGCGGATGAAATAGCAGTAGATGGATGTTTTATGGATAGAGCATATGAAACACGTACGCAGTGAGTACACAACGGATGCATCACGTTTTCCAACGGATGGCAAGCTTTTTGTCCATTTTACATCCTCTTTGCATCCGTTGGTTCAGTGTGACATGGGCTTAACAATTGTTGCAAGAAAGGTCCTAAAATGGAATAAATGCACTTAACAAATGTTTCACTAAGCAACAGAAATTTTGGGCTCAATTCATAAATCGAGCACTACCTAAAATACTTTTACATTGTTTTTCTCATTGTTTTGGAAAATTGTTTTGGAAAATTATAGGGATAATGGAAATATCAATATAGTATCATAGGATATAAAATATGCTTCCAGCCTAAGGCTGAAATATAGGAAGCAATGATGCATTTGGCTCTTTATCCTGGTTATAGAAATCAATTCTGAACTAGAATAAAGAATTACTCTCATCTCATTTTTTTTCTAAATGTACTTTTATATCCCAATAATTTTGCATTCTCCAGAGGTGTTCTCATACTCTGCTACATATAAATGGCAAATGATATTTTAAAGAAGAAATCAAAAAACTATATTGTTAAAAGTTTATAAAAAACTGTTTTTGAAATATTTTATGTAAGAAAATTCTGGAAAAAAAATAAAAAGGGACTAATAACTCAATGATAGAGCAAAAGAAAAAGAAAAAAGAAAATATATCTTTCCCAATTTCATCCAGTAGTAATTTTGAAGCAAGAGACTGTCAGCTTAGGTCTAAATGAAGAAAACCTAATGAATGATAGGGCTTTACACACTGTCAATTTTTTTAAATGTTTTGAGCATTAACCTTTATTTAAGTAGTTGAATGGACTGTCTCTGCAGTTTTTTTCCCTTTATCCTTTCCTTGTTAGTTATTATCTACAATAACAATGACAACAACCCTAAATTAAACATTAATTAGCATTTCTTTTACTTTTAAAAACCCTTACTATTTTTTTTTAATTGTGGAGGTTACTGTTCAAAGGAAAAAAAAAAACAATCAATGAATGGGGAGAGAATTGAGCCTTGTGGCTTTCCCCACTAGGGCTATACCTCCCCCCTCCCCTTACGAATCCTAACTGGATCAAGGCCTGGACAAAGAAGAAAAACCAGTGAAGAACAGTGTGTCCCACTCCCAAACTCCTTTGTTGCTCAGAATAATACCATGATTAGCTGTAACAAAAGTCACCAAGAGATCAAGCAGGACTACGATTGGGTACACTGCATCCATCCCAGGCCCATCAGAGGTCCTCCACAACATGAACATTGCAGTCTCAGTGCTTTATTTTGGCCTGAAATCTGACTATAATAGGTCCACATAAACCCATTTCCTTCAGAGCCTTTGAAGCTATAGACTACTGCCTTTTTATCAACTTTCCCTCTTTGGGGAAGTTTGTTAACTGGACAAAAATCATCCAGCACTGCTGAAGTCCTGTATGATTTTTTCTTTTTTAAAGAGAAGAAACAATTATGGTTGGGGGCTTCTAAGCAAAACTTGGATAATTTGACCAGGTAGAGGAATTTTTGTTGAGATAAATGGGAGGACGAAGGGAGAGAAAAGAATTCTAATTGTTAACACAGCAAAGATACAGTTTACTAGTGTTTTTCAAGTTTCAGCACTGTTAGAGTTCTTTTAAACAAACAAATAACCTTTTCTTCCCCTGACGTTGGTGAAATATTTAAAATGAAACCCAAATTTTAGGAATTGTGTAGAGAAGGTTAATCTTTTCTACTCAACCCCTGGCTTAAAATTAGGGATTGTGTGTGTTTATTGCCAATGAAGCAGTTTTATTTTAAAAGGTTTTATTGTTCTATTGCTGTTTTATTTGATACATAGATTAAAATCTGATTATGAAAAATCAAGACATATTTATTTATTGCCCAAGCTGAAACCCAATGAAATCATTACTTTTAATTATAGGGAGAGTTTGCACAAATCAATTTTATCATTTCAAGGTATCATGTTATTGCAGTTTGAGGAACCAAACAATTAAACTGAAGAGGGTGCTGTTGCAGCAGATAAATATCCAGATGATAAATCCTCCACCTAGGTACCTATTCAGTCTGCAGTCTTTCTCTAAAGCTGGCATCAGCCAGCCTTTCTGAAGAGCATTTCCTTTCTTCTTACCACTTGCAGAGTTTTTCCTCTGCTAAATTAGCATTTAGCCTGTTATCTGGTGAAATACTGCTTTCATAAATAAGCGCTATTTATTGTCTCAAGCTAAGAAAACATGAAAAAAGGAAAATACTTGCTTTTTGCATTCAAATAGAAGTTCTTATATATACGGTATGTATAATTCTAACGCATTTTTATGAGTTACAAAGACATAAGAATCTATAAATCTAAGAAAGAAAAGGAAAGGAAAGGAAACCAGATTTTTTAATCCTGGCCTAAATCCACCTGACTCAATAGATTATTGTTTGTTAGCTGAAATTAATTTCTTCTTCTTGTAAAAGATTTCCCCCCCTGCAATTATGTTAGAAATATTTACTATAAATTCAATCCACTTTGTATCACTTCCTTAATCTTCTAAACTTATTCTGAGCCTACTAGGATTTTAACTCTTTTGGAAAAACAATTGATATACAAAAGATCTCAGTTGCAACGGTGTAATCATTTACAGGATGTTTTTCAAACTGAATCAGTTTACCCTTACTTACATTTATAAAAGATAAAAAATGAATCTCTGGTGGTATGATTATTTTTTAACCAACCTGTCACCCTGTAAAGAACCTTCTAGCATTATTATAAACCTTTAGTACAAAAGGCCTGGAAGAAATGTCCCCTGCATGCAATTACTTTAGTATTATCAATGATACTGAAGAAAGTACTATACTTAAAACATTTTATTCAGTTCAATTAAATTCATTCCAGACTACACCACAATAAAGAAGCAGGTCAGCACTGATGACCAAAGGATGAGTTCTTCCTGGACCTTTGTTATGTGGTAAGTGCAAAAATTAGCAATTGCTCTGTCCAGCTCCTCAGTTTTGTAGAGAAGAAAAGGAACCAATGAAATTAAGCATATATAGTTTTGGGGAAAAGATAATTGAGTAATTGATAAGAGATTTATATTAGTCTGCTTCCAAATACCAAAATGTACATTCTCACCCTGAAAAAGTCCATTCTCTTTTCCTATCATATCTGAATGCACTTCCCAGAAAAATAAGCTTACAATAAAGTTTTAAGCCCATGCCACACTGCACCAACGGATGCAAAGAGGATGTAAAACGGACAAAAAAGCTTGCTATCCGTTGGTTAACGCGATGTATCCGTTCTGTACTCACTGCTTCCATTTTGCTTCCTCTCTATCCGTCCAGCATCCGTTTATGCACATTTCATCTGCTCAGAAAGTTTTGAGCTGCTCAAAACTTTTGCGTGGAAAATGTATCCAATTCTTCTGTTCTGCATCCGCTACGCATCCACTACGCATCCGCTAGGCATCCGTTCTGTATCCGTTACGCATCCGCTATATCCGCTAGGCATCCGTTATGCATCTGCGCAACTCACATCTGCTCGGACGCAGGGAGGAAGTGGAACGGACGCAGAACGGATGCAGAACAGATGCCTAGCAGATGCAGCACGGAAACAAAGCATTTAAAATGGAAAAAATGTCTAGAGGATGCCTAGAGGATGCCTAGAGGATGCAAAGGGACACCTATACTGCCTATAAAAAGGGAGAGCAACTCACCTGCATCTCACTTTCAGACCAGCAGCCCAGCTATTAAGACCTCTTCAGCCTTCATCTGACTCTTGCTCTTCCACAGCATACAGTCATGTCAACCGTGGATCGTAACACAGTCCTTTTGGCAGCCACCATCCTTCTGCAACAGTGCAAAGCCATCTACAGGCTCTGTGAACTCTACTACAGGAAGAAAAGGAGGCGGCCAAGAAGCATCTGGGTCCGAAGATGGATCGGGAGAAGAGCAGAGGACGGACTGTACAACAAGCTGATGGTGGAGCTCAGGAACGAAGACACTCGTGCATTCCAGAACTTCATGAGGATGCCTCCAGCTATGTTTGACGAAGTTGTGCAGCGCCTGACACCCAGGTTGACCAAGACAAACACCAACTTCCAGGCCAGCCTGGAACCTGGGTTCAAGGTGGCACTCACTCTGCGCCACCTGGCCTCAGGACCACCTACAAGAGCATGCAGTACGGCTGGAGGGTGCCACACAACACCATCAGCATTGTGGTCAGAAAAGTGGTGCAGGCCATCATCGAAGAATACCTGGAGGAGCTCCTCCAGTGCCCCTCCACTGAAGAAGGATGGAAGAAAGTTGCAGAGCAGTGGTATCAGAAGTGGAACTTCCCACACACCGTTGGAGCCATAGATGGCAAGCACGTGGTCTGCAAAGCGCCAGCCAAGTCGGGGTCCACTTATTTCAACTACAAGGGCTTCTTCAGCATCGTCCTCTTCGCCAAGGTCGATGCTGACTACAAGTTCATGTACATCGATGCTTCAGGCAACGGCTCATGTTCAGATGCCCAGGTATACAACGTTAGTGACCTCAAGGAGCGGCTGGAACAGAACCTCATTGTGGGCTTCCCAGATCCAGACCTCCTGCCCAACGACACGCAAGATGTGCCCTACTTCATCGTGGGGGATGACGACTTCTCCCTCACAACCTACCTCATGAAGCCCTACACCTCCAGATGCCTCACCCGTGAAGAGAGGATCTTCAATTACAGGCTGTCCAGGACAAGGCAGGTGGTGGAGAATGCCTTTGGCATCCTGGCCAACAGGTTCCAGGTACTTCTCACCACCATGCAGCATCGCCCAGAGACCGTGAGGAGGATTGTGAAAGCTTTCTGCATCCTGCACAATCTCATGCACACCCGCTACCCAGTCTTGCAGAACAGGCTCGTGGACCTCCAACAAGGCAATGGGGACATGGAGCCTGGGGAATGGAGGCAAGGGCAAAACCTGATAGACACTGAGAATGTGCAAGGCCCCAACAGAGCCTCACATGAAGGGAAGAAGCAGCGCAACCTGCTGAGACAATGGTGCAACTCCCCAGCTGGAGCGGTGGAGTGTCAAGACAGGATGATAGATGATTAATGGATGCTTCCTTCAGCCTGTCTCATCACACTGATGAGATTGGCCCATGTATGTTGGGTGGGCCTACAATGATCAGGGCATTTAATAAAGAGTTGTGTTTGTGTTGACATGTGTGGATGATTATTACATTGTTATTGATAATAAAGGGCCATAGGTGTGGCACCTGGGAGGGTGGACCATACAGTCCCACTATGCTTGCACTGGAGGTTTATCTATCCCCACAGCTATTACCCATCCCAAAGGTATCCCTGCTCATTCCACAGGTATCCCTGCCCACCCCACTGCTATCTTAACCCATCCCACAAGCATGCAAAGGCTTAAACCATTTCTAAAAGTTTCCACCAAGACTTTATTGAAAAAAAGAAATGAAGCAAGTGTGTGAATCAAAGATAGACTTTATTGAACAACAAGCTGTAAAAGAAAAATGACCCAAGTCAAGTGTCCAAATAAAGTCCACAGGTAGCCAGCCAGCCAGTCTCTGGCACTCCTCTTGGTCACTTGAAGGCGTGCCCAGTCTCAGGGGTGAAGGGTCCATGTGCTGTGGAGGTGGGTGCTGCTGCAGTGCTGGTCTGAAGCCCCACTGGGGTGCCTGGCCCCAAGAGGACAACAGGTGATGGTGTGTTGAGAAAGCTCTCGGACAGCTGGCTCAGACCCGTGATGCTGAGGGGTCCTTCCTCCATGCCATGGGGTGTCAGCACCAGTACTGATGACAGATGTACTGAGGCCGGGCTTGGCTGTGGGGTGGAGGAAGGAGTAGTGTAGTGGGGCTGTCTGGTCTGCAGCTGGGTGAGGACTGGCATGGGTGGCATCGGTGGCATGGGTGGCATTGCTGTCGTCGGTGGCATCATTGTCGTAGGTGGCATCGGTGGCATCAGTGGAACTGGTGGCAATGGTGTCACCCAATGACTCTGTGCCTGGACTGGGAAGGGCTGCTGCCTGTGCTGCTGGACCTCCTGGTAGCCGTAGCCCTGGTAGGTGAGGGGCTGTGGGAAGCCTTGGAATGGGAGGGACATCACCTGGGGTGGAGGAGCTGACCTGGACTGGGTGGGAGCAGGTTCCTCTGGATCTGGAGGGCTGTGAAGCACTCGGTGATCCGGTCCTTCACCACCTGGTACTGGGGTTCCTCCATGTTCCTGAAGGTCTGGTTGACATAGGTGAGGAAGGGCTTGCGGTTGGAGGATGAGGAGTCGGTGTGGACCAGCTGAGAGAGGAGATCTATGCTAGTCCGGACGGTGTCCCTGATCTCCAACAGGACAGTGTGGCTCTGCCCCTCCTGCTGTCTGGCTCTCTGCCTTTCTGTGGAGGTGGAGCTGGGATGGTGGTGGATGCGGCTACAGCTGTGGTGGATGCACCGTCTCCTTTCTCCCACCACACCAGGGAGTCCTCCACGCGCTCCACGACAGTTACAACACCTCTCTGCAGGTTCTCCGCTGTAGCACGCTCCACAGAAACCTGCCTGGAGACAGGGAGTGACTCTTGGCCGGAAGAGGACTGGCTCTCAGCAGGCTGCCTGAGAGAGAGAGGGTTGTGAGAGGGGCTCCTGGTGCTCCTTGGTGGTGGATCTCACCCTCCAGAAAGCTGCACTTGGCCATGACGTAGGTCTCTCTGTCCCTCAGCTTAACCGTGGCCTGGCCAGATTTCTTCAGGTGCAGCTTCCCATACCAGGTGTGCATGTGCTTCCACCAGCCGAGGAGCACCTCCAAAGTGTTGCCCATAGTCTCCGCCTTCTCTCTCCAAGCAGCCTGCTTCCGCTTGGTGTCCCTGTACAGCCGGTGTCCCTTCCGCCACAGATAGTCATTCTCTCTCAGCCACTCCAGCACCTCATCCTCGTGTTCCCCCTCAATGGAGTATTGCCTCCTCTCCCGTTGTCGCATATGTCTCTTCCTCCCTTTGGCAGGACCAGATGGGCCCTCATCAGAGGGGCTCCCAGGTAGTAGGGGCTGCTCCTCCACACCACCAGCAGCAGCAGCACCAGCAGGATCATCATCATCATCATCATCATCATCATCATCATCACCAGCAGGATCATAATCATCATCATCATCATCAGCAGCAGCAGCAGCAGCAGCAGCACCAGCAGCACCAGCAGCACCAGGAGCACGAGCAGGACCAGGTGCACGAGCAAGACGAGCAGGATGAGCAAGACCAGGAGCATGAGCAGTACGAGCAGTACGAGCAAGTCCAGGAGCACGAGCAGGAAGAGGAGGACCAGCAGGACCAGCAGGACCAGGAGCAGCTTCAGCAGAGTAAGCACCAGCAGAAGCACCACCACCAGGAGCAGCTTCAGCAGAGTAAGCACCAGCAGAAGCACCACCGCCAGGAGCAGTTTCAGCAGAAGCTCCAGCACCAGAAGAGCGAGCCCGAGCAGCAGAAACCACAGCAGAAGCAGAGTCAGGGACAGGGGGCGGGAGGGTGGCCCTGTCCCTCTTGCCAGGGATGGCAGCAGGTTGCTGAGGCTTTCACTTCTTCTCCATGGTTGTGGGGTTGCTGGCTTGCAGAGAGGCTGGCAGGGAGGCTGGCAGGCACCAAGGCTGGCAGGAAGGCTGGCACCAAGGCTGGCAGGAAGGCTGGCAGGCAGCCAGGCACGAAGGCTGGCAGGGAGGCAGGCACCAAGGCTGGCAGGAAGCCTGGTAGGAAGTCTGGAAGGAAGCCTGGCAGGAAGGCAGGCAGGCAGGCAGGCACCAAGGCTGGCAGGCAGACTGGCTGGCAGGGAGGCTGGAAGGCAGGCTGGCAAGAAGGCCGGCAGGCAGGCAGAGAGCAAGGCTGGCAGGGAGCCTGGCCAGGAGGCTGGGAGGCAGGCTGGGAGGCAGGCTTGGGGGCAGGCTGGCAGGAAGGCTTGCAGCAAGGCTGGCAGCAAGGGCAGGCATGCAGGGCAGGCATTGCGGGCAGGCATGCAGGCAGGGCAGGCAAGGACTCGATGTATCTGGCAGCAGGTCTTTCCTCTGAGTGCTGGCCACGTGCGAGCTGCTTCCCTTTATATCCACGGGGCTGACGCAATAAATCCCCCCCGCATGCGCAATTAACGTAAGGCATCCGCTAGGCTTCCGCTGTGCATCCGCTTCATCTGCTGTGCATCCGCTGTGAATCTGCTGTATCCGTTCTGCGTCCACTTTGCTGAGGTCCCCTGGAAACCTAGCAGATGTGCCATCCACTCCCATCCACTTCCATCTGCTGGGCTTCCGTTCCGCATCCGCTTTCCATCCGCCCTGCATCCACCCCGCATCCATTCCTTTCCGTGTTATCCGCTCCGGTTATGCACATTTTTGCCCCTTTTGAGAGCGGATAACAACAGATGGAACATTTTGCTCGTCCGTTGTGTCCTTTTTACAAACGTTTTGCATCCGTTGGGCAGTGTGACATGGCCTTTAAGGAAACATTATTCAATTACCTTTCCCCAAACTATATATGCCCAATTTTACCTGTTTTTCTGATTAAGACTTAGCATTTAATCCTCTACTCTTTTCAGTGACTCTTTTTTGTACCTGTTTCACTTTATCTGAATTATTCTTAGAATATGCCCACATTATGCATACAGTATTCTGGATGGTCACACCTTATTCTACTTGATTAATGCATCTCATGGCAAGATTGCAATATTGAATAGTGAAAAGTTTGCTATTAATTTTCTCTAGTTCGCTTGCTGACGTTCTTAACATAACAGTTCAGTAATACTTTCTTCGTAACTTGCAAAGTCATACAGTATGCATTTTCATGCACTATAATTTTCTCTACAAGCACAAGGTGTTCAAAAGAAAATTAGATTTTTAGGCAAATGTCTGTGAGACATTCTTGTTTATTAGGGCTTTAGCAAATACACTTTCATAAGAGAATTGTCAAGGCTCTGACTAACAAACTCAAGCAAATCAGAATCCTGAGATTGGGCTCCTTCTCAAAGGTCTTCTTAAAGAGTACCTCATATTGGCACTGTTTCAATGGAAAACCAAATCTAAATCTTTCCCACAGTTTCAGTATAATTCAATTCAAAGTTGACAAGAATCTCTTATAAAACTCCCAACATTTGTTTTCTTTTGAAGACTCAGATGTTCCGTGTAATAAACAATAAAAACCTCATCTTTATTTTTAGGGAAAAAAATGTCATTCAGGCATTTAATTAAAACTTCAAAAATAGATTAATTGTAAATGAAAACATAACAAATATAGCTTGGCTAGGGGAATCTAAATTAACATAGTTAATGAAATTACTTTACTTATTTTGCTTTGTCAGGAAACAAAATCCTTTCTACCACTCTCTCCACTTGAAAAACAAATAATCTACTAAAGGAAATGATCTGCTTTTTTTCCACCCTGGGATTCCAAAAGCTATTAAGGCAAATCCAAGCAAACTACATCCTTGCTATTTTAGAAGTGAACTTTTAACACCTTTGCAAATGTGATTTTGCTTTAGAAAATTAGTGGTTGTTCTTTTGTTGGAAGTTTCAATTACCCCTCTCTTCTAGGAAAACAGTCCCCAAAGTTTGTCAAGTAGGGCTATTAAAATAGCTGGAGCCATCTTACTATTCACAACAAAAGGAAAGATAAAATTACAGGCATGAGATACAGAGGGGAAAAAAAACCCTACAAACTAGCTAAGATCCTTTCCTATAGAAATCAAATGGATGGCAAGCTATAAAAAAAAACTTGTGAAAAGCAAATCAAAAAGCATAACAGGAAATTCAGGATATTGCAACCTAATGCAATAAACAGCTACTATAAAACAATTACCAAAATCCCAGAAAGAGACCCCAATATCAAAAGACAGGAACTCATCACACACACACAAATCAAAGACTTCAAAGGTTCACACTTACAAAATCAAAGGATCTGAAGGGTATAAAAAAAGTTTCTCTACTCACAAGATTAGATTAATCCTAGGAACGCTGTGAGATTTCTTACCTGCCTTCCTGTTAATAAACTGATTCTGACTTTCAAGGCAGCTGACCAAATCATTTTGCATTTCTCCCAGCCAGGAAATTTGAATCCACAAAAGGAAAGAACTTTGCCTATTACAAAAGGGCAAGATTTTCTTTTTCCTTTCCTCAATATGCTACCGAGATTTTAATTGTTTTGTTGAAAGGCTGAAAGTACCTTTCTCTGAGGGTTCAACTTTTCCCGCTGGGAGAGCTCTGGTGCAAGGATACAGACAACTGCTTGAAAGCTGGATCTTTTATTTTCAGGAAGGCTAGAAAAAGCATGACTGCATTCCTGGAGCTAGCTAGCTTTGAATGATAAGTTCCCAATTTTATACCTTTTCCCTTCCCTTTGTGTATAAGGTTTTGACACTAACATCCTGTCAGAGTTTGTTTTTCTTTCTGCCAAAAGGCAACTCAACAGTGATTTGTTAACAGATTTATTAAGTGATTTGTGAACAGAGGTGCAAAAACAAACTCTGTGGGGCAGCTTCCTGTATTACCAATTGATCTCTTTTAGTTTTTTATGGCTTTTTGTAATCTTCTATTTGTAATTCCTGCCTTTTGGCTGGTTTGGTATGTTGTGGCTTTTCTCTAGGGGCGTGTTTATTAGGTTTCTTTTCCTATGCAAGCCTGTTCCATGGCTGGCCTGATGTTCCCTTTGGGCATTTTCCTTTCTGGGTGACACCACTGTCCTCATGAAGTTCCCTTTCTACAATCCCTCATTTTTTTCTTCTTCTAAGGTGTGATTTCTGATTGAATGTCTTGGTATACTTGGTATTCTTGATCAATCTGGATCATCATCATAGCTGCCTGTCCCCTTTTTAATTTTCTCCTTTTAGAGGGAATACAGGCCTTCAAGCAGCTGAGGCAGGGTGGTATGCACCTACAGAGGCAACACATGAGGGCCCCAAAGACACAAATGGTGACTGTGGTTGTTATGAGGATTTTTAGCCAATGGAAATCTGGCATCCATGAGAAGAGCCATGAAAAGTCCAGGAATGATTGCTCCTGGCCAATATTTTGAGCTAGCTCTTTCAGGTGGTGGATGTCCCTCCCTACGAGTTCTGAGGTTTCGTTCAGATTGAAGCAACACATCCCTTTGAATGTTTCGCAGCCATAGTTATGCTTCAAGAGAAGGAAGTCTATTGCTGCCCTATTCTCCAGAGTGGCTTCTCTGACCTCCCTCAGTTCTCTGTTAAGGGAATCCAGGGCATGGGAGGTCGAATTCAAATTTTGCCAGGGTACATGCTAGTTCATTCAAATTTTTAGAATTTCGCACTGCCAATCCAGGTACCCCTACCAAAGATATTGCCAATGAGATGTATTCTGTTTTGGTGGGAAGAGAGACTTTGGAGTCACAGTCTGAGTCTAGGGTTTGGAAGGCTCTCCTGTGTCGTCTCTGTAAGGATGGCATAAGCATGGTTAATCTTCCTAAGGTGCAGGGGCCATTTGTAGCATTTCCAGGAAGGTATGAGTAGGCTTTTAAGCCACACAGGAAAAACCATCCGGGTGGGAGCTTCAGTTAACTATATGAAAATGATATGGTTTCTGTGTAGTTGCATTTAAAGCCCATGTCACTCTGAACCAACGGATGCAAAGAGGATGTAAAACGGACAAAAAACCTTGCCATCCGTTCGAAAATGCGATGTACTCACTGCCTCCGTTTGGCTTCCTCTCTATCCGTCCAGCATCCGTTTATTGACGTTTCATCCGCTCCAAAAGTTTTGGGTTGCCTAAAACTTTTGCGCGGAAAATGTATCCAGTTCGTCCATTCTGCATCTGCTATGCATCCGCTACGCATCCGTTCTGCATCCGTTACACATCCGCTATATCTGCTAGGCATCCGCTGTGCATCCATGCAACTCGCATCCGCTCGGAGGCAGGGAGGAAGCGGAACAGACGCAGAACAGATGCAGAACGGATGCAGAATGGATGCCTAGCGGAAACAAAGTGTTTAAAGTGGAAAAAAAGTTCGCAGAGGGGACCTATCTCAGATATTAAGGATGTCTAGAGAATTCAAAGGGACACCTATATTGCCCATAAAAAGGGGGAGTAACTCGTCTGCATCTCACTTTCAGACCAGCAGCCTAGCTGTGAAGACCTCTGCAGCCTTCATCTGACTCTTCCTCTTCCACAGCATCCAGTCATGTCCACCGTGGATTGTGACAAAGTCCTTTTGGTAGCCACCATCCTTCTGCAACAGTGCGAAACCATCTACAGGCTCTGTGAACTCTACTATGGGAAGAAAAGGAGCCACCCAAAAAAAGTCTGGGTCCAAAGATGGTTCGCCAGAAGAGCAGAGAATGGACTGTACAACAAGCTGATGGTGGAGCTCAGGAGCGAAGACACTCGGGCTTTCCAGAACTTCATCAGGATGCCTCCAGCCATGTTTGACGAAGTTGTGCAGCGCCTGACACCCAGGTTGACCAAGACAAACACCAACTTCCGGCCCAGCCTGGAACCTGGGCTCAAGGTGGCACTCACTCTGCACCACCTGGGCTCAGGGACCACCTACAGGAGCATGCAGTACAGCTGGAGGGTGCCACCCAGCACCATCAGCTTTGTTGTCAGAGAAGTGGTGCAGGCCATCATCGAAGAATACAAGGAGAGCTCCTCCAGTGCCCCTCCACTGAAGAAGGATGGAAGAAAGTTGCAGAGCAGTGGTATCAGAACTGGAACTTCCCCACACCGTTGGAACCATAGATGGCAAGCACGTGGCCTGCAAAGCCCCAGCCAAGTCGGGGTCCACTTATCACAACTACAAAGGCTTCTTCAGCATCATCCTCTTCGCCATGGTCGATGCTGACTACAAGTTCATGTACATCGATGCTTCAGGCAACGGCTCATCTTCAGATGCCCAGGTATACAACGCCAGTCACCTCAAGGAGGGGCTGGAAAGCAACCTCATGGTGGGCTTCCCAGATCCAGACCCCCTGCCCAACGACACGCAAGATGTGCCCTACTTCAACGTGGGGGATGACGCCTTCTCCCTCAAAACCTACCTCATGAAGCCCTACACCTCCAAATACCTCACCCGTGAAGAGAGGATCTTCAACTACAGGCTTTTCAGGGCAAGACGGGTGGTGGAGAACGCCTTTGGCATCCTGGCCAACAGGTTCCAGGTACTTCTCACCAACATGCAGCATCACCCAGAGACCATGAGGAGGATCGTGGAAGCTTGCTGCATCCTGCACAATCTCATGCGCACCCACTACCCAGTCTTGCAAAACAGGCCTGTGGACCGTCAACAAGGCAATGGGGACATAGAGCCTGGGGAATGGAGGCAAGGGAAAAACCTGATCGACACTGAGGATTTGCAAGGCCCCAACAGAGCCTCACATGAGGCGAAGAAGCTGCGCAACCTCCTGAGACATTGGTGCAACTCCCCAGCTGGAGCAGTGGAGTGGCAAGACAGGATGATAGATGCTTAATGGATGCTTCCTTCAGCCTGTCTCATCACACGGATGAAATTGGGCCATGTATGTTTGATTGGGCTACAATGAACAGGGCATTTAATAAAGAGTTGTGTTTATGTTGACATGTGTGGATGATTGATTATATCGTTATTGATAATAAAAGGCCATAGGTGTGGCACCTGGGAGGGTGGACCATACAGTTCCACTATGCTTGCACTATCCCACAGCTATTACCCATCCCAAAGGTATCCCTGCTAATCCCACAGGTATTCCTGCCCATCCCACAGCTATCTTAATCCACCCACAAGCATGCAAAGGCTTAAACCATTTCTAAAAGTTTCCACCAAGACTTTATTTAAAAAAAGAAATGAAGCAAGTGTGTGAATCAAAAATAGACTTTATTAACAACAAGCTATGAGACAAAAATGAGTCTCTGGCACTCCTCTTGGTCGCTCAGTCTCAGGGGTGAAGGGTGCAGGTGCTGTGGAGGTGGCTGGTGCTGGAGTGCTTGTCATCAGCTCCTCCAAAAGCAGAAGCAGCAGAAGCCCCAGCCCCGGAAGAGCGAGCCCATGCTGCAGAAGCCCCAGCAGAACCAGAGTGAGGGCCAGGGGGAGGGATGGTAGCCCTGTCCCTCTTGCCATGGCTGGCAGCAGATGGCTGAGGCTTGCTGTGCTTCAGCATGGTTGTGGGGTTGATGGCTGGCAGGGAGGCTGGCAGGGAGGATGGTAGCAAGGCTGGCAGCAAGGCTTGCAGGCAGACATGCAGGCAGGGCAGGCAAGGCAGCCAATACATCCGGCAGCAGGTCTTTCCTCTGAATGGCGACCTGCTTCCGAGCTGCTTCCATTATATCCGCGGGGCTGATGCAATGCATCCTCCCCGCATGCGCAATTAACACCAGGCATCCGCTAGGCTTCTGTTGTGCATCCGCTGTGCATCCGCTTCATCCGTTCGGCGTCCGTTCTGCATCCGCTGTATCTGTTCCGCGTCCGCTTCGCTGAGGCCCCCCAGAAGCCCTGTGGTTGCGCCATCCACTCCCATCCGCTTCCATCCACTGGGCTTCCGTTCCGCATCCATTTTCCATCTGCCCTGCATCCTCCCTGTGTCCGTGTTATCCGCTCCGGTCATGCAAATTTTTGCCCCTTTTGAGAGCGGATGGAACATTTTGCTCGTCCGCTGTGTCCTTTTTGCATCTGTTGGCCAGTGTGACATGGGCTTTAGGTCTGTGTTGCTAAGACTGGTGCATTTTGTGATCCTAGGTGAGCTGCACCCAGTGACATCAAAGCATTTCTCAGAGGTGGTTACTGCAGCAATGTGTAGGGCATACATGGTTTTGTCCTTAGTTTCTGTAGAGTGGCCCCAGCTAAAAATGCTTACTAGGAGTCAGGAAGGTTTCTAAATGTGGTGTAGTTAATGATATTATGTGGCCTAGTTGCTACTCCCTTTAGGCATGTAGTTAGGATATCCTTGACTGATTTCCCTCCTGCCAGGCAAAAGTTAGTAGTGTTGAGTATTTCTTTTGCTAAATATTCCCATATGTTTCCTTTCTCTGGGATAAGCTTTGGTTCCAGGAACGCAGTTGCTTGTGTTACAAGTATTACAATTGTTACAGAAAATAATAATACACGGTGTATATTACATTTCATGTTTCCCATTGCTAGACTCTTTTCTTCCCTCCTCCCTCTTTTTTTTTTAATTTGTACAATGTGAAAAAATGTAAAAGTATCAAAAATTATAAAATATCTCCTTTAAAAAAAACATACAAAAAAGGAAGAAAAAATGCAGAAGAAAAATAATAAAAAATATATACACAAAAAAATAATAGAGTGTTATAACTTAGCACCTGGGAGTCCAGTTTTGTGTAATTCAGTGATTGCCCTTGGTTCCTCAGAATTGTTTGGTTCAGTGGTGTTGAAAAATGCTGCAAGCATCCATTGATCTGTGTCTGAATTTTTCTTGAGTTTGATGGGTGGAATTGATTGTGGTGGAGTTTGGCTGTGGTCTATGACTGCTGGCTTTGCATGTGTCCAATGTATCCAAGAGTCTCGTTCTGCGATCTTAATGGCAGTGTGAGTAGTCAGTAAAACTTGATAGGGTCCTTTCCACCTGGGTTGTAGAGGTGAGGTTCTGGTGAAGAACTTGATCCACACCCAATCTCCCGGTTAATATGGATGCAGGGCTTCTTCCAAGGGTAAGGTCTGCGTCAGTGCAATCTGAGTCCAGAGGGTCTGTAGTCGCTTTTGCAGGGCTGCAAGATAAGAAGAGAGAACCATATCCCCCCTATCTAGGCAGAGGGAATGAGGGTCGAGACCTTGTAAGGTTTCAGGAGGCCGACCAAAAAAGGTTGTTGTCAAGGCTGGTGTGATGATGGTATGAGGTAGAGGTTTGGTGGCCACCCATTTGGCTGTTGCATCTGCATATTGATTTCCTTTCATTATTGTAGAATCATCTGTTTGATGGGCTTTACAATGGATGACTGCTAGCGCTTGTGGTAATTGGATGGCCTCTAAAAGTTTGGCTACTAATGATGCATGTACTATTTGTTGTCCTGCTGAAGTTAAAAAAAAACTCCGTTGTTTCCATAGGGCTCCTGTTGCATGGCAGACTCCAAAAGCATATTTGGAGTCTGTATAGATGTTGGTAGATCAGTTCCTAGCAGTTTCACAGGCTTTCGTTAAGGCTATAAGCTCAGCTGCTTGGGTGCTATGGGAAGGAGGAAGGGGGGAAGCCCAAATAATTTCTTGTCGAGAGACTACAGCTGCTCCTGTCACTCTTTTGTTCTGGTGCGTGTAGGAGGAACCATCTGTAAAAAGTTCCAAGTCGGGGTTTTGTAGTGTGGTAGTTCAGCATCATGCACTAAATGGAGGCAATCATGGAGATTGCCTTCTTCCTGTTCTGTGGGGAGCAGGGTTGCTGGGTTTAGAGTATTACATCTTTCAAATGTAATGTGATCAGAGGTAAAAATTTCAGCTTCATATTGAGCCAAACGCTGCTGAGTAAAGGCTTGTGTCTGGCTCTTTAAGAGAATTGCAAAAACTTCATCAGGAACTTTTAGCAGTAGAGGATGCCCTAGTACCAAATCTTTAGATCGTTTCACCAATTCAACTGTAGCTGCCACAACTTGTAAGCAGGGGACAGTGCCCTGAGCTACTGGATCTAGGGTTACAGAATAATAAGCAACTGGCCGGTGTGTGTGTCCAAAAGGCTGTGTTAGAACACCAGAGGCAACACCTAATTTCTCATGGATGAATAAGGTAAAAGGTTTCCTATAGTCAGATAGCCCGAGTGCTGGGGCTGATGCTAGGGTTTGTTTGATGGTCTGAAGTGTTTTGTCCAGAGATTTGGACCATTCAATGCAGTCAGGCATGTTTTTGCCTGTCAATTTAATGAGTGGTCAGGCTAATTCACCAAATGAGGGGATTCATGGGCGGCAGAAGCCCAGTACTCCCAGTAAAGCTCTTACTTGACGTTTTGTTTGGGGTGGTTTTATGGCTAAAATAGTTTCTACTCAATTAGGGGCCAATTTTCTAATTCCTGGTGCAATAATATAGCCCAGATATATTATTTCTTGTTTTAAATATTGCAATTTGGAGGGAGAAGCTTCGTGACCTCTTTCTGCCAGGGCTTTGAGTAAATACAGGGTATCTGTTTTACATGCTAGCTCAGTTTGAGATGCTAACAATAAATCATCAACATACTGGATTAAGGAAGACTGATATGGTAGGGAGATGGAGGAGAGGTTTGCCTTTAATATTTGTGAAAATAGGGTGGGGGACTCAGTATAACCTTGTGGCAATCGAGTCCAAGTATATCGTTGATCTTGCCAGGTAAAGGCAAATAGATATTGGGATGCTGGATCCACAGGAATGCTAAAAAAGGCAGAGCACAAAAGTAAGTGGCTGAGGCTGGGACTTCAGTGATTATAGTGGATGGATTAGGCACTATGGGGGCTCTAGGTATCACGTGATCATTTATGATTACAGGAAAAATGGGGGTGTTGCAGGGAGAGGTACATTTAATGAGAACTCCCTGTTGTAGGTATGCTTGGATTAATTTCTGGATAGGGAGAATTGCTTCTGCAGGAATTTTGTATTGGGCCACACATGGAGGTGGTCCCTGTTTTACTTGGATAGTAACTGGTGTTGCTCCTTTAAGTAGTTCCACCTCTGATGCATCCCAGCCCCATAAGGAGGGTGGTAGGCTTTTTAAATCCTCATGAAGCCCCGTGTTGTTGGTTATCAGCATGATTGTTTTGTGCTTTCCTTTTCCTGAGATTTCTAATTGCAGCCCTTGTTTTCCACATGTTATGGTAGCTCCCATTTTACAGAGGAGATCCCTCCCTAATAGGGATAGTGGTGACTGGGGGCAAATAGTGAATGCATGATCTATTGTGAAAGATCCTAGTTCTACTAGTATGTTGTGGGTAAATTCTACAGGGATTATTCCCCCCCCCCACACTCCCATTATGTTATCTTGAGCCCCTTCAGCCACTGCAGCTTTATATGGTGCTTCAGTAATTAATGAGGAGGTGGCTCCAGTATCAATTAAGCAATTGCATTTCTTTCCTCCGATAAGAACAGTAACAATGGGTTCCCCTTCTGGGCCATTTCTTAAGGGGATAGCTAGTCCGTTAAAGGTAGCCAGGAATTCAGTACTTTCATTGTCATTTTCTAGTCAAGAAGGGGGTAACTCATGGTCTCTCCTTTGCTCCCATTGATGTGTATTGTTTGTGTTTATTGGAGGAAAGGGAGTGCTGGGGGGTGTCTGGTGACTGAAACTTTGTTGCTCAGTGTAATGGATTGGATTATTCCCTGGCTTCATGTTTCTAGGTGGTGGGTGATACCAGTTGCAGGAGGGGTGTTGCCTACATTTCCTGCTAAAATGCCCTTCCTGTCCACACCTATAGCAATGCTGACATCTGCCTTGCGACCACCCTGCTTTATCGCAATGCCAGCATTTCTTTGAATTGTAAGAAGTTCTACCAGGCATTTGTCTGGCATTATGTTGCACTACAGAAAACATTTTCAGGTCTTCCTGTCTTTCTATTCATCTTTTTCTCTCTTTCTCTTCCTCTTTCAACTTGTCACTTTGGTCATAGACAAAGTTAGCGATCCTGCGCAACTCTGCTATGTCTAAAGTTGCCCAATGAGAAATGAAGTGATGGAAATGTTGTTTAATATCTAAGGCGGATTGATCCACGAAGGCTGAGGCTAAAATCCTCTGGTCCTTGAGGCAGCTAAGGTCTAGATGGGCATATGAAACAGCTGCCTCTGTTAGGCGGACCCAAAAAGCATCAGGGTTTTCTTTTTCCCTTTGTGTGGTTCTCTGGAATTCAGACCAATTGAGAGGCTTTTTTTCCAATTTTCTCTAAAGCTTCTAATAAGTTATTTTTTGCTCTCGTGTATTCATCCCAATGATTGGTATCATTGTAGTTCCAGTTAGGGTGATGTACTGTCCAGGCAATGCGGGCTGGGGCTGCCTGTCCAGGGATGGTAGGTAGTTTAGCTATTTGTTCAGTTTTCTCAAATAGTTTTAATAACTCATCTTTCGTTAGAAAGATTTGTAGCAGCTGGGTCATGTCACCCCAAGATGGATTGTGGCTGTCTATGATTGACTTCAGGGTTTGTATTACTGTTTGGGGATCAGCCCTGAAGGCTGGGGTATCTTTTTTCCAGATGACTAGGTCAGAGGCAGAGAAGGAAGTGTGGGTGTAAATGTATTTTAATTGTCCCCTATTTTGCACAGGTCTGTTTAAAAGGGGAGCCATGAATCGTGCCTCAGTTTGTCCATTCAGGGAATGGGTTTCAGGTTTTTCCTGATCTTTTCCCTCAATCAGGTTTTTTGTCCTCGCCATTTCAGCCCAGAAGTACCAATAGGGTATTTGGCTGGGTTTAATGCGTGTTCTAAGTGCTTTTAGGGTTTTATGATCTAAAGTACCGCTATCAGGCCAAATTTGTCTTCCTGTGTCATCTCGCAATAAAGCCCACTTTTTGCAAATTATTTTTGCGTCTCTTATTCATTCCAGGGGTCTTCCATTGCCCTCAAGCTACAACTTCCCATATTCCCTACCTGATGTGGGGATTATTTTGGTTTAACCGGGCTACCGCCGTCAGTTTTCAGACAAAAAAGGTCTGGAAAGGACTCCGGTTTCCCTACACACGGAGTACAGGCCCCTTTCTCTTAGGGAAACTCTGCCATCAGTTTGAAGACCCCCCTAAAAATGGGATCTTGGAGGACCGTCTGCCCACTAGCAGCACTGGTATGGGCCCCTCCTCACACACCGCCGTCAGTTTCCAGATCTTCCTTAAAGGTGGGGATCTGGAAGGACCTGCTCTGCTTTTGAAGGCAAACTATTTCCAATTTTGTTTGCCAGCAGCCTGTACGGGCCCCTTCTAACTGCACAGGGCTTTGCTTGCGGGATGCACCAGGACTATTTCCCTGCTTTCTATTTATTTCCCAACACCAGTTTCTTTCTCAGCCTGCTCGGTTTTTCTTGCATCCTTCAGAAGGACTCACATTCCGTGATCACCCCTTGCGTTCCCAAATCCAGCCGGTCACGGCTTGTTGGAGCTAGCAGCTGGTTGGGGTGCAGCTGGCAATCACAGAGGAGGTGAGGTTCTTCTGTTTCCACAGAGAAAACCCACAGTCACACACCTGAAACACTCACGCTTCCACTCTCTTACCTAGTAAGGTTAGAAATTTAAAGCGGTATTCACCTGCTTTCAAGCAGCTGTTGAGCAGAAAGGCTCACGAACTCCCTTTACTACCCTTATGCCTTCCGAGCTGGGTCCGTGGATGTTGTCCCTGGACAAAGAAGGTCCATGCCAGCTGGGAATTGATCTGCGGGCCTGGTCCGGTGGCAGGGTTGGCTGGAAAATCTTTGTGGGTCGCCAATGGTTGAAAGGCTAAAAGTACCTTTCTCTGAGGGTTCAAATTTTCCCACTGGGAGAGCTCTGGTGCAAGGATACAGACAACTGCTTGAAAGCTGGATCTTTTATTTTCAGGAAGGCTAGAAAAAGCATGACTGCATTCCTGGAGCTAGCTAGCTTTGAATGATAAGTTCCCAATTTTATACCTTTTTCCCTCCCTTTGTGTATAAGGTTTTGACACTAACATCCTGTCAGAGTTTGTTTTTCTTTCTGCCAAAAGGCAACTCAACAACAGTGATTTGTTAACAGATTTATTAAGTGATTTGTGAACAGAGGTGCAAAAACAAACTCTGCGGGGCAGCTTCCTGTATTACCAGTTTTTTCCTCTGATCTCTTTTAGTTTTTTAAGATTTTTGTAATCTTCTATTTGTAATTCCTGCCTTTTGGCTGGTTTGGTATGTTGTGGCTTTTGTCCAGGGGCGTGTTTATTAGATTTCTTTTCCTATGCAAGCCTGTTCCATGGCTGGCCTGATGTTCCCTTTGGGCATTTTCCTTTCTGGGTGACACCACTGTCCTCATGAAGTTCCCTTTCTACAGTTTAAAATAGTAATAGGGATATTTTGATTTTAAAAAACCCTTTCTAGTTATTCCATAGTTTTATTGAAAAAATATCATATTTTAACTAAACTTGCTACATTTGTCAAAAGTTGTTTCAAACACAATCCAAAATAAGGCATGAAATAATTAACATGGGATTTTTTTTATTGTGTAGACTGTTATACATATTTAATTGTCTTTACACAGTAAAAATTCTATACTGCTGACTGTTTCCTTCACTTTCTTTTCTCTAAAAAAAAATCTGATTTTAATATAAGCACGATGATAAATTGGATTTAACAAATTAATTTTACATTCTAATAATGAATGCTTGAAAGACTCTTCGTGAAAACTTCAATTAGTTTTTCACCTACTGCAAATGAAATGCAGTTTCTTAATTTCCAATTTGACAATATTTGGTATTATTTTCAAAGACTTGTAAACAAAATTGCCAGAACAGATGGTGCAGAATATTTGCATGTACATTTTTTCATCTACAAGATGGTTAAAGGAGCTTTTTCCAGCATTGTTTAAATCTGAGAAATGCTGACTAGCTTATACCATTCCTGGCTGTTTAAAAAAGAAGCTCTTTCTCTTCTCTTGAAATGACTCTAATATTTTTTTTTTTCATGAAATGCTTGAGGGTAGAAGAAATTTGTCTTGAATGTTCCCATTTTTGGTGTTATGAGCAGTGGTGGCCCAGTGGTTACAGTGCAGTATTGCAGGCTAATTCTGCATTCCACTGCCAGAAGCTCAGTCCTGACCCACTCAAGGTGGACTCAGACTTCCATCTTTCCAAAGTCGGTAAAATGAGGACCCTGATTGTTGGAGGCAATATGCTGACTCTGTAAACTGCTTAAATTATGCTGTGAAGTACTATGAAGTGGTATATAAGTCTAAGTGCTATTGCTATTTTTGAAAACCTTAAAAATATATATTTGGAATACATCATTTAAGTCATCAAGCCCAAATCTAGCTCAGTTTTGTGTCCATATAAGAGATAACTTTCCAGGCTCTGTTTAAACACATTCAGAGGAGTAAACCATGTCACTCAGTAATTAACTTTGCCATTAAATTGCTATTATATTAAGGAAATGGATTTCCAGCCCCTCAGTTTATAAGTGATCCACAAAAACCTTGGTCCCTGAAGTCTACTTACAAGGAGAGACAAATACCATGATCTCTCCTTTCCCTTGAGAAATTTCCCAGCCAGTATCCATTTTCTGGTCATTGATCTCCACTTTAATGCCATGCCTGTTCCTTCAGGGATATCTAGCTCACCATGTCTTTACCAGAACTCTTCGTTCTACAATGTTCTGTTATTGACATCATATTGTAATGATGCCCCCCAAAAGGTATTACCACCTGATTGTTATATTGTCCACAATATATCTTAGACACCTGACCACATTTTGAGTACTTGAAAACCAGTTTACCTTTACAACTGTTTACAGAGTCCCTTCAAACATGATATTGATTTTATATGTTTATTGCCAGTTTCTGGTATTTATTTCTGATTTATGGCAAAAAAAAAAACACCCTTTAGGTGTAATGGATTCACTTAATGAGTATGGCAATTACTTAATGACTGCCACATTCACTGACTGCTCAATTGTGGTCATACTTGTAGTGGCTAGATAAATGCATCATGCATTCTCCTTTTTTAAGTACAGAGGTAATATGGTTCACCTTCCAATTATTTGGTACTTCCTATATCTTTCAAATTTCCTACATTTTTGATACAATCTTAGGATAATTTCTCAAAGACTTTGCTGTTAACCTTAATGAATGCTCATGAATTAATATTAAAACTTAATATTGAAAGATATCTTTTTATAAAACATATCTTTTTCATTGGATGCCAGCAGTAGACAATAACAATAGAATTGCTTTTATTTCTTTTACAATTATTTTAACTCAACAGTACAAAGAATTGTGCAAAGAATTCTCTGGGAATTGTATACAGTATAAATATTTTTATATACTGTATAAATCCTTTTTCTATTCCTTTGGGGCAATTTATGCCATTCAATTATTGTATTATAAAATTTGGAATATTATTCCACCTGACTTTAGTTATATCCATTTACACCTCACTTAAAAAAGTTCAAACCAGAGGTGGTATTCAGCAAGTTCTGACCAGTTCTGGAGAACCAGTGGCAGAAATTTTGAGTAGTTCAGAGAACTGGTGGTAACCTTCTCCCAGGAGTGGGATGGGAATAGAGATTTTGCAGTATCCTTCAACTGCCATGCCCACCAAGCCATGCCCACCAAGCCATGCCACGCCCACAGAACCAGTAGTAAAAAAAATTGCATCCTACCACTGGTTCAAACTCCTGAACTTTGAATATTAGTACACACACTGAAAGGAGACTGGAAATTTATGAAATAATTCTTTCATAATTTTTGACTGCGTGAATTAAAAAAAAATATTTAAATCCTTTATTCTTGCATTTCAAACTTTCTTAACTGACCTTCTTATAGAACAGTTCTCAGAAGCATAGTTTCTGTTTCTAAAACCACAGTATTCAGTTTAAAGCCCGAATGATTCAGTTTGACATGCAAAGCCCTCAAATCCACTGCTGGAGGAATTTGTGATAAAATTTACGTCTTTTCTATCCCTCTCTGCTAAAACCCAATTTCCATATACAGAATTACATTTGTACTCAGGTCAAAAGTGTGATCAGATTTAGATGTTACTTCAGAAGTTTATTTCTCTTCCTCCTTTAATAGATTTTAAAACTATTACTTGGTGAAGAGTTGTTAAGACATTCAAAAGCTAGGAAGCTGTTTTGGAAACCCTAAAAACTCTAAAATCCTTCAAAAAGTAACAAATTAAAAAGACAGAATGCCCTCAAGCCACCAACCAACTTGAGGGTTGTGCACTACTCTCTGATTCTCATATCAGTTGACAGAGTCAGGCCTTAATGCTTTTCTATTTCTTCTATAGCTCTGTTTGTGCCATTTCTTGCAGAACTCTTACCTCTTGACACTACTCCAGCCAATATTTTGTTATTGCACACATGTACATACTACCATAGAAAAGCTATTAAAATAAATTAATTCATCTACCAAAACAAAGGCATTTTAAAAATAGTCGGTCAGATAAATATAAATAAAACAGGCTAACAGTAAAGGAACAATTCAACTCTAAATAATTACTTTTGAATTTGATTCAATATAATCCAATGAGCTTGAATTTTTCCCTTTAAAATAAATGATTTTTCAAAGTCCTAAATGAATGCCAAAACCAAAATTATAGCAGAAAAGGCAGATATTAATTAAATTTGTATGTCCTAGTACCTGACTGATGATAATTTTAGCCTTTTTCTGGTCTTTGTAAACTATCCCCGGTTATCTTTCATGTAAATTATTACTATTGTATAGTTTCATAGAAAGCAGTTTTATAGAGAATTGAATATGCCAATGAAAGGAAGGGGGGGAGAAGCAGATAGATATGTAATTAAAGGAACACACCTTATTTATATGTATTTTTCCAACATGAGGGTGACTGAAATATGGCAAGAAACTATGACAGAGATCAAATTAGTTTGTTTTAAGAGAAAGTAGGAAAAGTTGGTAGATTTAGAATTTTTGTGGTTGAGGGGCCTTTTTATGAAAGCCCCTAATTTGCAAAATATGCCAAAGTACCTTCAATGTATTTCACCAAGTGATCAAATTAACTCTTTTCATTCATGAAAAGGAAGTGGCATTTATGGTTAGTCTGAATTTCAATTTTTGTTACTTTGTGTTTTATTCAGATTTGGTGAGCCATTGTGTTAAGTCCATGACACACTGCACCAACGGATGCAAAGAAGATGTAAAACGGACAAAAAAGCTTGCCATCCATTGGAAAACGCGATGCATCCGTTGTGAACTCACTGCGTACGTCTTTCATACGCTCTATCCGTGAAACATCCGTCTACTGCTATTTCATCCGCTCAAAAAGTTTTGAGCTGCACAAAACTTTTTGAGCGGATGAACTTTCCGCTGCGTACGATGTACATCCGCGACACATGTGGGCAAAAAATGTTCTACATCTGTTGTCATCCGTTACATGTCCGATGTATCCTCTCGGCATCCTCTGGGCATCCGCGCAACTCACATCCGCTCCAGCGGAAAGCGGAAAGAGGGAGGAAGCGAAAGGTACACGGAACGTCACACAGCATTAGTAGCACAGACATAAAAAGGATGAAAGCGGATGCAGCTTGGATATAAAGCATTAAAACGGACAAAACGTTCGTATATGGGACGTATCTCGGATATTTAGGATGTCTGGAGGATGTCTAGAGTATGTGGAAGGGCACCTAGTGGAAAACCGATATTTTCTATAAAAAGGGGGAGGAAATCAACTGGATCTCACTATCAGTCCAGCAGCCGTGGTGTGCAGACCTCTTCAGCCTTGCTCTTCCTCTTTCACATCATCCATTGATGTCCACTATGGATCATCGCACACTCCTTTTGGTAGCCACCATCATTCAACACCAGAACCAAGCCCTGTTCAGACTGTTTCACCTTTTCTATGCAAGAAGAAGGAGACAACCAAGAGCTGTCTGGGTCCGAAGATGGATCGGGAGAAGAGTGGAGTTTGGACTCTATGACAAGCTGATGGTGGAGCTGAGGAATGAAGACACTCGTGCATTCCAGCACTTCATGAGGATGCCCCCCGCCATGTTTTATGAAGTTGTGGAGCGTCTGAGACCCAGGTTGACCAAGGCAAACACCAACTTCCAGCCCAGCCTGGACCAGGACTGAAGGTGGCACTGACTCTGCACCACCTGGCCTTTGGGACCACATACAGAAACATGCAGTATGCCTGGAGGGTGCCACACAAGACCATCAGCATTGTGGTCAGAGAAGTGGTGCAGGCCATCATCGAAGAATACCTGCAGGAGCTCCTCCAGTGTCCCACCACTGAAGAAGACTGGAGGAAAGTTGCAGAGCAGTGGTATCAGAGGTGGAACTTTCCCCACACCGTTGGAGCCATAGATGGGAAACACGTGGCCTGCAAAGCTCCAGCCAACTCAGGGTCCAATTATTTCAACTACAAGGGCTTCTTCAGCATCATCATCCTTGCCATGGTTGATGCTGACTACAAGTTCATGTACATCGATGCTTCAGGCTACAGGTCACCTTCAGATGCCCAGATATACAATGCCAGTGACCTCAAGGATGGGCTGGAACGCAACCTCATCATGGGTTTCCCATATCCAGACCCCCTACCCAACGACATACAAGATGTGCCCTACTTCATCGTGGATGATGACACCTTCTTCCTCAGAACCTACCTCATGAAGCCCTACAGTTCAAGATACCTCACCCGTGAAGAGAGGATCTTCAACTACAGGCTGTCCAGGGCAAGAAAGGTGGTGGAGACGCCTTTGGCATCCTGGCCAACAGGTTCCAGGTACTTCTCACCACCATGCAGCATCACCCAGGGACTGTGAGGAGCATCGTGGAAGCTTGCTGCATCCTGCACAATCTCATGCGCACCCGCTGCCCAGTGTTGCAGAACAGGCTTGTGGACTGTCAACTAGGCAATGGGGACATGGAGCCTGTTGAATGGAGGCAAGGACAAAACCTAATAGACACTATGGATGTGTAAGGCCCCAACAGAGCTTCACATGAAGGGAAGAAGCAGCGCAACCTCCTGAAACACTGGTGCAACTCCTCAGCTGGAGCAGTGGAGTGGCAAGACAGGATGGTAGGTGCTTAATGGATGCTTCCTTGAGCCTGTCTCATTGATCAATGATGACATTGTGCCATGTATGTTGAGTGGCCCTACAATGAACAGGGCATTAATAAAGAATTTTGTTTATGTTGAAATTTGTTGATCAATTATTAAATTGTTATTGATAATAAAGGGCCATATGTGTGGCAGCTGGAAGGGTGGACCATACAGTCCCACTATGCTTGCACTGGAGGTTGATCTATCCCACAACTATCCTTACCCATCCCACAACTATCCTTACCCATCCCACAGCTATCATTACCCATCCCACAGCTATCCTCAGCAATTCCACAGCTATCCTTACCCATACCAAAGCTATCCATTCCACAGCTATCCTTACCAATCCCACAAGAATGCAAAGGCTTAACCCTTTTTTCAAAGTTTTCACCAACACTTTATTAAGTAAAAAAAATGAACCAAGTGTGTGAAGCAAAGATAACCTTTATTAATAACAAATTGTATGACTTTATTAAAAAGCAAAATGACCCAAGTAAAGTGTCTTAAGCAAAGATAAAGTGAGCAGGTAACAACTCAGTCTCTGGCACTCTTTTCAGTCACTCTGTGGTGTGCCCATGGTCTCAGATGTAAAGGGGCCAGGGACTGTGGAGATGGCTGTTGCTGGAGTGCTCATCTGAGGTGCCATTGGGGTGCCTGGCCCTGAGAGTACAACAGGAGATGGTGTGTACAGGAAGCTCTCAGAGAGCTGACTCAGTCCCGTGAGGTTGAGAGGCCCTTCATCAAGAACCTGGGATGTCAGGCCCAAGATTGATGACAGATATTCTGATGAAGGGCTTGGCTGTGGGGTGGAGGAAGGAGGAGTGTAGTGGGGCTGTCTGGTCTGCAGCTGGGTCAGCTGAGGTGTCTGTGGCGTCTGTGGCATCCGAGGAACCTGGGCCTGGACTGGGAAGGGCTGCCTCTGCTATGGGAAGTCCTGGTAGTGGTAGGCTTGGTAGGCGAGGGGCTGTTGAAATCCGTGGAAGGGCTGTGACATCGCCTGGGGTGGAGGAGCAGACTTGGAGTGGGTAAGAGCAGGTTCAGCTGGGCCTGGAGGGTGGTGCAGAAGAACTGTGATCCTCTCCTTCATCACCTGGTACTGGGCCTCGGGCATGTCCATGAGTGTCTGGCTCACGTATGTGATGAAGGGCTTGCGGTTCGAGGATGGTATGTTGAAGTGGACCAGCTGGGAGAGGATATCTGTGCTGGCTTTGATGGTGTCCCTGATCTCCAAGAAGACAGTGTGGCTCTGTCCCTCCGGTCTGCCTCTCTGCCTGCTTTCTGTGGAAGTGGAGCTGGGTGTGGGTGTCGGTTGGTCTCTGGTGGCTGCTTCTTCTTCTTCCGTCTGAGATGGGATCTTCCACGTCCTCTGGCATGGGAGTGCAGCTGTCAGGGGGGTCTCTGTCGTGGGGCCCTCCAAAGACACCTGCCTGGACATGGTAGCTGTCTACTGGTTGGAAGAGGAGTGGCTCTCTGTGGGCTGTCTGAGAGGATTGATAGAGGGGCTGCTCCTCGGTGGCAGATCTCACCCTCCAGGAAGCTGCACCTGGCCATGACATAGGTCTCCCGGTCAGTGAGCTTGACAGCGGCCTTCCCGGATCTCTTCAGGTGCAGCTTGCCATACCAGGTGTGCATGTGCTTCCACCATCCAAGGAGTACATCTGAAGTGTAGCCCAGGCTCTCTGCCTTCTCTCTCCAAGCTACCTGCTTTCTCTTCATGTCACGATAGAGCCTGTGGCCCTTCCTCTACAGGTACTTGTTCTCCCTCAGCCATTCCAGCACCTCCTCCACATGGTCTTCAGAAATGGAGTACTGTTTCCTCTCTCCCTTCTGCTTGCCTTGCCTCTTCCTCCCTCTGGCAGGGGCTTCAGGGTCTTCAGCAGCAGGGCTTTGAGGGCCTTGAAGCTGGTCTATCACAGCAGCAGCAGCACCAGCAGCACCAGCAGCACCACCACCAGCACCATCAGCACCAGCACCACCAGCAGCACCACCACCAGCAGCAGGAGAAGCAGCACCAGCACCAGCAGGAGAAGCACCAGCAGCAGCAACACCAGGAGCACCAGGAGCACCAGCAGCAGCAGCAGAAGCACCAGCAGCTTCAGAGTCAGTGCCAGGGGGTGGGATAGTGGTTCTGTCCTTCTTGCCAGGGCTGACAGGAGTTCCTCTTCTTCCCCATGGTGTTCTCTCAAGATGTCTCTGGCAGCAGGTCTTTCCTCTGAATGCTGACTGCTTGCGAGCTGCATCCTTTTATATCCATGGAGCTTTCACAATTCATCCTCCCCGCATGCTCAGTGAACGCTTTGCATCTGCTACGCATCCATTCCTTCCACTACGCATCTGCTTCGCTACTCTCCCCCGGAAGCCCTGCAGATGTATCATCCGCTTCCATCCACTTTCATCCGCTAGGCTTCCTACGAACATCCGTTTTACATCCCCGCTACATCCTCCCCACGTCCGTTCCTTTCCGTTGTTTTCCATTCTGTTTATGCAAATTTGGGGCACTTTTGAGAGCGGATAACAATGGATGGAGCCACCCCTGAAATTTTGCTCATCCTCTGTGTCCTTTTTGCATGCATTTTGCATCTGTCATCCAGTGTGACCTAGCCTTTATATGAAATGCATAAGTCAAGAAAGGAGTGCATTCATAGACATTAGACTACCCTCTTTTACCAAGTGCAGCTATCGGAAGAGATGTCCAATGTCACATCTATACAAAGGTTGGCAGAGGACTCTCTTTGGAATACTTTTGATAATGGACAGTAATTGCCTATAATTTTCATTTTAAAATAGAGAAAAGAGAATGTATTAGAATACAACAAGTGAAAAAGAATGTGAAAAACATAAATTGGATGAGGGCAAATAAGCAAAAGAGTGAGACAGACAGAATGGGAGACAAGGTCAAAGTAAGTAAGAAAGCAAGTGAAAAAGATGGGGGGATGGTGGTTGCAGTATCTAATTTATGGGATGAGTGAGAAGTTCCTGATAAAAACAGAGAAATTTGATGTTCTCCTCACTCATCACAAACTAGGTCCTAACAGATGGTAAGCCCATGACAAACCTCAGTTTCTCCACCAGCCCCAGTTATATCACACATTAGAAAGAGCAACCGCTAGATGTTTTTACCACTTCCAGGAAATGCACAAATTATTTTCCTTAACTTGCCCAATTTTAAAGTACTCAGGACGTGGCAGCTGTTGGCTGGAGCAGAATAGAGATCAACTGTTGGAACAGAGCAAATCATGCTGGCATATTGTAGGGCTATCTCACAGACAGAGAGGAAGCTAAACCCATTTTCTGGATATGTCACAATATTGGCTGTGTGCTAAACTTAAATGGCTTTTTTAGAAGTAAATTTAAATGTATTAAATTAGAATTTTCTCAGCCATAAAGTGTAGGATTATAGCCTAAAACACTCTTGGTATCATTCAGTAATTCACTGCTATAGTTAAAAAAAAAGCCATGTTAGTTTTATCTACATAAAGTTGATAAGGTATATAAAGTATCTGCGGTATATAAAGTATTTGCATTTAAATTATTTGTTTGTATAACATAATGTTTTTGTGAGGAAATTAATTTTCATGGTTCTTTTATCATGGCCGAACTAAGTATTATCATAAATCTATTTTTTCCTTATGGCTGATCTATCAAGTGATAAATGCTAAGAAAGAGGAAAAACTCATTTGTTTCTGTACTAATTGTTATATATTAACAAGTTCATACTTCATTATGAAAGGCATTTATTTATCAAAGCTCAGAATGTAGAAATCAAATACTAAGAACTATATTTTAAAAATTGAAGCAGATACAATCATTTCCTCACTTAGTAGGCAATGAAGATGTCTAATGGATTCAGAACAAAAGCAAAATCCTACTTCTATTACGATTAGAACTGCAGTTTTCTTACAGACTAGCTGTGGGTAGATGGCAATAGGCTCTTGATGGAATTATTAAAATATAAAGTATATACTGTATAAAGCAATACATGAACCAGCTGATTTATTTTGTTTAAAATGGTTTAACAACTCACAGAATCACAATAATGGCATTATGTTATCTTCGTGGCTAGAAACACCTTATCAAAAGTACCATTTTACTTTTTAAAAAATATTGTATCAATAATCTTAATATTTTGAATATATTTCTTGCATTCACATATACCCTCTTTCCTGCCCATATACACATCTTATAACATTCCCTTTCAGAATTAGCAGTGTCATGGGAAAAAAACAGAAAATAAATAAATAATAAGCAAAAGGAAATAAAAGCATGGAATAAGATTAAGGGAGGGAGGGACAGAAAACATAGTTATAACTAGTTTATTACAATACAATTTACCTCCACATGCCTTTCTCTCCTTGTTTCTATCATGAACACATTACCATTAATCCATCCAATGCCTTTTGTTCTTTTAACCTATCTTGTCACTGCTATTGAATAACTCATCAATCCTTCCAACAATGACTTTCCATCCAACAATGACTTTCCTCTTCTTAACCTTAATCCATTCCTTCTAATATTTGTTTGGCAGTTCAGTTTCTATTCATTCATTCTGTATACATCCATACTACTTTTCTACTAGTCTTTCACTTTTGTCCACATTCACTGAGTCTCAGTCTATCATTTCTTGACTTGTTTCTCACAACAAGCTACATATTACTCACTGCTTTTGTACCAATACTGTTTATCACTTTTCCTTTAATAGATGTTACCAGGATATACAAATATAGCTTCAAGTTCTAGTTTTTCACCATATATGCATAAATTATAATTGTTCACCCCTTTTCTCTATCAAACAACCGTAGTCTTTATACATGTATTTTTAAATTCATATGCCTTGTTATATCATATCGTCACTTGTAGAAAACAATGCATGCACATATATGTTCCCAATCAACACACTTCTGATATCATCATGAATATGCTTGTTCATAAATACAAACACAATACAAATCTTTCTCTTACTCCATATTCATGGAATAAGATTTCATACAATGAATGTATCAGATACAATATTTGTAATGTACTAAAGAAATTGCAATTCCATATTTTAAAACTTCAATAGTTGCATTATATAACTTCTACACCTACAACCTTAGCCTTTTTCAACGTTCTGCTAAGTATGCCTTCTTTTTCAGCAATTATTTTTCTTGGATACTTAAATTTTTATTCGTATTTGCATCCCAATTCAATTCAGTTCCATTTTTTGGCATATCATCATAACTTCTACACTGATCTTTAAAATATCGATTCCCTCATTCTCTCCTCATCCACACAGGGACGGCAACCATGTTAGCATCTATCTGTGCCTGTCTCTTCCTTTTAATGATTGTTCCTTTTTCATTGTTCCCTGTTCTTTTTTTTTCTTTGCTGCTTTTTTAGATGTTTGCATGCATGGTCACTTTTATGCTCTTTTTCATTGTTCTCTCATATAACACTAACACAGATCCTTTGTTTTGTTTTTGTAACCCCATTGTAACCTCATTGTGCCAATTATGCTCTGATAATAAAGAAAAACCAGAAGATTGTTCCCTTATTCCTTTGTTTCATTGTGATTCCACAGGAGCAAAAGACCAATGAACAAAAAACTGAAAAACTGGTCCATGGAAACAAATAAGAAGGATTCATTTGAAACTTTGCAGCTGCATTCCAATATGGTTGCACAGAAACTGACACAATAAAAACTGGGAAAGGGATCCAGTAGGCACAGGGTTCAAAAAAGAGAAGATGCTTTGCCTCACCTTGGCAAAACCTGGAAGAATGCCTGCTGCATTTATGATGGAACAGAGATATGCTGGAAGAAGAGGTGAAGGAAAGACGGAGCCAAAAGATTTTTAAACTCCACAGTTTTTAAGGACCATATAAACCAGCCTGTTTCAAATGAAAAGATATTTAAAATAGTTTTTATATATTTACTTGCATCCCAAGCAGTTAAAATAATGCTGTTGCCATGAGGTATGTGCTGTCTTATTTCTAATTTTAGTCACAACGTACATGACTATTATATTAATTATAATATCTCCCAAATTACCTTCTCTTTCAAAGAAATCTGATTCTGAAAATATTTTGCAATGAGGGTAAACATTTATTTATTTAACCAGACTCATAATAACTAATTGATAAGGTTTTCTCTTTGCTCCTGATTTAATTAGGTTGCCTTTTGTATTCATTAAGGCTGCAAGTTAATAACCATTTAATTGGGAGAAAGCCTAACTGAACTCACTAGAATTTATTTTTTGACAAGAGATATTCAGGCCTAGAGTTGCATGTTAGACATGTTTAGTGAATTTTTTGTATCTTATTTTATTTTAAAATTTCATCCATTGTAATTTTTGTAGCATTGTGTGTGTGTGTGTGTGTTGTGAACTGAAAAATAATGAAAATGTAATAAATGTAATATCAAAAATAATAAGAAATATATACACATATAAACACTCAAACAGAAAAAAGGTTATTACATTTTATATTTGAGAAATCAAGTATTTCACCCCAATGTTCAGTCCACTAGGATCCCACGAAACTATGACATCAGCACATCAGCACATTCATTCTTTTCATGTCAAAGTACAATTGCTTTAAACCTATCTGTTTGCCACTTCATTTGCTTCTTTAACCTAATCAATAGAGGTTCTGTATGCTATATTATAAACCTGAAAATGGGCTGGGGAATTCTGGGAGTTGAAGTCCACCAGGCTTAAAGTTGCCAAGGTTGGAGACCCCTACCCTAGAAAATGTTTCCAAATCAGGCAGTTCTCTTGTGTAAAGCTAGATCGAGACTATTTTCTTATGGAAATGGGCTTATTTTTAAAGCAAACCCATGGCATTCATTCACAAATGAATTGTGTGTATCAATTTATTCTTAAACAACTTTATATACCACATCATACAAGTAGCAATTTTAGCAGAGGAGAGTGTTCTTATTTTCAGTTTATGTACTGATGAACTGAACTTCAGTAATTGAAGTCATGATATATATTATTCTTTTGACTGTTTTGTAAATGATGATCTAAAGTAATAAAATAACATTAACAGGGAAGGAAGATAAACCTCAAAGATGAATGTATATCAAACTACTTATCTGGGCTGCAAAAATTTAGATAACCACAACTTAGGGAGTTTCTTGTATCTCTTTGTGGTAATCTAGTTGTCCACATGTTTGCAGCCCAGTTGTGATATTATAATGGTCTTTTTAAAGATTTAAACATCAGAGTTTTTATAAATGTATGTGTTTATGCATATCTTTTCATTGTTGAAAAAATATAAATACAAATTACTTCCTGGCTTATCCAAAAAAACATACAAAAGCAATTACAAAATGGATAAAATAAACCAGAGGAAGCTTGAGAAATCAAGGGTCACATATATAATAGAGATGTTGAGATTCTGGAAAGAGTGCCAAGAGAAGCAACACAAATGATCAGGAGGCTAAAGCATGTCAAGAAGGTTGCAGGATTTGGGTATGTCTACTCTAGTGGTGGGATCCAATTTTTTTTCGCTACAGGTTCTTTGAGCATGGCTTGGTGGGTATGGCAGGCAAAGGACACTGTAAAATCTCCAGTTAGAGGTAGTATTTGCCAGTTCTGTGAATTACTCAACATTTCCGCTACCAGTTCCCCAGGACTGGTCAGAACCTGCTGAATACCACCTCTGGTCTCTCTAGTGAAAAGAAGGACCAGGAACACTAGGAGTGACATGAAAGCAGTGTTCCAGTGTTTGAAGCGTGCCACAAAGAGGAGGGGATAAATTATTTACCAAAGAACCAGAAGGCACGACAAGAAGCAATGGATGGAAACTAATCAAAGAGAGAAGCAACTACAACTAAGGAGAAATTGCCTCACAGAACAATTAACCAGTGGACCAACTTGCCTTCAGAAGTTATGCATGCTCCATCACTGGGGGTTTTAAAGAAGAGATTGGAAAACAATTTGTCCAGAATGGTACAGGATCTTCTCTTTATACAGAGGGGTTGAAATAGAAGACATCCAAGGTCCCTTCCAACTCTGTTATTCTGTTAAAATGGAGATGTTACAGAAATATGAGAGAATCCAGAATCTTCCGACCCTCCCCCCCCAGCACACCAAGAGGAAGATACTGATTCAATCTAGGCAGCAGTTGATAGAAGAGTTAATTATTAGAGAGACATCATAAATCAGTCTGGCCAGTAATTAGTAAGAACAGATGGGGGAAGCTGGACTGAAGGAGGAAGGAAGATAAAAGCAGCAAAGGCATAAGAGTTAAAGAGAATATAGTGGAAAAAATTTCAGACAGCAAGATTAATGACTACAGAGAAATTTAAAAACAAACCTTGCAACAGAACAGTGAAGGAGAGAAAGAGAAAAAAAAAACCCAACAAACATAACAAGTAGCTCAAAGAAAAACCAGACCCACTAGTGCATTGTACCTCTGAATTGTGATGAGGAAGATCATTAACGCTATATAGCTGGTGGCTACCTTCTGAGAAGTGTTGCCTACAGAACAGTTGTAATCAAAGTGTAAGAAGAACCAAACAGCTTGCCTTGCAACCTAGGAGTAAAAAGAGGTAGAAAAAGAATAGTTTTCAGGTTTCCCTGGATTAAACAACAGGAAACACTCCACTCTTTGGGAATATGGCCTTAATGTTTAATATCAATCTACTGGCCTCTGGATTCTGGAGCCATTGAACCTTAAGTGGCTCTGGTTTCCAGATGTTGCTATTTAAAATTAGATTAGTTTACAACAAAGCTTCCTCTTTTGTAATTTAACTCTTGGTGAGTTGGTAAATTGGTATGTTATTATCAAGACCTGGTGGGGTACAGGATGAAAAAGATATCTCTCTTGAAAACATCACCAGCTAGGTTCCAGACAGTGGTGGGATTCATTTTTTTTTTTTTTTACTACTGGTTCTGTGGGTGTGTCTTGGTGGGTATGGCAGGGGAAGGATACTGTAAAATCTCCAGTCAGAGGTGGTATTTGCTGGTTCTCCAAACTACTCAAAATTTCTGCTACCAGTTCTCCAGAACTGATTAGAATCTGCTGAATACCATCTGTGGTTCCAGGGTATATCACCAGGCAGATGCTTCTGGCTTTTGTGGCCACTGTTCTGCAGATAAACAGATGTGACAGATTGTTTGCTCATTTGACCTCTGGAATCAGATGAGATTGCTGCACTCTACCATGCTGCAAAACTGCTTCCATGTATGAATTGATGAATGTTATAACCAAGTTAACAGTTCCTCAGATTTAAAGTCTTGGGGGCAGTGGTGAGATTCCAATTTTTTTACTTCCGGTTCTGTGGGTGTGGCTTGGTGGGTGTGGCAGGAGAAGGATACTCTAAAATCTCCAGTCAGAGGTGGTATTTGTTGGTTCTCCAAACTACTCAAAATTTCCAGAAATGGTCAGAACCTGCTGAATACCACCTCTGCTTGGGGGACTTCAGCTTGACTTCCAAGAATATGAAGTCTAAAGTGTTTTGGGAATTTATGTCCTGAATCATAAAAGACCCAATGCATATGGAGGGTCATATACTATTTCTAGTTTTTAAGTCATCAAAGTCTATTAGAGTGGTAATTGCAACAAATGTAAAATTATTATATTCTTGAGGAAGAAGTGACATGGCCTGGAATTAGAGGATGTTATTAGTGCCTTCTAAAGGCTAGATCACTTTCTGCTAGTCTTGTGGTTCTCTGTGACTATCCATTCACTGCCAATGGGAAGAGAAAGTTTGATCACTCTTCTCTAGGTAGACCCTGTAAGATTCCAGAGGAAGCTTGGGGATAATCCTACTTCCTGGCTCATGTTCAGTTGAGGCTTAATTACTACTTGGAATTAGTAGCATGAGGGTTTTGGATTGGACTGCGCATGTGCAGACTGTTGCTATTTCCAAAGCCCTCTGGTTTTTGGAAATGATCTAGGAGATGAAATGGCAGAAAGGGTGCCCAGATTGCTGGTTGTGGAAGAAAAGAAGTGTAGTTTATTAAGCACAGAAAAAATATTCCAAACAGATATTTGATATATGGATATGTACAATGTAACCTAGCAAGACTGAGTGGCTGTGAGTCTTGAGTTCTCCATGAACTGAAATATTTTAATTGGTTCTGGGTGGGCTTGGACTCCTCCATTCATAGCATCTGCACAGTTTTTGGATTCCTGTTTGAAACATGTGGTAAGCATAACTTTTGTACAATACCTTCTTGCACCAACTGCTCTCCTTTCTGGAAAATGCAACTCTATTCATTGTGTCAAATACCTTGGTTACCTCTTAATTGGAATTCTACAATTCATTCTACATTGGGCTTCCCTTGAAACCATCCAGAAGATGGAATTGATTCAAAACATTGAAGAGAATGCATGTGATACCACTAATTCATAGCAGGCTTTCAGATATAATTCAAGCTACAGTCCTGGTTATTACCTATAAAGTCCTATACAGGTAGTCCTTGAGTTATGACCACAATTGAACCCAAATTTTGTGTTGCTAAGTGAAACTTTAGTTAAGTGAGTTTTCCTTATTTTATGACTTTTCTTGCCACAGTTGTTAGGTGAATCATTGCATTTGTTGCATTACTAGCACGGTTGTTAAGTGAATCTAGATTCCCCATTGACTTTGCTTGTCAGAAGGTCGCAAAAGGAATCACATGACCCTGGGACCCTGCAATAGTCATAAATATGAACTAGTTGCCAAGCATCTGAATTTTGATAATGTGACCATAGGAAGCTGCAATGGTTTTAATTGTGAAAAACAATCATAAGTCACTTTCTTCAGTGCTGTTGTAACTTTGAACATTCACTAAATGAACTGTTATAAATTGAGGACTATCTAGAGCACAGTATTAAGTTCTTTGCAGGACTGCCTCTTCACAGTTATTTCTGCCCTGGATTAGGAATTAGGCAGCCAAATCAATAAGAATTGCTGTCAATTCTTGAGGCAAAAATCCTCGGCCTGTGGAAGATACGTTTTGGTCTGAAATTCTGTGAAATAAAGTGGACTGATAACCACCAGAGGCATGTGATAAGGACATGTGATGGGCTTGAAATATTTTTACTACCGGTTCTGTGGCCATGGCTTGGTGGGCGTGGCAGGGGAAGGATATGGTAAAATCTTCAGTCAGAGGTGGTATTTGCCTATTCTCTGAACTACTCAAAACTTCCACTACCCGTTCTCCAGAACTGGTCAGAACCTGCTGAATACCACCTCTGGATAAGGAGCTTCCAATCTTTTTGTGAAAGGTGGTTGTTCTGAAAAAGATAGAGGATGTGTCAGAAAAAGAGTCCTATCCAGCCTAACAGAGAACTCCACTATTGGAGCCTCTAAGATTTATAAAACTCTGTAAATGCAAGAGGAAAGAAATTTGCATCTCATCCCCTGCTAGTTTTTTTTTAATTTATTTTAGTCAATGGGAAGGAAATAATTCCTGATCAGACATGTGTTGCAAAATGCTTTTCTATTCAATTAGTTCTTGACTTATGACCACAATTGAGCCCAACATTTCCATTGCTAAGCAAGACAATTGTTAAGTGAATTGTGCCCCATTTAATGAATTTTTTCTCATAGCTGTTAAACTAATCATTGCAGTTGTTAAATGAATCATGTGGTTGTTAAGCAATCTGACTTTCTCCATTGGCTTTGCTTGTCAGATGCCACCTGGGAAGATTATAAATAATGTTCATACTTCAACTGTCATAAATGAATGCCGATAGCTATGCCTGAATTTTGACCATGAGGATGTTGCAATGGTTGTAAGTGTGCAAAGTAACTTTTTTCAGTGCTGTTATAACTTTTAACAGTTTTAAATGAATGGTTGTAAGTTGAGAATTACCTATAGTGCTATCTGCAGGAGCTTGGAGCAAGGTGACAGGCTGAATTCAGTCGTGTTGCAACACATGCCTACAGTGTTACTTCATACCTTTCAACACCACTTTTGCCTTTCTGTTGAAAATGGTGAATTTTTGTGAATCCTGCTCCTTTGGAAACTGATTGCCTTATGCCAATAGATAAATTTGCAAACTAACCCTCTTATTTTCTTCCTTTTCTTCGTTCCACAGTTGGAAAAAACTGGACTTAAAGGATATGAGTAATGTCATTGGGGTCATCCCAGAGTCAAATTTCTCCCTCTCTGAAGTTTCAGGGTTAAACCTGAAAAAATATTGGTGCTTGTTCGGAATGTAAGTCACCTAACAGTTGTTGGGTTGGACAGACGTTTTAATACTATGTCTTTAAGAGCATGCTAAAACTGTAATTGGGTGTGGTTTCTCAAATGGCCATAAGATGGAGCCAGAAACCTGAGTTGTTTAGTCTCAGGAAGTCTCAGTGAGTCTCTATTTCCTTCTGTTGGAGAGAGTTGCTGTTCCTCCTAAATGACTATTACTGATCGTTTGTTATTGATGTAAGTTTGTTACTGAACTGTTTTTTGATACTGGACTTTGATATTTGGATTATCCCTGAACTGAACACTGACTGCCTTACCTGATATAACTGAAAGATTGTTAGAAGAGACAAGAAGATGGCTGGATAGGGATCAACTTAGAAAGGAACAACCACAAGAAGAGGATTTGTATTCAACTGCCTATACTGTTAGGAAATATTTTTCTTGTGGGGCTAGGGGACATATAGCTAAATTCTGTAAGAAGGGAAAACAACAGAACACTGATAAACATCAGAAGGCTAAGAAGAATGTTAGTTTAGCTATGTCTAGCAATTCAACTGTAAATCATGGTTTGTGGGTTGTTGATAGTGGAGCATCACAATGCATTACTAAAGATAGAAAAAAGGTTTGTAAAGATGTCCACGAGCAAACAACATGTATCATTGGCAAATGGATGGAAGATTAATGCATCCGGTGAAGGTACTGCACATTGTCCTTGTATAAACGAACATAAAACTATGTTATATGTACCTAAACTGAAATTTAATTTATTATCACTAAGGGCTTTAGTTAATCTTGGTTATGTAGTAACCTTTAGGGGAGATAACTGTATAATAGAGAAAGAGGGTAAAAGTGTTCCTGCTACTTTAAAAAAATGATTTATATGCGATACATGATGACCAGTTGAAGATGGCTAACTCAGTTTATACCAATGTTAAGCCACATGATCAATGTATACATTTACTGAATAGACATTTAGGACACATTAATTTCAAAATGCTCAAACAAACTGATAAAATTGTCAGAGGGAGTACAATTGAAACCCTGTAGCAAGTATTTACACTGTAATGCTTGCAGCCAGGAGAAGAGTAAGGTTACTCCAGCAAACAGACTGAATGGGTTTAAGATCAAAGAACCTTTAGAGGTTGTGTTTGCTGACATAACTGGTCCTAAGAAACCAAGTTTAGGAGGTGCCTGTTATATTTTGAGTATTATGGACCATTACTCACGATACGGTTTCTGCTATCTTACAAAGAAAAAAACAGAAACATTCCAACATTTCTTTAACTGGCTAAGGTTTGCTGAGAGAAAAATGAAAAGAAATTACTTTAGTTACTGATAATGGGACTGAATTTATTAACAAAAGATTCCAAAAAATGTTGAAATTGGCTGGTGTTGAGCACAAATGTTCTGCACCTTACAGACCACAACATAACTCATTTGTAGAACGAAGAGGGAAAACATTACAAGCCATGGCTCGCACTTTGTTATCTGATTCAGGTTTTCCTGAAACACTGTGGGGTGAGGCCATAATGTATAGTAATCATGTGTTAAACAATGTGGTTAACACAACAACTGGAGAATTGCCATTCACTCATTGGCATGGCAGAAAACTAAATTTAAGTTATTTACACATATTTGGAGCTCCAGTATGGGTGCATATTCCCTAACAAGTAAGACTGAAAGGGCAGCATAGGGCTAAGAAGTTATTTTTTGTAGGTTACAAGGCCAACCATAGATCATTTAGATTTTGGGATCAAGGCACAGCTCATGTTTATTGTAGTGCTAGTGCAAAATTTCTTGAGCATGTTGGATGGGATAAACTGGAATAGGAATCCAGCAATGATATTATTACTGATACCCAAATACTCCCTCAAGATAAAATCAGTAAACAACAAATAACCATTAAAGAGGAAGAACAGGAGGAAGTAGTCGAACAAGGCACAGGAGGAGTAGAAGAAAAAGGAGCAGGTGGCACAGGAAAGTCCACCAGTTAGCCCTGTATTACCAAGACATTCAACCTGAATAACACGACCACCTGATTGATATCAAGTTAGTGTTGTATGCCAAGTGAATACAGTTCCAAGTAATTATAGTGAACTAAAACTGTATCCTGCTAAGGATCAGGCTGCTTGGCAGAAAGCAATGGATAAGGAACTGGAATCATTAAAAAGACTGGAGGTATACAAAAATGTTAAGTTACCACCAGGTAAACATGCCATATGATGTTTATAAGCTAAAGACAGGTGTGGATGGGACTGTTACCCATAAGGCCAGATTGGTAGCACAAGGATTTAATCAGACAGCAAATGACTATGATGAGGTATTTGCACCTAGTCTGAAGGTTACTACATTAAGGGCACATTAGTATGGGCAGCTAAGGAGAAATACATTATAAATCATTTGGATGTAGAGACAGCTTATCTGCATGCACCGTTGCAACACACAATATATTTAAAGAAACCTTTAGGTCTCAAAAATGATAATACAACTGATTGCTGGATATTGAAAAAGAGTCTTTATGGTTTGAAGCAATCAGGATATGAGTGGAATCAATTTACAGTTAAAGAATTAACTGAGATAGGTTTTGTAGCTGGCTTGGCTGATCCATGTTTGTTTAAAAGAGAAAGTAATGATATAATTTCATTGTTGCTATTATTTACTGATGACATTTATCACCAAAACTGAACAAGAAGCTTCTAAAATAATATCACTGTTAGAACAGAAATTTAAGATGAAACAGTTAGGAGAAATCAAACAATATCTTGGTTTAAAGATAGATAGAACAAGGGAACGATACAAAATTTCACAGGCAGATAAAATTAACCAATTATTAAAAAGTTTTAAAATGGAACTTTGTAAACTGGCTAAAACACCAATGAGCCAGGAGTTTAGCCATAGTGATGTTCAAAGTCCTCTTTTTGATAAAAACATTTATCAGTCTTTGATTGATAGTTTATCTTATCTCAATAATTGGTCAAGGCCAGATATTGCAATCAGTGTTGATCAATTAGTGAGATTTAATGCTGAGAGGACTGAAAGACACTGGCAAGCTACTAAACATGTGTTAAGATATCTGAAACAAACAATGCATTATGCATTTTATTTGGAGCCTAAAGATGAACTGAATTTGACTGCATATGCTGATGCAAGTTTTGCTTCAGACATAAATACACGAAAATCTACATCGGGTACTGTAATATTATTAGGAAAAGCATTGATTGGATTGAGATCTATTAGACAGAAACACCTAAGTTTGTCAACAATGGAGGCTGAATTCTCATGTTTGTCTTTACTATGTACAGATTTAGTTTTGTATAAGGAATTATTATTTGATATGGGAATTAATGTAACAGATTCTATTGTTGTTTATGAAGATAACCAATCAGCAATACAGATGGCTTCAAATATTGCTGTTAAAATGAGAACAAAACACACAGATTTAAGATATTTAAATGTGAGACAATATATACAAAGTAAGATGATTAAGCTAGAATACTGTATGTCAGAAAACAGTAGAGCAGATTATTTTACAAAGGCCCTTTATGCTTATAAAGCATAAGGCTTGCTGTGAGGATTATGGACTTAGAATGTAAGGTTGTATATATTGTCCTACCCAAAGGGGAGAATGTTAGGAATGTAAGTCACCTAACAGTTATTTGGGTTGATAATATATAAACTAGGATAGACATTTTAATACTATGTCTTTTAGAGCATGCTAAAATTGTAATTGGATGTGGTTTCTCAAACAGCCATAAGATGGAGCCAGAAACCTGGGTTGTTTAGTCTCAGGAAGTCTCAGTGAGACTCTGTTTCCTTCTGTTGGAGAGAGTTGCCGTTCCTCCTAAATGGCTGTTACTGATCATTGATGTAAGTCTGTTACTGAACTGTTTTTTGATACTGGACTGATATTTGGATATTTGATATTTGATATTTGGATTATCCCTGAACTGAACACTGACTGCCTTACCTGTGAATGACTTGGACTTATCTTGCTTATATGCTTATCTTGGACTGTGCTTAAATGTTTATTGTCAGTAAAAACCTATTTTAACTGTATAGTGTATCTGTGTGGTGTGCGTGTGTTATTCTTCACTTCTCTCACTAAATCTCCCTGTATGTGCTCATTCTCATAATGGGGAGTTACCTCAACAGTGCTGACAAAGCAGCAGAATACTGAAGTCACCCACTCATCTAGTGCCTGCCTGGCCCATTTTGAGAGGGGGCCTACAGAAAGTTCCCTCCCCTTGTGAAATCCAAAAGGCCTGAGTGGAATGGCACACCTTATTAACAGCCCACCTTATGGAAGTCTTTTCTTCCAGAAGAAGGTTCAGCCATCACATTGCTGCAATCTGCAGAGATAAGTTAGAACTACTGTATTGCAAACTGTTCCATGTGTTTGCAGTAAATTTTTATTTCTGATACTCGTTTGAATGTAGTTAGCTATTAAGCTTTTGTTTTCTTTATATATGTTCGAGAATCCTTTGAGATCGGGGAAGGTGATAAGTATGCTCAATAAATAAATGTTTACTAAATAAATTCTACTATATGCAATGCACCAGGGATGTCAAATTAGTGGCCTGCAGGCCAGATGCGTCACATGAAGGCCACACCCACCCCAGCTCTATGAGGGAAGAAAACATCATGATACATCATGTGATGGCAACATGATGCTGCAAGTTTGACATCTGTGCAATAGACCATATTTCCCAGTTAAGAGGGTTTAGTTTACACTGTCAGGAAAGGCCCTTCCAGCTGCAAATGCAATATATTAGCATTAATTACTACTTGTATGGATAACATTTCTATTTTCCATTCTAGTCCTATATAAAGAAATTGAACAATTTCTTTAGCAAAATATTTGTCAAATTGTCTTCTGATTAAAGCTGGAATTAGCTAAGTTGTTTTAATTCTACAAAAGCAACATTTATTAAGATTTAAATTAACGTATTACCACAGTTTTAGCCATTTTATGCCTTGCTGGTTTATGCAGAGAGCAGAAAAAGTTGGAAACAAAATTTAAAAGATATTTGAAGAACTGGGCTGAAATTGGCCCACGTTCCACCAAGCTTGATGCTGATTATCACAGTAGTCTAGCTATTTTTTTAAAAAATTATTGCTTCCATTGATTTATGTTCTATATTTTCCCCCCAGATAGCAATCAAAGGTCATCCAGGCAGATATCATCAATGTTATAGATGTTTATTTTATATTTGAAAACAAACCCTTTTTTCCAAATAAACTGTTTATTTGGCACCAAGCAAAAAGAAGGAAACTCCAGATTGTTCTCATCATGATGATCCCATACTATAAAAATAATGATAAAATTGATCCAAACTGGCCAGGTTATTTTGTTTTCTCTAACGCACCAGGTTTGCACCCTTGTAAACAGGGAGTGAAGGAGAGAGAGGGAATAAAAAATCCAGCTACATATCTCATGGCATCAGCTAAAGATGAAAAGGGATTAAAATATTAAACTGATGGTCTTTGGTACCCTTCTTGGTCTGCAGGACCAAGATTTCCAGAATTCTCAATTGGCTACAGTAACAGGAAATCCTGGCTGTCATGATTCCAACATATCTTTGGTATATTTGGGGAAGAACGGTCTAAAATTATTCAGCTGCATCACTATCAAACTTTACAGCATCTGTGTGAAAGAGCAATGGATAGTGAATGAGTGTTAGAGATCTTGCAGATATTTTGAAAAATTATATTTTTCTGTAAAAATATTCTGTAAAAATTCCTACTATAGAATAAGTTCAATACAGGTAGTCCTTGACTTACAACAGTTCATTTAGTGATGGTTTAGTGATGGAATGGCATTGAAGAAAGGGACTTATGACCATTTTTCACACTTACAAAGGTCACAGCATCCCGACGGTCACATAATCAAAATTTAAAAGCTTGGCAACTGGTTCATATTTATGACAGTTGCAGTATCCCAGCATACTGTGATCACCTCTTGTGATCTTTTGATCATCCACAATGAATTTGGCTTCCCCATTAACTAACAACTATGTTACTAACAACTGCAATGATTCACTTAACAACTGTGGCAAGAAAGGTCATAAAATGGGGCAAAACTCACTTAACAACTGTCTCACTTAGCAGCATACATTTTGGGATCAATTGTGATAGCAAGTTGAGGATTACCTGTATTGCATTCTGTTCTGATAGTTTCATAAATGATACTTCTTATTCAGTGTTGTTAGCTGATAATATTTGCAAGAAATATTTGATTGAGAAAGAAAACTATCTTGTTTTGACTGTGGGTGATCAGCTGAGCCTCAGGGAGGTTTATCCAAAAAGCAATAATATAATTTGCCCCAGTTAGCTCATAGATTTTAAACATGAAAATTCATTGCTTGCTTTATCCTTCAGCAAATTTCAGATGTATATGTGTTTTTTTGAATTAAATGTCTCAATAACAAATGTTTGTGTAGTTAGTAATTAATCAGTTACCCTATTCTAAATATGTGAAATTTCAGTGCTGAAGAAACCATTTCTGTAAACAAATGCAAAATAAGGTTTTTTTCCCCTCTCTGTATGCAAATGTATATACAAGCAATAATGAAAACTTCATCTGCATTTCATATGAAACATAGGGATGGGGAAAATCAAGCCATATGCCTGTGATGCATCTAAATCATTCATTTGTGAAAGTCATTGAATCCATTCCTGGTACATCCAGCTGTTAACTTTCCATTAGGGACTATAGTGCCTTTTCAAATTACAGACACACTGAATCATCCTTGTGACATAGTCAGGTCAGGGAAACAATGAAAGACAGGCTACTCTCAGTGTTTGGGGGCTGTGTCCATAACAGATGTTTTGTGGTGACTATACTCCAGTTGCTGTGTGGATTGCCATTGCTTGGAAGATGGGAAAAATGTCTCTTTCAAGATGCTATTTTAGCAGTTAATGTCATAAATGACAGAGGTTATTCCAGGGTCCAAGTTTTAATACCATGAAATGATTCAGGTAGCTCAGTTGAGCTTGCTTTAATGCTTCAGATACTGAATAATAATTTCTGAAATATAATATAATGTATTTTAAGTGCCATATAAATTTACCTGACATGGATATAGTTGTTACATAGTTGTTTCAACTACATGGATGTAGTTGTTATAATTTACCTGACATGGATGTAGTTGTTACATTACTATTCTATGACTGCTTGAGGGCTTAAAATCATGTGTAGCATGATTAGCAAGCTTTTTTTGTAGCTTCTCTTACAAAATAGAAATATTTTGTATTGTATAGAAATATTTTCTATTCTACAAGCAGAGGTGCAGCTATATCTAAAAGTGGCAGGAATGAAATGTTTCATCGATACACCCAAAAGCTCAGCCTGAGAGTCTATTAAAGCATAATCTTAAACAGAAGAGAAAGTTCTATTCATACTTAATTAATTAATGTGAATCTATCCTTCAGAGTTCTTAGCTGAATGTACAAAAGGTAGGAAGCTAGGATCCAGAGATATTGGGAACAGGATGTTGCAAATATTGCTCTATCATATACATTTTTCCAAGCATCTGCATTTCAAATCAATGCTTTAACCCGTCTATGGCCAATGGAGCTTAAAATAAGTTGTGCTTCACTCCTGGTAACTGTACACATGTAATTTCCTTGGTGGAATAGTTGCCCTCCCATTTTATTACTTTCAACCCAGTGTACAATCCTGAAATGTTTAAGAACTGCATTATCCATGAGCTAACCAAGGTTGATCTTGCTTAGCTTCTAATTCCAGGTGCTACCATCTGCCATAGGGAATGGAATTTGCATTCAGATAAATTGTGGAAGTCTGCAATTGTAGAAGCATACTGCCTTAGTGGTCTCTGGAGGTTTTCCATCAAACTAATTAACAACACTGACCTTTTTAGCCATTTTTAGAATCAGCCCAATTGGCTAATTTTCTTTGCTCTGTCAAATTAGACCAAAATTTCACTGAATAAAAGCACTTTCTTTTCATCTTGTTTACATACTACTTGGGTTCAGTCTTGTTTTCTGTGCAACATATTCAGAAATAAATTTGCAATAAGTATAAATAGATTGTGCCCCTCTTTGGGCAGCATCTTGATTCATTATTTGGAAAAGAGGATGAAAGAAATTGCACTAAAGCAAAAGGCAACAAATATGACAGTATTTTTTTCAGCCCCACATGTAAGATTGGAGAGCAATGCAGTAAGGCATATTATAAATTTATTTCTAAAAAGGTTATGGAAGAAAGAAACCAATTCACTGGCAGTCTGAAGGAAATTAGTTTATGGCTATTGTTCTTGCACAACTATATATTCCCTTATAACACTTGGTGGTAATTTTTTTTCTTTATTGTTAAACAGCACAAACCATCACATATCAAAGAAAACAATCCAAACATTTTCCATCATAATTTTACTTCTGTCTATAGTGAGAAGACAGATTATGTTTCTTTAAGACCAAAGGAATCATGTTGGTAGTTGTAGGCCAAGTGAAGCTAAAGTTGTTACTTAGCTAGGCAAGATTGATTGATTCCTTTTTATCTGATCAGCCAGAGATAAATTCAGATACTGTCTGTATTGTTATCACTAAGTGTGTGTTCATAGACAGCAGTATGCTGTTTGTTATCTACTGTCTAAATTATGCAATAGATTTTAACAATGTTTTTATTATAGGTCCCAAAAGGGAATATGCACATTCTCTAAGAAAGTATTTCACCTGTATAATATATACGGTATAATATATACTATATATACTGTATAATATATTTATAAATAATATAAACAGAATATTGTGAGAAATCAAAATCCTCTTCAGAAACAGCTTACACTTCTCACTAAAGTATATGTGGTATAATGCCAATTACTTATTTTCCTCATATTAGCATTTTCCTCTGCTACCACTTTTTTTAATCTTGATATTTCTGTATTTATTTGCATGTTCCTCTATTGCCTTCTGAGCAAGTAATACATATTATGGATTGATACATTGCTACATTATTCCTATCAACCAGTGATTATATGAACATCAGCAATGTACTTGGTCTAATATGAAGGCTGGCAGAAACATTTCCGTTCAATATCTTTTCTTGTCCATTGAAAAATATTAAAGATCTCCCACATTGCAAATAGGTAATTAATTAATTTCATGTTTCTTTGCCTAAAGGTTGAAGTATTATCTTCTTGTAATCATGGGTGGTAATTACTACTTTTATGACAACCATGGTCTGCTCAGTGTTTTAGAGGTCCAGCACATTCAGCTAGTCACACAAAGAATTATAATGTCTGTTATAATAAAAATACATAAAATGCTTAAGGTTATTAGCAGCTACACTGAATGTAATAAACCATGAAAATCATACTTTCATTATCAAGTGAAAGAACAAAAGTGTTGAAAGATAAGAAAAAAATTCTAGGCACTAAAATAGAGTTATTCTTAGTTTTATTAAGTTATGCCTCCCTCCTGCTTTTTTTTTTCAGTGATCAAAGTTTCCAGGAAACTAATTATAACCTAGATATTGCTTCACATGTGATAGTTTCCCCTTCCCACAAAGTTTCCTATTCCATATCAGTAATATAAGATTCAGTAAAATGAATAGAAGACTTTTGCCTAAGCTGCAAAGCATAGCTCCACAAAACAGTCCTTTCAGCAATTCCAAGTAGGTTCCACATCCATTTGCACTAATTAGGTTACCCTGAGGACAAACACAAATCTCCAAGTGGCCTCTCTAAACGAAGACCAGCTGTCTGCATGGACATTCCATTTCCCACCATCCAGTCAGAACGGAAGAAGCATATTGAATGAGTATCAAAACATCTTTTTTAAAAAATAAGAAAGTCCGGTTGACTCTTGAAAAAGCATCTTTGGGACAACCATGACCTGAATGACTGAGAATCTCCAAAAACATGCTGAGAAATCATTTTTACAATTTGCTAATATTCCTATCTTTCATAGAGGAATGCTCCTATGAGAATTTTTTTGTTTGTGCTTGTTAGAAAGAGGAGAGATTAAAGCCTGGTCTTATACAGTTTTAACACATAAAAAGGAGAAATGTGTTCCACTTAATCTTGTTAAGTTATCCTACAAGACACAACCCTGCCCTTAATGTGCTCGATTCATGCTAGTCTCTTTGAGGGAACAATACAATGTTACCCTCTGTCTCATTTAAGAAAGAAGAGGCCATAATTCTAATATAGCTGGCAGCTTTTATGTTTCAAGGTCCCTGTAATTCAGTTGGCTTTTCTAATAGGGTTATATTTCATAGATGTTGAATATACCCTTTATGCTTGTGTTGCTCCACAGAGAACATATAGATCAGAATAATATTGTTTACTGCATAAAGTATGTTGGTAGTGTTTACACGTTTTTTTCAGAACATCATTGTACTGAGATTTGAATAAGTACAGTATTCCACCATGTTGAAAGATATAAATGAAATAAAGATCACTAGTATTCAGATCCAAGGGTGCCATCCGTTGACTGTGATCATTGCCATAGTGCACTTCAGATCTGAATAATATGAATCACATATATTTTGTATGGTTTTAAAATTTCATATTTAGGGGGATAGATAAATTTCAAGAATGCGAAATTGCAGAAAAAAGATTTGCTCTTCTACAACCAAACTTTGTATAATTACAAATTATGATCTGTGCTGAAACATTTCAGATACAATCACTGTAAAATATATGGCTTTTGTATAGCTCTGGAAAAAGTTTTAAATTATTATGAGAAATTCAATGTAAAAATTATTCAGTAAAAAAGGATACATACATAGAAATAGTGTTGAAAAACATATCTTGAATACTGTAGATTACAGGAATTTCTGTCAATTTTATGCACTATGCTACATTTTGTTCCACCATGTGAAATAAATAAACAATAATTTCTGATTCTCCTGAGGCCTACCAGATGCCCATTGTGTATGAATAACAGCTCCCTGATGAAGAAGCCCAAGGGCTACTAGACAGATTAGAAATAATATACGACCACCAGTTTCCAGGAATTGGATTCACAGAATGTCCTCACAGAGAAACTTCTTAGTCAACAGTGTGTACTTGACTAACATAAGAGAGTAACAAAGAGGATTGTTTATTTATTTACAATTATTTATTAAATTTATCTGCCACCCATCTTGCTCCTCAAAGGGACTCTGAGTTGCTTACAAGTAATAAAATATAAATATAAATAATTAATAAATTAATATAATAAAAGTAATGTAAATTACAAATTCTTATAAATATAAGAAAAATTAATATTACAAACAAACAAAAATTAATATTACAAACACACACACACACACACATCCTGAAAAAGGACAAAACAAATGGAGCTGTTCAATTACTTTCAAAACAGACATGAATAATTAGTGCTGTACAGTCAGAACTGTGATGCTTGTGGCAAATTTGTATTCCTGCTTGAAAAAAAGCTAATACTGTAGATACTTTCATGTACTGCAGGCTTGTACTGGTGCTTGAGGGTGCATGGACTGGGACAATAAATCACACTTCAGCTCATGTGAATGAATGGAGATTTATTAGGCCAAAGAAATTAGGTTCCTCAACAGGAAGCTAAGAGAAGAAGCAACCATCCATAAAAAGGAAATTCAAACAAAAGAGAAAGCCCAGTGGATGAGAATGATAACTAGAAACAAGTAATGAAAAATACATTCTGCACTGCTGGAACTCTGCAACACTGACTTTAAGTAAAAATATCCATCCAATTGAAAGGCGAGTGAAGAAAAAGAAGTACAGCTGAACAGGAAACAGGATGATATATTCTGAAGGCCAGAGAGAATGCAGCTTTATACAGCAGAAAGAAAAAAACATTGTGGTAGTTGGGAATTAATTAATAGAAGAAGAAATTCAATACATACAGACTGAATCTATCTGCTTGTGAAGTGTACTACCTGCCAAGAGCATGGATCACAAATAGTATAACTAATTTATTGAAAATTCTGTCTTCTTACTACACTGTGCATAGAAAAACAATGCTGCCAAAATAATGTCAAGCATCTCACTATGGGTGTTGATGATTTAGCAAGGAAATTCAGTTGGGTGGGATTACAGGTGGAATGACTAGCTGTACAAATGGTACTGGCAGCAGAAATTCCATTTCTGAGACCACTGTTGGGATAAGGTTGCACTCATAAGGACTGGTAAAAAATATGTTGAACATAGCAAATTCAAGATGGCATTTAACTAAATCCTAACATAATTGGTGATGAAATTGTTGAAATGAGAGATATACATTTGTGTACTATAGAAAGAAATAAAATGTTGGTAAAACTACATATGATTTCGTAGATAATAATGAACCCAGGGAATATGACAACCAGGATACAGTTTGTTCAAAAGTAATAGAAATTATAAGAAGAAAGAAATGCTGCATTTCATAAGCATCCACACCTGCTACAAAATCCAAGTGAATGAATTTGTCAATGTGGTAGACAGAATTTGTGTTTATAAGTGGATAAATTAATAAAAGCAATACCATTAAGTATACAATTGCTCATTAAAATAAAATATGTGAATTGTTTTCACGGCAAACTACTAATTATTCAAAGAGTTAATGTCTTTTTTTTTAAAGGGCATTTTGGGAGATACAACTAAATTAGCATGTTCTTCAAAGAAGATAAAAAGTACCAAGCTGGGTATACCAGTCCTATCTAATGAAGCATTTTGTCTCCACAAAGTCAACTTGATGACTCTGTGAAGCCCACAAAAGAATATGACTGCTCTTGCTTTTCCTAGAAAATAAAACATAAAATATCATAAATAGCCAATATTACTTTTGACACTATGACTGCAACACTGTTCGCTATCTGCAACTATTTTGGTAGAATAATTTTATCAAATACAGCAGTTTAGAAGCATGATTTAATTTTATCATGGTGGGCCAGATCCAGATTTATTCAGGCTTATAATACATATGTTGAATCTAATATAAACGTGACAACATAACCTATAGATTTGAATTAGTTTATATGAAGTGTGATCCATATTTTATCTAATCAGAACCATATACAGTAGTTCCATTGGCTAGCTTTTCCCTTACTATTTCATCTCTTCCACCAGTCATATTTTCTCACAAATCTTGATATGAAGCATAAAGGAAAAAAATGGAAAACAATGCAATTTGCAATATATCTAAGTTTCCTCATAAAACAACAGTTCAATTTAAGCATCTTCCTTCATTCTGACTTTATTGGTCAGAAAAATGGAGGAACAAAAATAAAGGTCAGACCTTAAATTGTAAATTGTAAATTAAATCTATTGTAGGCACAATTAATTTATGCTAGTAGTGTGCAAGGCAATTTGCTTTGCCAGATAGAAGGCATAAAATTAACTTGCATCACTGCTCAATGTATCAGACTATCCCATCTGACCTTGTTATTGAGGAACTGCAGCACATGTTTATGTCAAAAGTTAAATCTTAATCTATGAACACTCGGATGGAAGAAATATATAGATTAAGTTGTCTTTGGCTTATTGAAACGTATCTCTTCATGAAAACACATGTATATAAGAGTTTTATTCTGGAGTTTAAAACCAAAAATATGTGAAACAGAAAACCTATAAAAACAAAGTAACAATTGCACAGCAAAATCTCAACAAGAAATCAGATTTAGAGGAGTGTTCTACACAGTTCTATTCCTGTTTCTCTGTTCTAGAATGTTGGTTGAGATAAACTACCATGAAACAGTACTTTTTTGTAGGAATACTATAACTTTAAAATTTTGGTTTATAAACTATATTTTTTCTCTGTGCTCTTCATTATATAGATACAAAATCAGCATTTTTCCTAGTCATGAGAAAATTGTGGTATCTTCATCTACCTTTGATTTTCAATGGGAAAAATATATATGTATTGCCAAAGGATTTTGCCTGTGAACCGTTGTTTCAAAGCACAATTACTAATGCAATTTTCTTTGTGTTTTTCATCATGTAATACAATGTGCTGATCTCTTTACCATGTTTCATTCATCCACTAACACAAACAACTCAAAAGTTTATAATTAAGTGCACAGGGCATAGCTTCAGTGTTATGTGATTATCTAGCATGATTACCTGTGTATTATATAAGTTTGATTTGTTTATGCAATTTCAACTGGGAAGCACTGAACCTTAAGCTAAGATCTCCAGCCAAAAGACAGCCTTTGGCTTTTATTTCAAAACAGAAACAGAGGTGCAAAGATACACTATCAATTAATTTATAAATATAAAAGCTAAACACACACACACACACACACAAACATACAAACAGCCCACACATAAACACAGCTTTTGTGTGATTGTTCCTAATTCTCCAGCTTTCTGATTGCTAAATTATTAATAATACTCTATTTACTTCATTCACAGGAATAGAACAATAAGTATCAGTCAGTTATCGTGATGCTATGGTAGATAATGTCAGGTTTCTGTCTGAAGAAGATTCACAGGGCAATGCTTCATTGTATTCATTACAAAACTGCTTCGAAGGAACCACTATAGACCACTGCCACTATATCAGTAATTTTGTTATTACTTCAAAGGAGATGGATGCTTTGCTACCAACAGAATGAGATAGCAATCTGCCACCTGAGATTTTGGTTTAATTGTTAACTGTTTCATTTGTGGGGTCTGGGAGGTATACAATGGATTGTTTTATTAGGTTTTAATTTCACAATTGATGACACCTAAAATATTTGTGTTGTATGATTATAAAAATTCATAAGTATTGAATTTTTGTAGCCTGTTGGCTACCCTCTGCCTCCATAACTTTGATTCTTGTACATCAAGAAATAAAATGCAAACTTTCAGAACTTCAGTGTTAAATTATTATTTCCTATGCTGGAAATATCCATTTATTTTTTGTACTTCCCAATCCTGAATATCTATGCTCAATATTTTGGCATATTTATATGCATTTGAATGTCATATTTATTTTATATATTTAACTGTATGACTTTGTATTTGTAAATTTAAAATTTGGTGATTTTTTTAAAAATGTGCTTCCGTGGGGCTTTAAATCATACAGTCTGATTTTCACTGAGGCCACTATTGAAAAAGTGATTGTTTAGTTATAAGTATTGAAGTATTTTAGACCATGGATTCTGCTTACAAGATAAATCTCAATGTTTTCAGAATATCAACATACCATTACATAATCACTTGAGTGTTTCAAATTTCTATTAGTATAAAATTTATTTTTGGTTATATTATTTTGTGATGTAGGTTATTTGGAAACTTTTGATAAGTTATGAATGCAATGTTTAAATTAATATTAAACGTAATATAGAAATGTATAAAATATTTAAAGAAAATGAGCCTGCATGGAAGCGGTTTGCTTTACATTATCATTCACATAATTGATTATCTCCAAACTGTTATCAAGCCTCTAAAGTCTCAAGTATATATTTAGCAAGAGAAATATATGTTGGTTTTATGAAGCAGTTGCCCTTAAAATAAAGAAATGAGAGTTATCACAACAATTAATCCTATTGGAATTCTTATGTGTGCCTATACATATTTTTTCCCTGAACAACTTAGGGCTTCTGTCATTCTTAGTAATAAAATGTATTATATCTTATTTACTAAGCTGCATTTTGTTGCATTTGAACTGTTATGGGAAAAATGTCCCCTTAAATAAGGAACCAGTGTTTGGAGATAGATGTAATGAAGTACTTTTTATCAGTATGAACAACTACAGTAATCACTGAATTTGTAGCTAAAAAAATGCAAACGGCTCTAAATTGGGCAAGGCTGTTTGTTAAATATCATGTAAACTGTTACAAAGAAATAAAAAGAAAATTAATTATTAATTACAGTGGGCTTGTGTTTGGCAACTTCTTGGCAACTTTAAGATACATGGACTTCAACTCCCAGAATACCCCTGACAGACTATGATGTGGACCTTTACAATTGGAAAGCAGTGTCTGATGATGATGATGATTAGCATATGGCATTGTTATATTAGCCAGGAGACCACAATGCTGTTACAGTGTAGTAGTTCAGCTGCCATTTTACCAACTCTATTGTAGGTCACGTTCATCCAGTTCGTGAACTGCAGGAGTGCAAGCTGGCTTTGCACCAGAAAGAAAGGCAAGCGGCTCTTTTTCCAGTGTTATCCAAGGCTTCCTCCCTTCTCTGGAGCCAACCTGCCAATGGGTGTCACAACCACAAAGATTCAGAGCAGGCAGGAATCTGACTGCCTGAATAGAGCACCAACTTGTCCCCCCAACTTACCAAAGTGGTACCTATTTATCTACTTGGATAGAATATGCTTTCAAACTGCTAGATGAACAGAAACTGCACTAAGTAATGGGAGTCACCCAACTATGCGGTGTGAGGATTTGAAGAACTGGACCATCTTCAGCGTCAATCCTATGGGATAACCGTACTATGACTATCTCATCACTTTTATATTCTTCTCTATTAATAAGACACTAACACATCCTATACTATATATTTCAGATAAAATATGAGCCAGGTACCTGATGACATTTCCAACATTTTTCAGATTTGTTCTTGAACATTCTTGCTATTCTTGTTGGGGGGAAATGTCACTTGTAAAACATCTTATACAAATTTTCTTCATATGCTGTTGATATTGTCATTTTATAATTTTGAGACCACAATTTTTGCCATTTCTCTAGATCAATCCCATATCCAAAATTCTTCCCGCAAGCAATCATTGTTTCTTTAACTTGTTCTTCTTCTAATTTAATTTCGAATAATTTTCCATGCAATTTTTTAATCACCTTTTCATCAGTACCTGTCAAAATCTTATCTAAATCAGTCAATTTATTATAGAAACCTTCTGTTTTGGAATCTTTATCATATTTTGAATGTATTTGCGCATATGAAAACCAACTCATCTTTATTCCTTGTTGCTCTAGTTTTTGCATAGATTATAAACCCTTTTCATTTAATATTTTACCATATCTAATTGTTTGTTCCTTTTTGTATATTATACGATAAGAAAATGCTTCAATAGTTGATAGCCAGACTGGAATTTTCAAATAACATTGCCTTTTAGTCTTCTCCCAGTTTAACCACAGAGACTCCTGTATATAATGTCTTCTAAAATACCCTCGTGTTTTGCTTCCTTTATAACATAACAAAACATGCCACCCCAACACCAGATCATGTCTTTTAATGTCAACAATCTAGCATTTCTTAATGTTATCCATTCCTTAACTCACATCAAATTTGTACTTGGTAGTACAACTCCCAATTAGGCAAACCAAATCCTCCTCTTATTCTGGCATCTTGCAAAAGTTTTAACTTTATTCTCGCTTTCTTACCTTGCCATATATATTTCAACACAATTTTTATTTAAATCTTCAAAATAATCTTTTCCAAGCCTAATTGGAATTGTTTGGAACAAATATAAAATTCTGGGTAATATATTCATCTTGATTGTTGATATTCTCCCTATGAATGACAGTTGTAATTTTTCTCATTTCGCCAAATCTAGCGCTATCTGCTGCTTAAGTTTAATGTAGTTATTCTCTTTTAGTGTACTACATCTTGCTGTCAAATGTATCCCCAAGTACTTGATCTTATTTGTGACCTGGATTTTCAATACATCCTCCAATTCTTCCTTTTGTCTTGATAACATATTCTGTGTCAAAATCTTTGTTTTGTCTTTATTTTATTTTTTTAAAATCAGCCACCTTCCCATATACTTCTATCTTTTCTATCAATTTTAATGTTGTTTCTAGTGGGTCTTCTAAGATAAAAACCAGATCATCTGCGAACGCTTGCAGTTTAAATTCTTCCTTTTTAATTTTGATCCCTTTTATGTCCTTTTCTTCTCTAATATTTCTGTTTAGCACTTCCAAGGTTAAGAAAAACAACAAAGGTGACAGTGGGCATCCTTGTCTTGTTCCTTTTCTTATATCATTCGAGTCCATTAATTCTCCCTCGATCATTACCTTTGCCATTTGCTTATGATATATAGCTTCTATTGTTTAGATGATTTTTTTACCAAAACCCATCTGTTCCAGCTGTAATAACATAAATTGCCAATTCACATTGTCAAATGCATTTTGTGCATCTAAGAATATCAAAGCCATTTGTTTTTCAGGGTGTGCCTCGTAGTATTCCAAAGTGTTCAAGATTACTCTCAAATTGTCTTTAATTTGCTTCTTTGGCAGAAATCCATTTTTATCAGGGTGAATAAAATTATTTTAGTATTTTTTAAGTCTTTCTGCCAATATTGAAGCAAAAAATTTATAATCCTCTATCCTCTGTTTGAAGTCTTTTTCTTCTGTTATAGTATTATTTAATGTCCATCTAGATCTTCTTCTTTGTCCTTTCCATTTAATTGTCATTGGATTATGATCTGCCCAAATGTTTGTTTCAATAGTTATTACTTGAATATTAGCTAACAATTCTGTTGACATCCATATCATATCTATTCTGGACCATGATAAATGTCTGTTTGTATAGAAAGTGTATTGTTTAGTTTTAGCATTTCTTTCTCTCCATGTATCTTTTAAATTTATTTCATCCGCCATTTTAAAAAAAGATTTAGGGAGAGTCTTTCTGTTTTGCTTTGTTGTATTCTGTGCTGTATAATCCAGTTTATTATCTATAATTCCATTAAAATCTTCCATCATAATGATATTAGCATAGTCCAGTTCAATTATTTTCATATGTAATTTTCTATAAAATTCTTCTTGATTGTCATTCAGGGCATAGATTGCGATCAGGAGTGTTTTCATATTATTGTCCATTATTTCCATCATTAGTATTCTTCCATCATCATCAGTATATATCAATTTTGTTGGGATAATATCTTTAATATACAAGACCACTCCTCTTTTCTTGAATTGTGTCAAAGAGGTAAATATTTCCCCTAATTTTGTCTGTCTCAGCAATTTTTCATGTTGCTTTTTGATGTGTACTTCATGTAGACAAATTATATCAAATTTTAATTTCTCTAATTTATGAAAAAAATTCTTCTTTTAATCTTTTAATCAGTGTTCTCTTCTCTTCTCTTCTCATCTCTCTCTCTCACTCTTTTGGGTACTTGTTTCAAGACCACAATCTCATTATCCTTATATTTCAATGTTTTCTCTCTCGCCACTTGCAGAATTTGCGTTTTAATGGCTTTCTTTGTAAATCTAATATGAACTTCTCTTGGTAAACTATTTCTCATCACATATCTTGAAAAGACTCAATAAACCTCATCTATTCCATCCATCATCTTCTCTTGTTATTTCCAAAGCTTCCACCAGAATTTCTGTCATTATCTCAGCTAAATTTTGTCCTTTTTCTTCCTCTATATTTTGAAATCTAAGATAAAATTCTGATCTGTCCATCTCCCATCTCAGCATACCACTTTTATCTTGTTCAACCATAGTTAATCTGTTATCAATGTCTCCAATCTTCTTATCTCTTTGTTTACCTTCTTTTTCAATTTCTTGGAGCCTCTCATCATACTTCATCATCAATTGTTGGATGTTTTCCACTTTTTCATCAGTTTTCCCTGTTCTTTGTTCAGTGTTCCCTGTTCATTGTTTGATGTTCTCTATTCTCTTTTCAATATTCTCTGATCTTGTTTGAATATTTTGAATTCCTTGCAGGGTCACTTTTTCTTGTTCTTTTTCTTGCTTTAACATTATTTGTATTGAGCGTTGTCCTCCAGATGATGGAGACAAGGAAGCAGAAGTTGAAGAACCAGGAGATGTTAACTTCCTACACATTTTGAAAAATTCAATATCTTCAAATTCTTCTAGACCTTAATCCAGTTGTAAAATAACCAGCTACAAGTAAAAAGCTTCCAAGTAAAAATAGTGGAAAAAAAGAAAAAAAGAACAAATAGTAATTATAATTAGAAAGCAAAAAGGGAAAAGGAAAAAAAAAGAATTTCTTCAGGCTCTTGTATGCCTTAATCCAATCAATTTGTTAGATGACAATAAAAATTCAAAAGTAAAGAAAAAGAAAAAATAAGAGCATAAGGACATCATAAACAAAAATGAAAAAAAAAGAAAAGTTGAGAACTCCCAAAGAAGGCAAAAAGGTGAAAATAAAAGGCTAAGAAGAAAAAAGAAAGGAAAAAATTCTTCAGTTTCTTCAACACCTTAATCCAATTAAGAAATCTCAAATATAAAAAGATACATAAAAATGGACCAAAAAGAAACCAATATGAAAAGTAGACAAGTTCCAGAAAGCCAAGTTCCAAAAAGCAAAAAAGCCAAATATCTATCAGCAGAAAAAAACATTAATGAGGGGGGATAGTCCAGCTTAGAAAAAAATAAAAAGTACACTGCACTTTGTTTAATTATCCAAGGCTCTTATTATAGTTCTCTTCTCTCTTCTCCAAAAACTTATCACCTTTTCTTTTCCTAGGTTTCAGCACCAGACTCCAGCTGTTGAAAGAAACCCAGAAGAGCACCTGCAATAATACTCTCCCATGCTCTTTCCTCTATCTTATCAATGTCCTTGAAACAAAGCTTCAATTCTTTCTCAGCTTTGTCTGGTAAAGAAAAAACAGAATACTTCCAAGCTTTTAGTTGGCAGTGCTATAAAGTTTCTTTAGCTTTCACTTTCCCCCTCTCCTTTTCCAAGCAAAATATAATAAGGATTAACTAAAAAAGAAAAAAAAGTATTTAAAAAATAACTAAAAAGGAATCTCGAGATTAAGATGTTATAGAATCAAAAAGGAGAAAAGAATAAATAACAAGAAGAAAAATAAATCAGTCCAGTTTCAAAATATAAAGTCATATATAAAAATCCAACAATAAAGAAAAAAGAATTATTACTTTGACATCCTTGTTTAAAATTGCCGCTTAATCACTTCTGTCAAAACTTTTACAGATTCTTTCTTTTCTTTAGGGTGTCACTTTCAAGTCTTAAAATATATAAAAAAAAGATTCTCACCAAACCGGC
>BLBF01000022.1:26964969-27011320 GCA_015471245.1 Laticauda colubrina | reverse complement strand
TTCCTTCCTTCCTTCCTTCCTTCCTTCCTTCCTTCCTTCCTTCCTTCCTTCCTTCCTTCCTTCCTTCCTTCCTTCCTTCCTTCCTTCCTCCCTCCCTCCCTCCCTCCCTCCCTCCCTCCCCACATAACAGATGGCAAATGTGAGATTTAAAATATCTGAATAAGGGAGAATATAAAATGGAAAACTTCCTCTGTCCTATTACAGGCCAAATCATTAGTTAATATATTTTATAAATGCACAGTTCATAATGATATCAAAGCTGGTGAAAAAGTAAGATCCTGAAAAAGACACATAAAATGACTCCATTATAGTTACTGCACTCAACATGCCACAATAACCAAAGAAAAAGAAAAATGAAACCTAACACTTATTACTACAAATGCTCATTCCCTTTGGGGCCTTATTAGCACCTCTATATATCAACCTTACACATTATTATGAAATTTATTTCAAAGTCATTACAAAGTATAATGATCATTATATACTAGCTAAAAGGAGACAACAATTCACATCTCAGGTAAAATGTAAAAAAAAATACAGATACAATAGCCACCCTTATGAAAAAGCACTCTAAATATCTTTCAGATTGATTTTTCTTTCTTTCTTCTCTTTTGGATCTACCATTTATTTATTTCTAAGGGAATATGAAATGGCACACTTGCTGTTTGAACAATTACTAATAATGACTTATCTTAATAAGCTGTTCTATAGCGTCTTACAAATGTATTTTTTTCCATACACATATACACAATAAAAATAAATTAATAAGGATTGGTTTTTAAAGTGTCCTTAACATAAACACAACTATTCAGTATATAACTAATCTCTACATTTATTTAAGCAAATTCTATGTGAGCTATGCCAAGTGTTATTAGTCTTCCATAATTTAATGTATTCCAAGTGTGTCAGAATTTCCATCTTTAGCCAATAACAATGCTAATTGGAAATTCTTTCTTTATGACCTGTCAAAGAAAAAAATCAATTCAACATTATTTTATTAATATATAACATATATGTATTTCTTAAATATATGTGCTTATTTTTTTAATGATAGGCACCTGAATTATTCTAATAATATAGTTTGCTTTTCAGGGAAGAGATTGTATATATCAGTGCTAATACTCATAAGATATACACAATTAGGGGCTAAAAAGCAGTCCTACAAATTACACCCACTTGTTCTTACCAACTTATAAGGAAAAGGTATATTTTTCATAGAAAGTCAAAATAGTAACTTATGAAATATTAAAATAATTCTGAGCATTATTATGATATATCTCTTTTTTTGGAAGAGTAAAAAATTGAGGAAGTATCAATGAAGAAATTTTCATAGTAAATTCTTTCATATCTATCTTTTCACATTATTATTATTATTGTTGTTGTTGTTGTTGTTGTTGTTGTTGTTACCGTGTTTCTCCAACAATATGGCCTCCACCAATAGGAAGCCCCACCATGTTTTATTGACATACAATCAAATTAAGCCCCTCCCCCCAAATTAAGGCCCATATTCAACATGCAAAATGGGGGGGAATGGCGGGGGGGCTTGCTTTTAGGAAGTACTTGCATGCCCAGATATTGCGTTGGTGGGGCACTTCATACCGGGAGACCTTCCTCCACCGTTGCTTTCCCTTCTCCCTTGCTACCGTGGCATAAGAGGAACACCGTGGCATTTGGCGCAGCCATGTGCGGCCAGTCAGGGCTCCTCCCTGCAACTGGAGCCCTGAGGAGACACTTGGATTCAGGCGCTCCCATTGCAGCCTTCCAAGGGAAGGCGCTTGCCCGAGAGGATCTCTCCCTCTCTCTCACCTCGCAAGGTCAATGTCTGTGCTGCAGCTGAGGAGGAGGAGTCTGCAGCCAGTTCCATCTGCATGCTGAGAGGTGAGGAAGCCACGGCTTTGCAGAGCAAGTGAAGCACTGATCGCCCGGACGAGATTTGGGAACGAGGGGCAGGAGGAGGCATGCATGCACCTGCAGCTTGCTTTCCTGGTTCTGCACAGCCCACATGGCTCTGACGCGGCCCTGGCGGGATGAGTGGAGGGTCTGGGGGGGAGGCGCTCGCTGCCTTGGTGAAAGCTCTGCCGCCAGGAAGGAGGGCCCGCCTGTCAGCTGCGCTGGGTGCCCCAGGCTAAACTGACAGGTGGGCCCTCCTTCCCACGGCAGCAAGGGAAAAGGGAAAGCAATGGTGGTAGAAGGTCTCCCGAACATCTAAACTGTCACTGCCTACCCACCCGAGGATGCAAGGGGGGGAATTAAGTCACCCGGCCTAGCCGTCTTTTCAGGGTTCAAAAAAAAAAAGGCCCAGCCTTATAATGTGAGAAACACAGCATTAATAATAATAACAATAATAACAACAATAATAACAACAATAATAACAATAACAACAATAACAACAATAACAACAATAACAACAATAACAACAACAATAACAATAACAACAATAATAATAATATCTGTCTGAAATGGTTTTAACTAGCATTATCCATTCTCTGACTGACAGTGTTTAATCTTGCTGATTTCCTTCTTCTGAACTATCTCTGTTTTGTTCGGAAAACACACGAGGTAGACCGGGTTCCAACAACAAATACTTTATTCTTTAACTAGTCAGTAAATAGGAACACTTGGCTGAAGCTGAGGCCAGCCTTTTATACAGGCTGGCTTGCCTGCTTGTAGCCAATGGCAGTTGCTTAAATTTGCCGCCTTTCAGCAGCTCTTTGGATTGGTTCCTAGTGAACCAATCCAATCCTTAGTTTATTTGACCAATCAGGTTTGCAGATTTGGAGTCACCCACTTTACATATAGAACACCCCTCCCCTCTTAGTTCAGTCCTACGTGGTGACGTAGTCTCGCAGGTAGGTGGGGCTTTTCCGGACTCGACTTGACTTGCGCGGTTCATTCTTAGTGAAGACTTCGACCGGTTCGGATGGGGCTGCTGTGTCATCTGTTCTTCTCCCTGGAACCATCTGGAAGGGTGAGTCAGCCATTTTACCGCCGCCTGAGTTTCTTAGGCTGGCGGTTTTGCTGCTCCCTCCCGTTTCCTCCGGGCAGGTCGAGCTGGCCTGGCTGGCCCCTTCCGATGGGCTCTTCACGCAAGTCTCTCCAAACAGTGAGTCTTTTATTTGCTCTTTTTGTTCATGTGTTTCATTGGTTTTATTTTTTAACGGTTCTTTAATTCTTGCGATTCCCCCCCCCACCTTAGTTGGCACTTCATCGTTTTTTTCAATGAATGGTTGTATGTCTGTGGTTCTTTCTATATTTCAGGATCGAAGCTGGTCTATGTGCTGCTTTCATTCCCTACCATCATCTACTGTTAACCGGTAGGATTTGGGGCCTGTTATTTGGGTAATTTGTCCTGGTAGCCATGCTGGGTCCCCAGTGAAGTTTTTGGCGTAGACTAAATCACCAATTCCAAATTTTCTAAACCGTGTAGAGGAGTCGGGGGGTTTTCTGGCGTGAATTCTGGGTGCAGTCTATCAAGGTGTGACCTTAGTTTTCTCCCCATGAGTAGCTCTGCTGGGGACTTGTTGGTTGTGGTACTGGGTGTTATGTGCTGAAGTGTGAGCAATCGGTTAATTTTTTGCTGTACATCTCCAGTGTCCACTTTTTCTAACCCTTCCTTTGTAAATCAGACCATTGGTTTATTAGTTTGACTTAGGGTTGTTTGTCAAGACTGGAAAAATGTTATCCCCCATTCTTTAAGCCCATGTCACACTGGCCAACGGATGCAAAAAGGACACAGCGGACGAGCAAAATGTTCCATCCATTGTTATCTGCTCTTAAAAGGGGCAAAAATTTGCATAACAGGAGCGGATAACACGGACGCAGGGAGGATGCAGGGCGGATGCAAAGTGGATGCGGAACGGAAGCCCAGCGGATGGAAGCAGATGGGAGCGGATGGCGCAACCACAGGGCTTCCGGGGGGCTTCAGCGAAGCAGACGCAAAACGGATACAGCGGATGCAGAGCGGATAAAGCGGATGCACAGCGGAAGCCTAGCGGATGCACAGCGGAAGCCTAGCTGATGCACAGCGGAAGCAGAACAGATGCCGAGCATTAATTGCGCATGCGGGGGGGGAAGCATTACGCAAGCCCCCCAGATATAAAGGGAAGCAGCTCGCACATGGCCAGCATTTTGAGGAAAGACCTGCTGCTGGACACTTCGAGTTCCTTGCCTGCCCTGCCTGCATGCCTGCCTGCCAGCCTTGGTGCCAGCCTGCCTTCCAGCCAGCCTTGGTGCCTGCCTGCCTGCCTTCCTGCCAGGCTTTCTGCCAGCCTACCTGCCAGGCTTCCTGCCTGGCTTCCTGCCAGCCTACCTGCCAGCCTACATGCCAGGCTTCCTGCCAGCCTTGGTGCCTGCCTGCCATCCTTGGTGCCTGGATTCCTGCCAGCCTTCCTGCCAGCCTTGGTGCCTGCCAGCCTCCCTGCCAGGCAGCAACCCCACAACCATGGGGGAGGAAGCGAAAGCCTCAGCAACCTGCCGCCATCCCTGCCAAGAGGGACAGGGCCACCCTCCCGCCCCCTGTCCCTGACTCTGCTTCTGCTGGGGCTTCTGCTGCTCGGGCTCGCTCTTCTGGTGCTGGAGCTTCTGCTGAAGATGCTCCTGGCAGTGGTGCTTCTGCTGGTGCTGGGGCTTCTGCTGTTGCTTACTCTGTTGAAGCTGCTCCTGGTCCTGCTAGTCCTGCTCGACCTGCTCGTGCTCCTGGACTTGCTCGTCCTGCTCGTGCTCCTGGTCTTGCTCGTTCTGCTCGTCCTGCTCGTGATCCTGGTCCTGCTCGTGCTCCTGGACTTGCTGGCCCTGCTGGTGCTTACTCTAATGCTGCTGATCCTGGTCCTGCTGGTCCTGCTGCTGCTGAACCTGCTGCCGCTGCTGCTGCTGCTGCTGCTGATTATGATGCTGATTATGATCCTGCTGGTGAGGATGATGATGATGATGATGATGATGATGATGATGATGATGATTCTGCTGGTGCTGCTGCTGCTGCTGGTGGTGTGGAGGAGCAGCCCCTACTACCTGGGAGCCCCTCTGATGAGGGCCCATCTGGTCCAGCCAAAGGGAGGAAGAGGCATATGCGACAACGGGAGAGGAGGCAATACTATATTGAGGAAGCGCATGAGGATGAGGTGTTGGAGTGGCTGAGAGAGAACGACTATCTGTGGCAGAAGGGACACCGGCTGTACAGGGACACCAAGCGGAAGCAGGCTGCTTGGAGAGAGAAGGCAGAGAGTATGGGTTACACTTCGGAGGTGCTCCTCGGCTGGTGAAAACATATGCACACCTGTTACGGGAAGCTGCACCTCAAGAAATCTGGCCAGGCCACTGTGAAGCTGGCAGACAGAGAGACCTATGTCATGGCCAGGTGCAGCTTCCTGGAGGGTGAGGTCCGCCACCAAGGAGCACCAGCAGCCCCTCTCATGAACCTCTCTCTCCGGCAGCCTGCTGAGAGCCAGTCCTCTTCTGGCCGAAAGTCAGTCCCTGTCTCCAGGCAGGTTTCTGTGGAGCGTGCCACGGCGGAGAACCCGCGGACAGGTGTGGTAAGCGTGGTGGAGTGCGTAGAGGACTCCCTGGTGCGGTGGAAGAAAGGAGACATCGAGTCCACCACAGTCCTAGCTGCATCCACCACCCCCAGCTCCGCCTCCACAGAAAGGCAGAGAGCCGGACCGCAGGAGGGGCAGAGCCACACTGTCCTGCTGGAGATCAGGGACACCATCCGCACCAGCATAGACCTCCTCTCTCAGCTGGTCCACACTGACTCCTCATCCTCCAACCACAAGCCCTTCCTCACCGATGTCAACCAGAGCCACAAGGAAATGGCGGATCCACAGTACCAGCTGGTGAAGGACCGGATCACTGAGCTGCTTTACAACCCTCCAGACCCAGAGGAACCTCCTCCCACCCAGTCCAGGTCTGCTCCTCCACCCCAGGTGATGTCCCTCCCATTCCAAGGCTTCCCACAGCCCCTCACCTACCAGGGCTATGGCTACCAGGAGGTTCAGCAGCACAGGCAGCAGCCCTTCCCAGTCCAGGCACAGAGTCATCGGGCGACACCATTGCCACCTGTTCCACTGATGCCACCAATGACAGCGATGCCACCCACGCCAATGATGCCACCAACGACAGCGATGCCACCCACACCAATGATGCCACACACGCCAGTCCTCACCCAGCTGCAGAGTAGACAGCCCCCTAAACTACTCCTTCCTCCATCCCACAGCCAAGCCCGTCCTCAGTACATCTGTCATCAATACTGGGGCTGACACCCCATGGCATTGAGGAAGAACCTCTCAGCATCACGGGGCTGAGCCAGCTGTCCGAGAGCTTTCTCAACACACCGTCACCTGTTGTCCTCTCGGGGCCAGGCACTCCAGCACCACCCACCACCACAGCACCTGGACCCTTCACCCTGAGACTGGGCACACCGAGTGACCAAAAAGAGTGCCAGAGACTGGGTAGCTGGCTACCTGTGGACTTTATTTGGACACTTGACTTGGGTCATTTTTTTTTTACAGCTTGTTGTTGTTCAATAAAGTTTATCTTTGCTTCACACACTTGCTTCATTTCTTTTTTTAATAAAGTCTTGGTGGAAACTTTTAGAAATGGTTTAAGACTTTGCATGCTTGTGGGATGGGTTAAGATAGCAGTGGGGTGGGCAGGGATACCTGTGGAATGAGCAGGGATACCTTTGGGATGGCTAATAGCTGTGGGATAGATAAACCTCCAGTGCAAGCATAGTGACACTGTATGGTCTACCCTCCCAGGTGCCACACCTTTGGCCCTTTTTTATCAATAATAATGTAAGCATTGATACACACATTTGAACACAAACACAACTCTTTATTAAAAGCCCTGTTCATTGTAGGCCAACCCAACATACATGGCCCAATCTCATTCATGTGATGAGACAGGCTGAAGGAAGCATCCATTAAGCATCTACCATCCTGTCTTGCCACTCCCCCACTCCAGCTGGGGAGTTGCACCAATGTTTCAGGAGGTTGTGCTGCTTCTTCCCTTCCTGTGAGGCACATCCTGAGTGTCGATCAGGTTTCGCCCTTGCGAAACCACTCGCCTTGCCCTGGACTGCCTGTAGTTGAAGATCCTCTCTTCACGGGTCAGGAGTCTGGAAGTGTATGGCTTCATGAGGTAGGTTCTGAGGGAGAAGGCTTCATCCCCCATGATGAAGTAGGGCACATCTTGCGTGTCGTTGGGCAGGAGTTCTGGATCTGGGAAGCCCACCATGAGGTTGCCTTCCAGCCCCTCCTTGAGGTGACTGGCGTTGTATACCTGGGCATCTGAAGATGAGCCGTAGCCTGAAGCATGGATGTACATGAATTTGTAATCAGCATCGACCATGGCAAAGAGGACGATGCTGAAGAAGCCCTTGGAGTTGAAATAAGTGGACTCTGACTTGGCTGGAGCTTTGCAGGCCACGTGCTTGCCATCGATGGCTCCAACGGTGTGTGGGAAGTTCCACCTCTGATACCACTGCTCTGCAACTTTCTTCCATCCTTCCTTAGTGGAGGGGCACTGGAGGAGCTCCTTCTTGTATTCTTCGATGATGGCCTGCACCACTTCTCTGACCACAATGCTGATGGTGTTGTGTGGCACCCTCCAGCTGTACTGCATGCTTTTGTAGGTGGTCCCTGAGGCCAGGTGGCGCAGAGTGAGTGCCACCTTGAGCCCAGGTTCCAGGCTGGGCCGGAATTTGGTGTTTGCCTTGGTCAACCTGGGTGTCAGGCGCTGCACAACTTTGTCAAATATGGCTAGAGGCATCCTCATGAAGTTCTGGAACACACGAGTGTCTTCGTTCCTGAGCTCCACCATCAGCTTGTTGTACAGTCCGTCCTCTGCTCTTCTGGCGAACCATCTTTGGACCCAGACTTTTTTTGGATGCCTCCTTTTCTTCCCTTAGTAGAGTTCACAGAGCCTGTAGATGGTTTCGCACTGTTGTAGAAGGATGGTGGCTGCCGAAAGGACTTTGTCACGATCCACGGTGGACATGACTGGATGCTCTGCAAGAGGAAGAGTCAGATGAAGGCTGCAGAGGTCTGCACAGGTGGGCTGCTGGTCTGAAAGTGAGATGCAGACAAGTTGCTCTCCCTTTTTATAGGCATCCTCTAGACATCCTTAATATTCGAGATAGGTCCCCTCTGCGAACGTTTTTTCCATTTTAAACGCTTTGTTTCCATGCTGAATCCATTCTGCATCCATTCTGCATCTGTTCCACATCCGTTCCGCTTCCTTCCTGCGTCCGGGCAAATGCGAGTTGCGCAGATGCGTAGCGGATGCCTAGCGGATTTAGCGGATGCGTAACGGATGCGTAGCAGATGCGTAGCAGATGCAGAATGGACGAACTGGATACATTTTCTGCGCAAAAGTTTTGGGCAGCCCAAAACTTTCGGAGCAGATGAAATGTCAATGAATGGATGCTGGACGGATAGAGAGGAAGCAAAACGGAGGCAGTGAGTACATCACGTTTTCAAACGGATGGCAAGCTTTTTTGTCCATTTTACATCCTCTTTGCTTCCGTTGGTTCAGTGTGACATGGGCTTTAATTTCATATTGTGAATTATGTGTGAATATACTTTCAGCGTAATTTTTTTAAAGAAGTTTCCTAATCTCCTACTGATTCCATTTAAGTTGCGATTTAAAAATCAACATTGGATTTGAATTCCAGAAATAACTTGTTATGACATAACCTCATACGCCCAGGACATGAATTTGTATTATTAGTTGGCTCAGTAGATTGTGGTTATTACATTACTGTAGTTTAATTTTACACATAGTGGAAAAGTAAATAAAATCTAGAATGTATATATTAAAATATGAAAGAGAATTCAACAAACTGATTAATATCACTAAAAAATATTTTTTTATTTCCTCCCATTACTTGCTGAAAAAAATAGTAATATTACCTTTAGGAGACATACGTTAATGCATATACTTTCTTTCGATTTTCTAATTGGTCTCAACATTCAGTTTGCCTGTTGAATTATTTCCAACCTTTTCTTTCCATTTCTATTTCCAACTTGTTCTTATTCAGAATCAGCAACCTGACTTGAAGAAAAGGAGAGGAAATAAAATAAATCTTTTAATGAATTATCAAGCACAAGTATTGCTTCAAGGAATATTTCCAGATTTTGAGCACGGGTGGGATTCTACTGGTTCGCACCTATTCACTAGAACCGGTTGTTAACATTCTAAGCAGTTCGGAGAACCAGTTGTTAGAAGAAATTACTGGCCTAATCCTGTAAGGAAGGCAGGAAGGAAACATTCTGGTGTTGCTTACAGAAACTGCCTCTCCATTCATCCTTATTACATTCTTGGCAGGACTAGACTTCCTGTCTCAGGAATGTCTCTGGAGTCCCCCCCTCCCCGCTTTGCTGATACTTTGTTTTTGTGCAGTGAGCATTCAAAGTTACAATGGCACTGAAAAAAGTGACTTATGACCATTTTTCACACTTACAACTGTTGCAGCATTCCCACAGTCATGAGAGGCCAGGCAAGCGGATGTGTGCCTCGATATGAGTGATATTGAGTTGGCCACTCCCAGCCAATAACATGACCACTAAGCCATGTCCACACAGTCACATCACCACCAAGCCATGCCCACCAACTAAGCCACAGCCACAGAATTGGTTGTTAAAAAATTTGAATCCCACCCCTGATTTTGAGGTCATATTGTGATGGCCTTGGATGGAAATATGTACATTTGCTTAAAATGAGGGGATTTGTAATCATTCTTTGAACCATGCTGAGCACCTTCCATTTTGCAATGGCTCACAACAGGTACAGTATAACAAAAAGTTCTGGGATGTATTGTAAACCATTACAATGACTGCAGCCTTGCATTCACTGAAATAGTTGAAATAGGAACCCAGGGCAGCAGTGTGTGAAGTGATGGATCCATAACAGTTGTCCAACAATGATTCTTATTCATGTCTAGCATAATTACTACAATTTGCTGCTCTTATTGTTAGGAAGTCCTGTAACCATGTCAATAAATAATGGAAATAGAAAGGTTCCAGCAAATCACTAGGAGTCCTGTTTAGTATATTTCCTTTGTAAAACACAGAGATAACTTTTAATGCACTCAAAAATTTTAACTGATGTTTTTCAGATACCTGAAAACAAACAAAATCCTACATATTTTTTTCATAGCACTGTGGTTTCCTCAAATCAATATGGTATAAAGAACAATGTGTCAACTGTGATATTGAGAGCAAAACATCTCTACAAATGCACCACTTCCCTCTGTTAATATGAATATCAGTTATCCACAGGAGGACTCAGTTTTAACTGAAGCAAATATCTAAATTTAACTCTGTCAGGCCTTTTGGCATTTGCCTTAAAACAGAAAATTTTAGGTAAAGTTTTTCAATCTCTTTATTAAGATTTATTAAGAAGAAACAATTTCCTGTAGAGGACTGATACATACTGCACAGATTTCTTAATTTGCATTCAAACTGCTTTTCTGTGGATTAGAATGAGGCAATCAGAGAATGAGGCAATCAGAGAAACTTACAGCTGATTATTTACATAACAGCTTTATATTTACATAACATACAAACATTTACATAAATGTATGTCTGATAACCAATTCTTATGCCACCTATTGTTCTCTGTAGGGAGTATTGGACTAGAGAAATACATGTATGTCTCACTCTCTTTTTCTCTAACTTTCCATTTTTATACATGTACTTTAATGTACCTCTTCGATAGGATTTTATTTTTCTTCTTCTTTGCCAGATCTTACTCCTTTGAACTGGCCTGGACTTCACTTGCTTCAGTAATTTTAAAAACATCCATCAAAAAGCTGCATCCAATCTTCTTTGTTGCATATTGTTTAGTTTTGACACAGGAATGACTATCTGTGTAAAGCCCCTGTCACACAGCACCAACGGAATGAAAGAGGATGTAAAACAGAGAGAAACACTTGCCATCCATTGGTTAAAGGCCCTGTCACACTGGCCAACGGATGCAAAACGTTTGTAAAAAGGACACAGCGGATGAGAAAAATGTTCCATCCGTTGTTATCCGCTCTCAAAAGGGGCAAAAATTTGCATAACCAGAGCAGATAACACGGAAAGGAACGGAAGGGGGGAGGACGCAGGGCGGATGGAAAGCGGATGCGGAATGGAAGTCTAGTGGATGGAAGCGGATGAGAGCGGATAGGTCCACTCTGCGAACGTTTTTTCCATTTTTATGCTTTGTTTGTGAGCTGCATCCGCTTTCATCCTTTCTCCATCCGTGCTACTGATGCTGCACGTCCGTTCCGCATCCGTTCCGCTTCTTCCCTGCGTCCGTTTACTGCTGGAGCGGATTTGAGTTGCGCGGATGCATAGCGGATGCCTAGCAGATATAGCGGATGCGTAACGGATGACAACGGATGCAGAACGGATGTCCCCCGTATGTCCAGTGGATGCAGAATGGATGCGTTGAAAACATTTTCCGCTCAAAAGTTTTGAGCAGCTCATAACTTTTTGAGTGGATGAAATCTCAATAGACGGATGCTGGATGGGTAGAGAGGATGAAAAATGGAGCCAGTGAGTAGAGAATGGATGCATCGAGTTAACAAACAGATGGCAAGTGTTTCTCTCTGTTTTACATCCTCTTTCCATCCGTTGGTGCAGTGTGACATGGGCTTAATGCGATGCATCCATTCTGTACTCACTGCGTCCGTTTTTCATACTCTCTATCCGTCCAGCATCCGTCTACTGAGATCTCATCCGCTCAAAGAGTTTTGAGCTGCACAAAACTTTTTGAACGGAAAAAGTATCCAACGCGTCCATTCTACATCAGCTACGCATACATGGAACATCCGTTATACATCCGTCGTCATCCGTTACACATCCGCTATATCCGCTAGGCATCCGCTGCGCATCTGCGCAACTCGCATCTGCTCCAGCGGAAAATGGACACAGGGAGGAAGCGAAACGGACGCGGAACGGACATGCAGCGTTAGTAGCATGGACGTAGAAAGGATGAAAGCAGATGCAGCTCGCATACAAAGCATTAAAACAGAAAAAAACATTCGTATAGGGGACGTATCTCGGATATTTAGGATGTCTGCAGGATGTCTAGAGGATGCAAAAGGACACCAAGCGGAAAACCTATATTTCCTATAAAAAGGGGGAGAAATCACCTGGATCTCACTTTCAGTCCAGCAGCCCTGTGGTGCAGACCTCTTCAGCCTTCAACTTGCTCTTGCTCTTCCACAGCATCCAGTCATCTCCACCATGGATCGTCGCACACTCCTTTTGGTAGCTGCCATTGTTCTACAACAGTGCGAAGCCCTCTACAGGCTCTTTCACTTGTTCTACAAGAAGAAAAGGGGGCATCCAAGAAGTGTCGGGGTCCGAAGATGGATCGCAAGAAGAGCAGAGTACGGACTGTATAACAAGCTGATGGTGAAGCTCAGGAGCGAAGACTCTCGTGCATTCCAGAACTTCATGAGGATGCCGCCAGCCATGTTTGATGAAGTTGTGGAGCGGCTGAGACCCAGGTTGACCAAGGTAAACACCAACTTCCAGCCCAGCCTGGGCCCTGGACTCAAGGTGGCACTGACTCTGCACCACCTGGCCTCAGGGACCTCCTACAGGAGCATGCAGTATGCCTGGAGGGTGCCACACAACACCATCAGCATTATGGTCAGAGAAGTGGTTCAGACCATCATCAAAGAATACCTGGAGGAGCTCCTCCAGTGCCCCTCCACTGAAGAAGGATGGAAGAAAGTTGCAGAGCTGTGGTATCAGAAGTGGAACTTCCCACACACCATTGGAGCCATAGATGGGAAGCACATGGCCTGCAAAGCTCCAGCCAACTCAGGGTCCACTTATCACAACTATAAGGGCTTCTTCAGCATCATCCTCTTTCCCATGGTCAATGCTGACTACAAGTTCATGTACATCGATGCTTCAGGCAATGGGTCAGCTTCAGATGCCCAGGTATACAACACCAGTCACCTCAAGGAGGGGCTGGAACGCAACCTCATCATGGGCTTCCCAGATCCAGACCCCCTGCCCAACCACACACAAGATGTGCCCTACTTAATCGTGGGGGATGATGCCTTCTCCCTCATGAAGCCCTATATTTCCAGATGCCTCACCCATGAAGAGAGGATCTTCAACTACAGGCTGTCCAGGGCAAGGCGGGTGGTGGAGAACACCTTTGGCATCCTGGCCAACAGGTTCCAAGTACTTCTCACCACCATGCAGCATTGCCCATAGACCGTGAAGAATATCGTGGAAGCTTGCTTCATCCTGCACAATCTCATGCGCACCCGCTACCCAGTGTTGCAGAACAGGCTCGTGGACCACCAACAAGGCAATGGGGCCATGGAGCCTGGTGAATGGAGGCAAGGGTGAAACCTGATAGATACTGTGGATGTGCAAGGCCCCAACAGAGCTTCACGTGTAGGGAAGAAGCAGCACAACCTCCTGAAACACTGGTGCAACTCCCCAGTTGGAGCAGTGGAGTGGCAAGTCAGGATGGTAGATGCTTAATGGATGCTTCATTCAGCCTGTCTCATCACAGTGATGAGATTGTGCCATGTATGTTGAGTGACCCTACAATGAACAGGGCAATTAATATAGAGTTGTGTTTATGTTGAAATGTGTTGATGAATGATTAAATTGTTATTGATAATAAATGGCCATAGGTGTGGCACCTGGGAGGGTGGACCATACAGTCCCACTATGCTTGTACTGGAGGTTTATCTATCCCACTCCTATCCTAACCCATCCCAAAGGTATTCCTTGCCTATCCCACTGCTATCCTTACCCATCCCACAGCTATTACCCATACCACAGGTATCCCTGCCCATCCCACTGCTATCCTTACCCATCCTACAGCTATTACCCATCCCACATGTATCCCTGCCCATCTCACTGCTATCCTTACCCATCCCACAAGCATGCAAAGGCTTAAACCATTTCTAAAATTTCCACCAAGACTTTATTGACTAATAGAACTGAACCAAGTGTGAAAACCAAAGATAAAGCCAACAGGTAGCAACCCAGTCTCTGGCACTCTTCTCAGTCACTCTGAGGCGTGCCCATAGTCTCAGGGGTGAAGGGTCCAGGTGCTGTGGAGGTGGCTGCTGCTAGAGTGCTGGTCTGAGGAGCCATTGGGGTGCCTGGCCCCAAGAGGACAACAGGGGATGGTGTGTGGAGGAAGCTCTCAGAGAACTGGCTCAGTCCTGTGATGTTGAGAGCCCCTTCCTCCATGACATGGGGTGTTAGTCCCAAGACCGATGACAGATGTTCTGAGGCTGGGCTTGGCTTTGGGGTGGAGGAAGGAGGAGTGTAGTGGGGCTGTCTGGTCTGCAGATGAGCGAGGTGAGTCGTGGGTGGCATCTGTGGCGTGGGTGGCATCTGTGGCATGGATGGCATCTGTGGCGTGGGTGGCATCTGTGGCATCGGTGGCATCTGTGGCATTGGTGGCATCTGTGGCGTCGGTGGCATCGGTGGCATCGGTGGCGTCGGTGGTATTGGTGGCATCGGTGGCGTCGGTGGCATCGGTGGCATATGATGAACCTGTGCCTGGACTGGGAAGGGCTGCCTGTGCTGCTGGAACTCCTGGTAGCCGTAGCCTTGGTAGGTGAGGGCCTGTGGAAAGCCTTGGAAGGGCTGTGACATCACCTGGGGTGGAGGAGCAGACCTGGACTAGGTCGGAGCAGGTTCAGCTGGGCCTGGAGGGTTGTGCAGAAGACAGGTGATCCTCTCCTTGATCACCTGGTACTGTGATTCGGACATGTCCATGAGGGTCTGGTTGACGTAGGTGAGGAAGGGATTTCGGTTTGAGGATGGTATGTCGGTGTGTACCAGCTTAGAGAAGAGATCTATGCTGCTTTTGATGGTGTCCCTGATCTCCAGCAGGACAGTGTGGCTCTGCCCCTCCGGTCTGGCTCTCTGCCTGCTTTTTGTGGAGGTGGAGCTGGGGGTGGGGGTAGATTGGTCTCTTGTGGAAGTGCCCATTCCTTGCTCCCACTGCGTCAGGGGGTCCTCCACGCGCTCCGCCATGGGTAGTGCAGCTGTCGAGGGGTTCTCCGTCATGGCACACTCCACAGATACCTGCCTGGACACAGGAGCTGACTCTTGGCCAGAAGAGGACTGGCTCTCTGTGGGCTGCCTGAGAGGGAGGGTAAACAGAAGGGCTGTTCCTCGGTGGCGGATCTCACCCTCCAAGAACCTGCACTTGGCCATCACGTAGGTCTCCTGCTTGACCACAGCCTGGCCAGACTTCTTGAGGTGCAGCTTCCCGTACCAGGTGTGCATGTGCTTCCACCACCTGAGGAGGACCTCCGAATTGTAGCCCAGGGTCTCCGCCTTCTGGCTCCAAGCCGCCTGCTTCCTCTTGGTGTCTCGATAGAGCCTGTGTCCCTTATGCCATAGGTACTCATTCTCCCTCAACAATTCGAGCACCTCATCCTCATGTTCCTCTTTGATGGAGTATTGCCTCCTCTCCCTATCTCATGTATGCCTCTTCCTCCCTCTGGCAGGGCCTTCTGGGCCCTCATCTGAGGGGCTTCAAGGTTCTAGGGGCTGCTCCACCACACCACCACCAGCAGCAGCAACAACAACAGCAGCAGCAAAAACAGCACCAGCAGCACCAGCAGCACCAGTAGCACCAGCAGCACCAGGATCAGCACCAGCAGAGTAAGCACCAGCAGCACCAGCAGCACCAGCAGCACCAGCAGCACCAGCAGCACCAGCAGCACCAGCAGGACCAGGAGCACCAGCAGGACTAGCAGCACGAGCAGGACCAGGAGCACCAGCAGGACCAGGAGCAGCACCAGCAGAGTAAGCACCAGCAGAAGCACCAGCACCAGGAGCAGTGCCAGCAGAGTAAGCACCGGCAGAAGCCCCAGCACCAGGAGCAGCACCAGCAGAAGTCCCAGCACCAGCAGAGTTAGCCCGAGCAGCAGAAGCCCCAGCAGAAGCAGAGTCAGGGCCAGGGGGTGGAATGGTGGCCCTGTCCTTCTTGCCAGGGCTGGCAGCAGATGGCACAGGCTTCCTCTTCTTCCCCATGGTTGTTGCCTGGAGATGTGTCTGGCAGCAGGTCTTTCCTCTGAATGGTGACCTGCTTGCGAGCTACATCCTTTTATATCTGCGGGGCTGATGCAATGCATCCTCCCCGCATGCGCAGTGAATGCTTTGCATCCGCTAGGCATCCGCTAGGCATCCGCTAGTCGTCCGTGATGCATCCGCTGTATCCACTCGGCATCCGCTCCTTCTGCTGCACGTCTGCTTCTCTGTGCTCCCCCGGAAGCCCTGCGGATGTGCCATCCGCTTCCATCCGCTTCCATCCACTAGGCTTCCATGGAGCATCCGCTTTACATCCTGGCTATGTCCTCCCCCCGTCCGTTCCTTTCCGTTGTTGTCTGCTCTGTTTATGCAAATTTGGGGAATTTTTGAGAGCGGATAACAATGGATGGAAAATTTTCTTGTCCGCTGTGTCCTTTTTACATACTTTTTGCATCTGTCGGCCTATGTGAAAGGCCCTTAACTCAAAAGCACCATTAACTACAAAATGTAACAAGTTCATTGATACAAGTTAATTTCTCTGGGGACAGAATTTGATGTTACTAGTCTCTTCCCTCTGTCAGCCTATCTTTTTATGATCAAATGAAAAAGCGAAGGCATTAGATATATCAGAGCATGTATCTCAATCTTGACACATTTCATATGTGTGGGCCAACTCCCAAAATGGCTGGCTGGGGCATTGTGGGAATTGAAGTTCATATATCTGAAAGTTGCCAAAGTTGAAAAAAAAACAACCTATATTACAGGTAGCCAGAAAATCTACATCACCAAAACCTAGTAATTTGGATGTCTTACTGAGGGTCTAGTAATCAGCATCATGTCAATTCTTACTTTCTTGGTTGCATTACTGCTCTGTTGGAGGCTTGCAATCCTGGATTCATTTTCACATATTTGCTTCTTGATTCTATTTCCATCATGTGCAAGGTGAAAAGGGAGCAGTAAAGGTGATAAAAATCTTCAAACAAGCTAAAATCATACGGAAGAAAGATAATTTTAAGTTAACATAGTATTATATTGGAAAACACTATGTTTAATGTAGGTCACTAATTCATAACCAAATAAACACTTTAATAAGATTCAAATCTGGGCTGTTTTAGAAAGTCCTACTTACCTTTTTATTATATAGATAATAGTGTAGATGGAAGGAATGATAGTTGCTATGGAAGTTATAATTTTAATATCACATAAATTTAACATGACATTTAACCCTTAAATTAGGGCAGCTTTTTTTTCGGGGAAGATTTTACTAGAGAGTTTTTGCGAGCTAGTATAACAGTAAAGCCCCTGTCCCACTGCACCTACGGATGCAAAGAGGATGTAAAACATTAAAAAACGTTGGAAGACGCTATGCATCCGTTGTGTACTCATTGCATACGTGTTTCATATGCTCTATCCTTTGAGCATTGGTCCACTGAGATTTCATCTGCGCAAGAAGTTTTGAGCTGCACAAAACTTTGTGAACGGATGAACTTTCCGCTGTGTACAATATAAATCCGTGACATACGAGCAACAAGCGTTCTATGTCTGTTATCATCCGTTAAACATCCGCTGTATCCTCTCTGCATGCTCTGGCCATCCCCTCAACTCACATCCGCTGCAGCTGAAAATGGAAAGAGGGAGGAAACAAAAGGTACATGGAATGTCTACACAGCGTTAGTAGCACGGAAATAGAAAGGATGAGCAGTGAACGGTTTGTATCCTATATACATCCTCTAGGCTTCCTATGAACATCCGTTTAACATCCTCACTACATCCTACCTCCATCCGTTCTTTTCCTTTCTTTTCCGTTCTGTTCATGCAAATTTTTGCCACTTTTTGGAGCGGATGACAACAGATGGAGCACCCCCGAAATTTTGCTCGTCCGCTGTGTCCTTTTTGCATACGTTTTGCATCCGTCGGCCAGTGGGACCTAGTCTTCAGTTCTAACACTGTCTGAGACAATCTGCCTGATACCAAATCTGTCCTGAAAACATTGTACCTTTTAAAAAATTTCTGATGTGATGTGAGCTTTTTTTTTTTATAACACCTTTTTTCCCCTGAGTATTCTTCCAGTCATTTCTTCCACCACTGGGGGCAAAGCTACAACAGACTTGTATACTAGAGAAAAAGGGATGGATGAGATGAAGTATTCAGAAGCCACTCCCTTCTTCAATGAATATTATTTCTTTTTTTTCAAAAACTTATTTATAGAAATGGCTACAATTGTTTTCTAGATCTGAATTATCATTTTTTTCCCCTTTTTAAAAAATGCTTCTCTTCCTATAAACAGCAGTGACTAAAACAGCTTAGGCTGTTCTGTACATGATCTTACTTGCTTTGATATTCTTGTACATAATGATGGATATTGACTTATCAACTAAACTGAAATGAAATTAAACTTCCAATCTGATTTCTTTTTGGATTCACATTCCTTTAAAACTAATTATTACTGAAATAGCAGCTTTATGCTATCTTTCTCTTTATTTTGTTAGATGGATGGTACAAAAGTTCTTACGTAACTCTTTCCAAGCAACTTTTTCCTTTGGCAAACTACCTGCTACTATCAAATTCCTTCTACAGATTACTCAATTCTGAAAAGGTGGGTGAAAAGCCACATCTTGTTCAAATTGTCTTCAAACTAACACTTCTTACTGAACAGCAGAATGGCAGTTCTGCTTGTTAAACAACTCCAGGAATTATTGTCAAGTCGTTGGCTATATTCCTAACTCATCATCTTTGATAGTCTTTCATGTGTCAGAATTAAAAAAAAGGCTGAGGTAGCTTGTAAGGCATTTCAGACAGGGGCTGGTGTTTGTCCCTAAAAATAACACCAGGGGAAAAAAGGACCCTTGACATTATTACAGATAGCTGAAAATTATAACCTGTGTTTCAGACCCCAATCATTTACAGACATAATGGAATGCTACTATTAACTATAGGAAGCAAAGACTTACAAGAAAGTATTTTGCCATCGGGAGGCAATTTCATAATCTCTCCTTTATCTAGAAAAACTGTGCTAACCAGAATTCATCATCTGGTCTCTGATCTCTATCATAGTGCTGTCTGCACTTCTTCAAGGACATCGTCTGCCATAAATCCTAACCTTGAAGCATTCAAGATGACTGCTCGTCACAAGTAAATAGTAGGAACTGAGATTTTTGTGGTCAGCTCATGAGATAAGTGGCTGGGAGTCAAGAGATTTCATTCAAGCTCATAGCTGTACTGTAGCTTATATAGGTGCAAGATTTGCACAAGTCTCATTTTCTTAAATCTTTTTGTATGCAATTAATTTATACCTAAAGAGGGATTTTTTAAAGCTACGGGATATGAAAATTCTAGTTGATGCATCAATATTTTTCTGGATTAAAAAAGAAAAAAATAAGTTGGGGGGAGCTAAAGATTTTTAAAATTTTGACATTTTGCTCAATAATGAGTAGATGTAAAAAAGTTTAAAACAAATAAAGGGAATAATTATGTTGAAATATTATTTTTGGTGAAAGTGCTTTTTAACAAATTGGAATTAAAATAAACAAACTGGAACTTTGCAGAAATGTTTGTTTACTGTTAAATTATCACTAAAGTTTATTGCTATTTTTTTATTAAAGAGTGCAGAAAATTGGTGGATTTTACAAAACAAAAGCTAAGGGTAATATGAGCCAGACTGTAATGTTGATTGCAACTACAGAGTGCCATTTGACACAAATATTGTATATTAGGGACACAGGAAAATAAAATATATTTTAAAAAACCCTTGGGGAAGAGGAGCTTGCTTTTTACTTTTTTTCTTTCAATTGAGACACTTTCACTTTTGCATTACTATATTACAGTGGCAATCACCAGAAAAGCAACAAAAACAGCAGAGAGGAAGCGAGAATGGTTAGAGCAGCCTGCAGAGACAGAAATTGCATTAAATTTATTTCAGAAAATGTTTGAGCAATTGGACAATAAGTTAACCGAATCTAAGTTTTGGAAAAAGAATAGTATACTACTATTATACTACCAGAAACTTCTCAGGAAACAACAACTGAATGAAAAACTGCTGGTGATCTTCTACAGCTTCACCATAGAGAGTATTTTAAGTTACTACACCTGTGTATAGTTTGCCAATTGCACACTGGCAGATAGGACAGCTCTCCAAAGGGTTAACATTATTGCCCAAAGGGTCATTGGTTGCCCTCTCCTTTGGAAGAGCTTTATAGCTCCTGATGCCTTAAGAAAGTTCAAAACATTCTTAAAGATCCATTTCATCCTGGGCATCCTTTTTTTGAATTATTACCATCTGGCAGATGGTACAGGATAATAAAAACAAGGACAAATAGGCTGAAAAATAGCTTCTACCCAGAACTATATTGAATTCTACAGTATAGTACAATATTAATGCAATATCAGGGGTTCAAATCAATTGTATAGAACAGATGGATGTGTGTTTGTGTTTTATGTTTATGGATACTAAAGATGGCATTTAATTTCATTGTACGAGATGCAGTAACAATAAAGTAAATTAATGAATGGATCAAAGACTTGTAAAGATAAAAAAGGAGATAAAAGAAAAGTGAAGAAGATGGAAAAATTTAAAGCAAGTGTCAGAAAACAGAGTTCATAAGATTAGAAATATATTTTATTGAGATAGACTGTTGTGACAGAATCTTGCATTTTCTCTTTCTTCTGTCTAATACCCCAATGTGTCAGGAAGGAGTCAAGCTGGGCCTCTTCCTAACACTTCATTTTTCCTGTGTTCAAAGCATATTTTTGCATATGTTGAAACATCAATCTCTACATAGTTTATCCAAGATCATCCCCATAGCTACCTACAGTAGCTGATGAACTACACAGTGCAATTTGTACTGATATCATTAGGAAAGACCATTTTTGATGTGGAGCAAGCTGGGAGATGAATTGAAGATGACATTGAGTATTTACATCCTTACAAAGTAGTTAGCAGATTATACTCATGCTGAGGCAAGCAGATAGTAAGGAAAAGCCCACTATCTTGCTTTGTGTAGTACAACTGATATTTCTTTCTATTTATTTCTCCCCCCCATTTCCAATAATTCCATGTTAAGAATGAAGTTTGATCATTCTTCTAAAACTTCATGTAATAGCTGATTATTTTTATTACTTACCTAAGATATGAGAGTTGCAATCAAGTAGACTTATATCATAGAGGAACATTATTCTCTGCACATGGTCAATGCTAAAAACATTGCATTTGGAGAGGCAAAATTTGAGAGTACTTCTACTCAAGTTCAGTAGACACTTGTAGATATTCTTCATAATCATAGATCCCAGTGAAGCAATTTTTCCTTCCATTCCCTTAAGAGACAAATCAGTTCTAAAGGAAGAAATTGCCATGGAATAGTGATCTAAAATATATGTCTATACTGTTAGTTGTGGTCCAGTATATTTTATATTGCTGTATGGTTCTATCGGTTTGTTATATATCTTATCGTTATTGTTTACTGGATTGTTAGTTGTTTTAGACATTTTCCGAAAGGGAGAATATAAATCTTTGAAATAAATAATACTAGCTCATATAGCTTAAGAATTTTCCTGAGATGTGGAAATAGGAGCAGAGAGGACTGCACTGAAAGTCCTGTCAAGCTTCCCAGCAGTTATTAAATAAGACATTGTATCAACATAAACAATCACTTAAATTTTCACACCCCAATACTTTCAAAACAGTTCTAAGTACTTGCATAATTCTTTTAAAATTAAGACTAGATTCCTTTTTTCCATCCTTATAACAATGGCCAATTTTTTGTCCAGCTCTTATTCCATTATCCCATATTTATGTTATTGTATGTACAAGCATCTGAAAGTATAGTTGCTGAATGACGCTTTCTCCAGTGCTTCCTGTTTTGAACACAACATGACAAAATATAACCTTTTTTGCATGACATTTTGTCAGGTGTAGGAATTTTTGAGTCCAATTTGTGAACTGAGAAAAATTTTCAGCTGTATGCTACTGGATTTAGTGATGATTCTGTAACATGTAGGATTCCTTCATGGATTACTTTTACATTTTGAATTCACATATAATGATCTTACTTTTCCAATCATCCAACATTTGAAGAACATAAAAATTTATATAAAAAACTTTTCACATCTTGTGTTTAATCCACCAAGGATGATAGTTTTTATAGGCATTTTCATAATATGCCATATGAAAATCTTTGCAGACAAAATTCTGAGGAGTGCAGCAATTAAGGATTTGTTATGATTGTGAGGTAGTAACATGACAAGAAGACCACTGGCACGATTCTCCTATCAATCATTACAGCTCGATAAAAGAGAGCAAAAACTGTAAAGTGAATAGCTAGTAACCAGAATAATGAACATTAGAGAGGACACTTTCACATTCTGCTGTATGCACGCTGCCTGGAACATGCCTTTTCACACCCAAGTTTATAGAGTTTCTGTGTATGTGTATGCATATATCTATATTCATTTCTATCATATCTATCTCTATCTCTATTTCCATCAATCCATACATCCATCAATTCATGCACACATCCACATCTCTATGTACATATGCACTTGCATACACACAGAAAAAAAAGATTTTTTTTGTTTCTATCATATATTTATGGCTTTAAGATATATTTTCAGAGAGGTTAGAAGGCCTACATTCTGAGCACCTGTCTATAAACCTGAAGCCATTTGTTTTTCAACTAATACAGAAGAGGAATATGATCTTTAATATTTTCTATCTCAGTGTGACAGTAAGGTTACTTTCATTTAATAAAGTCCACTGTAGGAATTATTCAGGGAATTATTTCCAAGTATAGTTTCACTTCATAACAATTTCAAATATTATATCTTCTTTTTCTCCTGTCTTTCAAATATAAATATTGTTCTCTCAAATTGCTAGTAAGATATAAAACATATACAGTACAAACATTTGATAAAAAGAATGTATGTTTTTATTCTGTGTACTAGTCCTGTTTAAGGAATTTTATTCCTCTAAATGATTACAAATGTAAAATCATCTTCTCATATTCAGTTATTTCCCTTCCATCATTTAGCTCATATTGTTCTCATACCTAAATAGTAGAAAGAAGTATTAATAAACTGAATATGCATATGTTTATTAAATGATACAGGAATGTACACTTTTTTAGAAACATCCATACATTATTGGCTTTCTATGAAACCTATTTGGGAATAATAAGAGGAATAGTCAAAGCAGGAAAAAATGCTATAATTTATCTGAAAGAGATGACAGGCACCTTTCTGGAGATGAAAATATCATGGAGAAGTTGATTTTAAACAGGAGAAGACATGGAGAGAGGGTGAGAAAGAGAATGATGACATGAAAAAGAAATAGAAAAAGAAAGAAAATTGGATAGAAAAGATAGAGAAAAATGAATGTGTAGCAAAGGGGTATGATTCATGGCACATTCCTCTAGGAACACTTATTTGGTGAGTATTTATGAAGGAAGAAATACTTATGGTATCCCTTATTTTATTGTTTTGTATTATTGTGAGGTATCAGACCTGGGAATGGGATATGATAGTTCAATTCTATTTCTTCAAAGGAACCATCTGAATCACTGAAGTACCTGGAAGCTCATTTGATGAATGAATACTTACAGAGGGATGTTCCATTGCAAAGTGAAGAATAACATTTTTTTTTTTTTTAGGAATGGCTTGATTCTAAGCATCTTTATGACATCAGTTAGATAATAATCAGTAAACCTATTTTAAATAGTAGATTGGTCAGCCATTATATAACAACTGAATTTAAAAAAAACACGTATTAGCCATGAGAATCCCACATGTACTGAATCCCACATTCTGACAATATTGTTTGGAAACAGGATTATGCACCAGCTTTTTCAGATAATATCATGAACCAATCTATTTTAATAAATAAAACGGGCAAGAAACAACTGTTTGAAAAACCTTGAAGAAAAATTGGAAATTTCTAGATGTGGCTGAAGCAGAGGAAATTTCAAAATCTGTCACTATTTAGCAGATGAAAAACAGAGGATATGTCAGCCTTCAAGGTAGACAAGATGAGGAAACCAAAGTCATGCAGCCAATATTACTTTTCTTATAAAGTTATGGAAACATGGAAAAAATGATAAAACAACATATAGATTTAAAACCAGAGATATTTTTATTGGGGATTTTGCCTGAAGATTATAATAAAGAGATTACATATTTGATTATTAATGTATTAATAGCAGCTCGAATTGTAATTGCACAAAATTGGAAAAATGAGAAAATTCCGACAGAGGAGGAAATGATTAAGAAAATAATGGAATGTGCAGAAATGAATAGATTAACAATGGCAATTAGGAAACAGGAAGAAAGAGTACTATACGATTTGGTTTTATTCTATAAATGGTTAGATAGTAGAGTTAAAAATTGAATATGGGTTAATAGTAACAAAATACTATAAATGATTACCTTATCATGAGTAAGAATATGAATATTATTTAGTAAGGATGAGACTTGTTCTTGGAAAGATAATATAGAATTAAAATTATATGATTAATGATAGTACAACAATGAATAATATGATGTAGATTGCTGACTAGAATGGTTTGTGAATATAATCAAATAAGAAATGTATAATAACATTACTATGTGCACAAAATATATGTACCCAGCTGACACACTGTAAAATTAAAAGATGCTTTTTATTTGTTGTTTTTGTTGTAAAATAAAAAAAAAGTTATGGAAACAGATTCTTTCAGGTCTGAATGTCTTCCTTCCCTCCCTTTTTTATGAAAACGAGACAGGATCTTGTCTAAAATATTTTCTCAGATTTTTTTCCTCAGTTTTGCTCTATACTCAGCTCTCATTCTGTCTCATAAGGTTATTCCTTCTTTCCAATATAGTAGGATGAAAATCAACTTCTTTCAGATTATTTCTAGATAAATGTACAAGATGCATGTGACACTAAGAGGAAGTTTCTTAGAAGACAACTTATAGGAATGCTAAAGTACAGGGACAGGTCCCTGATATTATACATATTTGAAACATCTAGAATGTAGGAGGGATTGCAATATAATGGCCAATGCAAATTTGTTCAGAGGTTCACTTTATAATATAAATCCATTGAATCTCCAAATCAGAAAGTCAGCTTGTTTAGCTAAATTGTTGTATTCTTGAAAGCCTTTAGTTTTTTTAGGCAACTTTAGATGCCTCTGTACATGGCATTTTCCCAAATGATTTCAAAATCTGAACTTGATTGACTCAATATAATGATTTATATTAAATGAATCAGTTTTATTGAATGGATTCAGAATTCCAATTGGATTTACAATGATTCATTCATGCTTCAAAGATATAAATTAATTCTATAACAATAGCATTGAGACTTATATACAGCTTCACAGTGCTTTACAGCCCTCTAAGTTTACAGAGTCAGCGTACTGGGTCCTCATTTTACTGACCTGGGAAAGATGGAAGAGTGATACAACCTTGAGCTGATCAGAATCAAACTCCTGGCATGAGCAATAAGTTAGCCTGCAATAAAATTCTAACCATTGTTCCACCACAGTTCTTATGGGAATTTTCATACAGGATGTTTTGGCTTTCTTTTTCTTCTCTCTCTCTCTCTTTTTCTCCCTCTCTCATTACATCTGAGAGATGCAATTGCAACTATTTCTCTTGTTATACCCATTAAACACATTCTGATTTAGAATTTTAAGAAATTCTGCATGTCTTAAACAAGTTTATAAGGTTCACATGATTCTACAGTATATCTACAACCGCCCTGGTATGAAGTATATTTCTAATTGACTCCAGCCTCCTTCCATCTATATCTCCCTATCGCCCAATTCCATTGCTTCCTGAACTGGGAGGTAGTACCCTGATTTGTCACATACAATAGGAATTTTTCCCACCCAAACAAGAGTCAAACTGCTGAACAAACATTTATACATGAGTGAAATAAGGCACCAGGCAAGAAAGCAGGAGACCATGAGTTCAAGTCCCGCCTTAGCCATGAAAGCCAGCTTCATGACTTTGGGCCTCTTATTCTCTCTCAGCCCAACTCATCTCACAGAGTTCTTATTGTAGGGAAAATAGAGGGAGTACAGTACATTGAATATGTTCATCATCTTGAGTTATTTGTAAAGAATAGTAAAGGCAGGATTCAAATAAATAAATACATGAAAATTGATAGATGTACCTATCTTAATGAAATATATGCATCCTTGTATTGATCCAACAATCTGTTATTAAGGTTCAATAGAAGAATATTGTGTCTGTAACTCTGAGGTACTGTGATGGATCAGGTATTGTCAGAGTCCAAAGGAATCAAGAAAGACATGCCGAGATTCTTCTGAACAGTTTTATTTATTGTTCCATACCTATAGACAAAAATCTTATTAAACTACATACATCATTAAAGGTATACTCTGAGAATTCTAGGAAGGAGCTGTCTTGACCCCTTTCCACCCAACAAAACTATCTAAATTTTGCTGTCCCTTGTTCCTCTGGAATACTACCCCCTTTCCTGAGAATCCACTGCAGGTACTATAAATAATTTGGACAATTTTTCCCCCTCATACATTTCTCCCAAAGGGCTTTTAGAGGTATGGAAATGATGTTAATGCTTGGAACTAGACAGATGATCACTATTATTTTTTATTGAGGAAAAAGAGAAAATACTTTGGCAGTGTCAAATGCTCTGTTGTCACATTTAAGGAATAAAAACTTGGAGGCATTTTGAGGATGCCATGAAGGGATTTTAACCTGCCCTTAAAGGGTATAAATATAGGATAATATAAAGAGTAGTTTTTCCCTCTGTCATCCATAGGCTAGGAAGTTGCAATGTGAACTATTTATTCAGTGAATGTATCAGTCAAATTCTATTGACAAACAAGTTAGGATGCTTGCCTCAGGGCAGTTAAGGTCATATCAAATACTTTCTATTTTACTAGTGTTTTTATATGTAGAATTGAAGGTAGCAGATAAGACTATGACCTAAAAAGTTACTTAAAACATGTGAAAAACAGTGTGCATTTTCCTTTCTTGAAACTGTCCATGATGCACTGGGGGCATTAAAAATGGTGCTGAACTTTTAGGACAGTGTTGGATACAAGCAAAACTCCTTGAAAATTAAATGGAATAAAGTAGAGATCATTTATTAAGTTGGTACATACAATATTTTGTTGTTCATTTTTATAGATCATAATCTTTACTTTAATTAAAGACTGGAGTGTGTTGTTGGGGTGGGGACAGGTTTGACATTTTTAATGCTGAATTCCATGCCCTTTGTATCACATTTTTTGATTTAAAAAAATGCAATATGAATGTATGACACACATAAATGTGTATGTGTGAAACTGGTATAATTTTCCAATGATTGGTGAGTATTGTACTTCAATAATACTAAAGCCAAAGATAGTTTATAACATTAATAGAATTATTGCATGAAGCTAATCCCTTTGTAGCATATTGTGTATTTTCATATCTTAAAAATTGTAAATAGAGTGAATGCAAGATTGAACCCATTTTTCTGTGAGGAACAAAATAGTACATTGTTTATTAAATCAAAGAAAATAAAATGAATAAATGAATCAAAGTTCTAATTTTTAGTTATACACTTTGGATGGATTGAAGTAAAATTATGCTTATTTAATGCAAATATTGAATTTACATGTTAACTGCAATTATTATACCATCATGTCTTCATTCATTTGTGTATGAAGCTGCTCGAGACATAATACTGACAATGTATTGAATTCAGTAACATATTTCCATCACATGTTTCTGTATCCAAAATGACACACCCATTCCCTGAGTGCTTCAGGGGGCATTCACACAATATTGGGATAGGGCTAGGATGGAGCTTTGGGAAATAAATGCCTGATGAGAGAATAGACACTTTTGAATCTGGGTGTTGGAGAAGATTCTGGAAAATATCATTGACAACCAAGACAACTGTCATGCCCCTGGTGGAGACTGAATCTGAGGAAGAGGAGGAACAGCCAACAGGGAGTGGGAGTGTGGCTCCAGAGGTGGTAGAGGAGGCTGGGGAAGGGCAGAGGCTAGCTGAGCAATCAGAGGAGGATCCAGGCCCATTCCCTATCCATCCTAGATCACGCAGGGAGGAGAGGATCAGGGAAAAGCGAGGTCTACTCAGGAGATTACCATGATCCTTGTGGCTTGCAGCTGGGAGCAATGTATATAAGTTTGTAACTATGTAGCCAGAATTGCTGGAGTCAAAGTTTAATATTTTTCTTTGAAAGAGGTTTATCTTTGCTGGCGTTCTTTCCATGGACTCTCCTCAGTTATTTTCCTGGAATGTATGATTAATTATCTTGGTTTGCTTCAGAACTCTCATCAATGTGGTTTGTTTTGGTTTTCTTTTTGCCTCATTATTTACTTTTGTGACTTTAAACTGTGCCTAATAAAAGTTGAAGGCATAACCAGACTTTAATGTATGTTTTGGGTTTTGGGTTATTTTGAGAGACTATGGGTCATCACAACAACAAACAAATGGATCATTGAACAAATCAACCCACAGTTCTCACTCCAGGCACAAATGACCAGCCTCAAATTATCTTACTTCAAACACATTATGCAAACACCGGGAGAAGGCTCTAATGCTGGAAAAAATGTTAGGAAAAAGAAGACAATGGCAACAACAAGAAATGCCTGCAGAACAAGAAGATTGTGACAAAGAAGAAGCCATCTTTAATGAACAAATAATCTTAGGTGGGAGAAAAAAAAGGAAAGGGAAAGAGAATGGAAAGTTTAAGATTGGAAAAAAAAATTCCCAAAAAAAAATAGAGTGAAAAATAAGTATAAAATCAGAAAGCAACAGAAGAGGAAACGCAGAAGAGAGAATTAGAAATAGAGAGATAAGGGGGTAAAAAGGGGAGGGAGAAGATGAGAGGGAAGAAAGAAAGGAAAAGAAGTTATGAAGGACAGAAACAAAATATAGAGAAACAGGGCCTATTTAGAGATAATGGGTGAAAATTTAATGGAAAAAGGGATTCTGCAAAGGTACATAAGATAGTATTGTTATATTAGAAACAGAAATAATTTTAGAAAATATGAAACAATGTATGATTAAAATGTTTGATAAAATAGCTATCGTAATTCAGTGGAATGCTTGTCAATAAATAAATGTAACAAAATGAATATTTAATGATTTACAAAACATATGTGAAGAGAAATAAGGGAAAAATTAATTATGGAGATTATATGTGTCTTTAAGGAAATATGATATTTAATTGAAAATAAATGTTAAAGATGCTAAGATTTTAATGATTATTAATGATAGAATTGGAATGGAATGAGGGTTTGTAATTACATATATTTATAATCTTTTTTAAAAAAAGAATATAGTGTGTATTATAAGAACCAAGCAGAATTTGATTGGAACTTATGTATTATGTATTATATTGAAGGTTATAACCTTCAGGTATATATTGAAATTTAAATAAGAGTTGAATGGATATAATTAAAAGATATAAAGCTATCATACTCCGATTAGTAACTACAGGAGAAAACTTGTTTAATGAGAAAAGATAATATGAAATTGAAACAGAACAGACAAAAGTATAAATATAATGATTTGAATTGAGATGAGATCATCAAAATAAAATTGAGAAAATTAAAAAGAGGGGAAAAGCTATATAGAAAATGTAGAATAGTATAAGATATGGAATAGAACACAAAAAGGAGCATGAAATTGAGTTTTGTGTCTGTATAAAGTAGTTCAACCTGGGACCATGCTATTTTCAAAAAAGATGTTTTACTTGTATTTTGTATGTGTGAAAACCCAAATAAAACTTTATTTAAAAAAAAGAAAGAAAAGAAGAGAATGGACATCTGAAAAGTGGATACACTCAGCTACAGAAATCATGAGTGCAACTGAAGCTGAAGGACCAAGTTAAGGACAAATCATCATAAAGAAAATTTATCCATGTGGTTGCTAGGTGTTGACAATGACTTGATGGTATAAAATCATAATCATCATAATCTGTCCTACCTTTTCAGCTACTGTGAAAAAATCAAGGCTGAGACATGCAAACTTCATTCCTATTCTTACCTGCTCTTCTTACCTTGGGACAAATCCAGTGTTGGGATTCAATTTTTTTTAATACTGGTTCTGTGGGTGTAGCTTGGTGGGCATGGCAGAGGAAGGATACTACAAAATCTCCATTCCCTCTCCACTCCTGGGAGAAGGATACTGCAAAATCTCCATTCCCTCCCCACTCCACTAACCTGCTTTCCAGCTCCATTCTCCTATGCAGGGCAACAAAAGAAGTCCCAGCCAATCAGCTGGGACTTGGGAGGCAGAGAATAGATGGGACGGGACCAGTCAGTGGTGGTTATCCAAACTACTCAAAATTTCTACTACCAGTTCTCCAGAACTGGTCAGAACCTGCTGAATACCATCTCTGATACCATAGCTGATTTGTCAAAATGAAATCAAAATGAACATTGAATGTTCTAAAACTCCGATTCAGTAGGAACTGCTCTAGAGATCAAAGAAATATCAAAAAAGGAGATATTGCAATTTATTCTCAATTTCTTAACAACATTTATGAAATTGTATTACTGGCCCTAAGAAAAGGAAATATTAAAATCTACACTGACAAAGTTTATTTCAGTTAAAAAAATATTTACAGAAAGCAAGCAGATAATAAGCAATTGCTATAAATCATAGAAACAATTTTTGTCACTGTTAAGCCATGTGTTAATTTAAAAAAAGGAAAAATGAGAAAAGAAGTGAAGTCTTTGTTTATTAATGGAAACAACGATGGCATATACAACTACTTTTATGCTTTCTCAGAAATCAAAAATAATTAATTTCCACGCATATGACAGTAGATCTCTAATTGACTTTGAGAATATTTATAATTATGAAAAATGGTGTGCTTCAAAGATGTGCAAGGAAATTTGAAGTCATCCTTTTCATATTGAAAAAATCTATAGTGCTGAAAAATCTTGAATGATATGAAACTTTTTGCATGAGATTCAAAGTAAATTCCTGTCTCCTATTCTATCACAGACTTTTATTTGACTTGGAGATTCAAAAGAGAACAGTACAGCAAATTTTTATGGATGACAGTCGCGTTATTCTTACATTTGTAACAGGCATTTTACATGTAAATTGCTATACACTCCCCAAGCGGTAGAGAGTGGGAATCATGTTTCACGGTTCATGATATAATTTTTTTCCAACAGCAAAGAATCTTGACAATCTAATATTATCCAACAGCAAAGAATCTTGACAATTTAAAATCATAGAAAGATGAACAAGTACAAAATTGAATACCAAATATTCTTTCTTTCAGTTTCTATCTTTAGTGCTGATGGGAAAAAAATAAGTATCTGTATTGTTAACTGAACATCAGATTAAGTGGACTGATGTATTTGAAAAAAACCATCTGGGGTTTTGCAACTAAAACAGAACACACAATTGCCATCGCCAACACAACAATAAATCTGTTTTGTTTTTTAAATTCAATATACCTAATGGGTGCTTAATGTTTAGAATGGTTGTGCCTCTCTATAACTTGCTAAAATTATGAGATGTTTTTCTATGAAAGACTGTTCAATACTACTCCTTAGGTAAACATTTTGATGATGTTCAAATGCTTAATTTTCTAATTATGGTATTCAGTAACACTATTTCAGTTTACAATATTTCACAAATAGAAATGAAATAGGTATTATATTGCAGGTTATTAAAAAAAGAAGCAATATATAAATAGCATATGTGATGAAAATATGTGCCCATAGGCACACTCACAAACACTGAATAAATGAACCAAAATTTTGTATGTTTGTATGTTTAAGTGTAAGTAACCTGCCAGATATTATCATTTCACAATCCACATCAGGGGTACCCAACCCACATCTGTGGACCAGCACTGGGCCTCGTAATGCCAGAAACCAGGCTACACAAACAAGTGAAGCCCCATCCAGGGAATGCAGGCAGCAAATTAAACCATGCCCCCTCCAGAATGTGGAAAAACTTCCTTCCATGTAACCAGTCCCTGGTACCCAAAAGGTTGAGGATCGCTGAGCTACATGAAGCTGCTTGGTGAGATCTATGTCACTATGGGCTGAAATTTCATCAATATGCTGATGATACTCAGCTGTATGGAGTAAGGGTGTATTGGATTTTGTATTTAGGGTTTTGTTTTTAAATTTCTTTTATAAACTACTTGGAGTCACCATGAGTTGGGCAGCCATATAGATTTTCTTAATAAACAATAATGATAATAAAAAAATGACTATAGCAATTTGCTCTATATTGGGCCCCTTTTCGTCCCCAACCCAATGTTTAAATTTGCTATACTGCTGCCTGGATAGCTATGGGTAAATGTAAATATGCCTGTTTAACACAATTTCCTTGAAAATTACATTCATGGTCATCCAGCTTCCAGATGTAATTTAAGGTGATGCTGATTATTTTTAAAAACTTAAAGTGTTTCAGGATCACTTCTTTTAAAATGAGTTTATCCATCCAATGAGATCAGTGAGAGGTCAGATGAGTGTCCCATCCCATATAATGAATTCCCTGCAGAGACTTTCTGTCAACCCTTCTTAATGGGGATCCTCCTTTTGGTGGACCAGCTTGTTATCATGCTGGCAAATCACTGCCTACCTGATGGGTTTCCATGGGAAGTAAAAACACAGCTTTTTGATAGAGTATTGGGGAGGTGGGCATTACGTTTGGAGCTTACAGTAATGAATAATGCCTTTATTACTATATAAATGTGTGTGTGTGTATGTGTGTATGTGTGGTATTCAGCTTTGTTCAGGTATTTTCCCATGTCATTATAGTTGTGCTTTTAAAGTTGTAGCGACATTTTGACAGAATCTCATCTGCCATCATCAGGCTTGTCTATTGTGTTCGTCTGTCAGTCAGACTTTCACAGCAGTTTCTGTTTTAAATTTGGTGCTAGCCTACTGCTGTGTTAGGATTGTTTTTTCTTCATCCTGATTGGTTGGGAGTCTTGGTCTGTGTTTATTGGTTTTGGAGTTTGCTGTGTTCTGCTTGATTGGTGTTTCTAATATATTCTGTCTGTTTTGTACAGTTTTTTGATTGGCTGGCAACATTGTGTTTCCTGTATTGGAGGCTTTTAGTGTGGCTTGGCTTCAGGTAAAATGATGGTTATCATTTATTCATATAGATACTTGCAAAAATTTATGTGTGCGTGCTGTTCAGCTTCCTTCGGGTATTATCCCACGTCATTGTAGTGGTTTCAAAGTTGTAGCAACATTTCAGCAGAATCTCATCTGCCATCATCAGGCTTCTGTATTGAGTTTGTATGTGGGTCAGGCTATCACAGCCGTTACTTTTAAATTTGAGGCTAGCCTACTGTTGTCCCAGGATGGTTTTTTCTACATCCTGATTGGTTGGGAGTCTTGGTCTGTGTTTACTGGACTTGGAGTTTGTTTGATTGGTATTTCTGGTTTCTTCTGTCTGTTTTGTGGCTTTGATTGGCTGGCAACACTGTATTCCTGTATTGGAGGCTTTCAGTGCAGCCTGGCTTCATGTAAAAGGATGGTATTATCTATTTGGAAGCCAGGTTTCATCTGGGTGCCTGGTTGGGGTGTGTTTGAGCTGGAGTTATCAGGGGGAGTCTGTTTGTGCCCAGGTGTTTGTCTGTTTTGTGGTGTGGAGATCTTTCTATTTGAGAGTGCAGGCTTCCAAATGATTGACAGTCTGGTGGAATCATCTCTTCTATTCATGCTTTCAGGTCTTTTTTCAATCTCTATGGCTTCTCTGATGATTCTGTGGCTGGGGTTTTCTATAGTGGCTATGGTTTTGGTGCCATTGAAGTTGATGTTATGACCTGTGGCTTTCATGTGTTGGACTAGTGGGGAGGTGTGTTCCAGCTTTTTTACTGCATTTTTGTGTTCATCCAGGCAGGTACTTATTCTTCTATTGGTCTGTCCAATGTATGTGTCCGGGCATGATGCACAGGGAATTTCGTATATGCCTTGGTTTTCCAGGTCAATTTTATCTTTGGGGTTTCTTAGGATGGCTGCTTTTTTTTGTCTGCTTTGAAGGCAGTCTTGATGTAATGTCTGTGTAGTATCTTACTGATTTTGTTTGTAGTACCTCTTATGTAGGGCAGGACAGGACAAAAACACACTAAGACATAATAGAGACCTAGAAGATCAACAGACTTATGGAACAGCTGTCCTGCCCTACATAAGAGGTACTACAGACAAAATCAGTAAGATACTACACAGGCATCACATCAAGATTGCCTTCAAAACAGACAAAAAAATGTTCAGAAGGGACTCTTCCTAGCTTCTCAAAGGAGAAAGAGATGATGGGAGATTTGTCCTTTCAGACTTGCAAGATTTATGCCAACCTTCCCAGATAGAACAGACGGGAAACATGACCACATGAGCTAATTCTGCTTTATTGTAGGGCTACATTAACAGAATCTTGCAAGTCTGAAACTAGACCATCTTCACAGCCTGAGAGATTAGGGAGTTGGAGGCTGTGTCTTCTGTTATCTAACTATTTCCTAGGCAGCATTTCTTTTCTCCCATCCCAAGGACTTTCTCACTTATCATTTTCATGTACTAAGTTAGAATCTAGTAGACCATGAGCCCTAACTCTATCTCAGGCTCTGTTTTTCCCAAACATTGTCTCTTTCAAAGACAACTTTAATAAATAAAAATTTCCCTTTTTTTTTTTACTGTAGCTGTCATTTTCAATTTTCAAGCAATATATGATAGTAATAATTGTGTAATATAAAGTCATCTAGTTACTAATATAAAACTATTGTATAGAACACAAATTCTTCTCAGAAGAATAATCAAATTGTCCATGCATGATTTGGGCATTCTGTAACTTTTACTGCCTGGAAAGCAACCAACAATTTAACAAATGTAAGGCTATCTCCATCAGGCTTCAACTCTTACACAAATTAATCATTATTTGGCTGTGATGTTTAAAACATATTTTTTCAGCATGTAAATAAACTAGACTTAATTAGGAGCAATAGCCCAAAACAGAATAATGGAATTATTCCTCTGTCTCACATACATTTATCACAGGAACTGTTTTTTCAATATCTGTTTTGGTGGGAATTACATGATTAAAACTACCTTTTATCAATTACTTGTTTAATTTTTAAAGTTTATTTTTATATTCCCAAAATAATCTTTTGGCATTTATATTGAAAAGACATATAGTGACCATGATATCAGTAATTTTTTGAACATTCCCAGAACCTGTTTCTTTGAATCATATCTGTATATTCCTTACAACATGCTATGTATTTACATACTGGGAGCTTCCTTACTGTTATTTAGTTCAATATGTCTCTGATGCAAGAAAGATCACACAGATTTGCTGGAGGTCAATTGATTGTTGAAACTAGTTTTTTTATTCACTTCCAATGCATCGCTTTCTAATGAGACAGCCCATCGGAGCAGTCATGTTGACAGTAAGAGTAATAGCTTTACAAAAACAGTAACCTGTTGTCACATAATACTATATTGAAAAATGAACACATTGGTTTGGGGCACATCTTTTTATTGAGCGAATAGAACCCATGATGGAAGATATGGATGAGAGAAATGCTTTCCTAATCGCTAATGCTTGGATAAAAGTGCCCAATTAATCTCTGTCTCTTGGAAATGACACAGTGGAATTAGCCCTCTGGAAACAGGGAAGCTGACAAAGTTAACACAAAACTTAGTTATTAGTGTTCTGCAGCTCTGTAGATCAGCTCAACAATTTTACTTATTTTCAGTTGTACTGAGAAATTCTAAAGCATGCATTTTTATGCAGGGTTAACAGAAAGCAAAACCAAATAAGGCTTGTTGACACACGTTTCTGTTGAAATCTTTAAAAAAAATATCAAAAGCAGCTTGCAATGAATGGGGGGGGGAGTAAGAGACAGTGAAGTACTGATTAAAACACACATTTTTTTCTTTATGAGAAAAAGGTCTTATGGTAATCGATTTATAGCCAATATAGCAAAGAAAAAAGAAATCTGCTCCTTATTATTTTATTCCAATCTGCCATTTCCTATGATTGGTTCTGGTTTAAAAAATGATAGAAAGAAGATGTATTGAACTGAATGGAACTGAGTTCCATCTGGATTAGCTTATCATTGATGTGGGGGATGAGGTTTTAAATGGAGAAATTGTAGAACATTTTTAAATGGAGAAATTATAAAAGTGATCCATCAAGAAAACCTAGCTGAAGCTGCATCTGTCCAAAGTAGACTGCAACTATTATTTCACAATTAGGATACATGGATTCTTTTTAGCTCTTTTTTGGTGACCAAACCTAAATGATTATTAACAGAGTTCATTATGTGAATATTCAGATAGCAGCTGTTCTGAATTTATTTATTTATTTCTGTTCAATTGTGTCCAATTCTCAGAGACTGCCAGGATAATTCTCTGCAGTTTTGGCAAGGTTTTTCAGAAGTGGTTTAACATTGCCTCCTTTTTAGGGCTGAGAAAAAGTGACTGGCCCAAGGTCACTAAGTTGGTTTTGTGCCTAAGGTAAGATGAGACTGCTAGTCTCCCAGTTTCTAGACCAGAGCTATCAAACTCCAGGCCTATGGGCTGGATGCATCACACGCTGGCCACGCTCATACCAATTCTAGTAAAGGGGGGGGGGGAGTCCCAATAAATCACATGACATTGCCCTGATGATGTGAATTTGACACCTCTGTTCCAGACTGATGCCTTAACCTCTAGCAGTAACTGTACTTATATGGAGTCTAGAGAGTTGTATATAAAGATGTGAAATATTTAATTTATTCATAGTTTACATTTGTTGAACTGATACACAACTAGAATGAAGTTAACCTTTAATTTGCGTATTTCTGCCATATAGCAGTTTTTCTTTGAAAAACATGCATCTGTTTCCAAATTCATATTAGGTTGGATGCATTTGTAATCTCAAAAAGAAAAGTTCTTAAATTTCAAAAAGAAAAGATGTGCAGGTTAAAACAGAAATTGAATAATGAATGAATGAATGAATTCTTTATTGGCCAAGTGTAATTAGATTTGTCTTGGTGCATATGCTCTCAGTGTACATAAAAGAAAAGATACATTCATCAAAAATCATAAGGTACAATACTTAATATAGTCATAGGGTACAAATAGGCAATCAAATCATACTAGGAAACAGTCAATATAAATTGAAAGGATACAAGCAACAAAGTTACCATCATGCAGGCACAAGTGGGAGGGATGAGTGATAGGAGTGATGAGAAGATTGATAGTCATGTGAACCTAGAAAAAAGAAATCAAAGGAATAGAAGGGAACGGGAGAAAAAAAATAACCTTATTTTCAAGCTGATATATGTATATTGCTGTCTGTCAACTTCTACAGAAGCATAGACAAGACAAATGACATGCATTTAATACCTTCCCACCTCAGTGCTATTTGGTAAACAGGACTACTAATTAAATGCTGTAACTAACTATTCAGTGTAACCAAAAGCAGAAGAAGATTAAAGGAAAGGGAAAAATCTCATGCTACGGTATATGCTTCTGCCAATTTGTTTTAATGATCAAGCTCACAAAATACTCACTTTGAAAATTTTCTTTAATGAGCATCTTCGTGTTTTGTTTGTATGTGTCTCTCTTTTATACCTCAAAATAGTATTATTGTTTTAAGTTCCCTTGGTGTTTCACGCACAAAACACCAATTTGCTGCTTCTTGTTTCTTGTTTTGCTTTTGATTTCTTAAATGCAGAAAAGGCCTTTGACAATTCGAATTGGGCTTTTTTGTTCAAAGTTTTGGAAAATATGAACTTTGGAGAGAACTTTATAAAATTAGTAAGACTGATTTACACTTCACAGTAAGCACAAATAATTATTAATGGAGATCTAATAAGGCCTTGTGAGATGTTGTAAGAAAAAGTACAAGACAAGGTTGCCCACTGCCTCCTCTCTTGTTTATTTTGCTTCTTGAAATACTAAATAGTGATATCAGTCAAGATGACAGGATTGTGGGAGTAAAGATTAAAAAAGAAACTTGTAGTTAAGAGCTTCTATATGACTTGAAGTTGGTTTTGCAAGATCATTTAAAGGAAATTTAAATATTAATGTGTTGCCAATAGATGGCAGTACTGATATATTAGAAGCTCTGATGTATTCTTCAGAATCTGTTCTTTCACTTCCATTAGCAGGAAGCTTCTGTGAGAAAAGGTTGTAATTGTTATTGTTTATGAAACAGAAGCTTGCAGTAAGTACTTTACAGTGTGCTTAAGCAAAAATGTGGGTCGCAGTATTGATGTCCTTTAATATCAGCAGGTTTGGTGGGAGACAGGTTCCTTGCATGTTGATGGCAGAGATGAAAGCTTGAAAAATTGAAATTTTCCAGCAATTGTCTTCACGCTGCAAGAATGAAAATGGGGAATTTCTTCACAGCATCATGACAGCTGAAAAAAATGGGCTTATTATTATGACACAGAAATGAAACATCAGTCCATGGAATATTATTATAAAACTGCACCTGCAAAAAAAATTGAAAAAAATCCAGAGTTCATCAGGTAAACTCATGGTTATAGGTTTATTTGTTTGTTGAGAATGAGGATATAGTGTTGTTCACATGGCTTTCCTTGACCTGTATCACTATTAACTTAAAACACACTATTGCAATACTGAAAAGATTGAAAAAATATGATTAAGCAGGGTTCAAAGGCATGAAAAGGAAGTTGTGTTTGTATAGGATAGTGCTACTTAAGAGACCATTGCAAAGTTGGATCTAACCATCTTATCCAATGTGCCTCACAATCCAAACCTGGTATCAGTTTCCACTTTCATGGGCATCTGTTAAAGTTAAATCAAGAAGTAGAAAGAACTATCAAATTGAATTCAATTTGAGAAAACATTTGATCAAGAAAGAAAGCCATTTTCATATAGAATATAGAAAGAAGTATTGCAATGTGAGTAGATTCATAGCCTGAACCAGGTAGTTTTGATTTTGTTAACATAATATCTTGCCATGTACTATAAATTCAACCCATCTTTTCTTGGAAATAAACTTCATTAAAATTTATGTATGAGTAGGTATTGGGTATCAACCTTAAATAGATATTTAAAATATCTTTTTCAACACTATTAATTAAATGTGTACATCGCCTGGATCCTATGGATGGTTCCCAAAATGCTTCTGTATAAATACAGAAAAATACAGTAAAATGATAAAGAAGAAAGGAACAAAAGGTGCCAAATGATGTACAGGTATTCCTTGACTTACAACAGTTCATTTAGTGACCATTAAAAGTTACAATGGCACTGAAAAAAGTCACTTATGACAATATTCACATTTACAACTGTTGCAGCATCCTCATGGTCATGTGATCAAAATTCAGATGCTTGGCAACTGACTCATATTTATGACAATGTCCTGAGGTCATGTGATCACTTTTTGTGACCTTCTGACAAGCAAAGTCAATGGGGAAGCCAGATTCATTTAATACGTGTGTTATTAACTTAACAACTGCAGTGAGTCATTTAACTAACTTTTATTAGATTTTTATTTTTAAAAATACTGTACATCAATATCAATATATGAACAGGGTGGCGTCTGGGTATAATTAATTTTGATACTGAGAGCAACAACAACAACAACAACAACAACAATTATCATCATCATCATCAGAAAAGCAGGCATCAGAGGACTTTTGCAAATGAAGCAGACAGTCAAAGAAGAGAAGCATTCTTTGGCAAATTATATGAAAGACAGTGTTGAACCAGCTTTGATGGAGGTCTACAATAGGAAGCTGCTCAAAGTGCAGCAAACCAAGAATCAATACAGGAAAAAGAGATGCAAACTCAGGCTGACAGCTGGTGTAACAAAGCACTGCGTGGACAGTTTCTTGAAAAGATCCAAGGAAAAGTAGATAAGGAGAAGACCTGGTTATGGCTGACCAATGGAACATTGAAGAAAGAGACAGAAGGCCTGATTCTTGCAGCCCAAGAACAAGCCATCAGAACAAATGCAATCAAAGCCAGAATAGAAAAATCTTCTGATGACCCCAAATGCAGACTGCAAAGAAGCTGATGAAACCATCAATCACATACTGAGCTGTTGCAAGACTGACTACAAACAACGTCACAACACAGTCACTCAGATGGTCCACTGGAACTTGTGTCACAACTACCATTTCTCTGTAGCAAAGAACTAGTGGGATCATAAGCCTGAAAAAGTGGTTGAAAATGAGCATGTGGGACTTCTGAATACAGACTGACAAAGTTTTGGAACACAATACCCCAGATATCATGATTGTGGAGAAGAAAAAAGTGTGGATCATTGCAATATGATTGTGTGGATCATTGCAATGTATAGCAATATACATTGCTATACCTGGTGACAGCAGAATCAACAAGAAACAACTTGAAAAAATCACCAGATATCAGGAGTTGAAAATTGAACTGCAGAGACTCTGGCATAAACCAGTGCAGGTTGTTCCAGTGGTACTTGGCTCACTGGGTGCTGTGCCTAAAGACCTAGGCAAGCACTTAAAAACAATTGATGCTGACAAAATCACCATTGGTCAGCTGCAGAAAGTCACCTGATTGGGATCTCCTTGCATAATCCGCCAATACATTGCACAATCCTAAACACTTGGTAAGTGTTCGACTAGTGATTTGTGATATGAAACCCAGCATGGTTATCTTGTTTGCTGTGTACACTGTCTTTTTTGTGTATATAATAATAATAATAATAATAATAATAATAATAATAATAATAATAATTACATTAATCAAATTTACATCATCCTAGTATACATGATTACTTTAGAGTAGTTATTCAATATTTCAATGTTCCATTTTAATGGCAATATTATTAAACATACATAGTCATACCATCATTCATCTATTCTAACTTCTAGTCAGGCCATCATTACTAATCCAAGTGTTAATACACATGTTTATATCAAGACATATTCCTTCATTATTTGGTTGTCCAAAGTCACAATATGCCATTCTAGTACCAGTCATCCTTTTATTTAAACGTACCTTATAATATCATCTTTCAACCTCCAATCTTTCCATCTAACTGTTGCTTTATATAAAGTGTGTATTCTTATTTCTATCTCTATTCTAGTTTTTAATCAGGCAATTATTATAGTAGAAAAAAGGGGAAAAATAATTCCTTTCTATCATGTTCCTCTTCATGTTTCCTCTTTCAAATTCCTGGGAGCGTATTTCAGCCAGGACTTCACCTGGAAAAATAACAAGTTCCAGGTGGTTAGAAAGGCTCAACAGAGAATCCATTCCCTGAGGGTCTTGCAATAAATCAGGTGGTACAACAGCTGAGATTTCCTTTTACTGGTCTGCAATAGAAAGCATCCTCACATATTGTGTCATGGTATGGTATACTGGCTTAACAGCCATGGACAGAAAGGCACTACAGTGGGTGATGAGTACAGCACAAAAAATAATGGGCTTCCCCCTAACCCCACTGGATGAAATTGCCAGTGCACTGTTTCAGCAGAGTGAGAAAAATCCTGAGAGATGATTTATACCTGGAATATATATTGTATGTGTATGTATATGAAAATGTGCGCCTAGTTCTATTACTTACTTGGGTTTAGGATTTTCTTTTTTTATTGAGATGTGTTCTGTGTTTTGTGAAATGTATTCTGTATTTTGTGTGGGCTGCACCAATGGAGGCTCATTCAATTTCATTGTAAACATGTTATGCATTGACAATAAAGGTTTGAACTTGAACTTGAACAATCCATCATCTCTTGTCCATTGTAATACTTCAATTCTTATTCACTTTTTAGCTTGCCTCCCATACTCCTCTCTTGGATCTTTATCTCTATCAGCATCTGTGTCTTCACTATTCAGTCTGAATATTTCTCCCATCTCTATCCTCCTAAACTGCCAGGACTCCAAAATGCCCACCCAAACCCCTATCTCTCTTTCAAAAGTTTCTTCCAGGTTATCTGATTCCATTTTTAAATCTCTTAAAGTACTTTTCCCTTGGTTTATTTCATCAGTCATTATTATCTTTATTGTCTTCTCCTTCTCATCTTCTTGTTTTCTTTGCTGGTTTGTCTATTCTATCTTTTCCTCCATTCTTTCTGCTGTCTCCTCTTTCCTGGACTGTTTGATCTTCATTCATTATCAGTTGTAGCATATTTTATATTTTCCCATTTATGCCTTGCATTAGGTTCTTTATCTCTCTGTGATTCTTTGTCATAGTATCCCTAATGCTTTGCAACATCAACACCATTTCTCTTGAAATCTCACTCATTTCCCTCTGATAGAGAGCATCTTGCCTTATTTTAATAAGTATCACTCTCACTTAAGTCCAAAAACAATATATTCAAATCCAATGTTGCTCCTCAGAAAGTTCAATAGTCATAGTTCTTTACATCTCAGGATTATTAATTAGTTCCATTTAAGTAGTCCAGGCAGCTTCTACAAATCAAAAGTCACTTTACTTTATTTAAGAGTCTTCCTTATTCTCACAATAGAGTCTCCAGAAATCATAAAGTAGATAGTTATAGGACAGTTATCAAAAATTTTCCAAGACCTGTAGGGGTATATTTTCCATCCACCAGTAGATGGTGATCTCAGCTTAGATTTCAGCATTGTTTCAAGTCTGATAAATTTATTAATCCAAATTTAGTTAAATTTTTAGAAGTAAAGTTGGCTGTTCAAGTAGATTCAAGTAAACAGTTACAGCATTTTATAATGCCTTTCCAAAACAATGCCTACCCAGTTTAAAAATCCAATTTTCTATGTTTTAAAAAGTCTTTATCTTTGTCCCCTTAGTTCCTTTCTTTTGGCTCTTGGACTTTTCTCTCTATGATTATTCGCTGCTTTAAGAAGTAGTTCTAAGAGTCTCCTTTCCTGGATTTTCCTTTATTTTCCGTTTAAGCTTAGGGTCTAAATAAAAAGGAATCTTCTCACCCAGCTTCAATAACTGCTCATCTGTACTGCTCCTGCACATTTCTTTGTTGTCTTAGCTGTCCCAGCTTCATGGCAGCCATAATGACTGCTTTTCCTCATCATGGATGGGAGGGAAGAAACCCTGGGTCCAGCAGGAGAATTGTTGCTCTCTGCAACCTGCAGAGTGCCCCTCTTTTCTTTATCACCCCTACATAGTAGCTTTAAATCCTTTTGGAGCCCTCCATTGGGGAGAACTTGGCATGGGAGCATGGAGACCCACTCCTCACATCTGATCTCACTGTGACATTAGCCAGAAGTCTCAATTATGGTAAAAAGTTGAGGACTACCTGTATCCATATGATTCAAAAGATCTTCAAAGGCACATAACAGATAATCAGAGTTGGAAGGTACCTTGTAGGTCATCTAGACCAACCCCCAGCCCAAGCAGGAGAGCCTACGCCATTTCTGGCAAATGGCAGTCCAATCTCTTCTTGAAAGTCTCAAGTAATGATGCTCCCACAACTTCCAAGGACAAGGTGTTCCATCGGCTGATTGTTCTCACTGTCAGAAAGTTTTTCCTTATTTCCAGGTTAAATCTCTCCTTGTTCAGTTTCCATCCATTGTTCCTTGTCTTGCCTACGGGTGCTTTAGAAAATAGCTTGACCACTTCCTCTCTGTGGCAGCCTCTCAAAGATTGGAACACATCTGTCATGTCTCCCCTGGTCTTTCTCTTCACTAGACTAGCCATGCCCAGTTCCTGTAACCGTTCTTCATATGTTTTAGTCTCTAGTCATCTAATCATTCTGGTTGCTCTTGTCTGTACTTTTTCTAGAGTTTCAACATCTTTTTTATAGTGTGATGGTCAAAACTGGATGCAGTACTCTAAGTGTGGTCTTACTAAGGCTGTATAGAGTGGTATTAGTACTTTACTTGATCTTGATTGTATCCCTCTGTTAAAGCAACTTAGGGTTGCATTAGCTTTTTTGGTTACTGCTGCAAACTGCTGGCTCATATTTAACTGGATGTCCACTAAGACTCCAAGATCCCACTCACAGTTACTGCTATTAAGTCTGGTTTCACACAGTCTATATGTGTACTTTGGGTTTTTCTTGCCTAACTATAGGACTTTACTTTTTTCTACGTTGAATTTCATTTTGTTAAATATGGCCCAGTGATCTAGTCTGTCAAGATCCATCAAGATCTTGAGCCTATCTTCTTGGGTATTAGCTTTTCCTGCCAGTTTAGTATCATCTGCAAATTTGGTAGGTTCCCCTTCTATTCCCTCATCTTAGTTGTTAATGAGGATATTGAAGAGTACTGGGCCTAAGATGGAAACTTGTGGCACCCCACTGCTTACTTCCCTCCATGTAGACTTAGACCCATTAAGGACTACTCATTTGTCAGCCAGTTGTGAATCCATCTGGTGGTGGTTACCTATTTATCTATCCCACTTTTTTCCAGCTTACCAGGTAAGCTAGAACCTTACTTAGGTTGTGGTCTACTTTGCCAAATACCTTGATGAAAACTAAGTATATTATGTCCACAGGTCCTTCAAAACACCAGTAAGGATGAAATCATCTATATCTCAGGGACAACCTCATTCCAAAGGGCAGGTGCTTGAACAAAGAAGGTACACTTCTGATGTTCAAAAAGAATGGTACTATTTAATGAAAATCACCTGCAGTATGCCAAGTCTGTGGATTAAAGAGTAACAATCAATACTTGAATTGCACCAGAAACAAACTGGTAATCAGTACAATGCAATGTTGTAATTAAAAAACTGGGTTTTTGTATGAGTGTGTGAGAGGTGTTCACATGTATATTTTGAAGTAACCACTTATTTGGTATAAATCTGATATCGTGCTTTGCAAACATAAAGGATCAAACCACATATTTCAATTTTGCTTGTATCTTTAAAAAAAGTAAAGAAAATATAAATAAACCTTCATCAATGAACTGACAATCACTGTGGATTACAATTTTGTTTAAAAAGGGCTTAACAACTGTCCATTTACAGAAACAAGTTTGGAATAACAACAACTGACTATTGATTTTAACTGTTTTATTATGTAATAAGCACTATGCTCAAATTTATAGCCTTTGCACTCCCTTTCAGAATTACTTAGAATGAAGTTTTAATATGTGGATTTTAGTCCAGTATTTTTTAGCATCCGCACAAGTCCACCACATATGGTAATATGAGCCAGGTGTCTGATGACATTTCCAACATTTTTCAGATTTAACATTCTCGCTATTCTTGTCGAGGGAAAATGCCACCTGTAAAACATCTTACACAAATTTTCTTTAAATGCTGTTGACATTGCCATTTTATAATTTTGAGACCACAATTTTTGCCATTTCTGTAAATTAATCCCATCTCCAAAATTCTTCCCCCTTGCAATCATAGTTTCTTTAACTTGTTCTTCTTCTAATTTAATTTCTAGTAAATATCCATATAATCTTTTAATCACCTTTTCATCAGTACCTGTCAAAATCTTATCCAAATCAGTCAATTTATTATAAAAACCTTCTGTTTTAAAATCTTTGTCATACCTTGATTGTATTTGCGCATATGAAAATCAATTCATCTTTATACTTTGTTCCTCTAGTTTTTGCATAGATTTAAGTTCACCTTTTTCATTAAAAATTTCCACATATCTAACTGTTTGTTCCTTCTTGCATGTTATAGGATAGGAAAATGCTTCAGTAGTTGATAACCAGACAGGAATTTTCAAATAACATTATCTTTTAGTCTTCTCCCAATTTAACCATAGAGACTCCCATAGATGATATCTTCTAAAATAACACTGTGCTTTAGTTCCCTTGTACCATAAAAAAGCATGCCACCCCAACAACAGATCATGTCCTTCTAATGCCAACAATGTAGTATTTCTTAATGTTATCCATTCCTTAGCCCATATCAAGTTTGTAGCTTGGTAGTACAACTCCCAATTAGGCAAACCAAATTCTTCTCTAGTTCTAGCATCTTGTAAGAGTTTTAACTTTATTCTCGCTTTCTTACCTTGCCATATATATTTCAACACAATTTTATTTAAGTCTTCAAAATAGTCCTTTCCAAGCCTAATTGGTATTGTTTGAAACAAATATAAAATTCTGGTAAAATATTCATTTTGATTTTGACACGTGGTTGGAAAAAATGACAAAAAAACATGTAGAGATAACAAAGAGAAACACGTAGAGATAACAACCAGATATATTTTTATTGGGAATTTTACCGGATACATACAGCAAAGATTTAAAATATTTGATTGTAAATGCATTAATAGTGGCTAGGATTGTATTTGCTAAAAATTGGAAAAATGAGAAAATACCATCGCAGGAGGAAATTATTAAGAAAATATTGGAATGTGCTGAAATGAGTAGATTGACATTTGAAATTAGAGAACAAGAAGATAAACAATTTTACAAAATTTGGGACCTTTTCTGTCAATGGTTAGATAACAAAATACAATAATAGAATATATAGAATTTTA
>BLBF01000022.1:26900487-26958481 GCA_015471245.1 Laticauda colubrina | reverse complement strand
TATATATATATATATATATATATATATATATATATATATATATATATATATATATATATATATATAAAACTATAAACCAAGAATACCAATAATACATTTAGGGTAAGTGCGCTTGAGATTGTGATTTTATTTTATTTCAAAATGACAGGGTTAGTTCAGTGTAATACTTGTTTTACAGCTGTCTTTCGCAGTACTCTTTTCAAACTTGGATACTGTCCTCTTTGTAAAAATATTGCCAGTCTACATGGACAGATAACCTATCTATAATGTCTAATCAGTGCTATCCAAGAAGAAATTGGGTGCCCAATCCAGCCATCTATTGAGCTGCCATGCTACCAGCCCCCACAACCACAAAGATCCTACAGGAAAAGGGAAGTATGGACAACCATGGGATCTGGCAGGGTGAGAGCTGTGGACCATAAATGCAAAACTTTTACTGTTTCCCAGCATAACAGATAAAGTGCCCTTACTGACCTTAATAGGGACACTAAAATGACAGGTCAAGGTAGCTGTGATAATGATAATTCAAGTAAGCTGGGGATATGGTCGTAGAAGAAGAACTTACTTTGGAAAGGAGAAAGTGTGAATCAGGTATTATGCACCAGTCACACAAGAACAGCAAGGCATCCAAAAAGAGAAGCCACCTTCTGGTTGGGGACTCAATTGTAAGGGATGTAAATTTAGGAAAGGATACTGAGGTTTTGAAAGAAGTCAGGTGTCTACCAGGTGCTACTGCCAGCAGAGACAAGAAGCGTATTCTTAAGATAGTCAAGAATGCCAGCAAGGACTGTGATGTTGATGCTATTATACATCTTGGTACAAATGATCTGTCCCAGAAAGATGTACTTTCTGTTCAGAAAGACTTCCAGAGCTTGCAGTATGAACTTAGTAATATGGGTCGTAGGGTTATCTTTTCAGAGGTTCTACCAGTATACAAGGAACAAAAAAGGAAAGGACAGCATGTAGCAGAGTTTAATGTGTGGCTAAAGGAGTGGTGTAAAAAGGAAGGCTTTGGTTTTATTAGTCATGATGTCTGAAGCTGGTCCAATGAAAAATTGTACAAAAGAGATGGTTTGCATCCATCAAAGAAAGGGACTGAGTAACTTGGCATTAAATTCACAGATTTCCTGGATAAACATTTAAACTGAACAGCAGGGACAGAGAATTAATGGATTTAGAACATTTCTGTCCCCAGCAACCTAAAACTAATAAGGATACCAGTGCATGCAAAATAGGTAAAATTATCAAACTTGATGCCAACCAAAACCAAGCATTTAGTAGTGAGTGCTATACCAGGTCCATTAATCAAACAGGTGGCAAGAAAGTAGGGGCAGGCAGGCACAACACAGGTTATAGAGACAGTAAACACAGTGTTGACATAAAGGTCTCAAGTGCCTATATCCAAATGCACAAAGTCTAGGGAACAAAGAGGGTGAACTTGAACTACGAATACATGAAGGTAAATATGACATAGTTGGAATAACAGAAACTTGGTGGGATGAAACCCATGACTGAAAATACTGGTAGAAAGATACAAACTATTCAAAAAAAAAACCAGATCCCATAAAAAAGGAGGTGGAGTTGCACTGTATGTAAAGGACCACTATATTGCTACAGAAATGCATGAAACCAAAGATGAAAACCTCCTAGAATGCATACGGGTCAATATAAAAGAAAAAAAGAATGACATGGCCATAGGTGTATATTATAGGCTACCCAATCAAGCAGAAAAAAATAGATGTCCTTTTTACAGCCAACTAAGAAACATATGCAGGAAACACACAACAACAATAATGGGAGATTTCAATTATCCTGATATCAATTGGAAAACTCATTCTGCACCAAGTGAGAAATCAAATAAGTTCCTAACCAACCTAGCTGACAACTTTGTTGTCCAAAAGGTAGAGGGTGAAACTAGGGGGACAGCCATACTGGACTTAATTCTTACAAACAGAGAAGAAGTGATAGAGGGAGTTGAAACTGCAGGAACCTTGGGTGAGAGTTACCATGTCATACTAGAATTCAACATAACACAAACACAAGCAACAGAACATAATGACACCAGAGTCTTGGATTTTAAAAGAGCTGATTTCAGTAAGCTCAGAAAGAACTTGGGAAAAATTCCATGGCTGAAAATTCTAAAGGAGAAAACAAGAATATTGGGAAACTCTAAAAAGTATGATCATAGAAGCCCAGACCAGCACAATACCACTGAGAAAGAAAAACAAGAAATCCAAGAAGAAACCAGCATGGCTGCACAAAGATCTCTCTGGCAAATTGAAAGAAAAAAAGGACAAGTACAAAAAATGGAAAGGACATAAGCCAGCATATCAGCAGATAGCCAGAATCTGCAAAGATGAAGTCAGGATAGCAAAGGCTCAGGACGATCAAAGACTTGCAACAAAGATAATAAAAAAAAGTTTCTTCCAAGATATAAATAACAATGAAAAAATCAAGGAAACATTCAGTCCACCAAAAAGAGAAGACGGCAAGGAAGTAACAGGCAACAGAGAGAAAGCAGAACTGATTAACTCATTCTTTGCATCCATCTTCATGCACAAAGAAACTATAGCTCAACCCATCAAAAACATAACTGTAAAAGACAGACCAGAGATAAAAGTTAAAATAAGCAAAAGATAGTAAGAGAACACCTGCCTGATCTTGATGGAAACCGGGGCCTGATGGATTACATCCCAGAGTTTTAAAAGAGCTGGCAGAGGTCATCTCAGAACCACTGCACCATATCTTTCAAAAATCCTGGAGCACCAGGGAACTACTAGAGGACTGGAAAAGAGCTGATGTGGTTCCCATCTTCAAAAAAGGAAAAAAAAAACAGACCCAGGAAACTATAGACCAATCAGCCTAACATCAATACCTGGGAAGATATTGGAAAAGATAATAAAAAACAGATCTGCCAACATCTAGAAACAAGTAAAGTAATAACTAGCACTCAGCACGGGTTTGTTAAGAACAGATCATGCCAAACTAATCTTATTTCATTCTTCAACAAAGTGACTAAATAGTTGACCAGCAAAATACTGTGGACATAATATATTTAGATTTCAGCAAAGCATTCGACAAAGTAGACCACAACCTAATTCTTAGTTGGCTAGAAAAAAGTGGAATAAATAGCACCACCACTAGATGGACTTGCAACTGGCTGGCAAACCATACTCAACAAGTGGTCCTTAATGGGTCTATGTCTACATGGAGGGAAGTAAGCTGTGGGGTGCCACAAGGTTCCATCTTAGGCCCAGTACTCTGAGGGAATAGAAGAGGAACTTACCAAATTTACAGATAATACCAAGCTGGCAGGAATAGCTAACACCCAAGAAGACAGATGGATCTTGACAGACTAGAACACTGGGCTGTATTTAACAAAGTGAAATTCAATGTAGAGAAAAGTAAAGTCCTACACTTAGGCAAGAAAAACCAAAAGTACACATATAGACTGGGTGAAACCAGGCTAAATAGCAGGAACTGGGAGAGGGATCTTGGAGCTTAGTGGACAACCAGCTAAATATGAGCCAGCAGTTTGCAGTAGCAGCCAAAAAAGGTCATGCAATCCTAAATAAGCATTAACAGAGGGATATAATGAAAATCAAGGGAAGACATGATAGCCATCTTCCAATATTTGAGGGGCTGCCACAGGGAGGAAGGGGTCAAGCTATTTTCTAAAGTGCCAGTAGGCCAGAGAAGGAATAATGGATGGAAACTGAACAAGGAGAGATTTAACCTGGAAATAAGGAAAAACTTTCTGACAGTGAGAACAATCAACTAATGGAATAGCTTGCCCTCAGAAGTTGTGGGAGCGCCATCACTTGAGACTTTCAAGAAGAGATTGGACTGCCATTTGTCAGAAATGGTGTAGGGTCTCCTGCTTGTGCAGGGGGTTGGACTAGATGACCTACAAGGACCCTTCCAACTCTGATTATCTGTTATCTGTTATTCTATTCTATAACATTACAGCAAGATTATCAGCCTGTAGCTGTGGATAAAACAGGAAGTAGTGGGATACCTACTGCACTGACATTTCAAGGATTTGATGATTCAGTAAAACTCATGTATGTGAGGTCAAGTGGCAAGGTTAGAAATCTGTGAGTGGCTTTTATTGAAGTGATTGGTATGAGTGAGCCACTCCACAGTGAAGACTGTGAGGTCATCAGCATTATAATACTTAGACTGTCTTCCTCAGCCACATGCTTTTTGTGAAGCCTTCTTGTGGTTTATGGGGAATTACCTTATGGAAAAGGCACTAACCTTTAGTGACTGAAAGATGGAATTGGGAGACAACTGGAGCCAATGTTTCAGGGAAAGTTTTATACATATTAATATTAATGACCTCATTTGAAATGAAATTTGTGTAAGTAAAGCTCTGAGGCTCTGAAAGTCTCTGAAGCAGTAGGAAGATCAAATAGTCAGGAATACAAGAAAAGTACAGGACTGGCAATTGGCAAAAAAAGAAGAAACTAGCAACACTTTTTTAAGGTGACAGGTTCAGCCGGGACTGTTCAAACAAAACTCTCAGAAGGTGCCAAAGGCAAATAAGGTTATTTTGCAGCAGCAATTTACAAATACTACCAACTCCACAATGAAGGAGGTTGAAGCATCCCTCACTAGAATTTGGAATCCAAGCAAAGAAAGCATATAATATATAAGATTCCTTTGCACCTATCTATCACAAGACATAGAGATGGCATCCATTGATGATTTGGAGTGCTGGGCAGCCAAAAGAGTCATGTGGGTGGAGTGAATTCCACAGAGTAGACAATGTTGTATTCCTCCATTACTCCCTGGAATCTGAATTGCTTACATCGCTGTAGTTTTCAGCTTTGGGACCTCAGCTTAGATTGCAGACTGATTTTATTCATTAAACAAGACTCAATTTGTTTTTTAAACATGAAAGAGTATTATTTGGTATGTCTGGAGCAGGATAAAATTCTTATTCTTATCACAGATTGAATGATTGGTCCCAAATGTATATTATTGCTGATAAGCAGGAAGGGGAATATTGTGTTTGAAGTGTGAATGTCTCTTAATTGCTGATGTGAATAATTTACTGTGTTTTAGTAGGATTAGGGCAATGGTTCTCATATCTACAAGTCTGTTAAAGTTAGGAGAGGATTTTGTCAAGAATATTGCTTTTGAAGCCAAACACATTTTCTTGGGAGTGGCTTGACTAACGTTACTTTACTATGAACTGTGGTTAGAATGCAGCACAGCAGGCTACTTCTGCTGGCTACTGGCTGCCAGCAATTTGGCAGTTTGAGTCTCACTGGCTCAAGGTGACTCAACCTTCCATCCTTCCAAGGTCCGTAAAATGAGGACCCAGATTGTTGGGGGCAATATGCTGACTCTGTAAACTGCTTAGAGATGGCTGTACAGCACTGTGAAGCAGGATGTGTGTCTAAGTGCCGTTGCTATTGCTACTGCTTAGAACAAGAAGTCATAGTTATCACCACTGTGTCAGACCCCTTCTATCAACTTCTAATCTAACTTTCTTTGTGCATACAGTGCCACAGTTATTCAAAAGGCTGTTGGCTGCAGTGATCCAATAAGTGAGTGCTTATAATAATTTCTGCTCCTCAAATGTGAGCCTGCCCATTCCTTCTCCATCGGAGTCATATTATTTCAATTCTGAAAGACTGATGCAACTTTCTTCTGTTCCAAATTCCCTCTGCCAGCTTCTCCTGACTGCCTTTCTCTGTGCCCACAGTGCCACCTGCTCTTCAAATGCCACCTTGCCAACATTTCTGGCTGCCAAGTGTTCTCCACCTGGGCACCTTATTTCAACTCTGATAAACTACTTCTCCCAATGTCATTGTGGCCAAGATCCAAAGTCTGCCAGCCTGTTTGAACAGCTGGCATTTATCTGCATTTTGCCAGTATTGTTACTGGGCAATAAGTTCTCTCAAGACAATCCTTCAAATCACAATTGCTGAATACTGCCAGCAAGGCACAATCATGAAGTTGAAGTTTAAATTACACTACAACATTACCATAAAAAGTTATACTGGTCAAACGTAAACCAAGCATGCCCATTGGAACATCCCAAAAAATAAATTGTTAAAGAATGATAGAAAATACTCATTTTATTTTTAAAATCTTGATTTGGGGAACTCTAACAAGTGAATCTTCCCAATGAGCAATTTAAAGTGTTGCCAGTCTGCTTATCCAAGTCATTAATTTTAGGGTGCCAGTTCAGGATCGGCTTGGGATACTTTTAAATCACAACCAACAAGAACTGAATGGCAAATATCTGTGAATGGGTAGGAATTACTGAGCATTTGCTAATCCACTAGCAATTTGCTAATTGTTTTATTGGTTAGTGGCCAACTTCTTTGTTGTCTCTCCAAAAGTGTATTGCTAAACAAGGTTAGATGTGGTATGATAGAAAAGCCAAAGTTGATTTGGGTATCATCTACTTTCCTAGATTCTCAGATACTTTTAACTTTTTTATATCTTGGGTTTCACTTCTATATTGGTCCTGCCAACACCAGTGGATATTTAGCCCTGCCCTCGGGATTCTGAGCAGATCAAGTCATGTGAGCTGGGGGGGGGGGGGAATGTTCACATGACATGATTAGGACAGGTTGAAATCTCTCCCTATGACAATGATTGAAAGTGTACCATGCTTTCACTAGCAGGCTGCTTTTACATTAACTGCTTTTCAAATCTGCAGGTTTGGAAGGGGAAAGGAGGCAAATTATAAACATTATTTTTCTCTTATTTTTTTAATTATCTCTATCATTTTGCATCCTACTTCGCCAGACTGCTTCTACTGCTTTGGCTAATTCATATATAGTAGTACATTGGCAGCAAGCAATATTACTAATAGCATGAAGGGGTTCGTTGAAGGGTCTAAGCTTGCCCAGAAGCTATACTACTCACCTAGCATCCCAGAAATTAGGTGGTAGATTCCTATAGAAAACAAAGTTCTGACCCAGTAAGACAAATCAACTTATATTTTCTACACTCTTTCCCTGAAGAGATCACATGTGGTCAATGTTCCCTGTCCAACCTGGCACCTTACTGAGGACAATGATAAGGGAGTCATTCTTAGGAACGTCAATCTGTCATGCAACTATGCCAGCACTCTTAGCATATCAGAAAACCAGCAAGGAAGGGCAGCAAAGCACAATCTTATGGTATCCCAGAAAAACAAGAATAGTATTTATTTTTATTTATTTATTTAGTTTAATTTGTCAAACATGTAGAAGAAAACAAGTAGAAGTATGAACATAACATATAACATACTGTATAAGTATAAACAGGTATAAATATATACATAATAAATGAGTATGAATACATGGGAATAGTAGGACAGGGCTGGTAGGCACGCTGGTGCACTCATGCATGCCCCTTTACAGACTTCTTAGGAATGGAGTGAGGTCCACGGTAGACAGTTTAAGGTTAAAGTTTTGGGGGTTTGAGGATGTAATTACAGAGTCAGGTATTTTATGTTTTGTTTGTATGTTTGTTGTAAAAATTAAAAAAAATGAAAAAAAAACAGAGTCAGGTAGTGAGTTCCAGGCATTGACCACTCTGTTGCTTAAGTCATATTTTCTGCAATCGAGTTTGGAGCAGTTTACTTTGAGTTTGTATCTATTGTTTGCCCGGGTGTTATTGTGGTTGAAGTAGAAGTAGTCATTGACAGGTAGGACATTGTAACAGACAATTTTGTGTACTAAGCTTAGGTCAAACCATAGGCAGCGTAGTTCTAAGTTGTCTAAGTCCAAAATTTCAAGCCTGGTGGCATAAGGTATTCTAATGCGAGCTGAGGAATGAAGTACGCTTCTCATGAATTATCTCTGGACTTGTTCAATTGTATTAATGTCCATAGTGTGGATTCTAGGCAGATAAGCTGTATTTGAAAATTGGTCTGGAAAAGATTTTGTATATTCTGGTTTGCAGTTCAATGTTACTGGAGAAGAAGCTTCACAAAATTAGGTTAACAACTCTTAATGCCTTTTTGGCAATGCTATTACAGTGAGCTCTGGTGCTCAGATCTTTTGAAATGAGTACTCCTAGGTCCTTGACAAAGGGAGGGTAAAAGTAAAAAGTGAAGGTAAAAAGGTCCTTGACAGAGTGAGGGTATAAACTAGAAAGTAAGAACTTATTTTTGAAAATACAGCTGAAAGTTTGGATTTGAAAACCATTCAGAACATTTCAATTTTTAAGGGTGCAGCATTTGCTCAATCACTTTCTTAATACACTGTATTTTTATTGGGAAATGTAGAGGCTTCTTGTATGCTCCTACCCTGCTATATCTCCTCTAAAATGAGTTTCAGGATTGTTGAGGTATTCCCCATTAGGAGAATAAGTGCACTCAGGGAAACATAGTGAGAGTGGTGATGAATAACACACAAACAGCACACAGATACACTGAATAGTAAAATGTAAGTTTTACTTCCTGTAACAGGTAAACGAAGTCCAACAAACAGTCCAAATCATATGCGGTTAAAGCAGTTAGTATTCAAAATAATCAGTACAGGGATAATCCAAAAATGAAGTCCTTTTCTTTACCTATCATGAACAAAGTTCAGTAAATTGAGTTTGCAAATAGTTGCAAGACTCACAGCAATTCAAGATGAATGACGATCAGGCAAAAGGAAAAAGGAAATGCAAAAAAACCCAAACAAACCAGGTTTCTGGCTCCATCTTATGGCTGTTGGAGGAACCTCAACCAATCACAATTACAACATTCTCTTAAAGATACAACAGTATTAAATGACTATCCTGGTTTATATATTGCCAACTGTTAAGTGACTATCATTCCTAACAAGAATAATATTTTTGTAATATGCAATATGACCCTTGAATCAATCTGGCTAAAAATTGGGCAGGGTTAAATTCCTTCCAAGAATTACTACTTCTGGTATTATTGAATTTAATTATGACATATTTGATTCTTGAATTTTCAACATGAATCAAAACATATCTTATTAGCATACTCCAAAACTAAGTAAGAAAAAACATGACATAATTGCTTTCTCCAATTACAGAAAAAAGAAGTTAAGCCCCTGTCATACTGCACTAACAAATGGAAAGAGGATGTAAAACGGAGAAAAACACTTGCCATCCGTTGGTTAACGCGATGTTTCCGTTCTGTACTCACTGCCTCCATTTTGCTTCCTCTCTATCCGTCCAGCATCCATCTATTGACATTTCATCCGCTCAGAAGGTTTTGAGCTGCTCAAAACTTTTGAGCGGAAAATGTATCCAATGCATCCGTTCTGCATCCTCTAGGCATATGGGAGACATCCATTATGCATCCATTATGCATCTGCTATATCCACTAGGCATCCGCTGCGCATCCGTGCAACTCAAATCTGTTCCAGCGGTAAACAGATGCAGGGAGGAAGCGGAATGGACGCGCAGCATTAGTAGCACAGACGGAGAAAGGATGAAAGCGGATGCAGCTACGCATCTGCGTCATCCACTATGCATCCGCTCTGCATCCTCTCTGCATCCTCTACGCATCCGCTCTGCATCCTCTACGCATCCGCTCTGCATCCTCTACGCATCCGCTCTGCATCCGCTCTGCATCCTCTACGCATTCTCTACGCATCCTCTATGCATCCGCTCTGCATCCGCTCTGCATCCACTCTGCATCCGCTTCCATCCACTTCCATCCGCTAGGCTTCCATTCCGCATCTGCTTTCCATCCGCTCTGCGTCCTCCCCCCATCCGTTCCTTTCCATGTTATCCGCTCTGCTTATGCAAATTTTTGCCCCTTTTGAGATAACAACGGATGGAACATTTTTCTCATCCGCTGTGTTCTTTTTACAAACATTTTGCATCCGTTGGGCAGTGTGACAAGGCCTTTAAATTCTGAAAGAATTCTGTCAGAATTCTGTCACTGACAGAAAATTGGTGTCTTTTCAAACTTTATTTTTTTCTTTGGTAAACATAGAAATATGGAATAGCCACTTTTATTGCCTACTTTTTATTTCTTAATAGTACATATATAGTACAAGAGAATGCAAGCTTGTAAAAAAAGTTTTTCACAATAAAATTAATATGGGAAATAATATCCATCTGAACAGTAACCAGTAAAGCAGGTGATAACATCTTATGAGCTTATCTTGCCTTTTGAGCCTCACATCTCTCTCAAAAAGCTGGTGAATAGAGCAGTTAATTCCTGAAAGGATGCATATGTGTCTATGTACAATATATACAATTGCAATCAGATAGATAAAATGGAGGGAAGGGAAGGGGGAAGAGAGAGAGAATGGGAAAAACAGAGAGAGATCTGTAAAATTCTGAAACAGAAATGGCATTCCAGATACAGAAAATATTCCATAAACACTTCAATTTAAACTTCATACCTCCCTATACATTTAAAAATCTAAATGTATGATTGGCTACCATAGAACATATGTCTCTATAGAAAAAAAAATCAAAATCATGAAGATTTAATTCCCTAGCTTGCCCTGTTCAGAAGAAATTCCCTAGCTCAGTCCTCAGAAGTAATTAAAAACCAAGCAGGTACTTAGTAGTCAAGAGATGGACATTGCATGGTGGCCACAAATGCAGATACAATCTCAATATGAGAAAGATGCTAAAATATATGATTTTAATAAAGAATTAACAGAATTGGACCATACATTAACTGGAATGGGTGAAAAAAATTGATAAAGAAAATATATTGTTACTTATTGGGTATTAAACTTGAAAGTGAGCAGATAAAGAAGACAATTATTTGGCTAAAAGTTCTGTATATGCAGTAGAACAAGATAAATGGCAGAAACTGTGGGATAGAAATGTTAAACTGACTATGTCAACTGCATATAAAGAAAATTTATATGGGACTTCCAGTTTGAGTTTCAATTTCAATTTCAATTTCAATTTCAATCCGTGCTCACTGCTGGAGCACCCCGAGCCGGCTGGTTTCAGGGCTAAGCCACCCCATAGAGGTGGTAAAGAAGGGGGAGACTACCTACAGGGTTCAGGAGAGCTGCACCTCTCCTCCTCAGCTGGCCATTACTCCCTTTCCCGAAGGCGGTTGTAGTGGTGGTCAGAAATGGCCACCAGAAAAAAGGAATCGACCAGAAAAGAATGTGCAGGAGGAGAATAAGAAGAGAAAGTTTTGGTTGACTGGATCATACTGCAAAAGCAACAAATAAGGTACCCTGGAATTTAAACTATTAAAAAAAATAACACTGTTCCCAAAGAAGATTTCTAAGCTGCGAAGGAGAGAGAAAAGGGAAAAGATTTGGTTTTTTTTCCCTTCCTCTTCCTATACTGACAGCTAAGAGACTTAAGCAAGAAATTGGAAAAAATCCACTTTGACATTAATAGACATTTAATGCTGAAAATAAAAAGTCAAAGGAAAATAAAGATTTCTGGATAATTAAAAGCTTTTGAAAACAGGAAAGGAGAGAAAAAGAATAGAAGGGCAGGATCTGGAAGGGAGGAGATTGCCTGGAATTAAAAAGAACATACAGTAAAATCTCAACAAGACTTCTAAAAGACACATCTTAACTGAAAAATTGCAACAAAGTAGTAAAACTCCAGGAAGAGAAAGTGAAAAGAGAAATAAGAAGAAACAGCTTGGGACTATTTGGATTACTTGGTGATCTCTGGATTCTTGGTTACTGCATTTGAATGACTAAAATCAAGTGGGTGGTTGTTTAAAACTGTTTAAAGTGGCTCCACTTTTAGAAGAACTGAAAATGGAACTTAAAAAGTACAAAGAAGATGCACAAGAAGGGAGAGGTTCTTTTGGTTTTGTATTTCAGTTCTTAGAAATAGAGATTTGGAACTATGAGAAACAACAAGAAATGCCTGCAGAACAAGAAGATTGGGACAAAGAAGAAGCCATCTTTAATGAACAAGTAATCTTAGGTGGGGAAAAAAAGGAAAGGAGGGAAAAAGAATGGAAAGTTTAAGATTGGGAAAACAACCCCCCAAAAATAGATTGAAAAACAAGTATAAAATCAGAAAGCAACAGAAGAGGGAAATGCAGAAGAGAGAATTAGAAGTAGAGAGGAAAGGGGGCAAAAAGGGGAGGGAGAAGAAGAGAGGGAAGAAAGAAAGGAAAATAAGTTATAAAGGATAGAAACAAAATATAGAGAAACAGGGCCTATTTAGAGATAATGGGGGAAAATCTAATTGAAAAAGGGATTCTGCAAAGGTACATAAGATGGTATTGTTATATTAGAAATAGAAATAATTTCAGAAAATATGAAACAATGTATGATTAAAATGTTTGATAAAATAGTTATCGTAACTTAGTGGAATGTTTGTTAATAAATAAATGTAACAAAATGAATATTTCATGATTTATAAAACATATGTGAAGAGAAATAAGGGAAAAATTAATTATGGAGACTATATGTGTCTTTAAGGAAGTATGATATTTAATAGAAATGAAATGTTAAAGATGTCAAGACTTTAATGAATATTAATGATAGAACTGAATTGGAATGGAATGAGGGTTTTAATTACATATATTTATAATCCTTTTTTAAAAGAATATAGTGTGTATTATAAGAATGTACCAAGCAGAATTTGATTGGAAGTTATATATTATATATTATATTGAATGTCATAACCTTAAGGTATATGTATCGAAGTTTAAATAAAAGTTGAATGGATAAAAGACATAAAGGTATCATACTCCAATTAGTAACTACAGGAGAAAATTTGTTTAATGAGAAAAGATAATATGAAATTGAAACAGAACAGACAAAAGCATAAAAATAATGATTTGAATGGAGATGAGATAATCAAAATAAAATTGAGAAAATTAAAAGAGGGGAAAAACTATATCGAAAATGCAGAATAGTAAGATATGGAATAGAACACAAAAATGAGCATGAAATTGAGTTTGTGTCTGTATAAAGAAGTGCAACCCGGGATCATGCTATTTTCAAAAAAGATGTTTTACTTGTATTTTGTGTGTGTGAAAACCCAAATAAAACTTTTTTTAAAAAAGAAAGAAAATTTATATAAAATGTTTTAGAGATGGTATTTTGCACTAACAAGATTAGCAAAAATGTATCAGGATAGATCTACTAAATGTTGGAAATGTAATCAAACATCTGGTTCATATTACCACATGTGGTGGACATGTCCAAAAGTTAAAAAATATTGGCCAAAAATACATACCTGGTTAGAAAAAATGATAAACATTTAGATATGAAACCAGAGATATTTTTATTGGGTATTCTACCAGAAAAATATGATAAAGAGACTATATAATTGATTTTATATGTACCAACTACAGCTAGAATTGTATATGCTCAACAATGGAAGTGTGATCAGAAACTGACAGATGAGAAGTTAATTAAGAAAACATTAGAATGTGGAAAAATGGATAGACTAATGCTTACTATTAAGGACAAAGAAGAAACTAAATATTTTTTACATGGGACTTATTTTATTGATGGGTAGACAATAAAAATAGAAGTTAGAAAGAAAGGAATATAAAAAGGATAAATGTTAAAATGGAAATTTGTTAAAATGGACAAACAAAATATTATTGTTATTACAGTATTAATGTTATTGTAATATGTTATAGTAAACACTTGGATTATGATTGCCTAAAAATAATTGTACCCAGACAACACACTATTCGATTGAAATGGAATTTTTATATATTATACCAATAAAACAAATAAAACTTGAAAAAAAACAGTGCCCAGAAGAAAATTGTCTTCTACCAAGTTCTTGACAGTTAATGGCCATCAGGAATAAAGTCTTCAACACTCAGTATGGGAAAAAATTGGAACTGTATTTCTGTTGTGAAAGCACTGCTGCCTCCTTAGCTAACTACCATCTCGCTAAGTATTTATTACACTATTGATGTAATACACTATTGGTAATATATTGGTAGGAGAGGAATCCCTTGCTTATCAAGATAATAAACAACTTGGGTGACCAATTTGCAGAGAGCTAAGTATCCTGATTCTAAGCTCTGCCATGAGAAGAAGTTTCCAGTGTTAACCAGGAGTAGGTTAATATTATAATTTAACTGTTCATTTGCATTATTAACAGAATGGTTAATTTTATTATTAGTTCCTAAAAGTTGCATTTATTTATTTGGTTTATGCACAACTCCAATCAGTAATTCAGTTGCACTGTATACAACAAACAGCATACAACATCCCATATATAACTGAGATTAAAAGTAAACAATGTAAATCAAATAAGAAACAAGATTCTCACTGAACAGAGGTTGAACTGTTTCCCCCTATAAAATCCCAAATAAGTGTTCTTCTCTAGCAGTAATTGGAAGAAATAGTCTTGGGATGGAGATGGAGTTTCTTTATTCGAAATTTATCTTTAGATTGCTGTCCTAATGGTTCTCTTAGGATCACTGGAATAATTATCTTTTCATTATCACCCAGTTGATAGTATGTGGAGAAAATTTGTTAGATCCTCAAGGCTCCACTGGATCATATATTGCTGTTTTGCTTGTTCCATTGGTTAAAATGATACCTTGTTATTCCTAACTAATACATTGGAATATATTCCCTAGAAATAGATACATTTTAGCATATGTTAATAAAAATTGCAGCAAAGAAGAAATATCAAATACTTTTCACATACAAAAGAGTAGGATCTTTATTATATTTTGGTTTGTTGCACTGTCAGATACTCAGACTAGATTTGGCATTCTTGTTTGCCTATCAAGTCCTTCCCAAGAACCTGGGACAGGCAGATGTTGTTTGATGGGGTTAAATCACTGCAGCATGCAAGTGATTCCAGGTCAAGCTGTCTTTTGCAATTGACTGGTGGTGAATTTGTCAATGCAATGGTGTTCAAGTGGAGCTCAAATTGCAGAACTTAGAGACAGCAGAATAGAAGGGAATGAACTGAAAAAGGTAACAAAATACAAAGACCTGCAATTAGAAATAGAATTATTATGGCAGAAGAAAGCAATAGTAATAGGCAATTTGGGTGCAATTTCAAAACAATTGAAATACAAGTTGAACACCATCGGTATTGACAAATTCACCATCAGTCAATTGCAAAAGGCAGCTTGACTTGGAAAAACTTTCATCCTGCAACAATATCTATAACACTATCAAACATCCACATCTGCCTATCCTTGGCTGTAGGGAAGACTTTGATAGATGGGTTAAAATGCCAAATAAAATTTAAACATATACTGACAATGTAGCTAACATATAGCAACTTCACAGCAAAATAGTGGTTTTGTGGTGTAAACCTTGTGGTGTAAACCTATAGGTAGTCCTCAACTTAATAGTTCATTTAGAGCATGTTCAAAGCTACAACAGCAGTGAAAAAGTGATTTATGATCCATTTTTACACTTACAATCATTGCAATATCCTCATGGCCACATGATCAAAATTCAGACACTTGGCAAATAGGAGTCATCCTATTTATGATGATTGTAGCATCCTGGGACATATGAAACCTTCTGACAAGCCAAGTCAATGAGGAAGACAGAGTCACTTCACAACGGTGCTACTAATTTAACAACTTCAGGGATTCACTTAATAATTATGGCAAGAAAGGTCATAAAATGGAGTAAAACTCACTTAACAAATACTTAGCAACAGAAATTTTGAGCTCAATTGTGGTCATAGTCAAGGATTACCTGTATTTAACTTACAGTTTAACTGATGGTGGGTTTTTTTTTTTTTCCACAATCACAAACACCAATATTTGGTTTTATTATTGAAGTGATATATGATATGGTTTTTAAAATCCTGCCTTATACAATATAGTCTAGGAAGACATCCCTATAATAGCCACCCAAATCCCACTTTCCATTATTTTGCCAGTGGAGAGATCTCATTTTCTTGTATGCTTGATGTTTTTGCTTTGGTAGAAATACCCTGATGGTGGGATAGCTAAAGCATACTCCTTTGATTCCTTCTCACTCCTCCCTAAGACTAGACACCCCCCCCCCCCATTTCTTTTCTCTGGCCAAGCCTCCCCTCTCTATTGCCCCTGTCTGAAGAGCCTGGGGTCACCTTAGAACTGATTAAAAGAGTTTCCTGGGGAGAAGTACTGCTTGGCTTAGAACAGGGGTGTCAAACACAAGGCCCATGGGCCAGATCCGATCCATGGAACTGGCCTGGAAACAGCAAAGGACTGGCCCACAGTACATCTGCCTGGAAAAAACAGAGTTCAGTGGGGGCTTGCATAGCCCCTCATACTCCATTTTTGGCTGTGATGGCCTCCTGCAGCCTTCTGCCAGTGAAACAAGCCATGGGGGTGTGCACGTCGGCCCCTGGGCTCTGTTTTTGCTGGCAGACAGCTACCAAACAAAACAAAAGGAGAAATGTTTCTCCTTTTGCATTTGAGCATGCTAAAAGAGACAGGAAAGGAAAAAGGGGAAGAGGAGGGACAAAGAAAAAGAAGGAAAGATGGAAGGCAGCAAGGAAGGAAAAATAAAGAAAGAAGGGAAGGAAGAAGAAAGGAGAATGAAGAGGGAAGAAAAAGGAAGAAAAGGAAGAAGGAAGGAAGGAGATTATAATGAGATTGAGTGAAGATTTCAGGGAAGTCCTGCACTAGCACTTGGCCACTACAACTGCCCCCCAACATGAATCCCATGTCACCATGTATGGTGACAACCACCAACCATGCTCCTCCAGCCCTCCAAGGTCAAATCCAATCCTGATGCGGCCCTCAATGAAATCAAATTTGACATCCTTGGCTTAGAATAACTGATATTGCTGCCCCCAAAAGATCTGCTGAGGCAAGGAGAGGTAAGGCATCAGACAGCTGTTACCATGCCACTCTTGAGAACCCAAGGATGATTGTGTGGGCTACAGAAAATGACTTAGAGACTTATCCTGCCAGTTTGCTACTCTTGTGATACAGATTGCAGATAAGGCTTGGAGCCTCAATACTTTCTGCTTTCTACTAGCCTGTCTTTGCCTTGTTTATTGATCTCTGACTTCACTAAATTCCTTTTTTCCAATAATCAAAATATCTGTTCTTGCTATTTCAGCATAGCTGAATGTAATGCAAAAACTCTGCATTGTTCACAATGACAAAAATGACATTTGACATAAATGGAGCTCACCATGTGGCCTTATTTCTGTGTTCTGAAATGAAATGCATATTCATTTAGAATTGTTCTGACATGAGCACATTAGTCAATACTGCAGAAGTTTAAACATTATTCTTATTATTCTTATTCTTACTCTTATTATTCAAGATTATTGCCATATTTTCAATGTTATTTTTTCATATGACAATTACTTATTTATCCTCAGATGAAACAAGTGTAGCACTATGTATGGACTTTTGGAATGGTCCATGTTATAGTAGAAGAAACCTTTCTTCTACTGTAATTTAAAGAAGGGAAATTACAAAGAATGGCATCACTAACACTTCTGGACTAACATTCTGCAAAAATAACTAAGAACAAAAAAAATGATCCAAATGAACCTCAAATTAAAATAATATACAGTAGGTAGTCTTACCCACATAAAACAGTTGTATTTAATAAATTTAGAGTATTATTTATTAGTTTATGTGAAATTTTTTCTCACTAAACTTCTACTAAGGGCATAGATCACTATTTACCGTGTAATACTTGAAAATTTCCCATCATAGTCACAACTTTCTATTTATGTAGAGTTATAAATTATATATTACTTGAGAAGCAACATTAAATTTCTACTACATCAAAAATTCACTGCTGCCAATCTCAATTTTTCTAAATAAAACTCAATAACTGAATGTTATCAATTCCTTAATGACCCCTCCCAATTCATGGACACTTTCATTTCATGGAAGAGAAAATCAGGAAAGATTAGGTTGAGCTTATATATAGACATATGTACATACACACACATATATGTGCGTGTACACACGGACAAAAGCAAGAAAAATTTGCACAGGATAAGATCTCATACCTGTGCCATCATTCTCCTTGGTTCTAGTTTTGTACATAGTTGTTAACATTTTAATATAAAATATAACATTTTTATATTTATATTTTTGCTGTTTTAAGCCACTCAGAATCACCTTATTGGTGAGAATGGCAGCAAAATGGCATAAATTAGCTGGGGAAGCTATGCCATCCTTATTCTTTGAGATTTTAATGTCTGCCAATAATATTTCATAATTTAGATTAAACTTGATTTCTCTGAATTTGTGATACTATGAAGTTAGAACTTATTGCTATGATTGGATTCTGTTATTTCATGTCATAGCTAAACTCTAATAACCTCCATATGTTTATAGTATGTGATGTTAGAGGACTTTAGATGGTAAACTTATATTTTGTTAAAATTTGTAGCAATGGTGGAGAACCTATGTGCTCATCAATTATCCCCAATGGTAGCTCTGCAGTATCTGGAAGGCTACTTTGATATCTAAATGTTATTGAGGTATTTGGAGGTTGTAACACGAATATCTCAGAAAACAAACCTGTTTCATTGATTGAAATCCAATATGGGAAGGTGGCAATCAGAAATATATACGTGATGTGAGGTGGTGGGATTCAAATTTTTTACTACTGGTTCTGTAGGTGTGGCTTGGTGGGCATGGCATGGCTTGGTGGGCATGGCAGAGGAAGGATACTATAAAACCTCCATTCCCATTCCACTCCAGGGGAAGGATACTGCAAAGTCTCCATTCCCATCCCACTCTATGGGAAGGATACTGCAAATCTCCATTTCTTCCCCCCCAACCTGCTTTATAGCTCTGTTCTCCTATGGAGGGCAACAGAAAAGATCCAGACAATCAGCTGGGATTCGGGAGGCAGAGAATAGATGGGGTGGGGTCGGTCAGAGGTGGTATTTGCCAATTCTCTGAACTACTCAAAAATTCTGCTACGGGTTCTCCAGAACTGGTCAGAATCTGCTGAATACCACTTTTGGTGATGTGTCAGTGCTTTGTGTAACCCCTTTCTCCAAATATTGCATAGCTGTCAGTTTCTAACAGCTACAATCAACTTGTGATATTTCATGTAATAGAAGGGGAACATTTTTACATATGTAGGAAAAAATAACCTTAAATGCATTTAACTTATTAAATATTATTCAAATAGTAATCAAGTTCTATCAAATGTATTTTTCCAGCCCTCTACTTTTTCATTGGATGTGTCTTTATTTTCTGCAATATGGCTCTTCACATGCTATCATAGGCCAAATGTGGTGCTCCTCCTGAAAATATAAGAATTTAAAGCTGGGGCGCAGATAGAGAGAAATTATATTACTTCAAAGGGAATGATATTTCAATGAAATTTAGCTAGGCAACAAAGCAGGAAATATTGCATAGCATCATCACCATTTCATTAAAAAATAATGCTATACAAAATAATGACCCTATAATGTTTTTTTAAGCTTTAATCCTATAGAAGAAAGATTGAAAGACATGAAATCCTATTGATTTCAAAGTTGTTCTCTTCTAGGCCTGGATTAATTGCACCAATTATTTCTGTACTTTGGGTGCTAAAGCCATATCTTCAATTTCCTCAGTATCATTAGTCAGTGATCAGAGTTTCAATGAACCAAATTAACATGATAAATTTGCACAAAGCTGCAGAATGAATATAGGGAACTAAGTATTCCTTCTAAAACAAGTAATTTGGTCAAAACACTGACAAGTTGGTCAGTCATTATTAATAATTACTTCATTTGATTATTGCTGCTATTTGAACGTAGTAATTGGAAGATGGTAATCAGGATATTGGACTGTGGATCTTAAATTTTATGACAACAATAGTGTTGTTAGTATGATTATATCCTTAAAACAATACTAATTTTAGTAGTTCTTTATAATGTCTCAAACTTAAAATGATACCAACATTTTTAGAGACCAGGAACATTTCCTTTTCAATCTAAAGAAACCCAGGGCAATTTTTGCATTTGAATGCAAGTTTTATTCTTCTCAACCCACGCAAGTTGAGAAAGGATTATGTATCTATGATTGGGAATCTGTCTTCCTGCATGTCTGTATATCAACAGGATAAAATTCTAAAACCAGAATGGAAGAGGATCAAATGTGTGGTGGGAGAAGAATGCAAAAGAAAATGGGCAGATCCAGCTGGGATCTATGCAGGGGGAAAAAAATGAATGGTATTCCCCCAGTGCATCTTTATGACAGTGGCTGCTGGGCAGCAGCTTTAAATGCTCCACTTTCTCCTTCTTTCTGGTCATGTCGACCAACAAAGTCAACATGAGGTGGGCAGAAGCAAACATGCAGAAGGTAACCCAGTTACATAAGTTCTAATCAGACCCAAACAAAAACAGACATTCAGCCAAATGCACACACAGATGCATTGCCTGATTAACTCCTGGAGAGGAGATTCGTATAGACAGAAACAATATGTTACTTTATGAGATAAAACTCCAGACAATCCTACAGCCATTGCTCATAAAGGAATCAGAAAGTTTCAGAAGTCATGCTATGCATGCTTTTCCCACATTGTCTTCTACATAGTATCAAGATACCATTAAAGCCAAGGGAGATTTATTGCTAGACATTGACTTATTATGTGAAATGTCAATAGCAGAATGAGATAGTTTATGATTGGATGCAAAATAATTAATATGAAGTTCAATTAAATTATATTCTAAATCTTTCATCGATCAAAGACATAATCATAAATATAGGTATTCCTGTGATAAAATGTTAAATAGGATTCTTTATGCAATTACATACTTTATTTAAAAATCCCTTGGTCATCTTATTTTGATTTACTTTCTGTCAACTGATTTTATTTTCTTTTGCTCCAGCACTGGTTGGCCAAAGCTCCTGACCAGTGTATCAGGGACAGGAAGACCAATGGGCAACTATTAACAAACCCTTGACCAATAAAGATTTAGCAATGGGTGCAAGTGAGAGTAGATGGGCAAACTATTTTCCAGAAAAGCTGCCTGCTCATTCCTTCTGGCATCATTGGCCAAAGATACAGATAATTTGCCTCAAGGGTGAAAGCCAGTAGAAATCCATTGGTCCAGTAAGTATGCTCATCGCCAGAGTGTTTTGTCTGCTCAACTTTATCCAGCTGTATCAGAGCTCTATCTCCCAGCCAGCACATCATCTTTTTCCTCCTCATTGATGAAGACTTTTGACCAGCTGCTTCTGGAGAAACGCAAGAAGGCAAGAACAGCCTCACTGGGAGTGTCTTCAGCCCAATCTGCTTATCCCTTCTGGTACCCCATGCATAGTATATCCAAGAGGTGACTCACATTCAATGGTTGGGAGATCTTGCTGGGTGCTTGAAGAACAAACAGAACAATGTTTCCACTCAATTTTCCCCCACCCAATTTCTTTGGAGGTCTTTCTGATGAGATCTCTGCTGTTTTGCAATGCAATTATGCAAGGATCCAGTCTTTCAAAATTCAAAGTTAGCATAGCACCAATATCATAGTCATACTAACATAGAGAAAAACAAAGTAAATATGTGGTAGCAATAAAGGAGACTATTTGTAGCTCAGGTTGAAGTGAGAGGTCCTTGATGCTTTTTCACTAATACTGATTATGTTACCTAATTTGGACAATGAAATGTCTGCAAAGAAACAACCAGGGTCAAAGAACACCAAAGTCTCCTCAAAGTGTTATATTTAAAGGCTAGGTCACACTGGCCGACGGATGCAAAACGTATGTAAAAAGGACACAGCTGACGAGCAAATTTTCCATCCATTGTTATCCGCTCTCAAAAAGGACAAAAATTTGCATAAACAGAGAGGACAACAATGGAAAGGAACAGATGGGGAGAGGACGTAGCGAGGATGTTAAGCGGATGCTCAACGGAAGCCTAGCAGATGGAAGCAGATGGCACGTCCGCAAGGCTTCCGGGGGAGAACAGCAAAGCGGACGCGTAGCGGATGCGTAGCAGATGCATCACGCACGCCTAGCAGATGCCTAGCAGATGCGTAGTGGATGCAAAGCGTTCACTGCACATGCGGGGAGGATGCATTGCGTAAGCTCCGTGGATATAGAAGGAGGCAGCTCACGAGCAGGTCACCATTCAGAGGAAAGACCTGCTGCCAGAGACATCTTCATCAGAGAACATGGGAAGAAGAAGAAGCCTGTGCCTAATCCTGCCAGCCCTGGAAAGAAGGACAGAACCACCATCCCACCCCCTGGCGCTGACTCTGCTGCTGTTGGTGCTTCTGCTACTGCTGCTGCTGCTGGTGCTCCTGGTGTTACTGCTGCTGGTGCTCCTGGTGCTTCTCCTGCTGGTGCTGGTGCTTCTGTTGCTGGTGCTTCTGTTGCTGGTCCTGCTGCTGGTGGTGGTGCTGCTGCTGCTGCTGCTACTGCTGCTGGTGCTGCTGATGTGGTGGACCAGCCCCAAGGCCCTCAAAGTCCTGCTGATGAGGGCCCAGAAGGCCCTGCCAGAGGGAGGAAGAGACAATCGAAGGAGAAGGAGAAGGAGAAGGGGGAGAGGAAACAGTACTCCATTGCAGAGGACCATGAGGAGGAGGTGCTCGAATGGCTGAGGGAGAACAAGAACCTGTGGAGGAAGGGTCACAGGCTATATCGAGACACCAAGAGGAAGCAGGTGGCTTGGAGAGAGAAGGTGGAGAGCCTGGGCTACACTTCTGATGTTCTCCTGGGGTGGTGGAAGCATATGTACACCTGGTATGGCAAGCTGCACCTGAAGAGATCCGGGCAGGCCGCTGTCAAGCTCATGGACCGGGAGACCTATGTCGTGGCCAGGTGCAGTTTCCTGCAGGTTGAGATCCGCCACCGAGGAGCAACCCCTCTGTCAACCCTCTCCCTCAGACAGCTCACAGAGAGGCACTCCTCTTCCAGCCAGGAAACAGCCAGTGAGTCCAGGCAGGTGTCTGTGGAGCGCCCCATGACAGAGATCCCCCCGACAGCTCCACACCCCATGCCGGAGGACGTGGAGGATCCCCTGATGCAGATGGAGCAAGAGGAGGCCGCAGCCACCAGAGACCAACCCACACCCACCCCCAGCTCCACCTCCACAGAAATCAGGCAGAGAGGCAGAATGGAGGGACAGAGCCACACTGTCCTCTTGGAGATCAGGGACACAATCAAGAACAGCGCAGATCTCCTCTCCCAGATGGTACACTTCGAGATTCCATTCTCAAACAGCAAGCCCTTCCTCACCTACGTGACCCAGACCCTCATGGACATGCCCGAGCCCCAGTACCAGGTGATGAAGGAGAGGATCACTGCGCTTCTGCACCACCCTCCAGGCCCAGCTGAACCTGCTCCCACCCACTCCAGGTCTGCTCCTCCACCCCAGGTGATGTCACAGCCCTTCCAAGGCTTTCAACAGCCTGTCTCCAATCAAGGCTATGGCTACCAGGACTTCCCTCAACAGAGGCAGCCCTTCCCAGTCCAGGCCCAGGTTCATCAACTGCCACCGATGCCACTGACGCCACAGATGCCACCGACGCCACACATGCCACTGATGCCACACATGCCACCGATGCCACAGATGCCACCGATGCCACCGATGCCACAGATGCCACCGACGCCACACATGCCACAGATGCCACAGATGCCACAGATGCCACAGATGCCTCACCTCACCCAGCTGCAGACCAGGCAGCCCCACTACACTCCTCCTTCCTCCACCCCACAGCCAAGCCCCTCAACAGAACATCTGTCATCGGTCCTGTGCCTGACATCCTAGGTCCTGGATGAAGGGCCTCTCAACCTCACAGGCTTGAGCCAGCTGTCTGAGAGCTTCCTGCACACACCATCTCCTGTTGTTGTCAGCCTTCAAGATCTTCTACTATCACTTTGCATCTTTCGGCTGCCATAAGCAACGGGGGGAAGGGGAGGTAGGGATAAGTCTGGGAAGTGAGCTGGAGGTGTTACATTCTTCTGTGTTGTAAATGAGGGGGGGAAGCATACAATAGAGTTAGGTTTCTATTTCTTGCTTAGCTTTCTTTTCTCTGCAAAACTGCAACACGTTATCAAAATATGCCAAGGTCAACGGACAGAGGCCTCATCACCACCTGAAGATGCCCACATGATCATATTCACAATTTCTAATTGGAGGTTTCATCTGAACTATTGGGGGTGGGAAGACTTCCATCACTTTGTATATGTGAATTGCGCGCCTAATTTCTCAGATTCAGAATTCTTTGGTTGCTACCACTTCACTTTCAGTAAAAGATATCTTTTCTCTAAACTAAAGAGTCTAAGTATTTCTTTCCTGGATTTTGAATGGAGCTCCTCCTGACAGTTGTCCTCTTGGGACCAGGCACCCCAATGGCGCCTCAGACCAGCACTCCAGCCACTGCCACCTCCACAGTCCCTGCCCGCTTAACAGCTGAGACCATGGGCATGCCTCAGAGTGACTGAGAACAGTGCCAGAGACTGAGTTGTTACCTGTTGACCTTATCTTTGCTTGAGACACTTTACTTGGGTCATTTTGCTTTTACAGTTTGTTGTTAATAAAGGTTATCTTTGCTTCACACACTTGGTTCATTTCTTTTACTTAATAAAGTCTTGGTGGAAACTTTTAGAAAATGGTTAAGCCTTTGCATGCTTGTGGGATGGGCAAGGATAGCTGTGGGATGGATAATAGCTGTGGGATGGGCAAGGATAGCTGTGGGATGGATAATAGCTGTGGGATGAGCAAGGATAGCTGTGGGATGGATAATAGCTGTGGGATGGGCAAGGATAGCTGTGGGATGGATAATAGCTGTGGGATGGGCAAGGATAGCTGTGGATGGATAATAGCTTTGGGATGGGCAAGGATAGCTGTGGGATGGATAAACCTCCAGTGCAAGCATAGTGGGACTATATGGTCCACCTTCCCAGCTGCCACACGTGTGGCCCTTTTCTATCAATAACAATTTATTCATTGATCAACACATTTCAACATAAACACAACTCTTAATTAAATGCCCTGTTCATTGTAGGGCCACTCAACATACATGGCACAATCTCATCAGTGTGATGAGACAGGCTCAAGGAAGCATCCATTAAGCATCTACCATCCTGTCTCGCCACTCCACTGCTCCAGCTGGGGAGTTGCACCAGTGTTTCAGTAGGTTGTGCTGCTTCTTCCCTTCACGTGAGGCTCTGTTGGGGCCTGGCACATCCTCAGTGTCTATCAGGTTCCGCCCTTGCCTCCATTCCCCAGTCTCCATGTTCCCATTGCCTTGTTGGAGGTCCACAAGCCTGTTCTGCAACACTGGGTAGCGGGTGCGCATGAGATTGTGCAGGATGCAGCAAACTTCCACGATCCTCCTCATGGTCTGTGGGCGATGCTACATGGTGGTGAGAAGTACCTGGAACCTATTGGCCAGGATGCCAAAGGCATTCTCCACCACCCTTCTTGCCCTGGACAGCCTGTAGTTGAAGATCCTCTCTTCACGGGTGTGGCATCTTGAACTGTAGAGCTTCATGAGGTAGGTTCTGAGGGAGAAGGCGTCATCCCCCACAATGAAGTAGGGCACACCTTGTGTGTCGTTGGGCAGGGGTTCTGGATCTGGGAAGCCCATGATGAGGTTGCATTCCAGCTCATCTTTGAGGTCACTAGCGTTGTATACATGGGCATCTGAAGCTGACCCATTGCCTGAAGCATCGATGTACATGAACTTGTAGTCAGCATCAACCATGGCAAAGAGGATGATGCTGAAGAAGCCCTTATAGTTGTGATAAGTGGACCCTGAATTGGCTGGAGCTTTGCAGGCCATGTGCTTCCCATCTATGGCTCCAACGGTGTGGGGAAAGTTCCACCTCTGATACCACTGCTCTGCAACTTTCCTCCAGCCTTCTATGGTGGTGGGGCACTGGAGGAGCTCCTCCATGTATTCTTCAATGATGGCCTGCACCATTTCTCTGACCACTTTGCTGATGGTGTTGTGTGGCACCCTCCAGGCATACTGCATGTTTCTGTACGTGGTTCCAGAGGCCAGGTGGCGCAGAATGAGTGCCACCTTCAGCCCAGGGTCCAGGCTGGGACGGAAGTTGGTGCTCGGCTTGGTCAACCTGGGTCTCAGATTCTCCACAACTTCATCAAACATGGCTGGTGGCATCCTCATGAAGTGCTCGAATGCACGAGTGTCTTCATTCCTCAGCTCCACCATCAGCTTGTCATACAGTCCAAACTCCGCTCTTCTCCCGATCCATCATCGGACCCAGACACTTCTTGGACGTCTCCTTCTTCTCCTTGCATAGAAAAGGTGAAACAGTCTGAAGAGGGTTGGTTCTGGTGTTGAATGATGGCGGCTACCAAAAGGAGTGTGCGTTGATCCATGGTGGAGATCAATGGATGATGTTGAAGAGCAAGACCAAGGGTGAAGAGGTCTGCACACCACGGCTGCTGGACTGAAAGTGAGATCCAGGTGATTTCCTCCCCCTTTTTATAGGAAATATCGGTTTTCTGCTAGGTGTCCTTCTGCATCCTCTAGGCATCCTGCAGACATCCTAAATATCCGAGATACATCCCATATACAAATATTTTTTCTGTTTTAATGCTTTATGTCCGAGGTGCATCCGCTTTTATCCTTTCTATGTCCATGCTACTAACACTGTGTGGACGTTCCGCATCTGTTTCCCTTCCTCCCTCTTTCCGTTTTCCACTGGAGTGGATGCGAGTTGCGCAGATGTGCAGCGGATGCCGAGCGGATACAGCGGAAGTTTAATGGATGATGATGGACATAGAATGTTTGTTCCCCGTATGTGTCGCGGATGCAGAATGGACGCGGCAGAAAGTTTATCCGCTCAAAACATTTTGTGCAGCTTAAAACTTTTTGAGCAGATGAAATCTCAGTAGACGGATGCTGGACGGATAGAACGTATGAATTACGCACGCAGTGAGTACAGAATGGATGCATCGCGTTAACCAACGAATGGCAAGTGTTTTTCTCCATTTTAAATCCTCTTTGCATCCGTTGGTGCAGTGTAACATGGGCTTAAAGTAGAATGTATCCATGCCTTCTCCTTTCCAAACAAAACAGACTAAAAAAATAGTTTTCATTGCTGATCATTTTTTGCTGCAGCCCTGCTGAGCAAAGTAAGAAAGAGAAAATTATTTTAGACATTGAATGCACATGTCAACTTGCAAGAAAATTGTTACTTCAGGCTTTCTGGTTACTAGTTCTTTGCATCTATATAGCAAGAAATAGGGCTTATACACTCTTTGATGCTATATACAGTATATAAACTATGGATAAGATTAATATGTTAGAATAAGGAGTCACAAAGTACCTTATTCTTCTTAATTATCTAAAACAACTCAAACCACTGGAAGATCTTTTGGACAATTTCATTGCAAAAAAATAATTGGGAATTTTGTTTGCAGAATAAATCTGGTTACTGAAGCATTGTGCTGGGCTTGATGACAAATATCCCAAATATTGCTTTGTGCACAAATTAGTTTATCCTCTAATTCATACTGTTTTTTTCCATCAAAATGTACTTGGAATATAAAACAGATTTTTTTACATTGCTTTTGGGTGGAAGGATATATTTAATAAGAAGTTCTCTGTGACCCTAGAGTGGATTAAGATATGGTTAGTTTGAACTGCTCAATGTTTATTTGTTTAATTTTCAACCAATTTGTGTAGGAATGTCAACAGATAAAAATTCCAGAGAGAGAGAGAGAGAGAAAGAGAAAGACACGGAGGGAGGGAGAGAGGGGGAGAGGGAGAGAGAGAGAGAGGGATACGGATATGGATATAGATGATATGGATATAGATGATATAGATATAACACAACTATTAAGAGGAAAAGAATGCTAGAGAAAGCTAAACTGAGAGTTTCATCAATTTAGGCAGACTGCTTTAAAATCTGTATGGGTGAAAAAATTGTGCTTCATTGTTGTATAATTAATGATATTATGTGTTGACAAGTTCTTTATCCTAAACAGAGGTGTGGTTGTATTTTTTTATATTAGAAAGAGCATCTGTTGAGTTTAACTATTATAAATTTGGCTTATTTTTATAAAATCTACAAAATTTACATTTAAACAAAATAAAATGAACTTTAAAAACCCAGATATTGAAATTATTAGAATTTGTGAATCAAGGAAACACACTTGTTTACCTCAATGATTTAGAGGAATTATTCCACAAAAATCTGAAGAGAGAGGGAGGGGGGAGGGAAAGAGAGAGAGAGAGAGAGAGAGACAAAGAGAGAAAGAGATTGACAATTATTGGAGTTGTGTTCTAAAATTAGACTTCTCCTAGTATTTATAATAATTTATCATATTGCTACAACTTTTAATCTCTGTTAGTTTAATGGGTAAATAATGGTTTGGATGAAGTATTTCATCCAAAGGTTTTCTTTCTTGGGAAGGTATTTCATAGATGGATTACTATGATTAAAACAAAAAAAAAAAGTTTTAATCTTTAATAAGAATAACAAATGTTTCCTCTTACCTTGACTTTCAAATTATTTCATCTAATTATAGTCTGTTTCTTTTAAAACATTGCTGTATTGCTGCTAACAGTTTAAACATTCAGACAGATTTATAAATTCATGTAGTCCATATTTTCTTTGAAATGATTGGAAGAGCAGTCTAGTCTGAGATAATATAGGAAAATGCTATCTTTTCTATGGAGCTTAATTGACATGGTTTTCACAATCAGCAACAATGAAATAAGAATAGAGATAAATAGGCAGTAATAAACTTGATATAATACCGACAAGAAAGATTTGTTGTTCTGCATGGGCTATTATCATTTTTTTATCTTGTAGAAAATAGACAGTTTACATAAGCTGAAAATCTCATCTCATCTTGTAAATATTAATAGGCCACAACCAACCTAAACCAATGATTATAAGAACCTAATTAAACAGCAAGTGGTTGAAGAAATAAACTGTATATAAATAGAAAGAAATAAAATGGGAAGAAGCAATTTTTTATTACTTGAATCACAATTTTTTCCTTTGCTTTGAATATTAACTGCTTACATTTGTATCCATTTATAAAACCCAAGATCTCATTGCTGAATCAGGATAAGCTCTCAGTTTAAGGCTAGGTGAAATAGCCTATACAATAAACATTTATTTAAAAAATAAATTAGTTTATAAACCTAAAATTAATTTATCTGCAGAAGCTGAAAAGGGTTTGGGAAAAAGCAGTGCATCATTAATGTTCTCTATAATCTTTCAATGCACACTTTATGTATGGTCAAGGCTAGAAAGCAGCTGGGCCTGGAGTAGCTCAAGTTCAACAATGTCTTGGTACAAACAAAGCAAATTACAGTAGCTTTTTCTTCAGTTTTCAGGCTGATACAGAAATTCTTCATTCATTTTATATGGTTTGTCAATTTTCTAAATGTATAATTTATGAATAACCCTGTTATTGGTTAGCTGATGAACTGAAAATTATGCTTAGGAAGAAAAAATATTCAAAAAAAGAAAACATTCAAATCTTTTAAAAACTGCCTGAAGAAGAAAACATATCCAGATGGTGGCTGTGACCACAGAAGTGTGTTATAATTGCTTCTCGAGGTATATATTTGTGGATAACTGTTCTAATCAAAGCTATTGGAGCAGATACATGATGCAAATCTCCAGAAAACACAACTGTACTGTTAAGCCTGGATTCCCCAACCAGGGTTAGGTAGACAAGCTAAACAGAATGTGCAGCGTTAGTCAGATAGGCACACAGATAAATGAGTGAGCTAAGCTTGTATGTTTATTAACATACAGTAAAAATAACAGATACGCTTGTGCTATCAAGAATATATTTTATTCCAGTATAAGTTTATAGCATAGTCAAAAAACAGTCCTATATTCATTTACCATGTAGTCAGTCCATTCAGGGATATTCAGTTAGCAAAGTCCATGTAGAATATCCTATTGCCAGTTCTCATAAATCAGTCCGTTGTTGTCTCTCCCGTTCGAGCAATGCAGTCTTGCTTCCAAGCAGTAATCAGGGATCATCAAAGCCAGAGTGAGAGAGAGCAAGCTGTAGCCTTGCTACTTTTATATGGTTTTCATAACCACACCCATAGTTGCTATTCTACAGTTAAAGCTGCATACACTAACTATGATTTATAGTTAGTATTTCACCTAAAACAGTTAGGGTGAACAATGTTATCCCTAACATGTACATTTTATACATATCTATCTCTATGTAATCTTTCTCTATATTTATATGGCAAAAGAAGATCCATTGAAGACAGATCTGGCTCCCAAAAATCACTAACTGAAGATCTGAAGAAACAAGTAAAGAGTAACCTTCTGCCAAAAGACTTTCATCTATACTTCCAACCTAATATATGCCCTTTCCCTACACCCTCCAGGACCATCCAAACTAAATCTTCTCCTCTTCCTCCCATTATTATCTTCCTGCCCTAATTTTTCACCATATAGCTCTGTTTAATTGATTAACTGGTCTTACTGAATGATTAATTAATTTTTACAGTTCTTTATCATTAGTGAGTGATATATTATTATAGATTATCATAGACTAGCGGTTATTGATTAGTTTGGTTAACTATTTTGAATATTAGTATGATAAGTATGTTTAGTGCAAATTAATGATTAGGACAATTAATTGTCTAGTGTGTTTATTGATTAATGTGATGAACAATCCAATGTCAAACCTCAACCTAAAAAGAAAGAAACTCCTACTAAAGTACCACAAGACTCTTGCTCTTGCCTTGTTTGTAAGGAATCTTTAAAGGAGAATGAAGATTACATCAAATGTTCTCTTTGTATCAACTACGCTCACCATAATTGCTTAGGATTACTCAAACAAATGGCTCTATTCCTAAAAACATCTGCCAATGCTTTTCCATATTTCTGCCCATCCTGAAGACCCAAACTAGAAAAATACATTATCCTGTTTGAAAGAGTCGATACACCATTGGAACACGTATAACATCCCTTGACACCATTGTAGCATCCCTGGACTCTATACAAACTAGATTGGCAAATCTTGAAAAAAAAGAGACAGCACTAAAAAACGAACATCAAACATCTGCAGACCATATCTCTACTCAACAACCTAACCAAAACCCAATCCACAAAAAACAACAAATCCTACAAATGTTGATATCCCCATCCTCATCAAAGAAGCTGTTGAATGGAAGTGACCAAATGCCATCTTATTTGGTCTAGAGATCAGTGACAATGATGACATCCCTAATGTTCGAAACATCATCAGAGAAAATCAAACATTAACCATCTCCCCTGAAGAAATACTTGATATTTCCTGTGTTGGTCCTGAGCTTAAAAAAAAGCTGGCTTGATGATCCCACGCCTCTGCACCGTTGTTTGCAAAAACAAAACAAGCAAACACAAATTCATTTTCTCAATAAATTCACCCGCAAAGAACAGCAACAACCATAAGAACCTTCGTTCTCGCCCTGATCTAACCTTACAGCAATGTGCACGATCCCAGGAGCTACATTCTGAGCTCAAAAGATTACATGAATTCGGTAATACAAATCTATACATTGATAACCTTGCTGACTGTATCAAAAGCAAGAGCCTCAACCCACGTCACAATGTCTGTCACCCAAACATCCAATGTTAGGGATGCACGCCCCTTACTTCCTCCATACCCACTACTTCATATATGAAATGTAAACTACTTAATGCAAGAAGCCTCACAAATAAAATGCATGAATTCCTCATCCTTCTAAGCTCAACCACATTTGACATTATATTTGTCTGTGAGACATGGTTAAATGCATCTTTCCCAGGCTCCTTTACTACTACAAGAGAATATCAAGTTTTTCAGTCAGATCGCGAAATCCGTAGAGGTGGTGGAGTTGCTATATTCTATAAAAAAGTCTCTAAATCTAAAAAAGATCCAAATTATACAAGAGCTTGCTCTTCCTGAGACCATCATCTGTGAACTGTCCTTAAAAATCTCAATCTGCTTCTTACTTTGCTATCGTGCCCCTGACTATGATATAATTCATGCAAACAAGCTAACTTCATTACTGACATGGGCTGCCTTCTGCCCACACCCTCTCATTTTTCTTGGTGACTTCAACTTACCTCTTATAAATTGGAAACTAAATGAATGTAAATTTGAACCCATTCATACCTGTACAACCCTGTACAATGCCATTACCACACAAAGACTGGAACAACTAGTAACCAACAATACTAGACTAAACAACTGCCTCGATCTCATCTTCTGCAACAGTTTGAATTCAATTTATGGAATACAAATTAATGAACCCTTTTCGAACAGTGACCTCAACATGATGGACTTTTGTCTCAACATACGTCCTCACAAAAATCACCACAATGATAGAATCCCAAATTATAACTTCAAAAAAAGGCAACTATGATCTAATAGATAACGATCTCGCATCTCTTGATTGGCAAATTCTATTCATTGGATGCAATACTGTTGAAGACCACTACAACATATTTTTACTTGAAGTCAAAAGAGTCATCAAACTATATATACAAATAACAACTCCCAAAACCAGAAAAAACAAATTACCCATAACAATAAGGAAGCTCCAATCCAAAAAGAAATCCCTTTAGTGGAAAAACAAATCTGGTCACGTTGCCAACTTAAAAAGTCAATACAAAAATTTATGCCACCAGATAAAGACTGAATGTACCAATTATCATACTAAACAAGAGGAAAACCTTCTAAGCACCAATTCCACCCACGCTTTCTACAATTTTGTAAACAACAAACTAAAAGACTCAAGGTCCATCCCACCCCTGATAGGACCTAATGGTAAAGACGGCAACGACAACACCATTAAAGCCAACATCTTTAACACATTCTTTGGTTCAGTATTTGTAAACAGCAGTGGATCATGGCCAGTATTTCCTGGTCGAACCACAAACAACTACAATGATCTAATACATATCGATTTTACAGAAGACAATGTTGAAAAAGCACTACGCAATCTAAAACCATCCTTATCTATTGCACCAGACAGAGTTTGTGCCTATTTCCTAAAAAAGCTATCCATTGCCATAGCTGAACCTCTCAGCATAATCTTTGAAAAATCTTTCAGGACCAGCTCCTTGACAAATCTATGGACACTAGCCACGGTCATTCCCATATTCAAAAAGGGAGACCCCAGCCTACTTGAAAATTACAGACCAATCTCTTTATGCTGTGTCACCTATAAAGTCATGGAATCAATTATTAACCAATCCATTATCCTCCACTTAGAGACAAACAACCCACTCTCTAACAAACAGTTTGGTTTCAGAAGGAAACTGTCCTGTAACCTGCAACTCTTGCACTGTAAAAACATATGGACTACACAACTTGATCAGGGCAAAGCAATTGACGCAATTTACATAGACTTCTGTAAAGCCTTTGATTCAATGGCACACAACAAACTACTCCTAAAACTAAGGTCTTCTGGTATCTCTGGATACCTGCATAACTGGATAGAAGCATTCCTGTCAAACAGGCAACAAATGGTCAAAATTGGGAGCATCCTATCAAATCCTATACCTGTCAACAGTGGTGTCACCCAAGGCAGTGTTCTAGGACCAACTCTCTTTATACTCTATGTGAATGACTTCTGTGATTATATTAAGAGCAACTGCATACTTTTCGCTAACAATGTAAAGCTATTCAACACCACTGACAATGCTGCTACCCTTCAAAAAGACCTCGACTGTGTTTCAGAATGGTCAAACAAATGGCAAACAAATGGGGATCGTGAAGGGCACAGTCCCAGGATCCCAGAGATATCGCAAATCTCTGGTTTGATCCGGGAGAAGCCCTTTTGCTGGCAGTGGAAAGGCAGCCTCCAAAGCTGCTGAAGTCGGGACAGCTCCGAAAAGAAAGTGGCTGGAGCGAGCGTGTGTCGGTTGGGTGAGAAACTTCTTTTGTATTGCAAATTGGTTGAGACCTGAAAGGATATCCTGAACAAAGAAGAAACCTGTGGCTTTATTTTTGTCTGACTGGAATCTGGTTGAGCGGCGTTTTTTAAGTGATGTCAAATTGAGGCTTGGATTCTTTCCTTACTATTTTTTTTTCTGAGGATTTTAATGTGACTTTGTAGGTAACCAGATTGAATTTTTTCTTATATATATTTTTATGCTTCTTTTGATTTTTTAATTTTCTTTAGGATACAGGCCCACCTCTGATACCACTGCTCTGCAACTTTCTTCCAGCCTTCTTCAGTGGAGGGGCACTGGAGGAGCTCCTCCTTGTATTCTTCAATGATGGCCTGCACCACTTCTCTGACCACAATGCTGATGGTGTTATGTGGCACCCTCCATCCATACTGCATGCTGCTGTAGGTGGTCCCTGAGGCCAGGTGGCGCAGAGTGAGTGCCACCTTGAGCCCAGGGTCCAGGCTGGGCCAGAAGTTGGTGTTTGCCTTGGTCAACCTGGGTGTCAGCCGCTGCACAAGTTCGTCAAACATGGCTGGAGGCATCCTCATGAAGTTCTGGAACACCCGAGTGTCTTCGTTCCTGAGCTCCACCATCAGCTTGTTGTACAGTCCGTCCTCTGCTCTTCTGGCGAACCATCTTCGTACCCAGAGGCTTCTTGGCCGCCTCTTTTTCTTCCCGTAGTAGAGTTCACAGAGCCTGTAGATGGCTTCGCACTATTGCAGAAGGATGGTGGCTTCCAAAAGGACTGTGTTACATCCACGGTGGGCATGACTGGATGCCGTGGAAGAGGAAGAGTCAGATGAAGGCTGCAGAGGTCTGCACCACAGGGCTGCTGTTCTGAAAGTGAGATCCAGATGTATTGCTCCCCCTTTTTATAGGCAGTATAGGTATCCCTTTGCATCTTCTAGGCATCCTCTAGTTATCCTGTAGACATCCTTAATATGCGAGATAGGTCCCCTCTGCGGATGTTTTTTCCGTTTTAAACGCTTTGTTTCCACTTGGCATCCATTCTGCATCTGTTCTGCGTCCGTTCCACTTCCTCCCTGCATCTGAGCAGATGCGAGTTGCGTGGATGCGCAGTGGATGCCTAGTGGATATAGCGGATGCGTAACGGATGCAGAACGGATGCCTAGCGGATGCGTAGCAGATGCAGAATGGACAAATTGGATACATTTTCTGCGCAAAAGTTTTGTGCAGCCCAAAACTTTCTGAGCGGATGAAACGTCAATAAACGGATGCTGGACGGATAGAGAGGAAACAAAATGGAGGCAGTGAGTACATTGTGTTAACCAATGGATGGCAAGCTTTTTTGTCCGTTTTACATCCTCTTTGCATTCATTGGTGCAGTCGTTGCATTCGTTGGTGAGAAATAGCTAAATATGCAATGTCAACAAGGATGATCTTGATATGTTGTGAGGTAAACATGACAAAAACCACATTCTTCTACAGATTAAACAAGTTTCTTATAAAGACTCATGATATTTATAAAAATAGTTGTCTTTGATGGCAATCAAGAACAAGGGGTGTGGGAGTGGGGAGAAGGAAAGAAGGAAAGAAGGAAAGGAAGGAAAATTTGGATCTGGCCAACCTAAGGGGATAGTATCTATGTAGCTGTGTACAGCAAATGTTCCCACCTTTTCTTCTCCCAAAACAGCCATTTAGGCATATGTGTGTACCTTTTGGTCACATCAATAATGCATTAGTAATTTCTTCTGTGTCTTATAATAGTAAAATAGTGTAATACTATATCTAGATGCTGATATGATGTTTGGGCAGGCAGAATCTTGCAGGCAGAATTGATTATTGTGCCTCAACAATCTGTAGGTCAGAGTGATGGCTGTGAGATGGGTGGCTATATGAATCATTTTTAAACAAACACTATATATATACATGCCAGCAAAAAAGGCATTAATTCAATATGATCCATGCATTTTTACTAATGGCTCTGCTTTGTGCTTATTAGTAAATTATTAGTACCCAAAATTATAATTATGAACTTAAATTAGCTGTTTTGAGAAGACATCATCTGACTACTGAGTTAAAAATATTTAATATAGATATATTGATAGTCCTTGTAGACTTTGTTGAACTGAGAAATATGTAACAGCTGTAGAAAACCTTCTGAATTTTAACATTTATAAACATTCAAAGCAGATCTTTATTGTTTTGCCAGAATTTACTCTATCTGTCTGTCTTTCTGTCTCAAAAACTCTCTCTCTCCTCTTGCTAACTTTATTTACTTGCTTAAAATCTAGCCCAAAGAATATTTGTGCAAACAATAAAGAACTGTTCATGTTTTGACATTTTGGATGGTTTTAACAAAAGTACTATGTATTGGCTCTGTATGGTCACTTTTCTTTCTGATAATCCAGTATAACTGAGAGCCATTTTTGAATGAAAGATTATATGGGGTTTTTTTTGTTTTTGTTTGACAGCTTTAGAATTCAAAACCCTCCTCTGGCAAAGTAGTTATTACAAATGTCTTAACATGGACTACTACTGCAGTTTATCACTTTTGAAGTAGAATTCTTTCATTCTTCCTTTGCAGACTCAAGGGTGCAAATATTCATATATATTCCCCTCCGATTGTAAAGCACTTGATCTGTAGCTCCTTTATTCAGCGTGAGTTAAATATTTTTAGGCAAATATCACTATTTTACCAAATAACATGGAAATGATTCTGTAGACTTTGATATGTATTTACCATTTTGTTAAGGGTGTCTTATATTTATGTTGAAGGTTTGTACTATTTTTTGTCATTTCATTTTCTTCATGGTAGTTTTTCTTTATTCTGTATAAATGTTTATCAAGATTTATTTTACATTTTAAACTACTTTTACAAGCTGATAAAAATGATTCTATTTTTACATGAAAACAAACTTTCTTTTTCCTAAGTATTATAATAATTTGGTATAAATTGAAAAGGTTTGTAAGAAAATTGGTGTACAGTTAACAATATACAAAGTGAGGTCTGTCAAAATCATAAAATAGCAAATAAGGGTGTTCCGGGTTCCAAACAACAACTCTTTTATTTAATTCACTAGGCAAAAGATACAGAACATAGCCCAAGCCACGGCAGCCCTTTATATAGTGGCTTGCCTGCCGGCTTGTGGCCAATGACACTTGTTTAATTCTTCCTGCCGCTTGGCAGTGAACCAACCTGTAAGTGGCCTTTTCGTCCAATCAGAATGAGAGACTTGGAACCTACCAAGTTCCATACAGAACAAAGTGCATATATATGCATATGTCCACTTGGAATCACAAACATGACAGCTCCATTATGTGGCAAAAGTTATTCATTTTCTTTATATAAAATGGATGGAATAACATATCAAAAAGTAGTTTCTCAGGGAGTGCAAGTTCAACAATGAAGAATAAAAAAAGGAATACAATGGATAGTTTGTTCATATTTGGAGCTGTCATGTACAAAACAAAGCCTTTGTATTGGATAAAAAAATAATAAAATGTATGTACAAAGCTGATACTGTGGATCTCTAGAAGAAACCAGGCCAAATTTCAAATTTACTTGCCCCTTTCCTGCAAAAGCAGTGAAAAAGAATCTCCCCCTCCCCACATCTGCATATAGCAGGTGAAAACATACAACAATACAAATGAATAATCAGTCAATTTTAGTACTATAAGGAGATACAACACCTGAGACCTAAGATAACTCAGCCACACTTTGTTGTTGTTTGTTGTTGTTGTTAGTAAATTAGAGCTTTCTGTATAAATGAATTGATTATAAGATTCTGATCACTTCCTGTTATGCCCATTGAGAACCTGGCTTGTTCCATGCTTGATTGTAGAAAACCCTTCAACCTATCAAATCATGAGATTGACCTTTGTAATATAGAAAATATATAATACAGTATAATTCTTCTTATCAGTTTTTGCAATTCTGACAAAACTGTCTTAGGTGTTTCTGTTTATATTGTGAAAAACAAGCTTTACTAGTAGATGCATTGTGGACAGAAATAGGACACAAGTTAGAATGCTGATGACTGTTAAGTTCTCCAGTCATTTTCCTTTTGATTTCTGCTCTGCAGTGAGCCTCCTTGTGAGTAAGCCCCATCAGCAAGGAATGTGTTTGCAGACTGTTTTGTGACCAAAAAAAGCTACTCTAGCGAAGGCGCAAGTGTGAAGATAGGAGACAATCACGACTGCTACTTTGTTTATTTCAGACTTGTATAAATAAGCTCTATCTTTCTATACTTTCTGGTCCTGAGTTCACTTTGTTAAATTTAGGTATTACCCATCTCACTCTCAGAATGTCTCTGGGTGTTTTACAGACTTATAGCTCGGGCAGAGAAGAAAACTAGTTTTTTCAGTCTTGGAAGTCAGAAGGGAACAAAGGGGAATAGATACTACACAATAAGGAGCTGCTGCATGCCCACAACTGAGGCTTATCCAGGTTGCTGAAGAAAGATCAGGGGAACCAATCTAAAATTGTTGTTGATGATCAGCATTCAGTCAACCAGTTAGGCATTTTAGTTTGAATGCTACGATGTCTTCTTTGGACTGCTTAGGCTCAAAAAACTCTGTTTTTTGTTTTTAAAACCTAACTCAGGGACTGGGAAAATAATTCCACCAGATTCTCTATATCTTTGGAGTCCAGTATTTGCTTTCTGTTCCATTGTAATTCACTTCCTGCCACAGTTTCATGTGTGTCTTATGTCTTGAAAGAGCTTGGAAGATTCATCTGACTGCTGAGAAACAATGCCCCAATAAAGTTTGTGAATTTTTAAATCATAGCTCCTCATATATTGTTCCCAAAGAGCAAGATACATGTCTGTTCCTGGTTTTCATTTCACAGCCTCATCCAAAGCTTCATCCTGGAGGATTCTCCTTCTTTATTCACAGTCCCAATGGAAGAATGAGAATGAGAACCCTGGAGTGGAAATACTGGCAGCTTTTTCTTCTCAGAGACAGAGATTACACACCCTGAGGTCATCTCATCTCTGGGAGTACTCTTTTGCTTTCTTATAAAATAAAAGTTCCTTACTGATGGAAATATCGCCACCACTATCACCCCTCCCAAGTTGGGAGCCCAGCCTCTTCTGAACAAATGCAGACATGATGATGGAGAATCCAGAAAGGGAGATACATACTCGTGTCCCTCTTTTCCTCTTTCTCTCCAGTGTTCCCAACTGGTATGGCTGTTCTCAATACATTTGCATCAATTCTGTGTGATACAAGGACAATTTACTTTCTATTTTATTTGTACCAGTTCCATGACAAATTACATTTCAGTTCACTACACTCTGCTTTTACACACACACACACCACCAAACCATAAGCATATTTTGATGAAAGGTAAATGTGATAGAAAAAGTGCAGGATCTTAAAAATGAGTTACAGAAAGTTTTGGAGAACCTAAGGAATTTTCCTTCATCATTTTTAGGTACCTGTAGGTAAATGGGGATATGGGATAAACATGTTCAAAATTACAAAGCATTAGCTTCAGGTCTTTACAGTAAGATCTAAAATTACATGCAGTTCTTAGTTTAATTTGTAATTCAGATGTGTGAATTCTTTCCTTCTCAAAAATGGATGATGAAAAGAGAAAAACAGTAAGAATGCTGCAGGGTAAATGAATAAAACAGGGGGTCAGAAGCAAAAATACTAGAATTCCATTCCCAGTTAGAATGTTAGATTGATGTCAGATTATACTTGTAGAAACATTGCCCAAAATGAAGATAGTTTATAATTAGAAAATGATTTTTTAAAACTTCATTGTGGTATGCTCATAATTACTTCTTTATTAACCCCCTGTCCCACTGCACCAACAGATGCAAAGAGGATGTAAAATGGACAAAAAAGCTTGCCATCCATTGGAAAATGTGATGCATCCATTTTGTACTCATTGCATACATGTTTCATACGCTCTATCCGTCGAGCATCCATCCAGTGAGATTTCATCCGCACAAGAAGTTTTGAGCTGCACAAAACTTTTTGAATGGATGAACTTTCCGCCGCGTACGATGTACATCCACGACATACGAGCAACAAATGCTCTATGTCCATTTATCATCCATAAAATGTCTGCTGTATCCTCTTTGCATCCTATGGGCATCCTCGCAACTCACATCCATTGCAGCTGAAAACGGAAAGAGGGAGGAAATGAAAGGTACATGGAAAGTCCACATAGCATTAGTAGCACGGAAATAGAAAGGATGTAAGTGGATGCATCTCATATATAAAGCATTAAAACGGACAAAATGTTTGTATATGGGATGTATCTCGGATATTTAGGATGTCTGGAGTATGCCTAGAGTATGTGGAAGGACACCTAGCGGACAACCGATATTTCCTATAAAAAGGGGGAGGAAATCACCTGGATCTCAGTATGAGTCCAGCAGCCATGGTATACAGACCTCTTCACCCTTGGTCTTGCTCTTCCACATCATCCACTGTTCTCCACCATGGATCATAACACAGTCCTTATGGTAGCTGCAATCATTCAACACCAGAACCAAGCCCTATTCAGACTGTTTCACCTTTTCTACATAGGGAGAAGAAGGAGACATTCAAGAGCTGTGTGGGTCTGAGGATGGATCAGGAGAATAATGGAGTTTGGACTGTATGATAAGCTGATGGTGGAGCTGAGGAATGAAGACACTCGTGCATTCCAGCACTTCATGAGGATGCAACCAGCCATGTTTGACGAAATTGTACAGCATCTGAGACCCAGGTTGACCAAGCCGAGCACCAACTTCCGTCCCAACCTGGACACTGGACTGAAGGTGGCACTGACTCTGCGCCACTTGGCCTCTGGAACCACGTACAGAAACATGCAGTATGCCTGGAGGGTGCCACACAACACCATCAGCAAAGTGGTCAGAGAAGTGGTGCAGGCCATCATCGAAGAATACATGGAGGAGCTCCTCCATTGTCCCACCACTGAAGAAGGCTGGAGTAAAGTTGCAGAACAGTGGTATCAGAGGTGGAACTTTCCCCACCGTTGGAGCCATAGATGGGAAGCACATGGCCTGCAAAGCTCTACCCAACTCAGGGTCCAATTATTACAACTACAAGGGCTTCTTCAGTATCATCCTCTTTGCCATGGTTGATGCTGACTGCAAGTTCATGGACATCGATGCTTCAGGCAATGGGTCAGCTTCAGATAGCCAGGTATACAATGCCAGTGACCTCAAGGATGGGCTGGAATGCAACCTCATCATGGGTTTTCCAGATCCAGACCCCCTACCCAATGACATACAAGATGTGCCCTACTTCATCGTGGGTGATGACGCCTTCTCCCTCACAACCTACCTCATGAAGCCCTACAGTTCAAGATACCTCACCCGTGAAGAGAGGATCTTCAACTACAGGCTGTCCAGGGCAAGACGGGTGGTGGAGAACGCCTTTGGCATCCTGGCCAACAGGTTCCAGGTACTTCTCACCACCATGCAGCATCACCCAGAGACTGTTAGGAGCATCGTGGAAGCTTGCTGCATCCTGCACAATCTCATGCACACCCTCTACCCAGTCTTGCAGAACAGGCTTATGGACCATCAACAAGGGAATGGGGACATGGAGCCTGGTGAATGGAGACAAGGACAAAACCTGATAGACACTGTGGATGTACAAGGCCCCAACAGAGCTTCACATGAAGGGAAGAAGCAGCACAACCTCCTGAGACACTGGTGCAACTCCCCAGCTGGAGCAGTGGAGTGGCAAAACAGGATGATAGATGGTTAATGGATGCTTCCTTCAGCCTGTCTCATAACATTGATGAGATTGTGCCATGTATGTTGAGTGGCCCTACAATGAATAGGGCATGAACAAAGAGCTTTGTTTATTTTGAAATGTGTTGCTAAATGAATAAATTGTTATTGATAAAAAAGGGCCATATGTGTGGCATCTGGGAGGGTGCTTGCACTGGAGGTTTATCTATCCCACAGCTATCCTTACCTATCCCTTACCCATCCCACAAGCATGCAAAGGATTAACCATTTTTTCAAAGTTTTCACCAACACTTTATTAAGTAAAAAAAATGAACCAAGTGTGTTAAGCAAAGATGACCTTTATTAATAACTGTTTTAAGTAAACTGTATGACTTTATTAAAAAAGCAAAATGAACCAAATAAAGTGTCTTAAGCAAAGATAAAGTGAACAGGTAACAACTCAGTCTCTGCCACTATTCTCAGTCACTCTGAGGCATGTCCATGGTCTCAGCTGTTAAGCAGGCAGGGACTGTGGAGGTGGCTGTGGCTTGAGTTCTGGTCTGAGGCACTATTGGGGTGCTTGGCCCCGAGAGTACAACAGGGGATGGTGTGTTCAGGAAGCTCTCAGAGAGCTGACTCAGTCCCATGAAGTTGAAAGGCCCTTCATCAAGTACCTGGGATGTCAGGCACAAGACTGATGTCAGATTGTTTGTTGATGGGCTTGGCTGTGGGGTGGAAGAAGGAGGAGTGTAGTGGGGCTGTCTTGTCTGCAGCTGGGCAAGGTGTGGCATCTGTGGCATGCGATGAACCTGAGCCTGGACTGGGAAGGGCTGTTTCTGCTGTGGGAAGTCCTGGTAGTCGTAGCCTTGGTAGGTGAGGGGTTGTTGAAAGCTGAGGAAAGGCTGTGACATCACCTGGGGTGGAGGAGCAGATCTGGACTGGGTCGGAGCAGGTTCAGCTGGGCCTTGAGGGTTGTGCAGAAGTGCTGTTATCTTTTGCTTCATCACCTGGTATTGGGCCTCGGGCAGGTCCATGAGGGTCTGGCTCACGTAGGTGATGAAAGGCTTCCAGTCCGAGGATAGTATGTCGCTGTGGACCAGCTGAGAGAGAAGTTCTGTGCTGATCTTGATCGTGTCCCTGATCTCCAACAGGACAGTGTGGCTCTGGCCCTCCAGTCTGCCTTTCTGCCTGCATCCTGTGGATCTGGGGGTGGGGTAGGGATGGTTTGGTCTCTGGTGGCTGCTGCTTCTTCCTCCATTTATGACAGGGGAACCTCCAAGTCCTCCGGCATGGGGAGTGCAGCTGTCGGGGGGGGTCTCTGCCGTGGGCCCCTCCGAAGACACATGCCTGGACAGGGCAGCTGTCTTCTGGCTGGAAGAGGACTGGCTGTCTGTGGGCTGTCTGAGGGAGAGGGGTGTCAGAGGGGCTGCTCCTCGGTGGTGGATCTCACACTCCATGAATCTGCACTTGGCCATGACGTACATGACATACATGATGTCAGTGAGCTTGACAGTGGCCTGCCCAGATTTCTTCAGGTGTTGCTTGCCATACCAGGTGTGCATGTGCTTCCACCATCCCAGGAGGACATCCGCAGTGTAGCCCCAGCTCTCTGCCTTGTCTCTCCAAGCTGCCTGCTTCTTCTTGGTGTCCCAATACAGTCTGTGGCCCTTTCTCCAGAGGTACTCGTTCTCCCTCAGCCATTCCAGCACCTCCTCCTCATGCTCCTCGGAAACATTGTACTGTTTCCTCTCTCCTTTCTCCTTCCCTTGCCACTTCCTCCCTCTGGCAGGGCCTTCAGCAGCAGGGCCTTCAGTGGCTTCACCAGCAGGGCTTTGAGGGCCTTGGGGCTGGTCCACCATAGCAGCAGTAGCAGTAGCAGTAGCAGTAGCAGCAGCATCAGCAGCACCAGCAGCACCAGCAGCAGCACCAGCAGGAGAAGCACCAACAGCACCAGCTGCAGCAGTAAAAGGAGAAGCACCAGCAGCACCAGCAGCACCAGCAGCACCAGCAGCTTCAGAGTCAGTGCCAGGGGGTGGGATGGTGGTTCTGTCCTTCTTGCCAGGGCTAGCAGGAGTAGGCACGGGCTTTCTCTTCTTCCCTGACTGACGAACCATGGTGTTATTTGAAGATGTCTGTGGCAGCACGTCTTTCCTCTGAATGCTGACTACGTGCGAGCTGCATCCTTTTATATCCACAGAGCTGATGCAATTCATACTCCCCGCATGCGCAGTGAACACTTTGCATCCAATATACATTCGCTATGCATCTGCTTTGCTTCCTATAGGCGTCCGTGATGCATCCGCATCATCCGCTATGCATCCGCCCCTTCCGCTATGCGTCCGCTTCACAATTCTCCCCCGGAAGCCCTTCGGATGTGTCATCCACTTCCATCCGCTTCCATCCGGTAGGCTTCCTACGAACATCCGTTTAACATCCCCGTTGCGTACTACCCCCATCCATTCCTTTCTGTTCTTTTCTGTTCTGTTTATGCAAATTTTTGCCACTTTTTGGGGCGGATAACAACGGATGGAGCCACTACCGAAATTTTGCTCATCCACTGTGTCCTTTTTGCATATGTTTTGCATCCATCGGCCAGTGGGACCTAGCCTTTAGCAATGGAAAATGTATGGCCTTTAGTAGGACTTCATTTAATTTCTGGTTTGCAGATTCTTTTTACTAAATGTTTAATTTTTCTTGAAATCTCCGGAAAATCAAAAATGTTTTTGAATACAAAATGAATCTTGAAATTACTTCATATAAAGTTGTACTTTTTAGTTCTGAGGATTTACTTCCTTCTTCTCTATTTCTATGTCACTTTTATAGGAGGTTGTCTTGGGATATTTTAAAGAGACCTTGCTTCTGAGATTGGGTTTTAAGGATTAGTTGGCCTGATGCTCCTGTCCCAACCTCCCTGTCCATGCTGGTCAATGCTGTGCTTGATTGGTAGTGGAATTTCAAGCTTTCTGTCTTGTGGAGGTCTTGCCTTTCGTGGGTAATACTTGGATTAAGAATAATGAAATTCCACACCATGAAGAATTAATTTATTGATTCAAATGACAGAAGTACTGCTAGTTTTATTACTACAATAAAATCTGATTCCAAAGTATGTGTATTGGTTTCATTTATATTTATATAACTGTATGCAACTATGTATAGAATTATTACACCAAGTATAACCAATTCTCTCTCTCTCTCTCTCTCTCTCTCTCTCTCTCTCTCTCTCTCTCTGTGTGTGTGTGTGTGTGTGATATCTGAGTTGCCTCAGGGATGTGTTAAACCTCTATAAAGTATGATGGTAAATGGGGTCCAACTCATTTGATATTCCTGAGATTTCAAGAATTCTTTAGGGTGATTTCTGCTCAGGCTCATGATCAGAAGCTAATTTTAATAGTCCAAAGTGCAGATGGGTAAAACATTCCTTAAATTCAATACCATTGCTCAGATACAGTACTCAATGAACTTGCAATCAGAACGAAATGCTTCAAAAATGTTCATGCCATAACAATTACCAAATCTGTAACTCTCTGAAAGTATATTGCCATGTTTGAAAGAGCCAGAGAATCTTCTTTAATAAACCAGAATTGCTGCTTTGCTATCATTTCGTCCTTTCTTTAACTTTTCTTTTCCTTCCTTTACTACCACTGTATTTAGAAGTACTTTTCCTTTAGTAAAGCTGTCTAACTGGCATGTATTGTGAAATAAGGCACTGTAGCAGCTGGAGTGGCATTTCCTGATAATCTGAATTATCCCAGTCAATCAGGCACTGCTTTAGGGGATACGCAGCCAGTAAAGATATAACTAGAACAATGAAAGCATAACACTTCCTAGTACAATTGCTTGTGGCAGCATTTATGAATGGGCTAATAAATTGTATTTTTTCATCTTTCTTAAAGTATACTCCACCTTTTTGCACATATCAGCACTCAGGACAACATTGTTCCACTATAATCAGTGTGCATTGCTTCATTGGATATGTTTTAAAATTCATCCATGTCATAAGAAACCAGGTTTTCGTCCTGCAATATGGCAAAAATAGGACCTCAGATTACAAAACACAAAACCTAAAATAAATTATACTGATCATAAAGAAATTAACTACTGACTAGTAAAAGTGAAGGATAATGAAAATTATGTGATGATGAAGAAGATAACAGTATGTCTGTGAGCACAAATAATGTGAGATAGCTAAGTGGGAAACTAAAGGAATTAAATAAGATATTTGAAGGGAAAAGTAATTTAAAGAGGAAATGAAAAAGCAGAGGAACTGACCCAGAAAAGGGATTGTTGTTCCTTTCAATTTTGACATCCATTATTTCACATCTTAAGCAAAACTGATTTGAGAAATAAAACTGGTATGAGCGGCCTGAAAATGGGAATTTTTTAAAAATGGAAAGGGACAGAAATTACACCTTTCCTTGCTTTACTGAAAAAAAATATTTCAAAACATTGCTTCAACACTATCCAGTGATATATGAAAATGCATAACCAAGAAAGAATCAAATTACTGATAAACTAATACTACCATTAGAAGAACATGCTCCCTAAAAGGGTAAGGAAGTTTATTATTTCATTATATTTTAATAGTTACATGCAATTTTGCGATCTTCAATATTACATGCTATTCAAGCTCTCATTCCCATAGTCTTTTAATTGAAACTAAGCATCCTAGAGCAACAATATTTGAGTCAAATGGGCTAACTTACAGAATGCATCCAAATGTGGAACCCACAGCTCCCATGGGATTGAAATTTGGCAAAACTGTGGCTCTTTCAGTGCTAGACCAGTCCTGCTATTACCCAGTGGAGATCAAATAGACCAGTCCCACCCGAGCCCTCAAGAAGTCATAAGAAGTCAACAGAGACTCTAAAATATTCTGAGGTAAGAATGACAACCGACAGTATTGTATTAAATTAAATTATCAGCATAATTATGGCATATGGAAAGGGAAGACATCATGGTCAAAAGTTGACAATAAATATCAGGATGTGGCAAGAAGGAAGGAAGATAAAAGAAACAGAGGATGAAAGGTCTACCATTGAAAATAGGATTTCCCATCATTTTAATAAATATTTTGGATCTTCCAAGGGCTTTGCAATAAAATGCAGAACATGGAAGAACCCCACAAGAATCTCATTGTAGCAAAGATAAACATTAGTGGATGCAAAAATAACATTGTTGTGATTCCAAGAATGTCCCTTTTCCATGGACAGTGTTCCCAGTACAGTCATGCTTTGGTGCTCTCTGAGCTTGATTGTTTTCTTGTGGACCTTTCATTACTCAAACTAGGTAACATCATCAGTGCTAGTAAGGAGTGGAGTTTCAATTTATATTCTAGTGTTTTGCCCTGTCAGTGTTGGTGGGGATGGTCTTTGAGATTCTTTGATTGGACTGTTTATATTAGCTTGTTTGGCAATTCCTTGGTTGGGGTATTGTTTTCTTCTTGATTGTTGGTCTTGGTATTAATTTATGCTCTTCTGGATGTTGATTGCTTGTAGGGAGGAGTTTTGGTCTTTTTGTGTTTGCTTTTGGTTTGTAAAGTATATTATAAAGAATAAAAAGACTTTTTGACACATTGCAGTAGAGTTTTAAGTAACCTGTGTAAAATGCAGCATCAAATGCAGATTGAATGTATAGTGAGACAATGATAGAATTAAGGTAGCAATTTAAAAAATTATTTAGAGTAATGCAGTATTTTTTTTTAAAAAAAAGAACTAGGTTCAGTGCGACCTTTGCTGCTATAAAATGTTTATAGGAAATGTTTAGGGAAACATTTGTATGGTCTTAGAGCAATAAATACTTTTGAAACATAAAATAAATCATTTCCTTACCCTTAAAAATAGTCTTTAGAAGCTGCACATTTCAATCATAGCAAAGGTAGCCTATTCTCGACTTCCCACTGATTCCTGCTGACCTTCAGTCAGGGAAGGTAATTCTAGGAATCTAAACTACAGAATAGCAGAAGGCATTCCTCATACTGATTTTTTTTTTACTTCTCTTTTATTTCTCTCCTGCTTCTTACTATCTTCTATGCCATTCCAAAACATTCATTCATTGACATCTCAAGGGAGAGGCAGGAGAAAACTTCCAACACTTAAAATCTAGCTAAAGACAGCATAAAGTTACACTGGATCCCATTTTATGTTATAAAGCATAAAGCAGCTATCTGCCTTCTTTTGAAAATGGAAAATACAAACTTAACACAATTTACTTTGATGAGATGATTTAATTTTCATAGAATCATAGAATATAAGTATTCTATATAATTATGTATAGAATGATACAATAATAATTAATCTGTACACAATAACATATGGGCAAACAATAGATTCAAACTTAAAATAAACCTCTCGAAACTCAATTGCAGAAAATATGACTTCAGCAACAGAGTGATTAATGCCTGGAATTCATTACCTTACTCTGTTGTTACATCCTCAAACCCAGAGGTGGTATTCAGCAGGTTCTGACCAGTTCTGGAGAACTAGTAGCAGAAATTTTGAGTAGTTCAGAGAACTGGCAAATACCACATCTGATTGGAGATTTTACAGTATCCTTCCCCTGCCATGCCCACCAATCCACATCCACAGAACCAGTAGTAATTTTTTTTTGAATCCCACCACTGCTCAAACCCCCCAAACTTTAACCTTAAACTGTCTACCATGGACCTCACTCCATTCCTTAGACGTCTGTGAGGGGGCGTGCATAAGCGCACCAGAGTGCCTACCATCCCTGTCCTATTGTTCCTATTTATTCATACTCAATTATTATAAATATACTTATACCTGTTTATATTTATATGTTTATATATTATGTCCATACTTATACTTATTTTCTTATACATGCTTGACAAACTAACTAAATAAAATAAATAAAGTATTAGAAGGCACCTTCTGTCCAAAGCATTACTCTATCTTGTCTTCCACTGAAAAATTGGGTGAAGAGAGCAACAAGTTAATTCTCAGTAAGTGCAGAAACAAACAATATTATTGATTGGTTTGTATTTAAACTCTTATCCCTTGATTATTGATTGACTTTTATGATAATTATTTACTGAGCCCAAAGAAAGAATTATAGAAATGTTAAATAGAAATTTGGAAGTGGGGGAGAAGAAGGCAGGTTCTGAACATATCCTGAAAGACATTATTGGATTTTTCAGAGGAGCACAGATATATTTCAATAATCCTCAAGTAATCTAGAGTCCTGAGAGCATTCTGTACAGGTAAATCCAAAATTGTGACCAAAAATGAAATTATAAGAAGAAAAACTCATGCACAGGAACTACATAAATTATACATAATCTGAAAAATAACAAATAAATAGTTTATCTATGCTTAGTAATATAGATTTTTTGTAAATTAATTGTTAATAAAGTTAACATCCTGTAGGCTGAGATCAGTTTGAAGAGAATGATGACTGGGAGTTGCAGCCAATTGAAGTCTGGAAAAAAAATGCAAAAGTAATCAAAGAAAGAGATCTGTTCACCATCAATATAGAACAAGGGTCTTCAAACTTGGCAAGTTTAAGACTTGTGGACTTCAATTCCCAGAATTCCTGACCTAACATGACTGAAGAGGAATTCTGGGAGTTGAAGTCCACAAGTCTTAAAGCTGTCATGTTTGAAGACCCCTGATATAGAACCTGGCAAATTGAGGAGACAAAAAGGTTAGGTAAAAAAAACCACAGTATTTTAGTTTTCTGAATTTATTACAGTTTTCAGGTGTACTATATCTGAACTGCAAAGTTCTGGGTTTAGCTTTTTCTGTATCTGGTTTTTTGCTCTCTGGTGTTTGCAACCAACTTTATATGTAACAATTACTTTATGTGACACTATTCACTATGATCCAAACAGTAAATGAGCATTTATAAATGCTTTAGAAATTTGGAAATGCTATTGTTTAAAGCTATTTTCATTCCAACAAAAATATAGTAAGACTTAAATTATAAAAAATCTTTTTAGAAGAAACTTCAAGCAATAAAAGCAAAGGGGAAAGCATAGCAGAGTAGCTATGCTGTACTATTATATTAGGGATGCATATTTTTTATGCATCAGAATTAATCTGAATCCAAGTCACACCTGTGCCTCTCCAAGGCAAAGTAAATCTGCATGAACACACTAAAAAACTGAGACTGGTCTAGAAGTTTGGGTAACTAGAATACAAGTTACTTAAAGGAAGATGCAATTTGTTTAATGATCAGGGTTATCACGTTTATCTCCCCAAAACAAAATATTCTGGAAAAGACAGTATAATTATTTTGGTGTCTACTAACTGATATAAAGACATTTTTCATTCAACTTGCAATTCAATTTATTTACAGCACTTTTATGGTTGTCTATGTCATATAATGTTTCTAGCTTTGACTACAATTTTGCCTTCTAATCTATTCCACTAGCATCCTCCTCAAATTCAAAAATCCTCAAATGTTGTCAACTAATCTTTGGGAACAATAATGTTCAAGAAAACTACCTTTTAGTATATATATATAAGACAATCTCTCTCTGTGAATGCACTGAAAATGCATTGGCTTCTACTTTGGCATAGACCAAATGAATAAAAAGGCTTCTGTCAAAAGGAAATTAAACCTATCTTCACCCAGATATAATTGACCCAAGATCAGAAAATCTAGGATGACGCATACTGTGTTTGCTCCATTTAGCTCTCCAATCTCCACAAAAGGTACTGGCAGAAAAGCTGGTTAATTGCTAGAGCTGGCAGAACTGCCTACTGGTATGTACTTTGTCTTTGTCTAGATTGGGGCTCTTTTGTCGGCAATCCATGAAAAACAATCCTGTATTCAAGAATTGTGCACTGGAAGTAATTTACAGTTTGGCTCTTGGTCCATTGTACTAGCATTACAATTAAACTGCAGCACTTTGAAATATGCTTTACTCTTCCTGTTGAATGCAGTTAGTAAACAAGCTTAGGGTTGTTTTGTACCCTTTCATTTTATTTTTGAAGCAGAGCAAGGAAGGGTCAGATTTTGCTACCTTTTAATGAGGGTGTCCTATTTAATAATTTGCACATAACACTATGAACCCATTAGAAATTGTGTCTGTTTGTATATTTGAACTCTTGTTTCTAATTGCTTACATCTGAGGCTGTCCATCTCAATTTGGTTAAAAGAAAAAGTGCAAAAAGTCAACACATGACATTAAGTGGATTTCACATTTATTCCTTCAGATAAGTTGCTTCATTATTCAGGAAAATAGACAGCTCTATATTATCAGTTCTCCTGATTAATGGAACAGTTTGATTCAAGGAAATAAATATGAAACTCTCATTAATAACTTCTGAGCTGGTATAAAATGTGTGCTCTGTCTAGAGACAGACAGTGCTGCTGTAAAGTATCAACTGGGAAGAAAGTGATGATATTCTATTGATTTAATTAAATTCTAACAGCCCTTTTTAACCAGTGCTCAAAAGCAAAACTGAAGATAACTCCTAAAATGATTTGAATTATACTGCTGCAGTCTAATGAGAGTAAAATTATTACTGACTTCAAGACCCTCTAGACCCTTGTACCAGAGAGAAATCAATATAGTATAATCAAACTTTCCTGACAATTCTAATTTAAGAAGCAATAACTTTTGGGATTTTTTAAAGCAAAATATTTGCTTTAGCATCAGATCATAAAATAAGAACGTTGGAGGAGTCTTCTCTGTTTAATTTATCAGAAATCTTTGCAACTTCTTTTGCAGCTAGTCAGGAAATTTAAACTAATATTTAACATGAAAAAGGAATGCATGAGGAAAATTCAGTGTGTACATATATACAGCTTAGCAAATTTACCAATAGAAAATTCCATTTTATAATGGCATGGTGAAAAATCAACTAATACCTGAGCAGGATTAAGTATATTTCACAAATCTATGGTAGCATGATTGACTGAATTAACCCAGTTTTCAGAGTTTTCATACTTCACTGAACTATATGAAATCACATGGCTTTTTTTTTTACTCATGCATATGGAGCCAGCCACACACTCACCAGTTAACATTTTAACCTAACATAGTGTGTGAATTTCTCACCACATGGATAATCTTCACTCGAGAGAATGTTTTGGCTGCAACTATAGAAGCCACGTAATACTTAAATTAGCACCCTGTTGACAAAAATTGGCATATGCACTTACCTAAGTAGAATCAAGCTAAGTTGATTGGTTAATAAGTCTCATAAAAAGTTAAAGGATAAAAAGCTGTGACCTATTTAAATGCATTTATTGTCACTCATTTTCCCTCTGGGTATGGGGACAAATATCTCTTTAATGAGCTCAGTGTGAATTTCTTCATCAGTTATTACCCCTGTAATTTCTTGGACTAAATTTATATTATCTATGTATATGGAGATATGAATGTTCTTCTCCTAGAATGCTTTAGGTGACTTCAATTACAGGCTAGTGAATTTTACCTTACAATTAAGAAAATACTTAAAAAGAAAATTGGAAAGCACAGCAAGGGAGAACAACATGAAATAAGGAAACTAAGCATAACCTCTGAAAAATGTGTGTCTGTTGAAATTCTTTGAAGAGAGACTTAAATAGAAAGTGGGAAATTTATTGCTAAACCCTTATATTTTTCACCAAAGTCTTTCGAATAAGCACTCATGAAGGATGGTAAAGTAAATCTGATTCTCAGAAAACTGTAGAAGATACAGAAATCTGATCCCCCCCACCAATAGTACTCAGTTAAAGAAAGTGTTTGGATAAATGGCAGTTGCAAGAGAGAAAAAAAGATTTATGAAGTATCTTCAGGATTTGGACAATACAAGCTAAACCATATTGTTCAATCAATTTAGAAGCCTCCAGGCAAACTGTGTTAAGCTTAGTGCACTCATTTGATCAAGTAGTAGAATTTCCTGAAATATACTTTATGCCAAATTGCTTTCTTAGACTTTCACTGTATTGCCTTGTATTGCCTTGCTAATTTTACAAATATTGCTTAGGATGTAGTTTAAGCCACCTCCAAGGCCCTACCAGTGAAATACAAGCTTTGAAATAAATGAAAAAAAAAAAGAATTTGTCACAGAATGAAATACTTTCCTCAAATAATTAATACCATAGCTGCAAGAATTATCTAGAGAAAAGTAGGTGTGGGTATACCATGTTTCTCCAAAAATATGATCTACCTGGAAAAGAAGTCCTACCATGTTTTTGAGTGCATGTGATCAAATTAAGCCCCACCCACAAAATTAGCCCTAATTAAGACCCCACCCACCCTGGAGTACAGGAGACAGGGTGAGGCATATAGATAAAAAATAAGATAGGGTGGAGATGGGAGGGTGGAGCTGCCTTACTTACCAGGTCTTGCACACCTTGACACCTGCCTCAACTTCTTTGGCTGCTTGTCACCATTCGCATGCATTGCCCTGGCCTTTGTTTCACTTCCAGATTATTGATTCACCTTATGGCAGTCATACCTACAGCCCCACCCAGCAGGAGTCCAATTCTGGCTCACTTCTTCTGTGGCTGCTTGCTGCCACTCATATGCATTGCCCCAGCCTTCATTTTGCCTTCAGATGCCTTCTGGAAAGCCCTCTGCAGATGATAATACAGCTCGGGATCAATCCAGAGCTCTGTTATTGGCTGCAGAGAACTTTCTGGAAGGCATTTGCAGAGCTCTATTGTCAGCTGCAGAGGGCTTTCTAAAGGCATCTGAAGGTGAAACGAAGGCCGGGGCAATGCGAGTGAGTGATAGTAAGTGGCTGCAGAAGAAGTGGGCCAGCAGCAGGCTTCTGCTGGCGGGGCTGTCAGTGCAACAATCGCAAAGTGAGTCAATAATTTGAACCCTCCAAAAAGAAGGCCTAGTTAGTTTTTCAGGGGTCAAAACAAAATAATTTCTTCTCTTTGGAGAAACATGGTAGGTGTTTCTGATAGAATGTTAACTAAAGAATGAACAATAAAACATTATAGCCCCTTCTATAAGAGAATCAACCCAGATGTACAATCAGTGCCTGGGAAATATATCATATTTGCTTCTAGGGTCAAATAATAGTTATAGTTAATTTTCTTGTTGAATATCTTATTTAAATATGAACTAGCAGTTATAGCACACTTACTCAGCAAAAAAGTACACATTTGCTACATAGTAAATGAACATTCAGTGGGACTTGCTTCTGAAGAGGACCTGCATTAAGTTTCAATTGGCTTTCTTTAGACATTTTCTTTTGAATAATCAAGGGATGAAAGTAGAGGATGTAATAGGAATTTACATTTTCTCCAGTACATAAATTTACTGTTGTTTGCATTCCCTCTCCTGATGGTTTTCATAAATTTAGCATCCCATATAATGCACTTCATGCAGGGAGCTTTCTTGAGCAGAAGAACATCCCTTCCCCAAGTTAAAAATTTGCCTTTAAATCTGTGGACTACTTTCATTTATTCCATGCACCCCCATATTATATTTGAACTTCAGCTCTGAGGATTTTCAGCCAGTTGAGGTGGGTTTGGAAAATGAGTGAATCAAGAGCTTATAGGATTTTAAGATTCAAAAAAATGGATATCTTGTTCATAATGTTCCTGATATAACAGTTAGTGAAACAAAGAATGTCTGGTTTATTGATGTTGCTATACTGGGTGAGTCTAAGATTCAGAAAAAACCTTTGGAAAAAATATGAAATATTTTGCTTGCTGATCAAAGCTGAATGCTTATGAAAAAAGAAATAGTTTCTTATGACCAGTTGTGATTGGATCCTTTGGAACAACACCTAGAGGACTTCCACAATATCTGGAAATATTGAATTTATCAGGAAAACACCCTAATTTTACAAAATTAAATACCTATTTGGAATTGCCTATATGTTAGATTCTGCCTTAATAATTCTTAAATCTTAGGACTTGAATGATTAAGTTTCCACCAGCCTCAGATTTTAACTGTACCTGTTTTTTTCTTTTGCTTTTTACAATCCTGCAATTCTCTTATTTGGGGTGGAATCATGGTGACTGAATGGAACTGAGCATTTGCTGGCCAGATGTCCTTCCTGACACCTATGTGGAGTTTGTAGCAGATATTTTCTCTTTGAACTCTGATATAGAAACATCTATCACTACCTAGGATTGAACTCTCAACCTTCCCAGTGGGAAACAAGTATCTTCATCTCCAGGCCACTATACCACTCATTGTAACTTTAACTATTACATCATCTGGAGCACAACTTGAACACCATTGGCATTAACAAATTCCACCATCAGTCAATTGCAAAGGTGGGCTTTACTCAGAACAGCTTATAACCTGCAATGATATCTGTAACACCATGGAATATCCACATTTGCCTATCCCAAGTCCTTTGAAAGGACTCAGTCTGAACATCTGGGACTATGGGACAAACAATAACAACAACAATAATATAAAGCCAGAATTGAGATGACAACAACAGATAGCAAGTGCTGCCATTTCAAAGGAATTGAAGAAATCATGGACCAATTAGTTAGCTATTGCAAGAAGATTGCTCAGACAGACTACAAACAATGGCTTTGCAAAGTAGCAAAATAATGATTCTTTGGAAGATCTGCAAAAACCATCTGGAAAAAACACTAGTTCAGACATGCTGCTTGGACATAAGCAAATCTAAGGGAAAAAACATGGTAGAGCATCCAGTGTGGTACAACCATCTAAGTTAGTGAACTGTACACTTTTCACTTGTCATAGCCTACTACTGAAGAAGTAGTATGGGAGGTATCCTGAGAAGTCCTACCACTATGTCATGTTCACTCATAATCTTATTTCTATTTTCCATGCCTTTTGCACTGGTAGCCTGTCCAAATATGTTCCTGTGACTCATAGTATCCTTAGCTCTGCAGTAACTATATGATTACTGTATTACAACAGGCAGAAAACTGGTGTCCTTGAGAAAGCCAGGCTTAAGTAAACCTAGATAAATGTGTATTACACAATAGGAAACCAATACTTTATAGCATAATGTGTAGTTACTATATGCTGAGGAATAACAGTGTACGACATTATTTAATGAACATTTGTATTTTAATGGAAAAAAGATTTGTTTGTTGAAATATTATCCTAGTTTGCTGAATTAATCAATTTTGCAGCTATAGGGTTGCTATAAATTTGTACTAAAACAGGGTAATTGAACACATTACCCAATAAGTAATAGCAGAATGTGGAATGGGGATGAGCAATAGATACAATGAATTGAAGGAAAAGTCATGTGGTTTGCATATCAGGTAACTCGAGTTTTGCAACAGAAAACATTTTTGTGCTTTTGTAAGGTTCATTACTGACAGGCCTTTAAAATGGAGAATCCTGCATTGTATTTGTTATTAAAAGTGGAAGGGAGGAACAAGTAATGGAGAAGTGATTCTTGTTATTGTTAGCAGTTTGTGAGGTAGTGGTAGCCTAATTAATATTGTAATAACCAGGGAGAAAAGTGTAGCAGAGGCAGCTTTTCCATAAACTCGTTGCATACAAAACTCCATAGAAAGTAGTATCTTGCATTAGGTGGATATGCAGCAGATTATTACCTAATGCAAACTAATAAAACAGAATGTAGTGAACTTTCATTTGCCAAATTCCAAAGAATATAGAAAGGAAAAAGGGTAGATCCATCTAATATTTACTTAGTGACTGTATTAATTTGCCATTTTAAAATGGCTTTTCAAAATGTCATGGAAGAGAATACTTTCCAATTAAGGGAACAAATGACTTCTACTGTTTGTCAATATTCAATCAATAACTATTATTGCTGACTGAAAAGCCCAGCTGCACACACAGGAGGAGATTCTTCGTGTTGCAGGGCTTCTTTGGGATGAGATTTAACTAATGCCTAGCCTATCTCCTTAGTCTATTAATTCATGTTATCTTTCGCAACATATGATCAGTTTTCTATCTCCCTTTATTTTATTTAGCTTTCCATTTAGTGTAGCATTGTCTATGTTGAAGTGTCATATTCTTTTTACCAACTTTGTCAATGTAGCTGTCTAGCACAATTTTCTGTTTTATGACTAGCCATATCTGTAAGTTGTAGGCAGGGGTGGGATTCTACAGGTTTACACCTATTCTCTAGAACCGGTTGTTAACATTCTAAGCAGTTTGGAAAACCGGTTGTTAGAAGAAATTACTGGCCCAATCCTGTAAGGAAGACAGGAAGGAAACATTCTGGTGTTGCTTTCAGAAACTGCCTCTCCATTAACCCTTATTACATTCCAGCAGGACTAGACTTCCTGTCTCTGGAACTTCTCTGGAGTTATTTTTCTCTTCTTTGCTGGTACTTTGCTTGTGTGGAGTGATCATTCAAAGTTACAATGGCAATGAAAAAAGTGACTTATGACTGTTTTTCACACTTACGACTGTTGCAGAATCCCTACAGTAATAAAAGGCCAGGTAATGAGATGTGTGCCTCAATGTCAGTGATATTGAGTTGGCCACGCCCAGCCAATAATATGACCACCAAGCCACACCCACCAACTGAGCTATGCCCATCAACTAAGCCACACCCACAGAACCGGTTGTTAAAAATTTTAAATCTTACCACTGGTTGTAGGCATTTCCTGTATTTCTCTGTGAGCATGGCTCATTGACAAGGGTGCTAGCCTCCACAATAAGCAAGTGTGGGATGCTATCAGTTCTGCCCGGCTCTATAGAACCAGTAGCTCTGAAGAGCAGCAGACACTGAACTGGTTCTGTGTCTGCTGTTGTTTGGCCCACCCGCCTGCCCGGGCTCTTACCTGTCCTTTATTTCCTGCTTTTTCAACCATAGCTGCTTTGTGTGGCACAGCTAAGGTTGAAAAAGCAGTGAAAATGTGCTTTTTCAAAGGCTGCACACCCACACACAGCACTTATCAGCTGTCTGGGCGGCACAGCTTAAGGTTTAGTACATCCCTGCACAAAACGTAATCACCAAACTGGTAGTAACACCAGTTGAATCCCATCCCTGCATCTTCCCATTAGCTTCTTCAGCTACAGAAACTGGCAAAATTGCCAAATGATAGTCATGCTCTAGGATTCTTAAAAGGAATTGTTCAAAGAGGAATAAGTAACAGTGGTAGTTTTAGTTCATCATTTTCCAATACCTAGTTGTAGAACATATTTTTAATATAGTGGAAATTAGTGGAAAAAAATGAATTTCAAATATGCTAAATAGACTAATTTAAAACAGAAGTTCAAAAAGTGAGTTCTAATGCTTCTTAATATTATACATTCTGAACAACCATAGCATCTAATTCACACTTCAGCAACTAAGCTTCCCACTACAAAGTTGTTGGAATATTTATTAACACTAAAGATAACTAAATGAACATTCAGGTACTCTTTAAAAACAGTGCAGCAAATGCAAATGGGAGTGATATTTAAGCAAATCCTATTTGAGGCTTTTGACAGATCAATTTCATTTGTGACATAGAGAACAGAGTCTATTTTGTATTTTATTACTACTTTTGGTTTTGTTTTCTTCCCTCCTTCAATTTTTTTTTTGTGTTTAAAAGAAATCTTTCTGATGCCATGAATAATATGGAAAGAGTGCAATTTAGCTACCATAGTGCAATTTTGGAAAATTCAGTGCATATGATTGAAAACAATTTCACATTATGACAAGTAAAGTACCACTGAACTTCTCTTGTACCATTTGAGGATAGATAGGGAGATGGATGGATAGATAGATAGATAGATAGATAGATAGATAGATAGATAGATAGATAGATA
>BLBF01000022.1:26866050-26888115 GCA_015471245.1 Laticauda colubrina | reverse complement strand
GTTTAGCTTGTCTACCTAACCCTGGTTGGGGAACCCAGGCTTAACAAACCTGACTGATATTAAATCAAATTATTGTATTGCATTTGAATGATTCTATTCCTGCCTTAGACACAAAACTATCTGGATGACCTTGGTCCAATCCAGAGATGGTGTTCACAGGTTCTGACCATTTCTGGAGAACCGGTAGTGGAAATTTTGAGTAATTTAGAGAACCAGCAATAACCTTCCCCCAGGAGTGGGGACTCAATCACACTCTTTCAGCTTTAGGAAGAAGAATCAATTGCAAAAATTCATGCCAAGAAATTCCAGAGACAAGTTACCAGGAATCAGAATTGGCTTAAAGGGAGAGGAAGTGAGAGGGAGAGAGAAAGACAGAATGAACTATGAATATTTAAAGATACAAGAGAAAATATACATTGAATTGAATTAATAGAGACACAGATTCTATTTGAACTTTAAGGGGAAAAAATCCTAGTAGAATAGTGGTATCAGAGTGGTGGTAGGCTGCCCTTTAATGATGGATTTATTCAATCAGTCAATCAAAATAGAGATAGAAGGGACCTTGGAGGTCTTCTAGTCCAATCCCCTGCTCAAGCAGGAGATCCTATACCATTTCAGACAGATGGCTGTCTTGTCTTTTCTTTAACAAACCCAGTGATAAAGAATCTACAACTTCTGAAAGCAAGCTGTTCAACTGGTTAATTGTTCTCATAGTTAAGTTTAATTCCAGGTTGCTTCTCTCCTTGATTAGTTTCCATCCATTGTTTCTTGTCTTGCTTTCTGGTACTTTGGAAAATAAGTTCTTGTAGCAGCCTCTCAAATACTGGAATACTGCTATCATGTCTCCCCCAGTCCTTCTTTCCTTTACACTGGCCATACCCAATTCCTGCAACCATTCTTGATATGTTTTTGTCTCCAGGCCTTTAATCATCTTAGTTGTTCTTCTTTGCACTTTTTCCAAAGTCTCAACATCATTTTTGTAATGTGGTGACCATAACTTGATGCCGTATTCCAGGTGTGTCTAAGGCTTTATGAAGCAGTATTAAAACTTCACATGATTGTGATTCTATGCCTCTGTTTATACAATCAAGGGTTATATTACGCTTTTTTGGCTGCTTCCACACACTGCTGTCTATGTTTAATTTACTGTTTTTGAGCTAGATTTTACCTCATCTGAACTTGTAACTTTGGTTTTTCCTGCCGACATGTAAAATCTTATTTTTGTCCACATTAAATTTCATGTTGTTGGATAGGGCCCATTCTTAAGTCTGTCAATATCTTTTTGGATCCTGAGCTTGTCTTCCGGACTGTTGTCTTTTCCTGCCAATTTAGTGTCATCTGCAAACTTGATCAGTTCCCCTTCTATTCTATCATTTCAGTCATTTAGGAAGATATTGAAGTATGCTGGGCCTAAGACAGAACTTTGTGGAACTCTGCTGCTTACTTTCCTCCCTTAGATGTAGTACCATTAAAGACTACTCATTGAGTATGGTTTGTCAGGAAGTTACAAATCTATCAGGTGGTGATACTATCGATCCCACTTTTTCTAACTTACCAACAAGTAGATCACAATGTGTCAAATGCTTTACTGAAATCTAAGTATATCATGTCCAGAGCATTCGCTAGTCTACTAATTTAGTCACTTTGTCAAAGAATGAAATAAAATTGGTTTGGAATAATCTGCTTTTAACAAATCCATTTTGGCTTCTGGGTATAACTTTATTAGTTTCTAGATCTTCGCAGAGCTGTTTTTTTAATTACTTTTTCCAGTATTTTCCCACGTACTGATGTTAGGCTTATTGGTCTGTAGTTTCCTCGGTCTGTTTTTTTTTTCCTTTTTTGAAAATGAGAACCACATCAGCTCTTTTTCAATTCTCTGGTAGTTTATTTATTTTATTTTTATTTTATTTGGTTTGTCAATTGCTTACAAGATAATAGGTATAAGTAAAAACATATTTATGAATACATGGATATATATAAGAAAAATAAAAGAAACAATAGGACAGGGATGGTAGGCACGTTGGTGCACTTATGCACGCTCCCTATAGACCTCTTAGAAAAGGCATGAGGTCAATGGTAGAAAGTCTAAGGTTAAAGTTTTTGGGGTATGGAGAAGAAACCACAGAGTCAGGTAGAGTATTCCAGACATTGACCACTTATTGCTGAAGTCGTATTTCCTGCAATCAAGTTTGGTGTGATTAACCTTGAGTTTCTATCTATTGTTTGCTCTTGTGTTGTTATGATTGAAGCTGAAGTCTTCATTGACAGGTAGGACATTGAAATGTATGATTTTATATACTATACTTAGATCGGACCGAAGGCGGCATAGTTGTAGCTTTTCTAGGTCTAGAATTTCAAGTCTGGTGACATAAGGTATTTTGCAACTGGTAGAGGAGTGGAGAACTCTTCTTGTGAAATATTTCTGGACTTTCTCAACTGTGTTAATATCAGATACATAATGTGGGTTCCAGACTGATGAGCTGTATTCGAGAATTGGTCTAGCAAATGTTTTGTATGCTCTAGTTGGTAGTGTTATATTACCAGAGAAAAAGCTACATAGGATTAGGTTAACAATTTTTTTGTGCCTTTTTGGCTATATAGTTACAGTGACCTCTAGCACTTAAATCATTAGAGATGAGTATTCTAAGGTCCTTGACAGAGTTTGGATCATCAACAAGGTCTTGACTATTCAGCTTGTATTGTATTTTCTTATTATTATTTTTTTGCCAATATGTAAGACATAGCATTTATTTGTCGAGATTTGAAGTTGCCATTTGTTTGACCATTCTGATACATTGTTGAGGTCTTTTTGAAGGGTAGCAGTATTGTCTGTGGTGTTGAATAGCTTTACATCATCAGTGAAGAGAATGCAGTTGCTCTGAATATGATCACAGAGGTCATTTATGTAGAGTATGAAAAGAGTTGGTCCTAGAACACGGCCTTGGGGGACACCACTGTTGAGAGGTACAGAATTTGATAGGATGATCCCAATTTTGACCATTCTGTTTGACAGGAATGCTTCTATCCAGTTTTGCAGGTGTCCAGAGATATCATAAGATTTTAGTTTTAGGAGTAGTTTGGCAAGTACCACTGAATAAAGGCTTTACAGAAGTCTATGTAAATTGCGTCTATTGCTTTGCCCTGATCGAGTTGTATAGTCCACATGTTTTTGCAATGTAAGAGTTGCAGATTGCAGCTTAGTTTTTTTTTCTAAAACCAAATTGATTATTACAGAGTAGGTTGTTTGTCCCTAAGTGGAGGATAATGGATTGGTTAATAATTGATTCCATGACTTTACAGGTGATGCAGCATAATGAGATTGGTCTATAGTTTTCAACTAGTTCCCCAGTGCCTTAGGATTTTTGAAAGATATGATACAATGATTCTGAGGTAACAGGGGTGGGATTCAAATTTCTTAACAACCGATTCTGTGAGTATGGCCTAATTTGTGGGTGTAACTTGGTGGTCATGTGACTGGGTGAGCATGGCTTGTTGACTGGGAATGGCTTGCTGGTCATGTGACTGTATGTAAATATTATCAATATTTATGTAAATATTGATTTTTTTTTTCATAAAAAGAGCAACTTTTACCCAAAAGCAGGCAAAGCAGGCAGGTAGATTGAATTGCTCACAGAATCACAGAATCACTTAGAGATCTATCTATAAGCAGTTGACTACCTGAGTCTGTCACATAAAATTTACTTGCAAGGAAACTTACAAAATTAATTGACAACACAAGATATATGTTGAATATTGAATTTTTTATTTAGAAAAAGAACAACTTTTACAGGCAAAGCAGGCAGGCAGATTGAGTTGCTCACAGAATCACAGAGTAACTTAGAAATGTATCCATCTGCAATCGGCTACCTGAGTCTGCACTGAAAAGCTTCAGTCCTAAGGAGTGTTTGGCTCTGCTTTTAGATTAGCTAGAAAGCAAGAAAACCAAGGATAAAGCCCCTGTCGCACTGAACCAATGGATGCAAAGAGGATGTAAAATGGACAAAAAAGCTTGCCAAACATTCAAGAACGCGATGTACTCACTGCCTCCGTTTTCTTTCCTCTCTATCCGTCCAGCATCCGTTTATTGACGTTTCATCTGCTCCAACAGTTTTGGGTTGCCCAAAACTTTTGCGTGGAAAATGTATCCAGTTCGTCCGTTATGCATCCGTTACGCATCTGCTATATCCACTAGGCATCCGCTGCGCATCTGCGCAACTCGCATCTGCTCGGATGCAGGGAGGAAATGGAACGGATGCAGAACGGATGCAGAACGGATGCAGCATGGAAACAAAGCGTTTAAAACGGAAAAAACGTTCGCAGAGGGGACCTATCTCGGATATTAAGGATGTCTACAGGATGTCTAGAGGATGCCTGGAGGATGCAAAGGGACACCTATACTGCCTATAAAAAAGGGGAGCAACTCACCTGCATCTCACTTTCAGGCCAGCAGCCCAGCTGTGCAGACCTCTGCAGCCTTCATCTGACTCTTGCTCTTCCACAGCATCCAGTCATGTCCACCGTGGATCGTAACACAGTCCTTTTGGCAGCCACCATCCTTCTGCAAAAGTGCGAAACCATCTACAGGCTCTGTGAACTCTACTACGGGAAGAAAAAGAGGCGGCCAAGAAGCATCTGGGTCCGAAAATGGATCAGGAGAAGAGCAGAGTATGGACTGTACAACAAGCTGATGGTAGAGCTCAGGAACGAAGACACTCGGGCATTCCAGAACTTCATGAGGATGCCTCTAGCCATGTTTGACGAAGTTGTGCAGCGGTTGACACCCAGGTTGACCAAGGCAAACACCAACTTCCGGCCCAGCCTGGAACCTCGGCTCAAGGTGGCACTCACTCTGCGCCACCTGGCCTCAGGGACCACCTACAAAAGCATGCAGTATGGCTGGAGGGTGCCACACAACACCATCAGCATTGTGGTCAGAGAAGTGGTGCAGGCCATCATCAAAGAATACAAGGAGGAGCTCCTCCAGTGCCCCTCCACTGAAGAAGGATGGAAGAAAGTTGCAGAGCAGTGGTATCAGAGGTGGAACTTTCCCCACACCATTGGAGCCATCGATGGGAAGCACGTGGCCTGCAAAGCTCCAGCCAAGTCGGGGTTCACTTATTTCAACTACAAGGGCTTCTTCAGCATCGTCCTCTTCGCCATGGTCGATGCTGACTACAAGTTCATGTACATCGATGCTTCAGGCTATGGCTCATCTTCAGATGCCCAGGTATACAACGCCAGTCACCTCAAGGAGGGGCTGGAAGGCAACCTCATCGTGGGCTTCCCAGATCCAGACTCCCTGCCCAACGACATGCAAGATGTGCCCTACTTCATCGTGGGGGATGACGCATTCTCCCTCAGAACCTACCTCATGAAGTCATACACCTCCAAACTCCTCACCCGTGAAGAGAGGATCTTCAACTACAGGCTGTCCAGGGCAAGGCGGATGGTGGAGAAAGCCTTTGGCATCCTGGCCAACAGGTTCGAGGTACTTCTCACCACCATGCAGCATTGCCCAGAGACCGTGAGGAGGATCGTGGAAGCTTGCTGCATCCTGCACAATCTCATGCGCACCCACTACCCAGTCTTGCAGAACAGGCTTGTGGACCATCAACAAGGCAATCGGGACATGGAGCCTGGGGAATGGAGGCAAGGGTGAAACCTGATCGACACTCAGGATGTGCAAGGCCCCAACAGAGCCTCACGGGAAGGGAAGAAGCAGCTCAACCTCCTGAAACACTGGTGCAACTCCCCAGCTGGAGCAGTGGAGTGGCAAGACAGACTTCCTGCCAGCCTTCGTGCCTGCCTGCCAGCCTTCGTGCCTGGCTGCCTGCCAGCCTTCCTGCCAGCCTTGGTGCCAGCCTTCCTGCCAGCCTTGGTGCCTGCCAGCCTCCCTGCCAGCCAGCAACCTCACAACCATGGGGAAGAAGCGAAAGCCTCAGCAACCTGCCACCATCCCTGGCAAGAGGGACAGGGCCACCCTCCCACCCCCTGTCCCTGATTCTTCTTCTGCTGGGGCTTCAGCTGCTCAGGCTTGCTCTTCTGGTGCTGGAGCTTCTGCTGGCGCTGCTCCTGGTGCTGGTGCTTCTGCTGGTGCTTACTCTGCTGGTGCTGCTCCTGGCGGTGGTGCTTCTGCTCGTGCTTACTCTGCTGAAGCTGCTCCTGGCGGTGGTGCTTCTGCTCATGCTTACTCTGCTGAAGCTGCTCCTGGCGGTGGTGCTTCTGCTTGTGCTTACTCTGCTGAAGTTGCTCCTGGCGGTGGTGCTTCTGCTGCTGCGTACTCTGCTGAAGCTGCTCCTCATCCTGCTGGTCCTGCTGGTCCTGCTGGTCCTGCTCGTGCTCCTGGACTTGCTCGTCCTGCTCATGCTCCTGGTCCTGCTCATGCTCCTGGTCTTGCTGGCACTGCTGGTGCTTACTCTGCTGCTGCTGATCCTGGTCCTGCTGGTGCTGCTAGTGCTGGTGCTGGTGCTGGTGCTGGTGCTGCTTCTGCTGCTGATGATCCTGCTGCTGATGGTGCTGCTGCTGCTGCTAATGATGATGATCCTGCTGCTGCTGCTGCTGCTGCTGCTCATGCTCCTGGTCTTGCTGGCACTGCTGGTGCTTACTCTGCTGCTGCTGATCCTGGTCCTGCTGGTGCTGCTAGTGCTGGTGCTGGTGCTGGTGCTGCTGCTGCTTCTGCTGCTGATGATCCTGCTGCTGATGGTGCTGCTGCTGCTGCTAATGATGATGATCCTGCTAGTGCTGCTGCTGCTGGTGGTGTGGAGGAGCAGCCCCTACTACCTGGGAGCCCCTCTGATGAGGGCCCATCTGGTCCTGCCAAAGGGAGGAAGAGGCATATGCGACAACGGGAGAGGAGGCAATACTCCATTGAGGAGGAACACGAGGATGAGGTGCTGGAGTGGCTGAGACAGAATGACTATCTGTGGCGGAAGAGACACCGGCTGTACAGGGACACCAAGTGGAAGCATGCTGCTTGGAGAGAGAAGGCGGAGAGTATGGGCTACACTTCGGAGGTGCTCCTCGGCTGGTGGAAGCACATGCACACCTGGTACAGGAAGCTGCACCTGAAGAAATCTGGCCAGGCCATGGTTAAGCTGACGGACAGAGAGACCTACGTCATGGCCAGGTGCAGCTTCCTGGAGCGTGAGATCCGCCACCGAGGAGCACCAGCAGCCTCTCTCACTATCATCTCTCTCCGGCAGCCTGCTGAGAGCCAGTCCTCTTCTGGCCGAGAGTCAGTTTCTGTCTCCAGGCAGGTTTCTGTGGAGCGTGCCATGGCGGAGAACCCGCGGACAGGTGTTGTAACCGTGGTGGAGCACATGGAGGACTCCCTGGTGTGGTGGGAGAAAGGAGACAGCGTGTCCACAACAGCCCTACCCGCATCCACCCCCAGCTCCACCTCCACAGAAAGGCAGAGAGCCAGACAGCAGGAGGGGCAGAGCCACACTGTCCTGCTGGGTATCAGGGACACCATCCGAATCAGCATAGATCTCTCTCAGCTGGTCCACATTGACTCCTCATCCTCCAATTGCAAGCCCTTCCTCACCTATGTCAACCAGACCCTCGTGGACATGGCGGAACCCCAGTAGCAGGTGGTGAAGGACCGGATCACCGAGCTACTTCACAACCCTCAAGATCCAGAGGAACCTGCTCCCACCCAGTCCAAGTCTGCTCCTCCACCCCAGGTGATGTCCCTCCCATTTCAAGGCTTTCCACAGCCCCTCACCTACCAGGGCTATGGCTACCAGGAGGTCCAGCAGCACAGGCAGCAGCCCTTCCCAGTCCAGGCACAGAGTCATCGGACGACACCGTTGCCACCGGTTCCACTGATGCCACCGATGCCACCCACGACACTGATGCCACCGATGCCAACGATGCCACCCACAACACTGATGCCACCGATGTCAACAATGCCACCCATGACACTGATGTCACCCACACCACTGATGCCACCAATGCCAGTCCTCACCCAGCTGCAGACCAGACAGCCCCACTACACTGCTCCTTCCTCCACCCCACAGCCAAGCCCGGCCTCAGTACATCTGTCGTCGGTACTGGGGCTGACACCCCATGGCATGGAGGAAGGAGCTCTCAACATCATGGGTCTGAGCCAGCTGTCCAAGAGCTTTCTCAACACACCGTCACCTGTTGTCCTCTCGGGGCCAGGCACCCCAGTTGGGCTTCTGACCAGCACTCCAGCACCAGCCACCTCCACAGCACCTGGACCCTTCACCCCTGAGACTGGGCACACCTCTGAGTGACCAAGAGGAGTGCCAGAGACTGGCTGGCTGGCTACCTGTGGACTTTATTTGGACACTTGACTTGGGTCCTTTTTCTTTTACAGCTTGTTGCTCAATAAAGTTTATCTTTGATTCACACACTTGCTTCATTTCTTTTTTTCAATAAAGTCTTGGTGGAAACTTTTAGAATTGGTTTAAGCCTTTGCATGCTTGTGGGATGGGTTAAGATAGCAGTGGGGTGGGCAGGGATACCTGTGGGATGGGTGATAGCTGTGGGATGGGCAGGGATACCTGTGGGATGGGCAGGGATACCTTTGGGATGAGTAATAGCTGTGGGATAGATAAACATCCAGTGCAAGCATAGTGGGACTGTCTTGTCCACCCTCCCAGGTGCCACACCTATGGCCCTTTATTATCAATAATAATGTAATCATCATCCACACATGTCAACATAAACACAACTCTTTATTAAATGCCCTGTTCATTGTAGGGCCACTCAACATACATGGCACAATCTCATCAGTGTGATGAGACAGGCTGAAGGAAGCATCCATTAAGCATCTATCATCCTGTCTTGCCACTCCACCGCTCCAGCTGGGGAGTTGCAGGAGGTTGCGCTGTTTCTTCCCTTCACGTGAGGCTCTGTTGGGCCCTTGCACATCCTGAGTGTCTATCAGGTTTCGCCCTTGCCTCCATTCCCCAGGCTCCATGTCCCCATTGCCTTGTTGGAGGTCCACAAGCCTGTTCTGCAAGACTGGGTAGCGGGTGCGCATGAGATTGTGCAGGATGAAGCAAGCTTCCACGATTCTCCTCACGGTCTCTGGGCGATGCTGCATGGTGGTGAGAAGTACCTGGAACCTGCTGGCCAGGATGCCAAAGGTGTTCTCCACCACCCGCCTTGACCTGGACAGCCTGTAGTTGAAGATCCTCTCTTCTCGGGTGAGGAGTCTGGAGGTGTAGGGCTTCATGAGGTAGGTTCTGAGGGAGAAGGCATCGTCCCCCATGATGAAGTAGGGCACATCTTGCGTGTTGTTGGGCAGGGGGTCTGGATCTGGGAGGCCCACGATGAGGTTGCATTCCAGCCCTTCCTTGAGGTGACTGGCGTTGTATACCTAGGCATCAGAAGCTGACCCGTTGCCTGAAGCATCGATGTACATGAACTTTTAGTCAGCATCGACCATGGTGAAGAGGATGTTGCTGAAGAAGCCCTTGTAGTTGAAATAAATGGACCCCGACTTGGCTGGCACTTTTCAGGCCACGTGCTTGCCATCTATGGCTCCAACGGTGTGGGGGAAGTTCCACTTCTGATACCACTGCTCTGCAACTTTCTTCCAGCCTTCCTCAGTGGAGGGGCACTGGAGGACCTCCTCCATGTATTCTTCGATGATGGCCTGCACCACTTCTCTGACCACAATGCTGATGGTGTTGTGTGGCACCCTCCAGCCGTACTGCATGCCCCTGTAGGTGATCCTGAGGCCAGGTGGCGCAGAGTGAGTGCCACCTTGAGCCGAGGTTCCAGGCTGGGCCGGAAGTTGGTGTTTGCCTTGGTCAACCTGGGTGTCAGCCGCTGCACAAGTTCGTCAAACATGGCTGGAGGCATCCTCATGAAGTTCTGGAATGCACGAGGGTCTTCGTTCCTGAGCTCCACCATCAGCTTGTTGTACAGTCCATACTCTGCTCTTCTCCTGATCCATCTTTGTACCCAGACGCTTCTTGGCTGCCTCTTTTTCTTTCCGTAGTAGAGTTCACAAAGCCTGTAGATGGCTTCGCACTTTTGCAGAATGATGGTGGCTGCCAAAAGGACTTTGTTACAATCCACAGTGGACATGACTGGATGCTGTGGAAGAGCAAGAGTCAGATGAAGGCTGCAGAGGTCTGCACAGCTGGGCCGCTGGGCTGAAAATGAGATCCAGATGAGTTGCTCCCCTTTTTTATAGGCACTATCGGTTTTCCCCTAGATGTCCCTTTGCATCCTCTAGACATCCTGTAGACATCCTTAATATCCGAGATAGGTCCCCTCTGTGAACATTTTTTCCGTTTTAAATGCTTTTTTTCCGCGCTGCATCCACTGGCCATCCGTTCTGCATTCGTTCTGTGTCCGTTCTGCTTTCTCCCTGCATCTGAGCGGATGCGAGTGGCACGGATGCGGAACGGATGCCTAGCGGATATAGCGGATCCGTAATGGATGCAGAACAGATGCCTAGTGGATGCAGAATGGACGCATTGGATACATTTTCCGCTCAAAAATTTTGAGCAGTTCAAAACTTTCTGAGCGGATGAAACGTCAATAAACGGATGCTGGACGGATAGAGAGGATGAAAAACAGACGCAGTGAGTACAGAATGGATGCATCGCGTTAACCAACGGATGTTAAGTGTTTTCCTCTGTTTTACATCCTCTTTCCATCCATTGGTGCAGTGTGACAGTGGCTTTAGGAACTACTCTGTGCTGGAAGAATACTTCAAGAGAGATGACAGAGATCCAGTGGCAAATTACTGTTTCAAAAAGCTGACTGATTCAAAGCTCAAGTTTACTCTCATTGCTCTGGGAGGTGTTTTGGATGAGCTAGCACACCTCTGTCTTTCTTTTCAAAGACACAACCTGACTGTGATGGAAGGGCACTGCTTTGTAAGAGCAAAGATTGAGAAGTTGCATTCCCAATACTTGACAGATGAAAAGGATGTTCAGTGGAGTGACCGTGTCAAAGAGGCAATGAGGCCTCATCTGCTGATGGCAGAAACACCAGTGAGATTACTCATTTTATTGGTAAACTCTGTGATCACTTATATGCTCATTTTCCAGAGGATGAATTAAAGGAATGGTCTGCATTTGACATTGAAGCATTGAGCTCAGACATCAGTTTTGACGATGGAACAGCAGATGTTGCCACACTGGCAAAGACGTATGAGGCCATTCTTCATCACCCACATTCTGTAGAGGTCATTAACACTGAATATGTTAAATTCAAGTACATAATGAGGTAAAAACTTAAACAAGGGTCAATCAGCACATTCTCAGATATGGTGGCTACAACACTAAAATGTGAGGAGCGAAAAAACATCTCTCAGCTGGTGGATATTTGTGCTACATTTCAAGCATCCAGTGCAGATTGTGAAAGAGGCTTTAGTTTAATGAATCGTATCAAAACAGCATCCAGAAATCACCTTGGAGTGGCACATTTGGATCAGCTGATGCACATAAAGTCAAGCTGCAAGCAGATGAGGCCATCAACCTGGACAACGTGTAGAAACACTGGAGAGATGAGAAAAACAGACGGGAATGTTAAGGTGAATATTAATTTTTTCAATCAGATTTGTGCTCATCTAGTCTCATTTATTTATTTTCATTTTTGGATGTTGATCATTAAATACTGTAGTTTCTGAGTAGTAGCTAACAATTGTCATTGTATACTTTATTTTGCAAAGAGTTACAGGACTGTCTCTCAGACCACCGGACCCTCTCTCCCAGTGGACAGCAGGATTCTCTTCCAGATCACAATAGGAGGACTCTCTCTTCCCCAATGGATGGACTACAGAACCCTCTTCCAGACCACAGTAGGACTCTCTCTCAGTCTCAACCAATGGACAGCAGAACTCCCTACTAGACCACACAGTAGGACCCTCTCAGGCTCTCATCCAGAAAGAGCTTCACACACTGACATTTCACACTCGTACTTGTAATACAAGTCAGAGCTTCACAATGAAAATTGAGTTTATAGTTGGCTTGGTTGGCAATTTATGTTTTGCTGTAGTTAAAAACAAACATTTATACTTCAAATAGTGTTATCATAGTACACAGGTTAACAAGTATGTTGTCCTTTTCATTGTAAGCTTGGTAAAGCACTTAATTAAAAGAATTCTAACAGAAATATAAATGCTGTAATTTGATTCTTTTAATAAATCGTGCTACTTGGATGGCTGCAATACTGGCCTGACCACAGTACACACATCTGATGTTGCTCACAGTGGTCCAAGGGACTGCTCAAGGAGTTGATGTGTTTTCTCAGACACATAGAAAATTAGAGGGAACGTTGCACTGCACATGGGTGCGCAGCATTTGAAAATCCTCTTTTTTCCTGCTTTTTCAACCTCAACTGTGCCATGCAAAGCAGCTGAGGAGGGAAAAGCAGGGAATAAAGGACAGCCTAGAGCCCGGGCAGGTGGGTGGGCCAAACACTGAACCGGTATGGTGCCAGCTGCTCTTCCCAGCTATAGGTTCTATGGAACCGGGCCGAATCAGTAGCATCACACTCCTGGATAACATCTGCCATCTCCTTCAGAACTCTGGGATGTAGTCCATAAAGTCCCAGTGATTCATATTCATCAAGATCATACAGGTGTTCTTTTATCATTTTCTTGCTTTTTTAATTTTAATTTTTAGTCTTTTACAGTTATGTTTTGGTAGGTTGGGCTACAGTTTCTTTTTTCATGAAGACTGATGCAAAGAATCAGTTTCTCTCTACTGCCTGTTACTTTCTTGCTATCTTCTCTCTTTAGAGGACTGACTGTTTTCTTGACTTTTTTCTTGTTATTTATATGTTGAAATAATTTTTTTAATTATCTTTGACTTTTCTTGTAAATATTTCTTCATTCTGAGCTTTGCTTTCCTGACTTCATCTTTGCAGATTTGGGCTATCTGCTGATATTCTGACTTAGTTAAGCGTGCCCCTTTTTGCTTTTTTTGTATTTATCCCTTTTGTCTTTCAGTTTATTAGAGAGATTTTTGTGCAATCATGCTGGTTTCTTCTCGGATTTCTTTTTTTCTTTTTCAGTGGTATTGTGTTGGACAGTCAAGATTGGAAATCCTTTTTCAGAATGTATCTTCAGTATGTGTCATCCAAAGTTAGACTTTGTGACTTAAATGGTCCTTTCAAATGCTAAACATAATAGATTATAGGTCTTTAAAATATTCAGACATACCATGAAAACAATTCAGAACCATACCTTAGAAAGAAATTAAGTACAGGACAAGATCTAATCTATAGAGAACTAAAACTTTCATGTTTATCTGTTTGTTTGTCTCTTGAAGTTAGCCCCAACAATAGATTATGTTCTGTTTGAAGGCTGTGGATATGCACACACAAATGTGATATTCAAAGCTGACAGATTTACTGCAGTTTTAGGCAGATAACAGCAGACAACAATGTGAATCAAATGCCTAGCAAGAGAGCTTGATTCAAGAGAGCCAAATACAGACCAATAAACAATAGTGTAATCCAAATACATTCCAAGAGTTATGGGATGCCAAATTGAGTAGACAGCTGGTCCAGTGGTCAAGAATCACAAACAAGAAACAGAAACAAGATGCAAGAATTGCAAAATCAAACAGCCACCTCCAACAAAGACTGGAAGTAAAAGAGCTATCTAAATTTCTGGAGCCAGCTAGCTACAATTATGCATGGCTCATCCTTTGCTTAATGAAAAGCCTCATTGAGGAACATTGCTCTGCTTGTGTCTGGATTTACCTAGACCTGAGGCTTGGGGGTTATGCCTGATCATCCTACTACTTCAGCTAAATGGGTGATGCCTATGACTGATCATCTTTTACTGAATCCTGGCTTCCTGTTTTCTGAGGCTGACCAATCTAAAGCAAATGCTCAGCTGAGCAATGATGGCAGATTTCAGGTCAGAAAGCCTTTGAATTATAAACCATTTTAGCAACAGCACTTATATACCACTTTACAGTGCTTTACAGTCTTCTCTAAGTGGTTTAGAAAATCAGCATATTCAGAGGTGGACTGCTGCCAGTATGCACTGGTTCAGATGAATTGGTAGTTAAGATTCTGCACAGATCAGAAAACCAGCAAATCCCACCACTGGCTGGCCCTCCCCATTCATTTTTGGGCTGTTTTCTGGACTGTTTTTTCAGCCATTTTCAGGCTGTTTGGGGGGCATTCTGGGGGTATTTTCAGCTCTTTTGGGGTTGAAAATGGCTTGAAAATTAGGCCAAAAGGTCTGAACTCCTGGCAGTTGGCAGTCAGCCTGCAATGCTACATTCTAACCATTGCACCACCATGATTCCTGTAATACTGTAATACTCCTTATTACATTGTAACAATATTAGAACCAAGGTATCTAAAATTTGCTAACTTAAAAAAAATGGTTAATTAATTGGGCACCTATTACTTCTGTGGAATTGAAATTTACACAATGTTTAGACAAATGTTATTCACATAGTTGTGGCCATTGAAGCATTCCCACCTTCAGTATTGATTTCTGAAGCTCCTTGTTGGTTTCCCACAAGCAAAGTCAATATGAAAGTCAGTAGGAAGTTGGAGGTCACTTCCACTCCCACTACTTTTTGCCCACTTATCTGTTTAGATAAATATTGACTTATAATTGAAATTAATTTGCCACTGCAATTATTTTCCTATTTATGATACATACTCTTCTTAGATTATCATAGGACCATCCAGCAATAGAATAAATAAAAAGATGATCAACTTAATATTTAAAATTCATTCTGGTCATATCCACTTACTCTCAAAAAATGTTTCAATGAGTCACAAGGTTTTCTAGTAATTCATATGTAGGGAAATGGCAAAATAAGTTATTCATTATTCCTAAATCTCCTAATATGAATGAGTAATATGAGCAACTCAATTCAGACAAATTCAAAAAGAATGTCTTACAATGCCAAGGCATTACAGCACATGGAAAATGAAATACAACTGAACTTAAACATCCAACCATCTATTTTAATATTCTCTTAGACTTCTTATTATAATTGTACTTGCCAACATCAGAAAAGTTGTTTCTTCAGACTTTCCATTTCACCCACAAAGAATTTCCATTTTAGGGAGATTTTAAGACTGGTTGAAGAAGAAAATGTGTAACATTCTCAACATGGGATCATTTTTTTTTATCCAAGTAAAACACCTTCATTTTAGATAAATGAAAACAAATGAAAAGAACAAACCATTAACCTTTAAGTCTCAATGCAGTCATCTCTCTTTTTTTAATTTGTATCAAGACTGAGTTTAATTACCCATGCAAAATAGTGCAACTACCACTGAAAAAATACTGTTCTTACTTTTAAAATATATATATATTGGGGTATATTGGTGCAGTGCTAAAAGATCCAAAGGAAGCACATGAAGAAAACACTGCTGAGACATAAATATTTAAATGCAGGTTTCTTCTGAAAATAGTTTTCTCCATGGCTAGAATGAAAAGAACTTTTTATTGAGAATCTGTAGAAATAAATAATCAATGAAGTATCTGTTTCGATATAAAACTTTGCTATAATTTACAGAACTTAATAATTATGCCATTTGAAATATAGGCCATATGTTTGATTATTTCTGATAGCACTATAAAAGGTTCTAAGCTTCTATATTATATTTGTTCTCCAGTAGCACCTATTCAGTATCACTTATCTAACTCAGTGCATGTGTTACAATAAGAACTCAGTCACAAAGGGCATACTGCAAAGGTGATCATACTCAAGGTAAAAATATAATCAAGATAGTTTCAGTTTATTACAGTCCCAGACCAGACACCAGAACAAATAAAAACATGAATATCCAATTAAAAATTCTAGAATAAAATAATAAATAACAAATAAAATCTCTGTTAAAATCCAGTCTGTCAATTACACATGGCCTAAATACAGTAAAATAACAATCCATAAACTATGAGGCCCATAGTCAATTTAATACTAAAATGCAAAGGAATAAGCAGCGCAAAATGTTTGGCACATTTGTTGTATAAAATAGCCATGGTGGATTAGACACACGTTTCTGATGAATTTCCAGTGCTGATGTGTAGAATCTAGCCAATCAAGATAGTTGTTGCCTGGGTACCCTCTATTTGTAAGCAAAATTTTAACCAATTACTCAATAAAATTATATTATTCATATTGGATGGTAGTCTGTTCTATGTTATGGAACTTTGGGATATAAAAGTAGCAGTATTATACAAACAGAATGAGGAACAGCTAAAATGAATTGACTAGTACTGGTATTAAAGAGCTTTAAATGCTAATATTCAATGTTTCTATAATTGTGACCAGGACATCAATAGCGCATCTAAGTTGCTCAGAATAAAAAGACTTCATAATGTCAGTGCTGCTAATAAATATACGCACTACTATGTAAAGTCAATTTAAATTGTGCCTCTCCACTCTTTACATTTATGAGCACAGTTGCTGTGTAGGGAAGTAATACGCTGTTCAGCAATATCCTCACACACACTAGTTACAATAGCCACTTCTCACACTATAATTTTAGCACTTCAGACACTTATAAGCACCATTGTCATATGTGATAGTGCTCTTAGTGGCTAAATATCATTCACACATACTGCTTAATGTTAGCAATACTTAACTGTGTTTTATATTAAACATAAAATGCTACTTGCAGAAATTCAGTAGTGAAAGTCTAATAGAAGTCACCAGAGTAATAATTCATGAGTGTAGGAATGACAAGGGTGATTATAATTTCATAAAAGCAAAACAAAATCAATTGAAAGCATGAAAAGGAACATTACAAATGGGAATCAACTATACAATTACCAAGGCAAACTGAGGCATGTGAAACATTTCTCGTCAAAATTATCAATCACTTGCTGACATTAGATAGAAGTCATCTTAATTTTTAGTCACCATTTGACTTTATTACCATTTTCATTTTTTCTGATATCTCAAAGATCAAGATATTTAGCAGGTATTTGCTGGTGCCATTAAATTTCAATTGGGAGGGGGCTGGTCAGCATCCCTTTATGAGGAGTATGTACTCTTCAAAACTATTTAGAAAGAAATGCTTTGGATTTCATATAGCACAAGCCAGTACATTTCTGGGTCATTCAGTGATTAAAAGCAGTGTGATTATCATTCATTAGATTCATGACTGTTCCATATTAAAATAGTCCTATTGGTCAAGAAATACTAGAAGCTGATTGGTTCCTTTCTCGATGCTGTTTGGCCAATAATAGCTAACCTATGATTGGCCAGCTCAGTGACGGAAAAAAAAAGTAGCCGTCATTGGCCACTAGCCGCAAGCAGCCTCTCTATAAAAAGAGCTGCCATGGCTCCTGGTTCAGGCGGACTTTCTGCACTAAATAAAAGAGCTGAAGTTACGCTGGTCTCCGGTCTCATTTTTCGCGAACTCTACAGTGACTATAGAATATTTATCATTAAGTCTCTAAATCTGGACTGCAAAATTCCGGATGACCATTAGATGGGACAAGAAGTTAAGATTTTGTATGTCTCTTCTGTCATCTGTTGGGTATCTGGAGTTTTGCAGCCCAGATATGGTAGACCTAGACTGTTCCAAACAAATGCTTTGGACTCAACATATACTCAAGATGAACATTAAGTGGAATTTGCTGAAGTTAAGCAGCAGAACAGCCTACCAAAAATAACACAACATTCTGGAGAGCCACCTGTCGGAGATGATTTAGGGCAGAGCTTTCTAAACAATTCCAGGGCATGGAACCTATTAGTTAAAAAGATAAAAGAAATCCCAGAACTCCTGATCAAGAGGCAAAGCACTAATAGCTAAAAAGTGGAAATAAAATGAAAAGGAAACTGCTTACTGTAAAAAGAGCAGCTATAAATAATAAATGACAACAAAAGCTTTAGTAACATTGGCTCATAAAAAGTTATTGAGCTTTATAAAAATTGTAGAGTTTGAAGTGTGTGTATGTGTGTGCAAGTTTATTATATGCAAATGATAATCAGTTTTTGTATAAATGTGTATCTTGATTATCAGGTGAGTTTCCCCAGTTGTCCAATCAGAGAGCCATAACCTGAAACTTTAATTTGAAACTCTACCTTTACCGATACCAACATTCCTCCTGAATGGAATATTCTGCTTTAATATCCCTGATTTATCAACATATACGTACATATTTCTGCTTAAGTATATTTTGATTTTGAACCCTCATGTGGTAATCCATCTAAAAAAATATTTCTTTTATGCTAAATGACAAACATCCAAACCCAAAGACCATATATTTAAAATGTGTTCTTACTTCTTTTTGATAAACTGATTTTTAAAGCCAAAGTTGAAATGCTCGATAGGCTCAGGACTCATTTGTTCTCTGTGCATTCCTTTGACAAGGGAACACTATGCCAAGTAAATCCAATTTCCTCCCTTCTAATGTTCCTCTAAATGGTTATAATTTTCTGTTCACGTCCTTCTCATTGATTCAATTCCAAAAACATCTCTGAAGACTCTATGAGGCTTTAGGATATTAAGGCTTTCTGGTGTAATAAAAGGATGGGGGGAGGGGTGAATGGGCTGCTATTTTCAACATCTTCAAATTGTATTTCCTTCCCATCATACATTCACACTTGTTTCTTTGCTACTATGCTTGCAGAAATACTAATATTATTGGAGTCTATGTCAGATTTCCCGGCACAAGAATAGAATTAAGTCTTCATATATGGTAAAACACTTCTGATGTAGAAAAAAAAACTGTTTGTTCTACATATGTGTAACCCAACATTTCCCATTTCACACTTTTGAAATAAAACACCATCCAAAATATCTTAATTTGCATTTCTTTGCATTCTGTGATGGTAGTTGCTAAGGAGAAATGCTATATAAATATATGTGCTTCTAAAAAATAAAATGCAAAATCCACTGATTTATATAGGCTTCTTGCAAAAAATGCAGGGTGTCAGCAACAAACACATGCAAAAATATATATTAGGAGAGAGGCAAATGGAAAATGCATGGAAATTCTCATTCCAGCTGTTAAATGATAAATCATCCAAAATAAAGGGATTGGTAAGAATATAAGATGAAATAAAGAGAAATGCCTGGAAAGCCTAGTATTATTAGATTCCCTTAGTACTTATATAATAATATGGTTTACCAAGTTATTTCTTCTTGTATTCTCAAATATTTCTTTTTTCTCTAAAATTAAAATTCTGAAAAGAGTACAGAGAAGAACAAGAAAGATGAAGGAGCTGGAGACTTAAGTATATAAAGAATGATTACAGGAATTGGGTTTGTATAGTTTTGTGAAAAGAAGGACTGGGGTGACAAGACAATAGTATTCCAATACTTGAGGGCAGGGATGGAATCCGACCTGTCTAACTACCAGTTCTGTTGCTCTGTGTCACGTGTTGCGTGAATTTATGACCTGCTGAGCTGCCTGGACAGCTGAGAAGCTCTGTGTGCGGGTGCGCAGAAGTTGGAAAAGCCCTTTTTTCCTGCTTTTTTAACTGCAACTGTGCTGTGCAAAGCAGCTGCAGTTGAAAAAGCAGGAAATAAAGGACAGGTAAAAGCCCAGGCAGGCGAGTGGGCCAAAACAGTAGCAGACACAGAACTGCTCTTCACTACTGGTTCTGTAGAGCCAGACAGAACTGGTAGAATCCCACCCCTGCTTGAGGGGCTACCACAAAGGAGAGGGGGTCAAGCTATTTTCCAAAGGACCTGAACGCAAGGCAAGAAACAATGGATGGAAACTAAACAAGGAGAGAAGCAATCGAGAACTAAGGAGAAACTTCGTAACAGTGGAACAGCTTGCCTTCAGAAGTTGTGTTTGCTCCATCACTGGAGGATTTTAAGAAGAAACTGGACAATCATTTGTCTAGAATGGCTTAAGATCTCCTTCTTCAGCAGGGGGTTGGACTAGAAGATCTTCATATTTCCTTCCAACTCTGTTATTCTGTTATTCTATTGATTTGGTTGTACGCAAACTATAAAATATAATTAACAAAAATTAGATCTTATAATCACAAATAATGAGCTAAATTAGACTGGCCCCCACTTTGACACTTTGATAAGGCCACAGAGACCCGGTTTTACCAATGGGTATGGGGAACCAGAGAGTGGAATGGAGCCAGTCAAAGTTATTTGTTTGACTGATTGCTGTTCTGGGGGTCCCAGGGTGTATGGTTTTTTATTATACTATACAGGGCTTTTTTAAAGCTGTCTAGAGTCATGGAGAGTGATTGGGTGGCCATATAAATCTTATAAATAAATAAATGCTTTCATTAGTCTTCTAGTTGAATCAAAAGAGGATAGGGGAATAATATCAGCCCAAAACAAATGTTTGCATCAGATAAAAATGGGCCAAGTTTCAATTGTACTGTCTTGGTCATCATCTTTGACCATACCCTATGGACATCCTTGCAAGGCAGGCCAAGTTAATAGAATAACAAAAATAACAATGCAGGATCCCAGCCATGAATAACAATGCAGGATCTCAGCCATGTCCCAAAGGTGCTTCTTCAAAACGTAACTGGACTTAGTTTTTCCTCGAAGATGTTTCACTTCTCATGCAAGACACTTCCTCAGAGTTGAAGAAGGAAAAACAAAGTCCAGTTGCTTTTTTAAAAAGAACTTTGGGACAACCATAAGCTGGTTGTCTGAGAATCTGCATAAATGATCACAGGCATCTTAATCAATATAACTAATAATCAGAAACACAGCTCTATCAGAAACCACAGTTGTCTCAGTAATTGATGATACTAAATTCCCTCTATCTTAGAAATACTGTCCATGTTAGTTGTTTCTTTCTTACTTTTATAATTATCCTTCCTTCCTTCCTTCTAGTCCCATGTGTTAATTTTCCTTTAGCCAATGCTTGAATTTATACCCCTGCATTACCTTGTAGACAGATCTCCTCAAAGAGATAAGAGAATGAATAGGCAGTGCCAGAATGTGAGAAGTTTGTGGGACTGAAGAAAAGGAATGGCTTATCACTCAGTAAAAAAAATGTAGACTCAAACTCAAACTCAGAATAAACACATCCTCAAATATAGTGAAAAATGAATTCCAAAATGCATTGTGGAACAAAATCAGTGCACAGTCCCCTGGAACAGTTTTTGCATGGCAACTACACAATGATGGGTATAGTTAGTGTCAGCCCTGCTCCAGCTTGATCTTTTAGGAAATTCAGACTCTTGACTATATATGTCAGGAAAAGAATACTTTTACTAAAAGCCAAGCGATTACAATTGATCAAAGCCAGAACTGAAATTTTGCACAGTTAAAGCTTCCCAGTCAACTTTTTCATTTCATCCCCCTCTGCTATCACCCATTTGTCCAGCCAAAAGTTGTTTTAGTAACTCTCCCTGCAAAGATGGACTAGATCTTAAGCATGGCATTCCATTTCCCAAGCCCATGACCTTGGGATGATGAGATGAAGTCCTGGGTCAGCACTAAGTTTAGTTTTGGTTTCCCCGTTCTGGCAGCTCCTTCCCTCCACAGTTTTTGGCAGGCTGGCATCCAGCAAAGCAGGGCTGGAGTGAAGGATGGCAGTTCTGACAATCAGCCTAATGTAATATACAGTATGAATTCTTGATAATAAGTTCCAGAATAATAAGTCTGCTTAGGGCTACAGTCTTAAACACCATTTTCTACATAGCGGGAACTCCTATATTCTACCTACATGTATAAAAAACCTTAAGACATTGTTTCTCAGTCCTGCACTTTCATGTCACTGAGTTGCCTAGAAATCATTTATTTCAGTGAAAGTTGCTGGTAAGCAAAGTGTTTGTGCCTCAGCATAAATGGAAACACTTTAACTGCAAATGAAGCAAAACACATAAGTGCATAGAGACCCTAAACCACTTCAGCAGACTCTTAAAATCTAACACAATATTCAAGAAGAATATTGTCTCTTCATTCTTACTATAATTGCATCCATGATTATTTATCAAGTCTGAAATAAAATATTGTTTGTTTCCTTGTGTTTTGTTACATTTGTTTGTTAAGAAATTCCCTTGTTTGTAAAATGTTGCACCTCTAACAAAAGGATACATACAGTGACAATCTCTAAAAAGGAGTTTGAAGAAACTGAATCTGCAAGAAGTACTGCTGTTAAGCCTGGGTTCCCCAACCAGGGTTAGGTAGGCAAGCTAAACA
>BLBF01000022.1:26821037-26856050 GCA_015471245.1 Laticauda colubrina | reverse complement strand
ATACTGATGGAAATCATTTAGATTTTATAATGCTATTCCAAAATGATTCATAATTTGAAGCTTTAGAATCGATAAATACCACAGTAATACCAATCAGTATACATTTATACTGAATTCCTATTTCAGCATCGCTTTTCATAACTTTCCAAAAGTAACAAATATGAAATTGATTATTCTATTCATATGAATTAATAAGAAACTCAGTCTTATTTCATATGAAAATTGATTGTTTTCTCCTTTTCTTACAGGGAAATGTGTAAATGGTGGAATATTGGGGAGATACGAAAAGAGCCCTATAAAAATGTCCACAGTTAATACCAGTTTGTCCATAGATAAATATATCCACATATAGAAATATTTGAAAGAGACAGAGAGAAAGAGAATGTTTCAATTTCTCAATACTTTTTAAGCAATAGGGCTTAGGAGTTTGGCACTTAAGTAAGTAAAACAGAATATATATTAGTTCTTCATTAATTTTCAAAAATGTTTACCAGTCAAATGGAAATATAACATTAAACATGGAGGAATTGCTTTGCATTTTCCTCCAAAATGAAACTGAACTTTAGATACTCTATTAAAGGTATAAAAGCTGTTCAAAGGATCAAAATATATAGCTTCCTCTCAAAAAAGAACAGAAAATGATTTATCTTGCAGACAAGGTAGTTAATGGGTGGGTATCTCACCTTCTTTCAACTCAATCTAGAATAAAGAAATTTTTACTTCTTTAGTTCACAAAATGCCAAGTAAGTCTTAAATTTGAAAGGTCTTCTGTTGATACCATGTCAACAGAATAGAATAGAATTCTTTATTGGTCAAGTGTGATTGGACACATAAGGAATTTGTCTGGGTGCAAATATTTTCAGTGTACATAAAAGAAAAGATACATTTATCAAGAGTCATGAATCATAAGGTACAACACTTAATAATAGTCATAGGGTACAATAAGCAATCGAATCATACTTGGAAACAGTTAATATAAATTGTAAGGATACAAGCAACAAAGTTAAGCCCCTGTCACACTGCACCAACGGATGCAAAGAGGAAGTAAAACGGACAAAAAAGCTTGCCATCCGTTCGAAAACGCAATGTACTCGCTGCCTCCGTTTGGCTTCCTCTCGATCTGTCCAGCATCCGTTTATGGACGTTTCATCCGCTCCAAAAGTTTTAGGCTGCCTGGAAAATTAGGCTGCGTGGAAAATGTATCCAGTTCATCCGTTCTGCATCTGCTTTTTCCATTCCGCGTCCGCTTCGCTGAGGCCCCCCGGAAGCCTAGCGGACGCGCCATCCACTATGCTTCGGTTCCACATCCGCCCTGCGTACGCCCTGCATCCTCCCCGCGTCCGTGTTGTCCGCTCCAATTATGCAAATTTTCACCCCTTTTGAGCGCGGATACAACGGATGTAACATTTTTCTCTTCCGTTGTGTCCGTTTTGCATCCGTTGGGTAGTGTGACACGGCCTTTACAGTCATACAGTCATAAGTGGGAGGGGATGGGCAATAAGGAGTGATGAAAAGATTAATTATAATAGTAATGCAGACTTTGTAAATAGTTGGACAGTGTTGAGAGAATTATTTGTTTAGCAGAGTGATAGCATTTGGGGAAAAGTCATCCTTGGGTCTAGTTGTTCTGGTGTGCAGTGTTCTATAGCATTATTTTGAGGGTAGACTTTCAAAGGTTTTCATAACTACAGATGTTAGAGAAATTGGTCTGTCGACATTCAGTTCCCTGATAGAGGACTTCTTTGGCACTGGGATGATAGTAGAGCGCTCAAACAAGAATTTGATTAGCACATTTTAACGCATTTGCTTTAATTCTCATGAAACTCACACTTATTTTGGCCAGACATTTATACTGTAGCTGCTAATTATTAATTGAATTCCATATTAAAAACTATTTAGCCTATTAGGAATATTACGAGAGTGCAGGACAGGATAGCAGGACCTTCCCATAGGCCAGAAAAGGAAAACTTAAAAAATAAAGTAGTAAATGTATGTTCTGATCTTTTCCTAATTCTGTAATAGCAGAACATTCTAAAGGAAAAGCCCAGCTCATACTAGTTCCATTTTTCAAACAAAATCTCAAGTATTCTGACATAATTGTTAGTTCTTATTTTGTGTCAACATTTTTTGTCATGAGTATTTTTCCAAAATAGACCCTAGCATCATAGATTAAAAAAAGATTTTAAACACCTTTATTAGAAAGTAAGAAGGTAGTAGGTTATACTGATGGGAAAATATACATAGAACTGTACCATTCAGCTGAAAGTCTATTTCCCTTATTAAGGAGTTATCCCCACTGGATTCAGGGGCAATTGTTTCTTGGTAGAACTGGAAACGATTGAACGGTGTATAACTGCTCTTTCCCTTGAAGGCTAAATTATAGCACAATTCTTCTTAACAACAGCTATCACCTTAAAAGATTAAATACACAGTTTTCTGCTTACTTATCAATGTACATAGGGAGATTTATCACTATATGTGTATATTACATTGCAGTGTGTGAATGTGTGTTTAGGTGAGATGTAGCATAAATGTGGACAGAAAAATATTGCAATTTCCTAACACAGAGAGAGAGGCGAAGAGGGAGGGAAGGAGGGAGGGAGAGAGAGATGGGATGTCTTTTGGTGTTAACTTAAGCTCTTTTCACATCAACACTGAAAGACACATTTTGAATCTCTATTTCGTTATATGTATATTAGTGTGTCAAACTAACTTTAGAATAATATTGTATAATCAGATTTCATGAAATACAGAAATTGCACAGATTCATATAATAATGCTATTTTTAAAAAATCTCAGATTTTCCCATTTTAAGCCCATGTCACACTGCACCAACGGATGTAAAGAGGATGTAAAATGGACAAAAAAGCTTGCCATCCATTGGTTAACGCGATGTACTCACTGCCTCCGTTTTGCTTCCTCTCTATCTGTCCAGCATCCGTCTATTGACGTTTCTTCCACCAGAAAGTTTTGGGCTGCCCAAAACTTTTGCGTGGAAAATGTATCCAATTCGTCCGTTATGCATCCGCTACGCATCCGCTAGGTATCCATTCTGCATTCGTTACATATCCGCTATATCTGCTAGGCATCCATTCCGCATCTGCGCAACTCGCATCCGCTTGGATGCAGGGAGGAAGCGGAATGGACGCAGAACAGATGCAGAACGGATGCCAGGCAGAAACAAAGCATTTAAAACGGAAAAAACGTCAGCAGAGGGGACCTATCTCGGATATCAAGGATGTCTACAGGATGCATAGAGGATGCCTAGAGGATGCAAAGGGACACCTATACTGCCTATAAAAAGGGGGAGCAACACATCTGGATCTCACTTTCAGAAAAGCAGCCCTGCGGTGCGGACCTCTGCAGCCTTCATCTGCCTCTTGCTCTTCCACAGCATCCAGTCATGTCCACCATGGATCGTAACACAGTCCTTTTGGCAGCCACCATCCTACTGCAACAGTGCGAAGCCATCTACAGGCTCTGTGAACTCTACTATGGGAAGAAAAAGAGGTGGCCAAGAAGCCTCTGGGTACGAAGACGGTTCACCAGAAGAGCAGAGGACGGACTGTACAACAATCTGATGGTGGAGCTCAGGAACGAAGACACTCGGGCGTTCCAGAATTTCATGAGGATGCCTCCAGCCATGTTTCACGAACTTGTGCAGCGGCTGACACCCAGGTTGACCAAGCAGAGCACCAACTTCCAGCCCAGCCTGGAACCTGGGCTCAAGGTGGCACTCACTCTGCGCCATCTGGCCTCAGGGACCACCTACAGCAGCATGCAGTACAGATGGAGGGTGCCACACAACACCATCAGCATTGTGGTCAGAGAAGTGGTGCAGGCCATCATCAAAGAATACAAGTAGGAGCTCCTCCAGTGCCCCTCCACTGAAGAAGGATGGAAGAAAGTTGCAGAGCAGTGGTATCAGAAGTGGAACTTCCCCCACACCGTTGGAGCCATAGATGGCAAGCACGTGGCCTGCAAAGCACCAACCAAGTCGGGGTCCACTTATTTCAATTACAAGGGCTTCTTCAGCATCATCCTCTTCGCCATGGTTGATGCTGACTAAAAGTTCATGTACATCGATGCTTCAGGCAACGGGTCAGCTTCTGATGCCTAGGTATACAACGCCAGTCACCTCAAGGAGGGGCTGGAATACAACCTCATCGTGGGCTTCCCAGATCCAGAAACCCTGCCCAACGACACACAAGATGTGCCCTACTTCATCAGGGGGGATGACGCCTTCTCCCTCACAACCTACCTCATGAAGCCCTACACTTCCATACTCCTCACCCGTGAAGAGAGGATCTTCAACTACAGGCTGTCCAGGGCAAGGCGGATGGTGGAGAAAGCCTTTGGCATCCTGGCCAACAGGTTCCAGGTACTTCTCACCACCATGCAGCATCGCCCAGAGACCGTGAGGAGGATCATGGAAGCTTGCTGCATCCTGCACAATCTCATGCACACCCGCTACCCAGTCTTGCAGAACAGGATCATGGACCTCCAACAAGGCAATGGGGACATGGAGCCTGGGGAATGGAGGCAAGGGCGAAACCTGATAGACACTCAGGATGTGCAAGGCCCCAACAGAGCCTCACGTGAAGGGAAGAAGCAGCGCAACCTCCTGAGACACTGGTGCAACTCCCCAGCTGGAGCAGTGGAGTGGCAAGACAGGATGATAGATGCTTAATGGATGCTTCCTTCAGACTGTCTCATCACACGGATGAGATTGGGCCATGTATGTTGGGTGGGCCTACAATGAACAGGGCATTTAATAAAGAGTTGTGTTTATGTTGACATGTGTGGATGATTGATTACATTATTATTGATAATAAAGGGCCATAGGTGTGGCACCTGGGAGGGTGGACCATACAGTCCCACTATGCTTGCACTGGGAGGTTTATTTATCCCACAGCTATTACCCATCCCAAAGATATCCCTGCCCAACCCACTGCTATCTTAACCCATCCCGCAATCATGCAAAGGCTTAAACCATTTCTAACAGTTTCCACCAAGACTTTATTAAAAAAAAGAAATGAAGCAAGTGTATGAATCAAAAATAGACTTTATTAACAAGAAGCTATAAAACAAAAATGAGTCTCAGGGGTGAAGGATGCAGGTGCTGTGGAGGTGGCTGGTGCTGGAGTGCTTGTCGTCAGCTCCTCCAGAAGCAGAAGCAGCAGAAGCCCCAGCCCCAGAAGAGCGAACCCGTGCTGCAGAAGCCCCAGCAGAACCAGAGTGAGGGCCAGGGGGCGGGATGGTAGCCCTGTCCCTCTTGCAAGGGCTGGCAGCTGATGGCTGAGGCTTGCTGTGCTTCAGCATGGTTGTGGGGTTGCTGGCTTGTAGGGAGGCTGGCAGGAAGGCTGGCAGGCAGGCAGGAACCAAGGCTGGTGGGCAGCAAGGCTGGCAGGGAGGCAGGCATCAAGGCTGGCAGGAAGGCTGGCAGGCAGGCAAGCAGGCAGGCAGGCTCCAAGGCTGGCAGGAAGGCTGGCACCAAGGCTGGCAAGAAGGCTGGCAGGGAGGCAGGCACCAAGGCTGGAAGGAAGGCTGGCAGGCATGCAGGCACCAAGGTTGGCAGGCAGGCATGAACCAAGGCTGGCAGGCAAGCAGGCACCAAGGCTGGCAGGCAGATGGCTGGCAGCAAGGCTGGCAGCGAGGTTGGCAGGCAGGCAGAAAGCAAGTCTGGCAGCGAGGCTGGCAGGCAGGCAGACAGCAAGGCTGGCAGGGAGGCTGGCAGCAAGGCTGGCAGGGAGGCTGGCAGGGAGGCTGGCAGCAAGGCTTGCAGCAAGGCTTGCAGCAAGGCTGGCAGGCAGACATGCAGGCAGACATGCAGGCAGGACAGGCAAGGCAGACGATGTGTCTGGAAGCAGGTCTTTCCTCTGAATGGCGACCTGCTTCCGAGCTGCTTCCGGTATTTCCGCAGGGCTTGCGCAATGCATCACCCCCGCATGCGCAATTAACGCCAGGCATCCGCTCTGCATCCGCTCTGCATCCGCTTCATCCACTGTGCATCCGTTCTGCATCCGCTGTATCCGTTCCGTCTCCGCTTTGCTGAGGTCCCCTGGAAGCCTTGTGGATGTGCCATCTGCTCTCATCCGCTTCCATCTGCTGGGCTTCCGTTCCGCATCTGCTTTCCATCCGCCCTGCATCCTCCCCGCGTCCGTGTTATCCGCTCCGGTTATGCAAATTTTTGCCCCTTCTGAGAGCGGATAACAATGGATGGAACATTTTTCTCGTCCGTTGTGTCCGTTTTGCATCTGTTGGGCAGTGTGACAGGGCCTTTATTTTGAATGTGGGACAACCAATCTTGATGGCTTCTTATAAAGCTAAACAAAACTCACTCTTTCTTTGTGGCACTTCAATAGATGAAAGTGTTCTGTTCTAACACGCTTTAACTATAATTGACATTTAGCATTGCACTCTTTTGTGAGCACATGAAAGACAATAGCCTGCATCCCAGAGCACATTTTTAGTCCCTGCAGTACCACCTATTCAGATCTGCCTGATTGATTGTACAAGCATGACCTCTGAATGAAGAGGGCAGATGCTTTCTTCTTTGATCATGAGTGATAAGCAATAACCTTTGAGTATCTGCTACATGGCTTTATATCTAACTCAGCCTTTTTCCACCAGGGCATCCAATGTGTGGTCCTTAACTCCTAGAATTCTTAAATATAGCTAATTTAGCGTGAAAACTCTGGGAATTAGTAAAGATCCAGAGGCTATAGTCTGGGATGGCTAGCCTTGTTACAAATCAACAAGTGCTGTAAGTTTATGTTATCATATAATGGTAAGTTAAATTTGTATTGAAGCTGTATTAATTTTATTCTTTGTTTATTCAGCTGATAGCCTGACTATCAGAATGAAGTGCATGCTATACATTAAGCTCTTTGGAATTCTGGATATATAACTGCTCAAAAGTTATCTAAAAGTTGCCACTATTCTTTCTTAAAGCCTCTACATACATGCTGTATAATTAATATTTGTCACAGAATGCAGATAGATAGATTTCATATTTTTATTTGAAAGGACAAAGAAGTAATAATCAAACCCTTATTTATTCCAGGCCTGGAAAAAAAGGGGGAGGGGGAGAGAGAGAGATTGGCATTGTCTAAGTAATACAGATTATATAATAGCTGTGAATTGATTAGGTGAAAAAATATTGTGCCACAGATGTGCTGAGTGATATGAATTATCTTTGAAACCATAGGGCCTATTTGCTTCACAAGTGTTTATCCACAATTGTGTATGCACTTATGCTTTATGAAGATTTAGCTGAATTATATTGAAGCTTGCTTATGATCCTGCCTCCAAAAGAAAATAAAGGACCAAATCCTATCCAAATGATTTTGTATCAGATTAGCTGGAGCCAAGTATAGAATTTAGAAATATGATTTTGAGAATGTTCTGTTGTTCTTCAGCTATTAAATCTCTCAAGATCATGACCATAAGCATCCTTAACTAAACACAATGGCATACAAGGATCCTTAGCTAAACTAAACACAATGACACAAACATTACAAAAAAGTGAATGTTGTGAAATCCAACTCATTGAATGCAAATATGGGAGGAAAGGGTGAGATTTGTATTGTGATGTCATCATGCATGTTCATCACTTGTTTCATATTTCCCTGCACCTCAACTGGATGCTAAAGATCACAGTTGCATTTGTTATTGACCTTTTATTGATAGCTTGCCTATGTCTTTGAAACAGAATGCTTCGAAAGAAAGCAGTCATTCCTCATTTCACATTTGGCATACTTTTTTCAATTTTTCCAATTTGTGGAAACATAATCTAAGTCATAAACAAGGAGATAACATTGGTAATCAGATATACTGTGAATATAGCAAATTTGACACTTTGAATTGAACAATTTTGATTGGAAAACTCTAAAACTGATGACAATGCATCATGCATAGCATCCACAAAGTGATGTTGATTGATTATATTGAGCATAAATATTTTGAGACTGTGGTTTACTGCAGACCAGATAGTTGAAAAAAATGTGGATTAAATAATTAGATCAAGGCAAACAAAGACAAAATCCTTGAAACAGTTTGCATAACTGTTACAAGCTGCACAAACAAACAAAAAATGACTATAAACATGAATTGTTCTAAAACTGTTTAGAAAATTGGAGAAATAAATCTTTACATGGCCAATACATAAAAGAAATTGAAACTTAAATGAACAAGTCCAAGAATTGGCAATTGTTACAAGAAGATACCTTCAAAAGGGAAGTGATTATTTCTGCAGCAGAAGGATGAGCATTACAAATAAGCACAATGGCATCAAAAATTCAACATGTATAAAATGGCAAATGCAGATTTTGTAAAGAAAAAGGTGGAATCATAAATCATATAATTGGTAGAGAGAAAAATTGCTCAGACTGACTATAAACAATGTCATAATAAACATTCACATAAAAACTATATTTTCCAAGTTTTCAAATATAATCAGAATTGAAAAAAGTTGTTGAAAGTGATACTAAACTTTTATAAGACTTTTGTATGAAAACTGATAATCCCTAGAAAATGCCAGATACAACAATAATTAAAAAGAAAACATTAATGTTTACAGTTGTAGCAATATCTAGGGAGGACACAAGGAAGAAGAATTGAAAAAAAAATACAAAATACAGAAAACTAATGATTGCAATCGGTAAATTATGGGGGAAATGCAAAGTAGTTCTTATCATTCATGATGCAATAGACTAAAACAACATTTTACAAGAATTATATATTTTTGATATATAATCTATGAATTTATTTAAAAACCTCTCATCTTGCCGGGCATGTTATTTCTTGATATTTCCAAAGAACACCAGTCAGAAACATATTTCATTTTGTTTATTTTGTATACTGAATAAACATTTCATATAGTAATGTGCCTTTGCTAAAGCATGATACAAAACACACCACATAAAATATTTATAATTTAATAAAATTATCTCAGAGCTTAACAGTATCCCATTAAACAAATATTAATTCTGAATCACCCACCACCACAGCAATACATTTAAAACAATATCCTATGACAGGGTATGACTATCCATGATCCAAGATGAACAGGTGTTAATATAAAAGTGTCAATTAAATGAGAGTAGAGTGGAACAACTGGACCTATAGCAATCCATTAAACAAAAGAAAGGTCTTTTCCTCCCTTTTAAAGGCCATCAAATTTTGAAGGTGTAAAAAGTGTTAGAAGGAAGTTGATCCACAAATGCAGAACTAATGGTTTGAAACCTGGAGTTTACATCTTGGAACCGAGGAATTGAAAAAGATCCTATTCAATGTAAAAACTAAACGTAATTGCAGATAGTAAAAAGGGTAAATGAGGGGAGAATGTTGGGGAAGGAGAGGAAGATCAGAGGCCTCTAAACACAAGCACTTAACTTAAGTTATTTTAACTTAAAATAAATGGTGGCTTTAATAAATAGCCAGGAAGAGCTCTGCTGTGAACTCTGTGTGAGTACAGTATAAAGTGTAAAAAGAGCTCAACAATACTGTGGGCTAAGATCAGAGTATCTAAAGAAGAATTGAGAACACCCAGGAGAAAATTGTAGTTATCTGCACTTTAGATACATAAGGCATTCACCAATAATGCTGCAGATACAGATACAGATAATCAGAGTTGAAAGGGACCTTGTAGGTCATCTAGTTCTAAGTGAAGGCTAGACATTGAGTGTCATGCCAGATAGTATAGAGACAGGGGTTGCATTCATGTTTTTCCATGTTATATCTACTAAAGGTGAGATGAATGCATAAATAGGGTTTCTGTTTATTCTGGCTAATTGTCATTTTTGACTTGTTTACCAAACATTTGTCCATCTATGAGTTACCCATTTTTTTAGAAATATTTCTAATTTCGTATTTCTGTTTCTTTCATTTCTAGCATTTACCCAATAGACCATGAATAATAGCATCTGAGAGGCACAAAGTGACTCACTGATGGTACACAACAATTGGATGTGATAATTTAATGATAGTGCATTAGTAAAGCTTAAGTGCTATTGCATAATTAATATTAGAAGCATATATTGAAGGAGAAAATTAAACTGTAAACATGTAAGCAGTTTCATATTCTAATTCTCAAAGGAATAGCAAGAGACAACTGAAAATCCCTATTAACAAAGTGTTGGTGATAAAACAAATAAATTTCAATTGTCATTCTTGCATCCCATTAGTTTCTGTAGTTAATACACTAGATTTACCTGGTTAGTAACATATGTTTATATAATAATGCCTATTCATTTTTTGACAAGTACAATTTTACTGTTGTTTCCTGAAGAGTTGGATTGTTATAATCAGATAGTAATATAGTGATATGGAAAGCAAGAATAGCTGTTCTGATGCACACAGAAAAGTGATATCCATTGTTAGTTGCTAACAAAATGCCACATAATGTGCATAAGTGTTTGTAATACATAATCAGACCAGAATGTAGGAAAAGGGAAATAAGCAAACCTACTGACTATAACTTTGATATATTTAGATTCAAACTGATGACAGAGACTACAGACTGCATTAACCACCATAAGAATACATGCTATATTTAAAACCTGCCATGCAGTTGATACTCTTAATTTAGTATATGAAATATGTGAGGACCTAATTCAGTTCACACACTTTCTCATCTGTTTTACTTCTAAATATCATCTACAAAATGATTGCTATATTAAATATACATTAAAAAGAAGAACATCCATGATGTTTGTTGGGTACCCAGCCAAGAATCCCAAAAGCATTAAACTTGGCCTCTAAAAAATCTGAAGGAGCAGGAAAAGAAAGAAGACATTTAACCTTTTTCCTATGAAGCTAAGTATTACCTGGTATTTCAAATGATGACTATTTGACTTGTTGACCTATAGTCTTCAAATACCATCTTCAGACAAAGACCAAATCATAAGCCATAATGACACATTTAGAGTAATCTTTCAATTGTTTGTTTCTACTACCATAAACACTTTTTTTGTATTAGTTTGTGCGCTGAGAATAATTTAAAAGTGTTTATATTCTTGTTTTTCAATTTTGGTTGGTCTTAAAGCAAATAGATTGTCCTTCATGTTCCAATGGCCTCTTCAACTTGATGGCTCATCAAATAATGGTGTGCCTCAAAAAGCAGAATAATGATTCTGCCACTGCAAATTATTACAAAGCTCTGTAGAGTACAGTGTTGTCCTATGCAGCATTGTGTATTCTTTCTGCTTTCCTCTTCTTCTGAGAGTTTGCCACCTCTCTTGTAGGTGTGATTTTCCAGAATGATTTGAAATATTGGACTTGATGCTTATTATCACCTGTTAATTACCTACTGTGAATTATCTGTGACTTGATAATGACACATTGTAAAATATTGATTGCGGTTTCTTATAGCATATTTGGTAGCAGTGTGAAAGCTTTGATGTTCTCACCACCTACAAGCAATATTCAAAAAAAAAATATGTTATAGCCACATAGCTATATCAGCTTTCTCTTTCTGTAAATTGACTTTTTTCAGCTATAATTTCTTTCTATTTTTGTGGTCTGGCTTCATGATTTAAAATATGTGTGATTAAAGTTGTCCTTTAAAAAAGGCTTTAATGCAATTCTATCTGTGGTTGTTCAGAAATAAATTATACTGCATTCATTTGGTTCTCTAGGGAAGCTTTGTTCATGAAGGGACTAAAGATATTCTGTCCACCAATTGGGCACAATCCAGTTTCCCATTCTCTGGATTTATCACAATACTCAAGGGACTAGTAACCTTCTGCCTATGGACTGTAGACTACTAGTTTCCTGCCCTTTGGGATTAATTCTTTCTAAGCACCCTCTGTGTTTCACCATGCCATGGCAAATATATATCTTCACGATAACCCTTTATGTTCTTTGAGATGTTCTAAAATAAGGACTTTAAACTGACCAGGCTTGCACTTTATTTTATTATTTTTATTAAAAAATACCCTGAGGTGATAATGAAGGTACTTAAAGCCTGCTTCTTCTACTTTCAAAATCTTTCAGAAACAGTTTCAAGACCTTAACTTCAAGGATAGAGAAAGGAAAAAAAGAAAAGCAAGAAATGGATGAAAGGACTTAAAATGATTTAACATGTCTTTCTAGACATGTTAAATTGCTACCATCTGTTGCCAATTAATACTTAATATTTCTCAGAGGTAGACTCAGGTAAAAATGGAGGGCTAAAGAAAGGAAAGAAAGGAAAGAACAAGACATTTCATCATGGGAGGATAACCTAATTTCTGCACACACACACACACCTCATTTTTGTGCAACCTTTAATTTTTAGCTCATTCCTTTCATTCATTTGATAATAGATTGGGAAGTATTGTCTTTGCGGAAATGACTCATGATCTTGGAATCCATAAAGGCAGCATTTGCACAACACTTTATGATGTACCAGTTGTAGTCATCCTGGATCAGGACACTTTGTTGATGATTACTCATACCTTTATCATCTAATATTTGGCGTATCACAACATACTTACATGGTGCTATGCTTTAAGATCAGAAGCTTCATCTGATCTAGAGGGAATAGGCCTGAGTAATAAGGAACTCTAGTTGGTTTGCATACATGAAAGTACTACTTCAAAAGCTACATTGGCTATCCTGCACTGATTTCAGATACAATTTAAGGTATTAATAAACCATAGGACTTGGGTTTCTATCGGTCTACCTCCTCTAGCTGGCAAAATTGGGTTCTGTTAAGCCTGGGTTCCCCAACCAGGGTTAGGTAGACAAGCTAAACAGAATGTGCAGCGTTAGTCAGATAGGCACACAGATAAATGAGTGAGCTAAGTTTGTATATTTATTAACATACAGCAAAAATAACAGATACGCTTGTGCTATCAAGAATATATTTTATTCCAGTATAAGTTTATGGCATAGTCAAATAACAGTCCAAATATCATTTACCATGTAGTCAGTCCATTCAGGGATATTCAGTTAGCAAAGTCCATGTAGAATATCCTATGTCAGTTCACTTACAAATCAGTCCTTTGTTGTCTCTCCCGTTCGAGCTATGCAGTCTTGATTCCAAGCAGTAATCAAGGATCATCAAAGCCAGAGAGAGAGAGAGCAAGCTGTAGCCTTGCTACTTTTATATTGTTTTCAGAACCACTCCTTTAATTGCTATTTCACAGTTAAAGCTGCAGACACTCTAACATACACTAACTATGATTCATAGTTATTATTTCACCTAAACCAGTTAGGGTAAACAATGTTATCCCTAACAGGTTCCTAAAGGAATTATCAGTATCAGGAACTCTGAGAGGAAATATTTTTTACGCTTGCTCTCAAAGAACATATCTCTAAAGATAAGAGTGGCTTCTTCCTTGCTTTCTCTTCTTGGTCTCTTCTTTCAGGGAACAAAGAAAGATCTGGCTCTTCTGGATATATATTCTAATGGTTCCTAAAAATAAAATGAAAGTGTTGGAGATCAGGAATTTTTTAATTATGTTTTTAGTTATTTTGTTTCTGTTTACATTTCCTCCTCTGCCATTGGATTGATGGTGGTCTTAATTATATTTTAATTATCATATTGGAAATGTGTGCTGCTTAACTATTTTTTAAATAGGGAATCATGTAAACCTAAATAAATAAATAAGTCCTTATAAATGGATTTAATTAAGGCATTTGACAAAGTAGACTGCAACCTATCTCTTAGTAAGTTAGAAAAATGTTAAATAGATAATTTCACCACCAGATGGATTCATAACTGGCTGACAAATCTCACTCAACATGTAATTCTTAATGGAACTACATCTACATAGAGGAAAGTGGGGTAGCAAGGTTCTGTCTTAGACCCAGTACACTTCAATATCTTCATAAATTACTTAGATGAGGAAATAGAAGGGGGACTCATCAAATTTATAGATTACACCAAGCTGTCAGGAACAGCCAATGCCCAGAAGATGGGCTAGTGATCCAGAAGGATCTCAACAGATTTGAAAACTAGGCCCTATTTCACAAAATGAAATTCAATGGTGAGAAAAGTAAGGTTTTACACTTAGGCAACACAAACCAAGAGTATAGGTATAGAATAAATGAAACTGGCTCAATAGCAACAAGAGGGATCAGGGCTCCTAGTAGATAACCACTTAAATATGAGTCAGCAGTGTGCTGTCTCCATCAAGAAAGCCAATTGAATTGTAGGCTGCATTAACAGAGGGATAGAATTAAGATCACATGAAGTGTTAGTGCTGGTTTATAACGCCTTGATAAGACTACACTTGGAATACTGAATCTAGTTTTTGTTGCCACAATATAAAAAATATGTTGAAACTCTGAAAGAAGTGCAGAGAAGAGCAACAAATATGATTAGTGGGCTGGAGGCTAAAGCTTATGAAGAACAGTTACAGGAATTGGGTATGTTTAGTCTAGTGAAAAGAAGAACTAGGGATGACATAATAGCAATATTCCAATATTTGAGGAGCTGCCACAAAGAAGAGAGAGTCAGTCTATTTTCCAGAGCACCAGAAGATAAGAAGCAGTTGTTGGAAACTAATCAAGGAAAGTAGCAATCTGGAACTAGGGAGAAATTTCCTGACAGTGAGAACAATTAACAATGGAATGGCTTACCTTCAGAATTTGTGGGTGCTCCATTACAAGAGATTTTTATGAAGAGATTGGATAGCCATTTGTCCACAATAGTATGGGGTCTCCTACTTGAGCAGAGGGTTGGGCTAGAAGACCTCCAAAGTCCCATCCAACTCTGTTATTCTCAATAAAAATATAATGTATTTTAAATGACATTGAAATATTCAACTTAGCAAAGTTAAGGAAGCAATGATATTTCAATTCTGCAAAGGACCTTCACAAATCATCGCTACTTTATAACCTTTTTAGCCTACTTCCCACACTTTTCTTCCATGCATAGAAATAAAGTCTAATTCATAGAATCTTAATCTGCAATAAATCAATTAATTTTGTATACTGTGATTTCAGCAGACAGATTTTTAGTCTCAGTATTTTAATCAATGGCAAGTTGTATTTCAGTATTTTAGATTTCATCATCTATTCCCAATTACTGAAGTAATGTCTTCAGTGGGCAAAAAAATATATAGTTTGATTGACAAGCTATATTGGGGCTTATATGGGGACTGTTCCAATGAACACATAGCCTACAGACTTCTCTGAGACTTAAAATCTCCCTAATGGGACTTGTGACAATCCCTATATAAGCACCATTGATCCACTGGCATTTTCATTTCCAATCTTGAGAAAATTACTTCATTGAATCCCTAATTTTGGGATTTTAAATCATGAGTTTGAGGTATCACTATGTTGTCCTTTTTACAGAGCTGACCTAATACCAGTAGTCAATTTGTTAAAGCACTGAAGATGTCAATCTTTATACCAAGGCTTAGCATTATATCATAGCTTCAGATCTTTAACCCATTGTTTGCATTTGCATTTTTTTTGGAAAAGGACTCTTCCATGCAACTTAGATCTTAATCACAAACAAGAATGAAATCTTAAATGTACTGTATGTTTTTATACACCAGAGGTGGAATTTAGAAGATTCTGATCAGTTCTAGAGAACCAGTAGCGGAAATTTTGAGTAGTTCAGAGAACTGGCAAATACCACCTCTGACTGGATATTTTACAGTATCCTTCCCCTGCCATGCCCACCAAGCCAGGCCCATAGAACTGGTAGTAAAAAATTTGAATCCCACTATTGGTATACACCCTCAACTTTATCAAACACTAAAACAGCACTATTGTCCAATACTGAATTAATCTCTATCAGGTTTTCAGAAAAAAACATAAATAAAAACTAACATATGAGCTGTTTCTTTCACAAGATGACCTGTTATCTCATATAAATAAGGCTTTTCAATTATAGAAATTGTGTTCTATTCTTTATTTTAATTTTGTCCAGTGCAATTTTCCCTTCTATGCTACATTGTCCATGTGATTGATTCTAGGAGATATTGTTCCCACAAATCTGCAATTACTGTCTTTGGTCTTATTTCATAACTTCTCTCTTTTCATTTAGAATTCAGGAACATTGCAACTTATTTCATAAAACATTTCATAAAGAAATGTCTGTTAAAAAATCATATAAAAATTATTTGCTGTCATCGTTTGCACTATTTTCAATTACAGCTATCTTGAGACTATGTCATCTGAAGTCATTAATAACAGCTTTGTAAATTCTATTTCTTTACATACTAATTTTCTTATGTTAAATGCTATATGCATAACCAAAGAGATAAATTATGTACCTGGAAAGCAGGAATAAAATAAAGTAAGATTTTACATGTTGTTCTGATGAAACATCCCCAACATTCTCATTTTAAAAGCATAGCCATTGGTGACAGTTGTGAAGAGTTGCTTTCTTCCTTGCTTGTTTCTGTTAGAGATTAGAGCAAGTTGCTTGCTGCGGCTCATTTGTGCCTGTCTACCTCCTAGCGACTTTGATGTGAAATTCAGCCTCTCTCATCTGTCTGTAGTCTTCAGTGCTGTCAACAAGCAACTGATTTGGCTATCACAATGCTATTCCTTGTTGTCATTAGAAGCAGTAAAAGAAACAAGGAGAGGTAAGGAAAATGGTCTATAGTAAAACTCTACAATGATAATCTGAAGAATGACTCAAACATAATGGTCAGTAATTGCAGATTTATAGGAACGATATCTCCCAGAATCAATCACATGGACGATGTGACATAGAAGTAAAGATTGCACTGGACATTTTAACAGCAACAAATGCTGGCACAGAAAATCAGAAGCCTACATACAAGAAAATCATGTTTATCCATTAAACATATGCAGTACATGAAGAACTACCATACAAAGGTATTTTTTGCCACTGTAGTGCAATGAGTTTGATATTTGAATCAAATATTAAGAACAGTTCAGATAAACAGATTGGTTTATGATGATAACATGGACACGATTTGGGTTTAGATATTTATGAAAATGGATGTACCTAGTATTTAAGTAGACTGAAGGATGCAACTGAGGATTTCTTTTTTTTAAAAAAAGGGAGAGATGATAAAACTGGCTTAAAATAACAGTGACACATTAAAAATATTTCACCAAAAATATACTATTTGAATTTTAAATGAGTTCGCATGACATCTGGGCCAAGTGATTTTGTTCAGTTTAAGGAAGAGATTTGTCCTGGGAAGCCTTTTACTGATGTGATTAGTAACATGATTAATTCTATAAACACCTATCTTATCACTTCAGATTGTTGTGGGCTAGTGCAAAGGAGAAGACTCTTCTCATCTTTTCCATCTGGAACTGACAGAAGTTCTTCCAGGATAGGTAACTTCAGTGGATCTGCAAGAGTCAGCATGTGACAAAGCTGCCCAGTCTAGAAAACCTTCTGGTGTGCTCTGAAGGGCTTCATGCTTGATGGCTTAGATGTATATTATGAGATTATCTGCATCTGCTTGGTTTGGGAACAGAATAGCAGAAGATTAAACTCTTTCATGGTCAAAACTCTGCCAAATTTTAGCTGGATATTAGATTAAGCTGGTTTTATCAGAAGATTGGCAAAACTGTTTTATAATAAGCTTTAACTAGAATAAGGAGCCTAACCTTTCTGTCTAAGCCTACAGTTCTGTGCTACATGGCTATTCCATCTTATGTTTCCAACAGTAAGTTTCTAGCCTGGTGCAGCAATGAAGAAAGCTCACTTCCTAGGTCCTGCTTGATGACATTGCTTGTCAGTGGGATCAAAGAAGACCAACCTTCATTGGATTGCATAGGATGGGTATTGACTATATAAGAAAAGGGAGATAACTAAGTCTTATGCCATTAAGGGTTAAAAGTGATAACAAAAACCTAGAATTACATACAGAAGTTTACTTGCAAACAGTTCATATAGCAATGGTGCTACTTGGACATATTGAAGCCCATCACTGCATATGCTGCTGCATTCTGAACCCACAGAAATTACCAAAGAGTCTTCAAGGGCAGCCTTCTCTAGAGCATATTACAGTTGCATATTGCATCCTGAGATGACTACTGCATGGTGATTGCAGGGGATCACCCAATCCAAGTATAGGTACAAAAATTGATCCTGCACAAAGGTCTTCCCAGCCATCACTACCACCTACAAAACTGAGAGTCTAAAATCATCTCCAGTTTGTGCATCAGTCTTGAGCTGGGTAATGGATCTGAAAGACTCGAAGAAGTGGCAGGTGCCAAAAATACATTGGTCCAAGAATACCCAGCCATTATCCTTGCTAGGATCAAGCCTGAGCCTGTTTTTTCCAGCAAGATATGAACAGCCTCCATGGATTGGAACATCTAGTGGGATTGGTACACTCTGGGTTCCATCAGTTAAACAATGTCACTTGTTAGGAACCCAAAAGCCCACCTGCAGCAATGTTTGCCATTGGAATGGATCCTCCTGAGATTTCAATTGCTCCCACCCTAATAGTATTTCAAAGGGCCTTAAAGACCTCTTCAGCAGGCTTTTGATGAAGAAGATTTTAGTTCCCCTCAGTGTTTGTTTTCTTTGCTGTCACTGTTCTTTTGTATTCTACTATTTTTGCATTATTCTTTGTTTTTAAATATTTTTAGCAATTGTAAAGTACCTAGAATCACTACAGTAATTCAATTTAATAATTTATTATTGTTACTATTTTTATTATTATGGTTGGTCTCACAATTAGCCAGATCCTTAATTCTGAATTCGACATTTTTGTTCAGCTATCAAGTCCTTCCCAAGAACATGAATAGGCAGAAGTTACCTCCCAGATGATCTTCCCAGCCAAGAGGGAAAAGAATCTAACAGGTGGCTGAGTTAGCAGTTCAAAGAATACAGTCCCCATCCTCAGGAGTAAAATATTAAACTCTTCCCAGCTAACCAAGCAAGGCCAGGTCTTCATTACTTGTGGTTAGTTACAGACACAGAAAACTCTTATGTTTTTGCTTACACACTCAATTATTAACTGGATGATTTCTAGGATGTAATAAACCATCTTATCTGATAGTTTATATGAATACAGTGGGTCTAATAGACACATTTAATACAATCTAATATTCCAAAGAGAAATGTTAAGTCACACATGCTTTACATTGAACTTGAGACTGGATATGTTTGATTGTACTTCTGTCTATAAAACATAATTATAACAATATATAAACAATTAGACCTGGTCTAATTTAGGAAATCCTTTCCCAAACTAAGACAAACAGTATTTTATAATGCATCATTACTAGTAGTATATTTTACTTAATCTCACTGCCAAGCAAGTATAGGCTTAAACATTATTTTGATGATGTTACTGCCCAGTATCTCACCTATATCCACATATTTTAGCATAAAGCTTGCTATTTCTGGTGGTTTAAGATGCTTAGCAATTATGCATTTTACCTTTAGTGATTTATAGGCTGAAGGTTCCATTGCATTTTTCTGGCCAGTATAAAGTAGCTGATGTTGTGATATGTTGTGAAATGTTGTTCATTTCTCTAATTCATCCTTCACATCCTACCTATGACAAAATGTTCATGGTAGTTCATCCTACCTATGACAAAATGTTCATGTATCATTCCTAACAGAAGGATATACAGTGTAAGGCAGATCAGGAAAAGTCAGACAAATTTTGTTCTTCACTCAAAATATATCAAAAACAGAAGTATGAAATTCAATTTTAGAATCTTTTACCAATCTCTTTCTAACATTACTGTAATGAAATCCGGCATGGATAATAAGATAGCTGATCTAGTTTGAAGATAAACATTCTATTGAAAAAAGGTAGTCTTTCCTTCCTTCCTCTTTATGTCAGGAGTATGTTCTTGACTTAGAGCAGGGGTCTTCAAACTTGACAGCTTTAAGACTTGTGGACTTCAACTCCCAGAACTCTTCCTCCAGTCATATTAGCTCAGGAATTCTGGGAATTGAAATCCACAAGTCTTCAACTTGCCAAGTTTGCAGACCCTTGAAAGACTGCCACAGACTGAACTAGAAGGAACTCTAATGATTCCTTAAGAAGCAGAATGAAGATAAATTGTTATCACCGTGCAGTTCTGATCTGCAATGTTTGAGGAACAAGGGGACATATTTTTACACTAAAGACAAACATAGAGTCATTTCTAAAAAATGAGTCCACAAAATGGAGAAATTAGTGACCATACTTCAGCTGAGTGGGGAACAAATTAAGAAAAGGACACAAAGTAGTGAACTCAGTTGGTTTCATTTCTCCTCCTACTGAGTGTCTCCAAATATTTTTAATATGTAGTGGGACATGATTGGGAAAGCGTAGACAGATATTTTGAACAACTTGGATGACTAATATATCACAGGGGTGGAGGTGTTGAGTGCCTATGACTTGTCAATTGAGCTATTTTAGAACATAAGTTTAGGGCTGCTTTGAAAGACACTAAATGTGTGTCAAAAAATAGCTCAGCTGACACACTTGGAAAACAGGTGTGTGATGAGACAGGTTGGAACTCTCTCTACTTGTGACCTGTCAATCTATTTCTGATGATGGTTTTCTGAAAGGTCATACAAAGTTAGGGAGATGAGGGTCGAGCCAGATGGTAATTGGGGGGGGGGGTTGTATCACAGAAGAATGAAGAGGGTGAGAGAAGAAGGAGAAAGAATGGAAAATATTTATTGCAGGTAGTATCTGAGCAAATTGTGGTGAAGAAATTACATCTAGGAAAAGACCATAAACAGAAGGGTAAGGAAGAAAATCAGCTAAAAGATTCTTGTACAGATTGGTGCATAAAGAGCAAGAGACAATTTTGCAAACACCAAACTACACACTTCTATGTTATTTGTAAAAAGCCCCACCATGCTATTGGATCATAGGAAAGTTTTAAGAAAGAAATTCCAAAAACTATACTCTAATATACTAAAAAAAATTAACACAGCCACTTCTGCTTAATAAAATTTACTAAAGAGCAAGACTGACTTATCCATTAGGTATAACAGGCACAGGATTTAGGGCTCATGAAATATTTTATACTGTTTTTTAATTAGAACTAATAAAATGAAGTACTATAGAAGTTATTTATTTACATGTCTTGCCTTTCAGTCTTGAAAACAGACATAATAAAGAGAACAAAAATAAAATATCAGTAATATATTAAATACCATCAAAAATATTTTATTTTTATGGAAAGAGGGCCAAATATGCCCAGGGCCCACAAGAGTCATAATGTGACCCTGCTAAAGAAATTCTTTGAGGGTCATGCTCAGGAGGAACGATTTTCAGTGTTAAGTTACTGCCAAAATCTTTTGTATGGAAATTGGGTTATGGGGACATGGAAACTGGAACAGCCAAGACAAGGAGACTGTAAGAAAAGAGAAAGATTTTGATCTATGCATTCAAAACAACATTGTACTACCCTGAAAATTAGAATGGGAGGGCAAAAGAATGAGGAATGGCTGACGAGAATGTGAAACCTAGTAGGTTTCTGCCTATCTTTGACAGTAGTGGGATTCAAAACTTTTTACTACCAGTTCTGTGGGCATGATTTGGTAGGCGTGGCTAGGTGGGCATGGCCATGTAACTTGATGGGTGTGGCTTTTTCTTCTTTTTTTTTCCTTTTTTGCTTTTTTGCAGCCACCCCCACTATTTTGGGGGGCCTCCGGCGAGCCTCCTGGGGGGCATTTTTGCTTCCAGAAGGCTTCCCTGCAGCTCAGAAATTAAAAAAAAATCCCCTGAGGCTCAGGAAGAAAAAAATGGAGCCTGGAGAGGGCACACAGCACCCCCTCACTCCGTTTTGTGGCCTTCTGGGCCTCAGGAAAGTCTCTTGAAGAGGGCATTTTTGCTCCCAGAAGGCTCCCCTGGGGCTCAGGAAAGCAAAAAATGGAAGGGACTGTGCCCCTTCCTCCATTTTTTGCCTTCCTGGGGCTCAGGGAATCTGGGCGAAGCAGTAAGGTACAGCTGATCGTATGAACAGCTGATTGTCGGGAGAGAAAAAAATAATTACCTTAAGGGGCGAGCATCGGGCGGGGCAAGCAAGCCACCGGTGATTGGACGACCAGGTCAGGAGCGTGGCCAGCCAAAATTTACTACCAGTTCAGCGACCCACACCAAATCCTTGCTATCAGTTCACTCAAGCCACTGCAAACCGTCTGAATACCACAACTGATCTGTGAACCTGAAGAGCCAGGAATCTCTTTGGATTCCTGTGCCCAGGTTGTAAACATGAAGGGCAAAACAGGGTCCCCCTCCTCTGTCCTCCCCTCACTCAAAAGCAAACTGCAAAATGATTGGATGTAATTCAGAAAAGTAATCCAACAAAGCTTGGAGCTTCAGAAAGGTTGGAAAGAGAAGAAAAATGACAGAATCTGTGGTTTTTGTCTTTTTGTTAAACATTATAAATCTGAGGCAGTTGTATCACAGAATCTGCATATAGCTTGTGCAGTTATCTTATTTTATTCTCATTCTTTTTTAAAAATATTTGGGGGGAATGTATTATCCATAGGAAAAATGTCTCCTCAGACAAAACTAAAACCCTTCCAATTAACTTACATAATTAGACTCTGAAATATCTCCAGTGAACTTTTCATACTTACTTTAAAAGAAAGTAGGAATACATTGATGCTCAAAAAGGTATGGAAAAGATATTGTCCAATAAAGTTCAAGAAAGACTTCTCTGTGGACCTCTTTGGGAGGAACAGAATATTACTTCAGTGAATACTATATGGCATACTAGAAAGAATTATACTGTAAATTACATAGCTCTATTTCCAATATGTCATACCAATAATTCATTTGAATTGTATCTTTGTAAATCTAAAAAGTGTAATTCTTACAGTGCATCCTAAAAGAATCCTTAAAAGAAATAAGGATTTGATGGGGGTTTCAGCACATAAAGTTACTCTATAAAATTGCCATAAAATTGCTCCACGAGGGTCCCCACTGGAATTCTGGAAGCTGGAATAAGTTTCAAAAATCAAATAATTAAAGTGGAATGATCAAGACCTAGCTTTGAAGTTAAAGGATCCAGCTTTCTTTTCTTAGTTACTGGTTCTGCCCATTATGGAACTGAAGCAACTAATTTCTTCCCTTCCTGCATTTTGTTTGGAAGGGGAACATTTAAATACAAATCTGTGCCAGATAGCAACATCTAATAAATATTCATTCATATTCTCTCTCTCTCTCTCTCTCTCTCTCTCTCTCTCTCTCTCTCTCTCTTTCCCCCTCCCTCCCTCCCTCCCTCCCTCCCCCCCCTCTCTCTCTCACACACACACACAACACACAATCTGATAGCCTGACTAGCCAAAACAGAACTTGGATACAGCAGTAGATGTGCTATTCCACTCCTCTCTAGTCTAATTTAGGATAGCTTTCTCCATACTTATTTACACAGAATTTGACAAAAACATTAATCCCATGACTCTGGAACTCTTTTTGTTTCTAAAGTGCAGCTGACAGCAAGTAGTGAAAAATACCTAAATTAATTCCAGGTTTTTAAGAATTGTTCATAATGGAAATCAATAAGAACACTTACTTTCTTCCCTTTATCTGCTAGTTAGTTAGGTGGCACTGAATCATGCTCAGCTCCGGAAATTGCATAGTCAAATGCCTGCCATCTCAAATTGTTTCTGGTAATAATTTATTGACATGCAATTTGCAATAACTCCAGATTTTTTGGTCTCCAATCTTGCATGCCAAACACCCTTCTTGTTGATTTAATCAAAAGATTTAGTACCTCTTGAAATTTGCCATAGAATTTTTCAATTTCTGCCACTACAATACCTGTAGTAAATATACTTGCACAACATTGATGTTCACTGGATATCCACCAATTTTTATAGATATGATTCTGCCATTTATTAAATTATGGCTGAGTGCATACTCAGCAATGTCCTTTTTGAGTATCATTGCCATCTCATTACTTTTATGTTCTCATTTTCTGAATAATGTATCACATAATCACCTGATTTTAAAGTACCTCACTCTGGTCATCTAAGCTCAGTTATTCCTGAAATAACCAATTTAGTACGCTTTTGTTCTGTAGAGAATGGTATACTCCAAACAACGCAATCTGATTGGATAGAAAGACCAGTATTGGATTGGTTCATTAGGAACCAATCCAAAAGAGCCGCTGAAAGGCGGCAAAGTCAAATAGCTGCCATTGGCTACAAGCCGGCAGGCAAGCCTGTATAAAAAGGCTGCCGCGGCTTCAGCCAAACTGTTCTGTTACTGTTGCTTGACTTAATAAAGACTTTGTTGTTGGAACCCAGTCTACTTCACGTTTTTCCAGACAGAACAGCTTTGTTTCCGTGTTCACAGTTTGAACTATTCCTTGAGGCTTGTTTCACATATACCATGTTTCAGTTCAGGAGCCGTGGTGGTGCAGTGCTGCAGGATTTATTTCTGCTGATTGTCGACTGCCGGCTGCCATAAATTTGATTCTCAACAGGCTCAAAGTTGACTTAGCCTTCCATCCTTCTGAGGTCGGTAATACGAGGAGCCAGATTGTTGGGGGCAATATACTGCTATAAACTGCTTAGAGAGGGCTGGAAAGCACTGTGAATTGGGACATAAGTCTATGTGCTATTGCTCATTGCTATCCAATTGTATATGTCTATGTAGGAAAAGAAATCCCTCTTTCCAGACTGACATCAAAGTGATCAAGTTTCATTACAGCTTTAGACTGTTCAACATTATTCTACATATAACTACAGGAGTACCTTCTGATCTTAATTCTTATTATCCACCCAAACCTATATAAATGTTTCATTAACACACTTTGTTTTCTTGCGAATATAGAAATGAGTTGTTATCTTCTTCCATGTTTAATTTTGGAGTTCCCTAAATGACTTGGTTTTTCACATGTCTACAGAGTCTTACTAGTCCTCATTTGTATTTTAGATTACTATTACTATATTATGACCATAACAGAAATTCAAACTTACAAACATTACTTTAAGGTCATTGAAGATACTGAATTCTCGTACCAGATTTCTTTATTTATTAAATTGTTATGTCACCTATCTTCCCTACAAGGACTCTGGTTAGCTCAGGCTAGCAATTGCCCAGGAAGGATTTATTTATTATTTATTAATGCTTGTAATTGCTAATCTGTCTCATTGAGTATACATGGAATAAAAAATACTATAAAGCATTATTTCATGTTAGCTGTGCCATAGAGGTGTGATCCCGTCCATCAAGCAAGAGTTATATCTTAAAACTTTAGCAAGTTATAGCAAAAGTTCTTCTCATTGATGATTAGGATGATGTTAATTTTTATGAGATCTTCTTATAAAAGTTGATTGTCATCTAGCACAGAGCAATTATAATCAAAGAGAAAATATGATTTTTTGCAAATGCAGTAAAACCTGAGTAGGGCAGAACTGAGAAAAGAGTGTCACCATCATGCAATGGTGCACCGATAATTTCTGTAAATGAGTCTACCCAATTTTCTGCTGGCCATTCTCTTTGTCTTCCATCTTTCATAGCATTGTACAATTCTTCAGAAACCTAGGTTTTTACATAATGTGTCCGAAAATATTTATAAGTTACATTATTATTTCACTGATTATGTTAAAAATGCCAATAGCTATTAACAGAATATGATGGATGTGTCCATTTTTTCATGTATCTGGATACTGGATTTATTCCTGTGATTAGACAAATGTAATTAAAGAAAAGGTGAACAGTTCTGAAATCTTCTGATATCAGTGCAGTGGTGGTATTCTAGTGGTTCAGCCGGTTCTGCTGAGCTGGTAGCAGCGATGAGCAGCAGAGACCAAACCAGTTCTCTCCAACACTCTATGGCCCACCTGCCAGTCCAGGCTCCCATACTAAACTTTATGTCCTGCTTTTGAAGTGTAGCTGTTTTGCGCGTCACAGCAATTGCTGCGCGGCAGCTGCTGAAGCATCAGGGAGAGTGCAGGATTGCAGAAGGTGAGTCAAAATGCCTCTGCGCTTACGCAAAGTATGCATTTGATATGCATGTGCACAAAGTGTGTGCATGTGTACAAAGCATGCCCACCAAGCCCCACCCACCAAACTGGTGGTAAAAATATTTGAAACACACCACTGTATCAGTGTATTTCTAATCATAACATTGCATGTACTATATAATTGTGTGTATTCCATTCTCATAAATTTTAGCGATTCCTTTGGAAAGAAATATTCTTATGAGAGATTTAATAGTTCTACTACATGTTTTTCATTAGCTCAACAACCTCCAGAAAGACATGAAAAAATATATGGTGGCTTCACAGTATCTCTATCCAGTATAAAATTATATAATTAGTCCCATACATAAGTCTTCAGTTAAAAGGCACTTTAATTGCTATTAATTGTTACTTTCCAAACCTCTGAAAATAATGAGTTTGTGAACAGATCTCCTGAAAGTTCAATAAGTATAAAAAGGACCATCCAATGGAATACTTTTTTTCCCACCTTGTCTTAATTATAAAGAGACACCATTACAAATCATTACAAGTACTTAATTTTAAGTTCTGTCATTCTATCTAATGCTATTGGGATTAACACTAGTAATTAAACTCCCAGTTGTAGAAAGGTCAAGTCTTTTTTCTAACATTCTTTGGTTACTTATGTATGGCATCTGAGCAGCACATCAAAGATAATTAAGAAATACAAGCTGTTTTTCCTAAGGGTGAAGTATAAGGACATCCAGTCATTTTTCAAAAATAAGAAACCACTGCAAAGTGCAAAAGTACCATCATATGCATAATATTCATATGTAAGGCAATTTAGATCCAATGAGGTTTATTTCCTTATAAACATGTTTGAGATTGCAACATGTAAAGCCCATGTCACACTGCATCAACGGATGGAAAGAGGATGTAAAACGGAGAGAAACACTTGCCATCCGTTAGTTAACGCGATGCATCCGTTCTGTACTCACTGCATCCGTTTTTCTTCCTCTCTATCTGTCCAGCATCCGTCGACTGAGGTTCCATCTGCTCAAAAAGTTTTGAGCTGCTCAGAATGTTTTGAGCGGAAAATGTATCCAACGTGTCCGTTCTGCATCCACAACGCATACGGGGAACATCCGTTCTGCATCCGTCATCATCCGGTACGCATCCGCTACATCCACTAGGCATCCGCTGCACATCCACGCAACTCAAATCCACTCCAGCGGAAAATGGACACAGGGAGGAAGTGAAACAGACACGGAACGGATGCGCAGCGTTAGTAGCATGGACAGAGAAAGGATGAAAGCGGATGCAGCTCGCATACAAAGCATTTAAAATGGAAAAAATGTTCGCAGAGGGGACCTATCTCGGATATTAAGGATGTCTAGAGGATGCCTAGAGGCTGCAAAAGGACACATAGTGGAAAACCTATATTGCGTATAAAAAGGGGGAGCAACTCACCTGGATCTCACTTTCAGTCCAGCAGTCCTGCTGTGCAGACCTCTGCAGCCTTCATCTGGATCTTGCTCTTCCACAGCATTCATTGATGTCCACCATGGATCGTAACACACTCCTTTTGGTAGCCACCATCGTTCTGCAACAGTGCGAAGCCATCTACAGGCTCTTTCAACTGTTCTATGGGAAGAAAAGGAGGCGGCCAAGAAGTGTTTGGGTCTGAAGATGGGTCAGGAGAAGAGCAGAGTACGGACTGTACAACAAGCTGATGGTGGAGCTGAGGAACAAAGACCCTCGTGCATTCCAGAACTTCATGAGGATGCCTCCAGCCATGTTTGACAAAGTTGTGGAGTGGCTGAAACCCAGGTTGACCAAGCAGAGCACCAACTTCAGGACCAGCCTGGAACCTGGGCTCAAGGTGGCACTGATTCTGCACCACCTGGCCTCAGAGACCACCTACAGAAGCATGCAGTACGGCTGGAGGGTGCCACACAACACCATCAGCATTGTGGTCAGAGAAGTGGTGCAGGCCATCATCGAAGAATACATGGAGGAGCTCCTCCAGTACCCCTCCACTGAAGAAGGCTGGAAGAAAGTTGCAGAGCAGTGGTATCAGAAGTGGAACTTCCCCCACACCATTGGAGCCATAGATGGCAAGCACGTGGACTGCAAAGCTCCAGCCAAGTCGGGGTCCACTTATTTCAACTACAAGGGCTTCTTCAGCATCATCCTCTTCGCCATGGTCGATGCTGACTACAAGTTCATGTACATCGATGATTCAGGCAATGGGTCAGCTTCAGATGCCCAGGTATACAACGCCAGTGACCTCAAGGAGGAGCTGGAACGCAACCTCATCATGGGCTTCCCAGATCCAGACCCCCTGCCCAATGGCACGCAAGATGTGCCCTACTTCATTGTGGGGGATGACGCCTTCTCCCTCAGAACCTACCTCATGAAGCCCTACACCTCCAGATGCCTCACCCATGAAGAGAGGATCTTCAACTACAGGTTGTCCAGGGCAAGGCGGGTGGTGGAGAACGCCTTTGGCATCCTGGCCAACAGGTTCCAGGTACTTCTCATCAACATGCAGCATCACCCAGAGACTGTGAGGAGGATCATGGAAGCTTTCTGCATCCTGCACAATCTCATGTGCACCCGCTATCCGGTGTTGCAGAACAGGCTCGTGGACCACCAACAAGGCAATGGGGACATGGAGCCTGGTGAATGGAGGCAAGGGCAAAACCTGATAGATACTCAGGATGTGCAAGGCCCAACAGAGCTTCACGTGAAGGGAAGAAGCAGTGCAACCTCCTGAAACACTGGTGCAACTCCCCAGCTGGAGCAGTGGAGTGGCAAGACAGGATGATAGATGCTTAATGGATGCTTCCTTCAGCCTGTCTCATCACACTGATGAGGTTGGGCCATGTATGTTGAGTGGGCCAACAATGAACAGGGCATTTAATAAAGAGTTGTGTTTATGTTGAAATGTATGGATCAATGATTACATTGTTATTGATAATAAAGGGCCATAGGTGTGGCACCTGGGAGGGTGGACCATATAGTCCCACTATGCTTGCACTGGAGGTTTATCTATCCCACAGCTATTACCCATTCCAAAGGTATCCCAGCCCATCCCACAGCTATTACCCAACCCAATGGTATCCCTGCCCATCCCACAGCTATTACCCATCCCAAAGGTATCCCTGCCCATCCCACTGCTATCTTAACCCATCCCACAAGCAAGCAAAGGCTTAAACCATTTCTAAAAATTTCCACCAAGACTTTATTTAATAAAATAAATGAAGCAAGTGTGTGAAGCAAAGATAATCTTTATTAATAACAAGCTGTAAAAGAAAAATGACCCAAGTCAAGTGTCCAAAGCAAAAATAAAGTCAACAGGTAGCCACCCAGTCTCTGGCACTCTTCTGGGTCACTTGGAGGCATGCCCAGTCTCAGGGGTGAAGGGTCCAGGTGCTATGGAGGTGATTTCTGCTGGAGTGCTGGTCTGAAGTGCCACTGGGGTGCCTGGCCCCGAGAGGGCAACAGGGGACGGTGTGTTGAGGAAGCTCTCAGACAGCTGGCTCAGCCCCATGATGTTGAGATCCCCCTCCTCAATGACATGGGGTGTCAGCCCCAGTACCGATGACAGATGTACTGAGGCCGGAGTTGGCTGTGGGGTGAAGGTAGGAGCAGTGTAGTGGGGCTGTCTGGTCTGCAGCTCGGTGAGGACTGGTGTCAGTGGCATCTGTGGCGTGGGTGGCATCAGTGGCATCAGTGGCACCAGTGACGTCCGATGACTCTGTGCCTGGACTGGGAAGAACTGCTGCCTGTGCTGCTGGACCTCCTGGTAGCCATAGTCTTGGTAGGTGAGGGCCTGTGGAAAGCCTTGGAAGGGGAGTGACATCACCTGGGGTGGAGGAGAAGACCTGGACTGGGTGGGAGCAGGTTCAGCTGGATCTGGAGGGTTGTGGAGCAGATCGGTGATCCTGTCCTTCACCACCTGGTACTGGAGTTCTGTCATGTCCATGAGGGTCTGGTTCACATAGGTGAGGAAGGGCTTGCGGTTGGAGGATGAGGAATCGGTGTGTACCAGCTGAGAGAGGAGATCTATGCTGCTCCTGATGGTGTCTCTTATCTCCAGCAGGACAGTGTGGCTCTGTCCCTCCGGTTTGCCTTTCTGCCTTTCTGTGGAGGTGAGCTGGGGGTGGATGCGGGTTGGGCTGTGATGGAAGTGCCGTCTCCTTTCTCCCACTGCATCAGGGGGTCCTCAACAGGACAGTGTGGCTCTGCCCCTCCTGCTGTCTGGCTCTCTGCCTTTCTGTGGAGGCGGAGCTGGGGGGGTGGATGCGGCTACGACTGTGGTGGACTCGATGTCTCCTTTCTCCCACCACACCAGGGAGTCCTCCACGCGCTCCACCACGGTTACAACACCTGTCTGCGGGTTCTCCGCCATAGCATGCTCCACAGAAACCTGCCTGGAGACAGGGACTGACTCTCGGCCAGAAGAGGACTGGGTCTCAGCAGGCTGACAGAGAGAGAGGATAGACAGAGGGGCTCCTGGTGCTCCTCGGTGGCGGATCTCACCCTCCAGGAAGCTGTACTTGGCCATCACATAGGTCTCTCTGTCCGTCAGCTTGACCGCGGCATGGCCAGATTTCTTGAGGTGCAGCTTCCCATACCAGGTGTGCATGTGCTTCCACCAGCCGAGGAGCACCTCTGAAGTGTAGCCCAGGCTCTCCGCCTTCTCTCTCCAAGCAGCCTGCTTCCTTTTGGTGTCCCTATAGAGCCTGTGTCCCTTCCGCCATAGATACTCGTTCTCTCTCAGCCACTCCAGCACCTCATCCTCATGTTCCTCTTCTATGTTGTATTGCCTCCTCTCCTGTTCTCGCGTCTACCTCTTCCTCCCTTTGGCAGGGCCTTCTGGGCCCTTATCAGAGGGGCTCCCAGGTTGTAGGGGCTGCTCCTCCACACCACCACCACCAGCAGCAGCAGCAACAGTAGCAGCAAAAGCAGGACCAGCACCAGCAGCAGCACCAGCAGCACCAGCAGCACCAGCAGGACCAGGATCAGCAGCAGCAGAGTAAGCACCAGCAGCGCCAGCAGGACCAGGAGCACGAGCAGGACCAGGAGCACGAGCAGGACCAGGAGCACGAGCAGGACCAGGAGCACAAGCAGGACCAGGAGCACGAGCAGGACCAGGAGCACGAGCAGGACCAGGAGCACCAGCAGGACCAGGTGCACCAGCAGGACCAGCAGGATGAGGAGCAGCGCCAGCAGAGTAAGCACCAGCAGGACCAGGAGCAGCACCAGCAGAGTACGCACCAGCAGAAGCACCAGCACCAGGAGCAGCACCAGCAGAGTAAGCACCAATAGAAGCCCCAGCACCAGGAGCAGTGTCAGCAGAGTAAGCACCAGCAGAAGCACCACCGCCAGAAGCAGCTTCAGCAGAGTAAGCACCAGCAGAAGCACCACCACCAGAAGCAGCATCAGCAGAGTAAGCACCAGCAGAAGCACCACCACCATAAGCAGCATCAGCAGCTCCTCCAGAAGCAGCATCAGCAGAAGCCCCAGCCCCAGAAGAGCGAGCCCGGGCTGCAGAAGCCCCAGCAGAAGCAGAGTCAGGGCCAGGGGATGGGAGGGTGGCCCTGTCCCTCTTGCCAGGGCTGGCAGCGGATGGCTGAGGCTTTCTCTTCTTCCCCATGGTTGTGGGTTTGCTGGCTGGCTGGCTGGCTGGCTGGCTGGCTGGCAGGCAGGCTGGAGAGCTGTGTCTGGAAGCAGGTCTTTCCTCTGAATGGTGACCTGCTTGGGAGCTGCTTCCCTTTATATCCGTGGGGCTGATGCAATGCATCCTCCCTGCATGCGCAGTGAATGCTAGGCATTCGCTAGGCATCCGCTAGGCATCCGCTAGGCTTCCGCTAGGCATCCACTAGGCTTCCGCTCTGCATCCGCTTCATCCGCTTGGCATCTGCTCTGCATCCACTCTTTCCGTTCCGCATCCGCTTTGCTGCGCTCCCCCGGAAGCCTTGCGGATGTGCCATCCGCTCCCATCCGCTTCCATCCGCTAGGCTTCCATGGAGCATCCGCTTTCCATCCGCCCTACATCCTCCCCCTATCCATTCCTTTCCATGTTGTCCGCTCTGGTTATGCAAATTTTTGCCCCTTTTGAGAGCGGATAACAATGGATGGAACATTTTTCTCGTCCGCTGTTTCCTTTTTACAAACATTTTGCATCCGTCGGCCAGTGTGACAGGGCCTTAAGTATTAGATTGTATAAGTACAGTTCAGTCAGATACAGTGTTACCATGATCATGGCTGCTATATGAGGCTGTTTTTTATTTTAATGAACAGCAGAAAAATGTCACTTAGAAATATTTTATTAAAAAAATTCCACTTTTTTCCAATTTTTAAAATTTTCATTGATTTGTTAAAAAATTGTTTGGAAATTTAATTGAATAATTGCTCTATCATGAATCCCAACTCCTGGATAGGCCAAAAAAACTGTAAATGTACACAGTTTTATTATTGTCTTGAAAATGTTGATGATTTTATAATATTTTGGTGTTGTCCTGGTATAGAAATGAATGAAATATTGCTATTCTAATAGAAGACAGACAGATCTTCCTTTTGCATTCTCATCTGGAATTCTGTAAATTCATTATTATAAATTGGAAGAAAGAAAATTAATTCCATATGAAACTATCTTCATATTTTTCCAGCCACTGAAATGCGAAAAAAGAATGGATATGGAATTTTAGCTCAATGTTCACTTTTTCTTCCTAGCCTAATATTAAATGCAAATGTTATTACACTTATTATAAATATTTTTTTCACTGATTTATATTCAATAACAAAAAGAAACTAGATGGATTGATGGAATAAGATGAATATTAATGATAATGAATTGAAATGCAAATCTCAAAGAGGTTCATGTGAGTTGATCGTTACAATTTAAAATCTTAAAAATTATTTATGTAGCCTCACACTGTAACATAACAATAAGCAAACTGACTAAGCAATAAGAATTTGTAAAGGATGGGATAAAATTTCAATACTTCCTATAAAATAATATATTTTCTTCACTTGCTTCTATTTATAACAAAAGTGTGTACCAACATCATTTTCATGCTGTCATTCAGAGGTGGTATTCAGCAGGTGCTGAGCAGTTCTGGAGAACCAGTAGCAGAAATTTTGAATAGTTCAGATACAAATACCATCTCTGACTGGAGATTTTGCAGCATCCTTCCCCTACCATACCCACCAAGCCATACCCAAAAAACCAGTAGTAAAAAACAATTTGAATCCCACCACTGGTGTCATTGTCTGCATTTTTTAAAACCATATTTAGCAATTCTAGTATTAAAGTACTGTTTTTACTTTTTCACCAACATAGTACTTTCTGTGGAAATAATATGGTAGGCTTCATTGATTATTTGGATGCTCATGAAGGTGGGATCTGGATCTGGTCAGCTCTATTGTCCAGTTTAGGTTATTACACACATACATCCTACTTTTCAGTTGCTGGATATTGTCTTCCGTGTTCATTTAGATTTCAGGAGACACTTATCTTCTGAAAGACATCTATCAGGTCATGACTGAATTGTGAATTCCATGGAGTTTGTCAGGTTTTATGTAAGCTCTTTATAACAGTTTGATAATAATTTCAAGAGGAACTAAATCTTTTTTTTAAACATCATTCTTGAGAGTTCCACTCCTATGTTGAACAAAAGAAATACCAATCAGGTCAGATACAGATTTTCTGCTGTTTCTGTCAGTAAAAGTATTTATAAGGTCATATTTTATTGGTTTTACTTTTCATTATTTCTGAACATGAACACCTAAGCACATCTATTACCCCAATCAGTCAATAATTCCAGAACCATTCCTGAGCATCTACAGTTCTTTCAGCTGTTTGTGCAGTGATCATGCTTACTAATGTCACCCTCGGTGACAAGGGCAGGACCATTTTGGCTGTTCTAGTGGCATAAGGAGCCATGATGATAGTTGTTGTTGTTATTCCATGTGGAGATTCATATGAATATAGAATGTTTCCCAAGTGGGCATGTGTTCTTTATGACCATCCACGCATTATTTTTTGATACTTTCATCCATAAGGTCAAAATGGATTCCTTGGTCACTTATTAACAGAGTAGCCACTCTTTTGCAGGACTATTGAGGGAAGAACCTCACTCATTATCGATTGCTTCCTTTTTTTTATCGTCTTGTGCCCCTTTACAGTTTTTGCTTATTAGCAAGACTGGCAGTATATTTCTGAGTACAGGTTTAGTTCTTTTTCAAATAACTATGTCCAAAAATAGCCTGACTGACAGGTAATGGGAACAGAGAAAGGGTTTTGTGCCTATGGGCATCTTGTTAAAATTATACTAAATATGTGTGCAAGACCACAGTAATTTGACTAGCCTGAATTTGTCATCCATTAAATATATTCAGTTTAGTTGCCATAATTGCCTATACACAATCTTCTTGTCTCACTTAACACAAAAATGATGATTCTCTTTCCCACTCACATGAGAGATCCAATTAAATGTGGTGTATATTTTAGTGATCAGGGTATTATTAGACTTAGATGTGGGAATAAACCAGGCTCAAATACTAACTAATCAGGGCAAATCACTCAGTGGATTTAGGCACATCAATTACTTCTCAGCTTAATCTAATTTAGGAAGACATTGCCAAAACAAAGTCTTTACTGCTATTAGCTTTTGAAAGAAAGCTATGGGCTTTCTGAATTAGGAAAATCAGGGTGGAATACTGAAATTGGCTATACTAAACAATTTATTTTACTTTTTTTAAAAATATAATTTTTAAATTTTTAAAAGTAGAATAAATTTAGTGTAGTTTAGTGTAAATAATTTCCAAATTCCATCCTGATTTCCTTAATTTTTGATAGATAGAAAGACAGACAGATTTGGTGTCAAGATATGGATTTTTGATAAGAACCTTGCATTTCATAATAGTACCGCTTTTGTTATAACCTTGTAAGAAGGTGAATCTGGTGCAGCTTACAAGAGATTTTCATGGGCAACATATGTGCTGGGACTCTAATGCTTAAATTTCTCAGCTGATATAATAACTGGAAAGCCCATTTCCTACAGACATTGACCCCATTTATTTGAAAGATATGAGATTCAGAAAGGCTGGATTTGATGTTGTCAATCAGAATCAAACTGTATATTATATAATAAATGTTTTCTGAGGTTTTCGCGGGTATTTGTATGTGGATCTTTGGTTAT
>BLBF01000022.1:26803718-26816037 GCA_015471245.1 Laticauda colubrina | reverse complement strand
GAAACGTTGCCTAGATACTTCCAATTCTACGCGGGAGAAAACCCGAACCAAAGATCCATATATAATAAATGTATCCATAACTACATTTTTTTAAATGTTGGATGAACCACACTTGAGAGCAGGGGGAAGGGAGGAAGGGAGAAGGAGAGAGAGGGAGAGAGGGAGAGATCTTAATCTCCACTAATATACACAACTAGCTTGGAAAAAAAAATCCCTACTGACATTAACTATGCCTTTTTTTTTTCAAAGCCTCATAGTTGTACAGGGGGAAAAGTAGTAGTTGTTAGCATGATCTTTTGTAAAAAGAGAAATGTAGAGTGGGAAGCCAAATACAGACGTACCTTTCCTAGTTTCTTAAAAAATATATAGTTTTTAATCAGTCATGATCTATCATACTGTATAAGGCAGTAGTTCTGTATCTTAAGTCTGTCAAAGAATCTGGGACTCTCCAGAACAAAAACAATTTTTGTTTTTATATATATACTGATTCCAGGACACACATATTATTATTTATTTAAGTATTTTCAGCATTGAGCTTCAAGGGATTTACAAGGCCACATCATAAGAGTTATCGAGTATCTTGTGACTATGGAACTTCAAACTTCTGTCCCCCAATTTAAATTTTGTGAGATAAAGTGACTACCTTGGGAGAATCTTTTTTAAAAACTTGAATAGTGATAGGTTTGTACATTGTGGTTGTTCTTTTTCTTTAACATGCTGTAAGCTTGATATAAGCAATTTACTTTTGAAAAATTGGCTTGCTTTTTGCAAGATGACCTGTGCATTGTGTGCACTGAAGAATAAATAAACCACTAGCAATATTATTTAATGCCCCATTCTTATGAAGTCTTGCAAGGGCTATCATCACATACCAATCACATGAATCCATTTATCATCTCATATTTATAAATGTTGATTTGTCATTTAATGCAGAAGCAATTCAGTTTTGCAAGCTGTACAAGAAAACAATAACATCAAACAATTGCTCTTTTTTTACCCTTATCACACTTTGCCAAGATATGTATAAGGCATCTTTTCCCCTTACTTATTAATATGAAAATGGATGATTCTATCAAATCATGTACAGACAAATTGTTTGACAAACAGTGGCTTTTAGATTTAATTCTCATATTTCCTTACAGGAATAAAAAATGATTTTGATAAAAGAGACACTGGTGGCTGAAGTGAAGAACTTGAATAAGGAAAGACATTATGAACTGAGCCTGCAATATCCAATTACATTATTTCATGCTAGATGATTAATTAGTTTCTCCATACATTTGCATTTATCATAGCAATTAATAAACATAATATTCATGTCCACAAAGCTAGAATTGAAGAAGCCATTAAGTCAGCATCTGTTCATGGAGGAGTCCAAATTAAAGCATTCTTGACAGATAGCTTTCCCATCTTTTGCTCATATATGTCTAGCAAAGGAGAACCTAGCACCTCCCTCAACAATTGGTTTCATTGTTGAACTGCATCAGTGGTTGGATTCAATTTTTTTTACTTCCGGTTCTGTAGGCATAGCTTGGTAGGCATGGCAGGGGAAGGATACTATAAAATCTCCAGCCAGAGGTGGTATTTGCCAGTTCTATGAACTACTCAAAATTTCTACTACCGGTTCTCCAGAACTGGTCAGAACCTACTGATTACCACTTATGAACTGTATATTCTCTTAAGATTTTTTCTCCCAATGCTTAACATGAATTTGATCTCTTGTAACACTTGTAAGTTGCTTGCTTCTTTCCTGGACACCATACTAAAAAGTTACTAAGTAAAAGTAATATAACAGCCACAGTGGTGCATTGGTTAGAATGCAGTATTCCAGGCTAACCCTGCTCAACATTGCGAGAAGTTTGATTCCTTCGATCCTGACTGGCTCAAGGTTGACTCAGCTTTGCATTCATCCAAGGTTGGTAAAATGAGTCCTCATACTATTGGAGGCAATATGCTGACATTGTAAACCACCGAAGTGCTACTGCTATTGCTGTTCTAAAGATCTTACTCACTATGAGATGAGCAACAATAATAATACAACTAGCTAAAAAATACAGATAAAACAATAATGCTATTGCTAATGCTATTCGGTTTGGTGACTATTAATCAAATAATATTGTAATCAAGGTTGTGCAATTGTGTAATATCTCAAATACATGCTTTTTGTTTCTATTGAAGGTTGAAACATTCTGATTGTGCATGTGAGTGTTTCTAAAAGCAAGAATCTAACCAGTTTTATTACTGTTACAGAAGTTTTATTTATGAGACATATATTATAAGCTTGGGCAATGGCTGGAACTTAGCTATGTATATCCTACCAATAAAAGAGGTTTTTTTGAAAAAAGAAAATGAGATTTGTTTGAGCAGAAGACAATGATTTCAGATTAGCAATCCCTTAGAAAAAGAACACAGTGAGGACAAAGAGGAAATACAGAGTACTTCATCAGTACTTTATTGCTCCTTTGTCATCAGTAAATCATGAGGTATTAAAAAGGCAATACTATTGGATTTCAACCTTCAACAGTTTCTATAGTCAGAGATCTTTCTTTTCAGAAAAGTGGCTATTTCTAAAATTAATATGTAGCAAAATCAAACCAGTAAAAAATTAAGGGAAGGGTTGGAAGTAAATAAAATGCCTCCCTTACCAAACAGAATAGTGACATTGACTTCCTATCCCTCTTGGATGAAAACAGTTTTAGTTGAAGTATTGATAAGTAACTCTGGTCAGTTTTGTTTTCTGCTTGCTTACCTGGGTTAATGTACAAGGTTGGAAGATATACAGGGAAGGTTAGACAAGAACATTTGCCCAGTCATAGGAGCCAAAATCAGTCTCAGGGTTTTTTATGGATTGAGAGTTGAACTCAGAGTTGGAGGAAAAGCTGTTGATGTGAATATGCTGCAAGAATTAAGGTAATATTCTGCAATCAAAACCTATTTTAATTGGACCCACTGGCCTGAATCAAGGATATCTGAAACACTTTTCTTTTGACTCATAATCTTCAACCATTTTCACATTGCTTTAACTCTAAAGCATGAAAAAAGTGCAGATAAAGTCACAGCCAATTAAAAATGAATCCAACCCCACCATGAGTTGAGGAAGACCATCTGTTTATCTGGCTTAAACTGCTTTGATTGATTCTGTCTTAACTATAACAGCATTTCTTCATTTAAAAGGCACATCCAGCTATTGTCACATAAACTTTAGTGATATTTGGATGAGGCTGCTTTTGAAGAGTATGGAGTTTATGACCACAATAAACTACTCCTATTATGTTACTGGTATCTCTTTACATGGCACATCTATTACTGAATGATTTTTCTCATACATATTTTCAAGGAGATAAAGAACATCTTTAAATCTTTAATGGTTTGGGTCAAATATGTTTAAAGTAATACTTATTGAAAGCTGATTTCTAAACTGAAGATTCTAGCTTGCATAGATTTGTGTGAACAGGTTTTGGATAAAATCAGTCAGTAATTGCGCCAACATGTGCTGGCACTCATGGGTGCTTACATTATTATTATTCAGGCAGATTGCATATAGCATGGATGTAAGTAAGCCCAGTAGCAGTCTATATCATGGGTGTCAAACTCACAGCATCACGTTACAGTCATGTGATGTATCGTGACATTTTTTTTCCTTCACAAAACTGTGGTGGATGTGGGCTGCCCCTGGTCTATATCTTTTATATCTATATCTGATTAAAAGATTTAAATAGCCATTAATTAAACCCTTCCTCTCCAGTAAATTGTGATAATAGAAGAACCTGAGATAAGATTAAGTTTTTTTTTTTAACAGTGTTCAACTTTCTTCAATAAATGTGAACCAGACTGGGTGAGGTGGGAGAGATTGAGTTAGCTGACATGAATAAGAATGAAATGAGAGAATATAAAAATAATAACAACAATAATTGGGCTATTAAGGCATTGTGAAATGAATGAGAAATATGATCATTTGGTGAATAACTGTATCTTCCTTCCTAGAAAACTGTATCTTCCTTTCAAGTAGCTGGTTGAAGGAACTCTATTCATTCCTACATATGGCAAAAATGAATAAAAAACCTATGATTTATTTCACTGTTAAACATAAAAGAGTGAGAACATTAGATAAGGATATAAAGGCAATCAGAGGTTATGAATCTGAAGCAGACCACTTTTCAGTAGAATTAAAAGAGGAACTTAGGAAAAAATATTTTTTTAAAAGAAAAGAAAGTGAAAATAGAATGACTACAGAAAAAGATAGTATAAGTCCTCTATGAAAAATAATACAAGATAAATTAATTTCCCAGTATGATGAACAGAGAGTGGATTTAAGGAATGTTGATATGTAAGCAGCTTAGAACAGTGAGTGAGAGAGAAAAATGTTACAAGATCTTCAAAAATGTATGAGTTATTCTAATATATGCTGATTTGATTTTTTGTTGCCATTTTTTATGTTCATTGTACTTTTCAAATGTCCCTATGTTTCTATTTTATGAAAAAAAAAAGCTACAAAACAGACAGAAGATATTAGAAACACCAATCAAGCAGAATACAGCAAACTTCAAGACCAATAAACACAGACCAAGATTCCCAACCAACTAGGATGAAGAAAAAAACCATTCTTGCACAGCAGTAGGCTAGCCCCAAATTTAAAACAGAAATGGTGGTGAAAATCTGACTCAAAGACAAAAACAATACAGAAGCCTGATGATGGCAGATGAAATTCTGCCAAAACGTTGCTACAACTTTAAAAGCACAACTATAATGACATGGGAAAATACCCGAACAAAACTGAATATATTTTATGGGCAGAAATAAATTAAATAAATAAATATATGAAGAGAAGTATGGAAATGATTACTTTAATGATTTGTTTTAGAATGACAGTGATGGGGTAAAGAATACAATTGAAATGAATGCTACAGATGGTCATGTCCAAAACAAGAATGATAAAAAGTCATATAAAGATATGGAACAAGTGACAAATGGAGGCTGCCTATGTGGACATTGTAAATAGAGAAATGTTAAAATATGGGTGCACTTTGTTTCACAAATGGGTGTTTTTTTAGTATGTGTGTGAGTCATTTCAAAGGTATTATTATGAGAAAGTTTTTGTGTTGTCAGTGAAAAACTTAAATTACAGATAATTTTTCAGAAATATTGAACTTAATTTTATTGACTGTGATGATATATATATATATATATATATGATGAATAAAGTATGAATGATAATGAATGGAATGCTTTAAAAATGGTTCAACAATGAGCAGGGAATAAAACAAAAGATGTGATATTCCCTTGGTTGTTTAATTTATTTATGGAAGGAATGTGGCAACATTAAAGATGTATTAGTTTGGGTGTCAATGTTGTGTGCTTTTTAAAAAAAGTTTTTATTTTTTACAACAAACATACGAACAAAACATAAAAATACAAAAAATGTATAGGTGAGATTGACCTCACCACTTTCCTCAGAGGTCTCTAGGAGGTGTGAATAAGCGTACCAATGTGCCTACTGTCCCTGTCCTATTGTTTCTTTTATTTTTCTTGTATGTATCCATGTATTTATAACTATGTTTTTACTTATACCTATTATCTTGTAAGCAATTGACAAACCAAATAAAATAAAAAAATAAAATAAAATTTCTTCTGCTCATTGTTATATGGAAGTTTAGAGCTGGATAAAGCAGGAAACAATACAAATATGGATGAAGTGGGACTGATTACTTAAGAATATGTGTAATAAAACAAGACATAGGAGCAAAAAGAATGGATTCTAAAACAGTGTGGATTGAATACAAAAGTGATTGATCAAAACAATAGAAATATTGTTCCTATTGAGGTGCTTTGTCATATGGGTGAAATGAATGAGGAACAGAACATACAACAAATATATGAAGAAAAAGTGAATGACCTGAGAGAAAAGGGTTCTCACCAATCCTGCTGTCTTCCTTCTGAGTGCATCCTATGGAACCAGGAGAGTCTATGGGGCCCACCTCTTTAGCCAGAGATGATGATTCAGGAAACCACAGCTGGCCCACTCTGCTCTCAACTATAACTGTCACCTTCTTATGGCAGATCACCTCTCTTACAGAAGCAGAAATGCAGTCGACAAGCCAGAATGCAACTGCAATTCTCCCTTCAGGAGCAGCCCTCCCTCTCCAGCCTTTTCCAATTTCCCTCTCTCCGAACTGCTTCTCCTTTTCTTACTCTTGAGCTGATGGGCCCTGTAGTTCTACTTCCTGACACTTTGATTCAATCCTTCCATCCTACATCTCCCAAAAGTCCACTTCCTATTCAGAGCTGGTGGGGGGATGTTTTCCAGCTAATCAGAGACTGCTGGCTGACTGGTCTATTAGAGAACAGCTGTTTGCAGTCCATTCCAGAAGTTTTTACATATATAAAAATACTTGGCTGTCAGGGAGATGAACAAACAGCAGCAGTTGTAAATCTTTCTGTGAATCTTAGGTATGAGAACAAAGCTGCTGATAGAGCAGGGCTACATTTATGCATAAATTGCAGCAGAAAAAAATTTCCAAAATCCCTTCCCCCTCCTATTTTCCCACAACAAATCTGTGATGTGGGTTGGACTGAGAGGGAGTGACTGGCCCAAAGTCACCCAGCTGACTTTCATCACTAAGGTGGAACTTCAACTCATGGTCTTCTGCTTTCTAACCTGGTGCCTTACCACAAGACCAAACAAGTTCTAAGTTATGTTACATATTAAGGTTTATTTCTTTTCCAATGCTGATCATTTAGCTGTATAGACACTATTTATTCTGCTTCATGACCTGGATTCAAGCTCTGCAAATGGTAGAAACTACTCAGCACTTTTTTGAAAGCACTGTTATCCGATTCAGTTCCCAGATAAGAAGCTCTGCTCTCCATTTATTTACTATGGGGAAAAACTTCATAGCTATAATTTTTGTTTGCTTGTTTATCAGAACAGAATGACAGTTGTGGGAAAGTTATATAGGGAGGAAACAATCAGCTTTCATAGCTGATTTCACAGCACAGAGGTTTCCAACCTACATGCCCTTTAAATTTGCTTTTAAAGTGCCCGTAACACTTTTTTTTTTCAGTAGAACACAATGAATTTCAGAGGGCAGCTAGGTCACTTGTCACTTTGAAGGAAGAAAGTGTCACAGAAGTTCACAGAAACTGGTGCTGGTGTTTTCAAGCTGAACTCTTTAAATCTAATTTTTAGAATGTGCTCATTTTTTTTTTTTGCTTTGAGACAAGTGTAATGACAAGTGTAAAGAAAATGTATTTTAAGGTGAAGGAATTCTATGGCAAGTTACCAATAAATAGAAAAAAAATTGTTCTTTTGGTGTAAAGTGGAAAGAGTATTGATAAAGAATATTTATTCCCCTTCCTGAGTGTAGTCAAACTCGATGTTGGAGTGATAAGCTAAAAAGTAGAAGAGGAAGGAGGGAGGGAGGGAGGAGGAAGAAGACAACCTATCATCTAATAATGGTCATAATAAGGTAATAACCAAATAACTAAATTAAGAATCCCTGTTATAAATTCTCTCCATCCCTTCCAAGAGGTTGTTACAGGAGAACTGCAGTTGGTCTGATTGAAAGATTCAGTCTGATTTGACAGCAGATTTGTCTGTCATTAATTCCAGTCCTCCTCCTCCCAATCCTAATATTTTGATTCAGCCTTCTATCCTTCCAAGGTCAGTAAAATGAGGATCCAGATTGTTGGGGGCAATAGGCTGACATTGTAAACCACACTGAGAGTCCTGTAAATCACTATGGGACAATATATAAGTCTAAGTGCTATTTCTATTTTATTTTTTAAAAATCTCTTTTTGCCTTCTTTCTGCTGCCACTACTATTTGCATATAACAGAACAAAGCAGGTTGGACTTATTTGCTCTGCCTTAGCTGAAGAAAAATCTGTTACAATCATTCCCAAATTCAGTTTTCCACTTCTATATAACACTGCCTTATTAATCAAAATTGCACACCTTGCTATCTGAGAAACAATATTGCATGTTAACTACCCAACATGATATAATAAAATGTGATTATATGTGGAGTAATAAGTGCTATCTTGTCACAGTCATCAAATACTATCAAATGCACTATACTAGCAGTTTTCAAAGTTATTTGAAAGTTATTATCAGAAATTCAAGATTATTCAGATGTTCATTACAAATTATTTAATCAGAAGAACAAAGGAACAAAACTGAAATCTCCATTATGGGAATATAGAGCCACAGGATGTGTTAGGTGTGTTCTAGTTCAGGTAGAATTTATATAAATTGAGCATTCATGTCCCAAGTTCCTTTGCAGTATACAAAGATTTCGATGTTTCCTAAGAGAGGTTGGAGAGAGAAAGAGAGAGAGAGAGAGAGAGAGGAGACTAAAATGATCCTATTTAAATTAATTAAGAGCCACAAAGACCAAAAGGTAATGGAGCTTCTTTTTTTCCTTTTCTTACTCTTATTCTGCATTTTACTTCTATTACCCACCTATGTATCTCTTCCACTATTGAGAATTGGGAATTCTCTCAACTGACAATGATGGATCACCTAGATATTTGTTAAAAGAAAATGTGAGGAAAACCATATTTGATCAGACTGTTGATTTCTACCAGCAATCTCTTAGATAATAATAAGTGGTTGTCAAGTTTCCTTTGACTTTTGTTAAATCCTTCTCATTTCTTCCTTCACCATGTTCTTGAGACTTGAGTATGAATGACACAATTCAATACCAGTATTAAAATCAGGAAATGATAACTAAAGTTCCATAGCTTTGTGGAGTTCCCAAAAACTATTAAAGGAAAGTGAGAGAATAAAACAGCTGATATTGTATTTAATAAAATGTAACACAAGGAATTTATCACAAAAGTGAACATTGCTTTCTCCAAAAATAGGTTGATGCTCATTCTTTTAAAACAGACATTAGATTTTTTATCCTATCGTGAACAAAAATGATTTTAAAATGTCAATGATTGTTTAATTCCTTGTGCTTCTGAACAATCCGAATTACTTTCTACTATTTCAATATTGTGTCTAGCCTGATTAAAGATAAATTGCTTTCACTGCCCTAATCTTTGCTGGTTGAGAGGCAGCATATAAAAGTGACCAGTGGCATATTTTTCGGAAAAGAAATTACCCATAATATAAATGGCATCTGCAAAAACTCTTTTATATGAGTGATTTCATAAGGGCTACTAAATGTTAGCTTGAAAAATAGTAAAAAGAAATATTAACTGTTCATGGTTAAGATTATAGCTATGTAAATCAGCTCTAATCCAATTCGATTTAGTTCAGATCATTGATCTGATTTATTTCAGAAAATTTATTCGGTTTAGAAATTTGATCAAATTGGCTTTTAATCATCAATTTAAATCAATGCTTTGGGAAATTTAAAACAAGGTGTTATTTAAAATGCTTCTGATGTTAAACTGGCAGAAATATAGCACAAAAATGTTGCATGTTCTGTAAAAGCAAAAATAAAAACCCTAGAAACCTAAAGGAAAATGTAATATATAATTTATTTATTTATATTTATTTATTTATAAAATTTATTGGCTGCCCATCTTACCATAAGGTAACTCAAGGTGATTTACAGTTAAAAAATATATATGCACTAAAACATAAATAAATTACAAGTAAAAATGAAATATCAAGGTAACATCAGGAGGGGAGTGACAGAATGGGAAAGGTGGGATATGTTGTACAATATATGTGATTACATGAAATCAGGAAAATTCAAGTAAAAAAATATAAAGCCTACATTTTAATGTATCCACTGGGTTTGGTTAGCATAAATTATCAATAAATAGAACAATTTCTCACCTTTTATATGTCTTATAACTGTCAAATAAAATGTACAGGAACTTCATTACCTGTTGTTCAGCATGCTGTATTCAGAAATATATACAGCATGCTGTATTCATATACTGAGTATACCATACATGTAAGTTCCCGCAAAAACTGAAGAACACATCATATATATATATATATATATATATATATATATATATATCAATTTATATATATCTATATATATATATATATATATATATATGTGCTGTTCAGCTTCCTTCGGGTATTATCCCACGTCATTGTAGTTCTGTTAAAGTTGTAGCAACGTTTCAGCAGAATCTCATCTGCCATCATCAGGCTTCTGTATGGATGTGGGTCTTACAGCTCCTGGTTTTTAAATTTGAGGCTGGTTCATTCTGATTGGCTGGGAGCCTGGACCTATTTCATTGGACTTGGAGTTTGATTGATTGGTGTTCCTGGTTTCTTCTGTCTGTTTTGTGGCTTTGATTGGCTGGCAACAGTCTGTTCTTGTGTTGGAGGCTTTTAGTGCAGCTTGGCTCCGTGTGAAGGGACGGCTGCTCTTCATTAGCAAGCTGGGTTTCACCTGGGTGCCTGGTGGGGGGGTTAGGTTGGAGCTATCAGAGGGAGTCTGTTTTTGCCCAGGTGTTTGCCTGGCTTGTGGCATGGAGATCTTTCTATTTGAGAGTGCAGGCTTCCAAATGATTGACAGTCTGGTGGAATCATCTCTTCTATTCATGCTGTCAGGTCTTTTTTCAATCTCTATGGCTTCTCTGATGATTCTGTGGCTGGGGTTTTCTATAGTGGCCAGGGTTTTAGTGCCATTGAAGTTGATGTTGTGACCTGTGGTTTTCATGTGTTGGACTAGTGAGGAGGTGTGTTCCAGCTTTTTTACTGCATTTTTGTGTTCCTCTAGGCGGGTACTTATTCTTCTATTGGTCTGTCCAATGTATGTGGCCGGGCATGATGTACAGGGAATTTCGTATATGCCTTGGTTTTCCAGGTCAATTTTGTCTTTGGGGTTCCTCAGGATGGCTGCTATTTTTTTGTCTGTTTTGAAGGCAGTCTTGATGTGATGCCTGTGTAGTATCTTACTGATTTTATCTGTGGTACCTCTTATGTAGGGCAAGACAGCTGTTCCATAGATCTGTTGATCTTCTAGGTCTCTGTTATGTCTTGGTGTGTTTTTGTGGATCAAGTTGGTGATTTTGTTTTTGTGGAAGCCATTGGCTGTCAATACTTCAGTCAGGGTGCATAGTTCAGTCTTTATATGTGTCTTGTCTGCCAGGCATTTGGTTCTGGTAATTAGGGTTTTCGCTACGGAATTTATCTGTGCTGGGTGGTGGTGGGATTGGGCGTTGAGGTAGCGGTTGGTGTGTGTTTTCTTTTGGTATATGGTGTGTCCCAGTGTGCCATCTGTTCTTTTGTAGATTAGTACATCTAGGAATGGTAGTTGTTTGTTTATTTCCGTTTCCATGGTGAACTTGATTTTGGGGTGTGTGTTGTTTAGGTGTGTTAGGAAATTGTTTAGGTTTTCTTTTCCATGGGGCCAAATCACAAATGTGTCATCGATGTATCTTAGCCATAGTTTGGGTTTGTGGGTGGCATTAGCCAGGGCTCTGGATTCGAATTCTTCCATGAACAGGTTTGCAATGACGGGTGACAGTGGTGATCCCATAGGGGCTCCTTCAATTTGCTTGTATCTTTGTCCTTTGTATATGAAATATGTGTTGGTTAGGCAGTGTTCTGTTAGTTCCATGAGGTCTTTGGCTGGTTGGTATTTATTTTTGATGATTTCAAGAGTTTCTTTTATTGGGACTTGAGTGAATAGTGAAACCACGTCGAAACTTACAAGCAGATCTTCTTGTTCTACGTGTAGATCTTTGATCATTTCTAAGAAGTGGTATGAGTTTTTTACATATGAAGCTGCGGTTTCAGCATGGGGCTGTAGTTGTTTTGCTAAGTATTTAGCTAGGTTTTGTAATGGTGCTCCTATGGAGCTGACTATGGGTCTGAGAGGTATGCCTTCTTTGTGTATTTTTGGGAGGCCGTATAATTTGGGGCATCTAGAAGATTTTTCTCTTGGGATGATCGTCTGTTGGATTTCTTTGCTTATGTGGCTGGTTATAATTTTCTTCTTGGTTAATTTTTCCAGATATGTGGTTGGGTCTGTGTTTATAGCTTTGTATGTGGAGTCTTGGAGTAGGTCTGTCAATTTTGTTTCATAGTCTTTTCTGTCCATTACTACTGTGGCATTTCCTTTGTCTGCTGGGAGTATTATGATATTATTATCATTTTTCAGGGTTTGTAACGCTCTGAATTCATCTTTTTGCAAATTATTTTTGGGTGGTTTCGTTGTGCATAAGATGTGAGTAACCTGGTGTCTTATTCTGTCAGCTTCATCTGTATTTAATTTGGTTAGGCTGGATTCTACTGCACATATGATGGATTCTGTTGGGATTTTTTTGGGTGCTATGGCATAATTGAATCCTTTGGATAGGACATCTGTTTCTGTTTTGTTGAGTTCTCTGTTGGAAAC
>BLBF01000022.1:26753909-26788718 GCA_015471245.1 Laticauda colubrina | reverse complement strand
CTCATTTATCTGTGTGCCTATCTGACTAACGCTGCACATTCTGTTTATCTTGTCTACCTAACCCTGGTTGGGGAACCCAGGCTTAACAGACAGAATAAGATGCAACAGATGGAAACTTATGAAAGAGAGATATAACCTAGACATAAAGAGAAATTTCCTGATAGTGAGAACAATGAATCAGTGGAACAGCTTGCCATTGGAAATTGTGGCTGCTCCATCAGGGGAAGTTTTTAAGAAGAGATTGAACAGCCATTGTCTGAAATAGAATAAAGTCTTCCTGCTTGAGCAGAGGGTTGGACTATAAAACTTCCAAGATCCCTTCCAACTCTGTTATTCTATTCTATTCTATTCTATTCTATTCTATTCTATTCTATTCTATTCTGTTCTGTTCTGTTCTGTTCTGTTCTGTTCTGTTCTGTTCTGTTCCATTCCGTTCCCCTTCGCTCCGCTCCACTCCACTCCAGTCTCCCTTTCTTCCACCCTTCCATCCTTTTATCTTTCTTTCCCTACATCCTTCTTTTCCTCCTCACCCTTCTGTCTTCCTACTTTTCCCTCCTTTTCCTTCCTCACTAGAATTCCTGCCAGCTTCTCCATTTACTTTGCTTGTGAGAAGCTTGCACAGACAAAGGCAGTGGGGAAGCCAGCTGGGAGTTGCAAAGCCAGCAGACAGATGTGGCTGGTGCCAGATTGGGGAAGGACAAGGTGCAAGGGTCTACAGGTCAGGAATGGAATGTGGTGTGCATCAGAGATGCTGGGTGGATCAAGGAGGGCAGCGCAGATTGGGAAATATGCTAGGAGATGCACTGGGTTGGATTGTTGTAACTATGTATCATTTATGTGTTTGCAACTGTGTATCATTGCAACTATGTATCATTCAGGCATTTGCAACATTGTATCATTAACGTGTAATCATTGAGCTTCTGTCTTCTCAGTGACCTTTTACAGGGCACATACAGAGACAAGGAGTCAAACATTTGCAGAAATAGTTTATTCACTTTGTGATTACATTGTCTGGCATGAAGCTTTGTGAAGAAGGAATATCTTGATCAAATTATAAATCTTGCCATCCTGTCTGACCTGGAATCTTGCTTTGTTTGAGCCATTGTTAATCCTGTATATTCCGTCTGACCTAGGCTTGACCTAGGCTCTGAATAAACAATCACCCCCTTTTGAATGAGCATAATAAAAGAGCGTGTACCCAGACACTCTGGGCGCACTCATCCCGAGGAACTTCGTCTCCTGTCATTTCTTTCTCCTTCGCTCCCTATCATGAGACGCCCATCTAATGCGGGATAGCAGATACCGCATTCTGGTGACCCCGACGTGATTCCCTAAGGGGGATACGCCGCGACGCGCTCATATCTTACCCGCTCGATGGGAACTGTGCTTCGCCAGGCCTGAAGCGAATTGCACATCATCGGATCTGAAACACGGTCTCGACTTTCGTAAGTATGGGCGGAAACTTTTCTCAACAACAGAGCATCTGAAGGAATTGAGGGAGTTAGTCGCTTCTTCTAAATATTCTGCTAATTTAAAGGGCTCGCCTGTAAAAATGAAACCTATTGCTACATTATTGACTTATGTGTGGCAACATTGTCCCACTTATCCAGAGAAAGGGTCCTTAAAGATCTCCATTTGGCAAAAAATTGGTGACTATCTCCATAATCTTCCTCGTGTACCTATTGGCATTTTGGTCACTTGGAGGAAAATTATGGAGGCTTTAAAAGTCCATTATAAAATAGAAGCAGAGAGTGTATTTGAATCTCCTCCACCAAGTTATGATAACTTTTCTGTCCTTCAACCCTCCGCTCCCAATGATCGTAAGTCATTACGAGAGCCTCCCTCCATCCAATCCACTTCTTTAAAAGGAGAGCTCTCATGTCCTCCACCACCCTCCCGAAGTGGGGGGGGGGTGTTGTAAAAGCCATTCAACAAGCCTTTTCTGAAGGAGAAATGGATGAGGACAATTTTTGGTCTGGGAGTCAGAATTAGAAACGGGGCAGGCAGCCAGCCCCACAACAAAGGCTGCTGAAACTTGCAACTTTTCTTCTTTTGCTTACGATCTTGTTGCTAATGAAACTGTTACTTATCTTCCTGGTGTCGCTGACTTTCTCTTTGTATTATACTTGTTCCATGTGGGTACGTCATGAAAATGCTACCCATAGCTTTCACTCTGTCACTTCTGTTTTGTTTACAGAACACTCTATCACTCGCTCTTTTGTTCCTTCTTTACTCTTCCTATGGAAAAGAACCTTAAAATCTTTTCCTCTATTCAAGCTAGATATAGGGGGACCCAAATGTCCTTCTCTTGTATTACGGGTTCCTCCAACCCAATTAACATCCTTGATGAATGACCAAATTAATCTTCATTGTCATTATTGTAATTATTATCCTTTTTCTACTAATTGCATTCCCTTCTCATCTCGTAAATGTTCTACAACTAACTTGTCCATAGTCCTCTCTCCTACTTGTGATGCTTTTATATACCCGAACTCTGATCCTGCCAACAAACGACGCTTCAAAAGAACTGTCCATGACGATCTGCAGAAGCCTCATAGAAAATATAATATTACTTGGACTATAAAAGACTTTCAAGGCATTCGTTTAAGCTCTACAACCAATTCTTCTCTCATAGAAGATCAAAGCTTCCTATGCTTTGCTGAACTCTTCAAACTCATCAATTGCCTCCACATGTTGGCTTTGTGTTTCTGCCTCTCCACCTTTTTACGAAGCCATCGCTTCCCAAGAATCCATTGCTAATTCCACATCAGACGAACGTTGCCGTTGGAGGAACTCCACTATTACTGTTTCTTCCATCACTGGGGTTGGTTGTTGCTTGGGAAATATTCCATCCAATTACTCACAATATTGTCATAATGTTTCTAATGGCTATCATTGTAATGTATATCTTCCTAAGAACCGTCTTGGCCGCACCCACATCATCGGGGGATACTCTGCAGTCTACACCACCTCAGGAGGAAATTTAACATCACGCCTGAAAGGAATGTATTTTATCCCTGGCAATAACTCTGTCTGGGCTTGTTCCACTGGTCTTACAGCATGTGTCTATGGGGATGAACTTATTAAATCCAAATCATTTTGCATTCAAGTATGGCTTATACCAAGAATTAACGTGTATAACTCTGATGATTTTATATCCCTACAGGCACCCATGGAATACCCCCTCAGAGCAAAGCGGGAAATTATTAGTACTCTCACTCTAGGTTTACTGCTTGCTCTGGGCACCACGGGCGCAGCCACGGGCATTGCAGGACTAGCTGTCTCTGACCAAAAAATTACAGCTCTGGGTTCAGTCATTGATGATGATTTATTACGAATTGAGAAATCAATTACAGCTTTGCAAAACTCCTTGACGTCCCTCTCAGAAGTGGTCTTGCAGAATCATAGAGGCTTAGATCTGTTATTTTTAAAACAAGGGGGATTGTGTGCTTCGCTTAAAGAAGAATGTTGTTTTTATGCTGATAACAGGGGGATCGTGTTGGATTCTATGAAAGAATTAGAAAAACACTTAAAAGACAGAGAAAACGAAAGGTTAAACATGTATAATTGGTATCAAGGCTTGTTTTCTATTTCACCATGGCTTACAACCCTTTTAACTGCATTGGCAGGACCATTAATAATCATTATATTGATATGTATTATAGGACCTTGTTGTTTTAATAGAATATTGTAATTTTTGAAAAATCAATTATCCTCCATAACTGCTAATGTTAATGTGTTATTGCAAGCTCATGTTAAGTCCTTAACACCGGATGAAAAAATGTCATTGCTGAGTTACCGCTCCTTGGACAACCCTGACGCTGACGGGTCGCACTCCTGCCTAGATGACTGGGACGGTGAACATTTCAGAAAAAAGGTTCCTGTCTTCTTGGACAAGGAGGAAGACTCGTCATAAATAATAAAAACAGAGGAGATGTTGTAACTATGTATCATTTATGTGTTTGCAACTGTGTATCATTGCAACTATGTATCATTCAGGCATTTGCAACATTGTATCATTAACGTGTAATCATTGAGCTTCTGTCTTCTCAGTGACCTTTTACAGGGCACATACAGAGACAAGGAGTCAAACATTTGCAGAAATAGTTTATTCACTTTGTGATTACATTGTCTGGCATGCAGCTTTGTGAAGAAGGAATATCCTGATCAAATTATAAATCTTGCCATCCTGTCTGACCTGGTATCTTGCTTTGTTTGAGCCATTGTTAATCCTGTATATTCCGTCTGACCTAGGCTTGACCTAGGCTCTGAATAAACAATCACCCCCTTTTGAATGAGCATAATAAAAGAGCGTGTACCCAGACATTCTGGGCGCACTCATCCCGAGGAACTTCGTCTCCTGTCATTTCTTTCTCCTTCGCTCCCTATCATGAGACGCCCATCTAATGCAGGATAGCAGATACCGCATTGGATAGAGCATACAGGAGGGTGGTGAAGATCAAGAAGGCATGGGGGTTGTGTATGTGGGAAATGGTGTGCATTGTTGGGGGTATAACAGAATGTTCAAGAGGTGCCATGCAGGTGGGAAAGCAATATGGGAAGGCCCAAGAGATATAGGTTTAAGAAGGCTGTCATGTCCCTGTCGGAATCTGATTCAGAGGGGGAGGCCAAGCAGCTGACAGGGAGTGGGAGTGTGGCTCCATTGGCTGTGGAAGAAACTAGGCCGGCTGGGCAGAGCAGGAAAGAGGTAGAGCAAGGGGGAGGGAATTCAGAGGAAGACCCAGGCCCATCCCTTCTTCATCCTAGGGCATGCAGGGAGGAACAGAGGAGGGAGCAACATGAGTTGCGCGCTTATGGGGGAGGAAAGGGCCCTGATTCCCTTCATTAGCTGCAGCTGGAAATACAGTATTTAAAAAAGGAATCTACACACAGAAAAGTTGTTGGGAGCAAATCATGAATTATCTGGTATCGTTGAGGCTTATCTGGGTTCCTGGCATCTTCCCAATTGTGTATGTTTTGCTGGGTTTTTAAGACTGCAATTTCTTCTCCAGCCCTATCAAGTTAATTACTGTAGCATGGTTTGTGTGGGTTTTTATTTACAGTTTGTATGTACTTTGTTTTCGGACTGGATTTCCTCCACTTGAAGACTGTTCTTGGGAGAGTTTTTTCTCCAGCTGAAGGTAATCTGGACATTGGGGGCAAAGTTGGAGGTATTAAAGGGATATTTCTTGCTTATTTGACTGTGTTGCCTTTGTACCATGCCCCGGGTCACCACAAAGGTACATCACAGGAGTGCACTTTAGAAAAGATACACAAGAGGTGCCATATAATATGAAATGAATAAAAATTTAGATTACTAAAGATGTTACTTTAACTTATAATCTTGAATACTTGTCTTAGCAAAATGATTTGCCTAATTTTAAGTCTCACTGAATTTGAATGGATTTACTTTGGGGAAGACTGGTAAAGAATTGTACACTACACAAGTTTAAAATTTCTCCCATGTCAAATGGATTCCCATTGTAGAAATGTTAGGGCTTTAAGTAAAATAAATTATTGGATATAATGGGGATTCATATAAATCTATGAGGCATAGGGAAAATTGTGCAGAAAGTATAAAACAGCATGCCTAAACTCCTTGCGGTAAGAAATCACTCTTTTTATTTCTGAAATATTACTTATTGTTACTTAATTTTATAGGTTTGATATACAATTTCTCCAAACATATTTAACTTAATTTATTTAAGAAATAGAGATGGAGGACACATTTTCCACAGAATGCATACCACTAAACCATTCCTCACTTCTGCAATAATTGAAATTGAAGGACTCAAGAAATTGATTGCTTGGCTTCTTTATTTCTCAAATTCTCTGTCCCCGCTGGACAAAGAATCATAAATATGTATGCATAATCATTTACTAAGAGTGGGAATATTTTTTTCAAACTTTAGTAAAAGCATCCTCTTTCATTTCCATTTCAAAGAATGAACACAAAGCAAGCATCTCTAATCTCCTGATGTCTGTAAAACATTCAGAAATCTAAAAACCTATAGAGGCATTACCATAAAATGATTGCCATCTTTAGGCACCTTAGTCATAAACAATATATGATTAACTGCAAAGTAGAACCAGGGTTTCAACCTAAACCAATATGACTGTGAAGAGTTCCAGATGAATTCCCTTTAACAAAATAGAATGCTTTGATCAGAGGTGGTATTCAGCCAGTTCTGACCAGTTCTGGAGAACTGGTAGCAGAAATTTTGAGTGGTTCGGAGAACCAGCAAATACCACCTCTGACTGTTCCTGCCCCCATCTTATTCTCTGCCTCCTGAGTTCCAGCTGGTTGGTTGGGTCTTCTTTCGTTGCCTTGCATAGGAGAACGGAGCTGGGAAGCAGGTTAGTGGGGTGGGGAGGGAATGGAGACTTTGCAGTATTCTTCCCCTGCCATGCCTACCAGTGGCTTTGTTTTGTTTTTTTTCTTCAATTTATTTGTGTCCTCCTTCTCATTGTAAAAAAGTTGGTCACCTTAAAGTTTGGGCTGATCAAAGTTTGTCAGCTTTGAAAGATTTATAGTTATTGCAGGAAAGTAATTCAAGATAATTCAACCATCCACTAGGCTTGGATCCTTGGATAAAATTTCCTCCCTTTTCCCAAATTAACATACAGGTGAAACTCGGAAAATTAGAATATCATGCAAGAGTTCATTAATTTAGTAATGCAAAGGTGAAAGGTGAAACTAATATATGAGGTAGACTCCTTACATGCAAAGCAAGATAGTTCAAACCGTGATTTGTCATAGTTGAGATGATTATGGTTTACAGCTCATGAAAACTCCAAATCCACAATCTCAGAAAATTAGAATATTGTGAAAAGGTTCAGTGGTCTCAAAGTGTCCCACTCTAACCAGCTAATTAAGTCATAATACCTGCAAAGAGTTCCTGAGTCTTTAAATGGTCTCCCAGTCTGGTTCAGTAGGAATGACAATCATGGGAAATATTGATGACCTGACAGTTGTGCAGAAAACCATCATTGACCCCCTCCATAAGGAGGGAAAGCCTCAAAAGGTAATTGCAAAAGAAGTTGGGTGTTCCCAAAATGCTGTATCAAAGTACATTAATAGAAAGTTATGTGGAAGGGAAAAGTGTGGAAGAAAAAGGTGCACAAGCAGCAGGGATGACCACAGCCTGGAGAAGATTGTCAGGAAAAGGCCATTCAAAAGTGTTGGGGACTTTCACAAGAAGTGGACTTTGGCTGGAGTCAGTGCATCAAGAGCCACCATACACAGACGGATCCTGAACATAGGCTTCAAATGTCATATTCCTCTTGTCAAGCCACTCCTGAACAACAAACAATGTCAGAAGTGTCTTACCTGGGCTAAAGAAAAACAGACATGATCTGTTCCTCAGTGGTCCAAAGTCCTCTGATTGCTTTTCTGATGAGAGCAATTTTTGCATCTCATTTGGAAACCAAGGACCCAGAGTCTGGATGCACTGCAAGATGCTTGGAATCCAGTGTGAAGTTTCCACAGTCTGTTGATTTGGGGAGCCATGTTATCTGCTGGTGTTGGTCCACTGTGCTTCATTAAGTCCAGGGTCAATGCAGCCATCTACCAGGAGATTTTGGAGCACTTCATGCTTCCTTCTGCAGACGAGCTTTATGGGAATGCTGACTTCATTTGCCAGCATTTTTCACTGCCAACAACACTAAAACCTGGTTCAATGACTGTGGGATTACTGTGCTTGACTGGCCAGAAAACTCACCTGACCTGAACCCCACAGAGAATCTATGGGGCATTGCCAAGAGAAAGATGAGAGACATGAGACCAAACAATGCAGAAGAACTGAAGGCCGCTATTGAAACATCCTGGTCTTCCATAACATCTCAGCAGTGCCACAGGCTGATAGCTTCCATGCCACACTGCACTGAGGCAGTAATTGCTTCAAACGGGGCCCAAACCAAGTACTGAGTACATATGCATGCTTATACTTTTCAGAGGTCTGATATTGGTCTTTGTACAATCCTTGTTTTGTAGATTGCATATAATATTCTAATTTTCTGAGATTGTGGATTTGGGGTTTTCATGAGCTTTAAGCCATAATCATCTCAGTTATGACAAATTATGGCTTGAAGGATCTTGCTTTGCATGTAATGAGTCTATCTCATATATTAGTTTCACCTTTTAAATTGCATTACTGAAATAAATGAACTTTTGCACGATATTCTAATTTTCTGAGTTTCACCTGCAAGGCAACTGGGCTGGGGTTTAGAAAGGAGATTCACTTCAACTTTGCTTCATGACTATGTCAGGTTTATTCTGCAATTTATTAAAAGCCTACATTCAATAGAGTTTTATTTTTGGGATAAGAATAAGCCCCATCAAGCTTCCTGGAATATACTGTATTTTTTAATAAATACACAGTGAATTGTTGATCAATCCCATTAAATATTCTGGGACTTACTTCTGATGCTAGCTAGCTATCATCTAAAATATCTCTGCAACATGTATAAGTAAATAGATAGGAATTATATATAGGTTGTTTGAGTTGGCTGTTTTATTTAAGGCCAGTATGTGCTGGCGATTTAGAAGATGGATGACAAAATCAAGACTTGCAAAATCTTTTAGATCCAAGGTCTGCAGACGAAGTAAAAACACATGATTTCTGAGATGAAAATAGACATTCCCTAAGAACCTAATTATATGGGTGTTAAGTTTAGAAATTCACTGCTAAGGTTTTCATTTCACTTTTATAAAACTACATACTGACTAATTTACATCATAAGGTTGAGCTTCTTCTCCTTTGCTAATAGTCATAGATTATAGTCATAGATTATAAAGAGCAATGCTAAATGGTTGGTTTGTTGAATATGCTTTGCACTCAGACAAAATGTATATTTTTTACCAGGGTATTTTCTTACTATTAAAAAATTACAATATTTTGCAGTCTGCACTTCTGTCTCAAGCCAGAAAGAAGTAAGAGCAGGCACTCTATAGATTAAGAAAAATAACAATGATCTACTGCTGATTTCTGGGGTTTCAGTGAGTCATTAAGCAGGCATGCCTGCTGCAATAATGATTAGTATGAATCACCACAAGAAATTCTACTTTCCTGGTTACTGAATCTCTTAAAATAAGCTTCCACGGCATACAACATTCTTTTAACAGGAAAATTCTGTGCCCTATCAGAGTAAATGGATTAATGAAGCTAGGAGGGTCCATTTTATTTAACTGTTCCACTTTCAAAGATAAATTTTTCATCTGGCACAGCTAAATGTGTTTTTTAATTTTAAAAAAAATCTATAGGAAAAGTCACGCAGTTTGCCCAGGAGACAGATAGTATATTTTAAAAAGCTTGACATGTTTATGGCAATGTGAAGTTCTTTAAAGTTTAGGGTTTCTTTCCAAGCCATTTCTAGAACGGTCATCTAGAATGTCTCTCTCTCTCTCTCCCTCTCCCTCTCCCTCTCTCTCTCTCTCTCTCTCTCTCTCTCCCTCTCCCTCTCCCTCTCCCTCTCCCTCTCTCTCTCTCTCTCTCTCTCTCTCTCTCTCTCTCTCACACACACACACACACACACACAAATACCTTGACTTCATTTGGTTTAGTACTGGGCCAAGCATGAAAGCACAGAAGTAAAATTGCCAGCTTGCAGCCATGAGGATATGCGACAGGATTCTTTTTTATTCTAATTCATCTAACCAGTATGCTGATTCCTATTAAAAAAGAAACTAAATTATGACAAAAGGGAGCCTGGGAAAGGTAGATGCTTTGCTATCTTTCTTTTGGCCAGGGCTGATATGTTTGTTATTTGGTATTAAGTGGAAGTCCCTAAATCAATTCTAACATTTTAATAAAATTGAAACCTGTTTAAAAGCTAATGACTGGAAAGAGGAGGTGGAATCTGCTTGCTTTTCTTCCAAAATACTTTTATACTATAATGACTTATAGATCTATCCTGTGGCATATATGAAGTAGATAATGGAAAATGTTATGTACGTTGCATTTATTTTCGCATATAACTTGAAGATTCTTGATAGTCATGATATTTTCTGAGTTATATTTAAGACAGGCCAGTGGGATATTGAAATCAATATAAAAGAATGGAAGATAGATTTCAACAGGCAACCAAACCTGTCAAAGCATGTATCTTCCAGTCAGCTGTAAAATGATAATAACCCCCCTCCCAAAGAAAACCCTTTACAACAAAGCCAGGAAAATGGGAAACAGCATTCAACAATCATTGCTAACAATCTTGGTAGATAGAAAAATGCATTCTTCCTGCATTTATTTTCAGTCTTATATTGTAATGTAAATTTTCTCTATGGTGCATGAAATGTGTTGGTATATACTGTATATATAAACCATCTGTTTCCAAAATCAGTACCAGATTTTAATGCAAATCTACTAATATTTTAATATTTCCAATTTTAATTTATTAACATTCATAATGCCTTCAAACAATTTCTTTGAATTAACTTAGAACTTGCTGATTATTCTTTTATTAGTGAAGTCTTTATTAGTTAAAAGACAATGGTAGTATTAAATCTGATTAGGAACATTTAGTGTAATGTTGGGTTTTTAATGTTAGAATTCTTTTATCTTAATCCTTTAATGGAAAGTATCCTTTGGACTTGTTATATTCTGTTGTATTAAAGTTTCTTACTTTAATTTAATTAGGCATAGAATATTATTTCCAAAGGAAGAAGAACTGGAAATTAGCACTACTCTTTAAAAAATACTGCTATTTTAATGCAAAAAATCCACCCTCATTCAAAATCAGAAGTCTCTAGCCACATCTCAGAGAAAAGAAAACTGATTTATAAGAAGTGGCCATACTGGTGTTAGCTGGGTGCAGCCGATACTAAATTACACCATACATTTCCCCCTTGACCCTGGTTTTCCCCCCACTCCCTGGATGTGACTTCTCCAATGGGACACATCCATCTCCAAGAGTCATCCATCATGCTCTCCAATAACTTTTTTACATCCGACAACTTTTCGCTGCTGAAATGATTATTTAGGCATTTAAGGAATGCCTTGTTTTCCTCCACTCCCTTTTTCTTGCAGCTAAAAAGATCAAAGGAGTATCTTTTAGTTGACAAATATACATACTATTTTTTTCTCAAATCAAAGCAGTTAATCTCTTTGCAAGTTTCATCATTTTGACCAACTAGTCCTCTTTTGTAAGTAGTGTCAAACCTTTCCACTTTTGAGCATGCAATACTCCTTGATCTATGACCACAATTGAGAATAAAATTTCTGTTGCTAAGCAAGACACTTGTTAAGTGAATTTTGCTCCATGTTATGACCTTTCTTGCAACAGTTGTTAAGTGAATCACTGCAGTTATTAAATGATCAATACATTTGTTAAATGAATCTGGCTTTCCCATTGACTTTGCTTGCCAAAAGGTCACAAAATGATCACATGACCTCAGGACACTGCAACCATCATAAATATGAGTCAGTTGCCAAGCATCTGAATTTTGATCATGAGAACAAAGGGATGTTGCAATGGTTATAAGTGTGAAAAACAGTCTTGTCACTTTTTGCAGTGCCATTGCAACTTTGAATAGTCACTAAATGAATTGTTGTAAGTCAAGGACTATCTGTAGTCTCTCTGCAATATATATAAATAAATTCAAAGTCCTGTGACTTTTTTCTAGTTGCTTGTTCATTACTCCCAAAGAAAAGTCTCTGGTTTCAGTTGTATTTTATTCTTTAAAATCAGAGAGTAGGAGATAATTTTGTGATTATATTTATATAGTTCTACAGATAAATTATTGAGTCTGTCATCTTCATCTCTATCACTGTCTGGTTTGGTTCTGCAACCCAACAGGACAGACACAGACTTCAGAGGATAATTAGGACTACAGAAAAGCAATTGCTACCAACCTGCCTTCAGTCGAGGACCTGTATACTGCACGAGTCAAAAAGAGAGCTGTGAAAATATCTACAAATATCACATCCTGGACATAAACTGTTTCAACTCCTTCCCTCAAAACAACACTACAGAGCACTGCACACCAGAACAACTGGACACAAGAATAGTTTTTTCCCATCACTCTGCTAAACAAATAATTCCTTCAACACTGTTCAACACTGTTCAACTATTTACAAAGTGTGCATTACTATTACTATTAATCTTCTCATCACTCTTATCACCCATCCCTTCCCACTTGTGGCTGTATGACTGTAACTTTGTTGCTTGTATTCTTAAGATTTATATTGACTGTTTCCTTACGATTTATATTGACTGTTTCCTATGATTCCCCCATGCCTCTGTGTCATACCCCTGTCAGAATCTGATTTCAAGGGGGAGACCAAGCAGCTGATAGGGAGTGGAAATGTGACCCTGGTAGCTGTGGAAGAAACTGGGGAAGGGCAAAGTCCAGCAGGCAGAGCCAGGGAGAGGTAGAGCAAGGCAGAGGGAATTCAGAGGAAGATCCAGACCCACCGCCTCTTCATCCTAGGGCATGCAGGGAGGAACAGAGAAGGGAGCAATGTGAGTTGCATGCTTATGTGGGAGGAAAGGGCCTTGATTCCTTTCATTAGCTACAGTTGGGAACACAGTGTTTAAAAAAGGAGATTGCGCACAGAAGCTCGTTGGAAGCAAATTGTGAGTTATCTTTTATTGTCAAGGCTTATCTGTGTTCCTGGTGTCTTCCCAACTGTGTGTGTTTTGCTGGGTTTTTAAGTCTGCAACTCCTCATGCTGCCCTGTCCAGTTAATTGCTGCAGTATAGTTTGTGTGGATTTTAATTTACAGTTCATATGTACTTTGTTTTGGGACAGTTTTTTCTCCAGCCAAAGGTACCTGGACATTGGGGGCAAAGTTGGAGGTATTAAAGGGATTTTTCTTACTTATGTGATTGTGTTGTCCTTCTGTCATACCCTGGGTCATCACACTCTGCCTCTGCCTGCTGCCTGTACCACTGCATAAACCTCCTACGATCCTCCTGTGATTCTGGCAGCCATGCAGCATGTTTGGATCATCTGTCTTCTCCCCTTGCCTCTGCCTCCACACTTGGATTATTGGTATTTTCAATGTCCCTTGGGGCCGGCAGGATTTGGCTGCTTCCAGAAACAGTTGGTAGGGCTTATATTAGGTCCATCCCAAAAAATCAGGTTAGGGTTGTTTTTAGGATGGGTCTTATTTGGGGGGGAAACATCTTTTTCCACATCAAATCATGAAGATTTTTTTTCTCCCATTTATTGTTTATGGACTTACCAATATGAACAATAATTTAATCTTTGCCTCCTACCATTTCACTATCTTTTTAAAGCTAATTGTTACTATCTGCTTAACACCCAAATATTGTTTCCCACTCCCACTCCCAAGGGTACTAAGAAAATATAAAGAAAAACATTTTTTTTTCTGAAAATAAGTTTCATATGACCCCAATGAAAAATTTACAGCTATAGGATGATCTCAGTATCTGGTTCTTGGGTTCCATGTCAGCAAAACACTTACTATTTGCCAGGAAAAATTGCTGAGGAACTAGTAGAGGTCCAAACCAATGAGCCATTTAATAATTTATTTCTACTGTTACTGCTTTTCCCTTTAATCCATCATTTTTGAAATGACAAGGCTGCTCACTATTTAATCCATTAAATGTAACAACAAGGAAAAATTGTCACAAATCAATCTATACTTAACTATAAATTCCAACAAAAAAACCATAGTAAAATTAAGAAATAGATATTGTAAGCCATTCTTGAGACAAACCTGGATGTTTACCTCCTAGTTCCTTTTCTCACTTTAAATCCCATTTTCTTTTTCATTCTATTCAAGATCGAGAAGGAGATTGATTTGAAGGTACAGAAACAGATCAATATTCCCAAGGGGAAAAATATGTATTCTGATTGTTTATCCAAGTAGTTCAAAGAGTATTTATAATTGCTTTGAACTATAGTCTAAATCTAACATATAATGCTGTTGGAGGGTGGTACATGCTATTTTGCCGAATTATTGTAGATTGTGATAATAACGTTTTTTTAAAACTCAGTACAGACATAGGCACAGTTTTAGTAACTGAAAGACATATATTTACACATCAAAGGAGCCTCTGACAGAAGTGAAAGCTTTTCTATTCACAGAGAGACCCCTTGCATCAGTGAATGAACAGTTACAGGTCTAATCAATTAAATTTGGATGTGTGAGGCTTATACAGCTTAATAAATGGCAAAAGAGAATCCTTGTTATATGAACATTATGAATAGATTATAAGAGAACAAGGGAGAAAGCCAATTAAGTGGATGGAAGAATATTAGGAATAGTAATAATATTATAAAACCTGGAGCCTTTTAAAGTAAGTTGTTTAAAACAGCATAAAAATAGTATTCACACTGAAAAACCATAAAGATAGTAAAATAATATAAAATAAAAGAGGACTCATTTTATTTTTCTTTCACAGATAGATGTTCCTCATGCATTTTGCGGATAAAGCATTACAGAAATGGCCCATTTGCAAGTAGGCAAGTTGCCATTCTGCCAACCTCAGTATAGGACCTTTCCTAATAATCAAGTCTATACTGGCAAGGCAGTTTTTCAGGCATCTTGATCTCAAGTTTTATAGGACTATATTCGTTTTAAAAAAATCACCTGAACTTGGCTTACAAGCTAATTGGAAACTGTACACTTTCTTCAAAATAGAATCCTGTTCTCGCTGTCAAGTGACTCTGGACAGCATACAATGCTATAAATAACAATATAAAATAATAGCTTGAGAACATTTTAAAACATTGTGTATCAAAAATTGAAACATTAACATTAAAAACAAGCTAGATTAAAAAGACCAATGCATACAAACGATGGAAGTGGAATCTTCATTCATGATATAAACAGCCAGCTACCCACCTCACAAATCTGTTCACAATGTTTTTAGAATAAGCACACTGGAAATAGATTTTTAAAAAGCTAATTCCTCTTTGCAAAAATTACAATTCATGTATCCCATCACTCCACTCAGAAATTGGTTAAGAACATATTCAACCTGTCCTGATTTAGCAGTTAGGAAACTAAAGTTAACCATCATCATCTATAAATTAAGGATACCTCCCACTGCAATGTGTAAAATTGTTCTAACAATTTTGTATATCACTGGAGAAAAAAAAAAAGAATATTATGGTTGCATAACTTCCAGAAATCCAAGGCACAAACCTGCAGTACCATTATCAAAGATGGTTCCTACCAAAAGGATTAGAAACACTATAGCAAGATTTTAATTCCCATCTCATATGCAATCCAGAAGGGTACCATTGTTAACTCTATCAAAAACCTTAGTCAAGCAGTATCAATGGAAATAAATTTCCTGTCTTTTACAGAAGGGCGTTGTTGAGCTAATTCCCCATTAGGAGAATGAGAACATACAGGGAGATGTATTTGAGAGTAGTGTTTGAATACATAATCATCATAACTTTCATCCAGTGAGGAAAGTATGATGTAAACTTGATGCAGTTCTGAAAATATCAGTTCTTTGTCATGTAGCTCTTGAAAAGTTCTTGTCATGAAGTTCAAATGAGCTAACATATCTCCACCTTTCAGAAGACGTGTTCTAAACAGTTTATGTGTAAGATGTATATGTGCAGCTACACTATCACAAATATAAATCCTCTTCAAATTCTCCCAACATCTAGCAGCAGACTCTTCTCCATGAATATGGATTAGCTGCTGGTCACTCAGTGTTTGTCCAATTATACAAAGACTCATATTCCTAACAGGAGTCACATGGGATGACAATGCCTGATTATCTTCCCAAACCAGGCTAGAATTAAGGCTGAAAAAAAAACCAAAATAATTGGTGTCCTCAGAACAACTGCATCTGTGCAAGTATCACCCAACCTTGCTACCAGATAGTAATAAGGCTACTTATTACTGGATTATGGTGGGCAAAATTTTCAGGAGTGAGGGAAGGCTTCCTTAGGATTATGGAAAAGAAATTATTCTTTAAGCCTCATGGCACCACTCCAACCATAATTCTTTGATCCAGTATTCTGTTATCCTGAATGAACCATGACAGGCAAGACTCCACAGAGCATGTGAAAAGCCTGGGACTGCCTAAGGTCTCACAGTTTGGAAGCTATTCTACATAATGGATGAAATAGTATGTTGGACAGCTCAGTTTGTATTGTATCATAAGCAATATTCAAGTTGGTATGAAGACAAGCAATTTTATCCTCAGTGTGGAATTCTGTTACCCTGGGTCTCTGAGGGTTTCAGCTTGATTGCCAAACTCTAGGCAAAGAAACAGAACGCTTGTCTGAGCCAGCAAGAGAAAGACAAAGACAAAGCAGCTTAAGAAGAATTTGAAAAAGCAACACAGAGATTTAGAAGGAGAAAGTGATGACAGTGATAATGACGGGCAAGATCCAACTGGATTTGGAGCCAAAATACAGCTCGCGCTTTTTTATGTATTATTTATTATAGTTCTAAACTGTTCTGCAGCAAATGTTCTCTGGGTATATTACAAAGTAAGGTAAGATAAATCAAGAAAATATATAAAATAACATAATGAAGCAACTTTTGGGGAGTATGAGTGGCATAAAAATGCACAAGATATTACTCATTAGGTGAATATTGACTCTTCTTCCCAGGGAAACTGATCATTTGGACATCCTACTGATTTTTTAAAAAACTTTTGGACTGTGAGTATTATAAACTTTGACTAAGCTCTAAGAAAGAAACTACTAAGAAAGAAACTACTAAGAAACTACTAAGCTCTAAGAAAAAACTTAGTAGTTATCATTCCATATCAAGCATCAAAATGTCCTTTTACCACACAGAGATAATTCTGACGCCTAGAAATAGCAGTCCTGAAAAAAAACTTTTAAATGAATAAAATAAAAAATAATAATTTTTTCAAACAACCAGAAGGGAGAATTGGGAAAACAGAGACAATGATCAATCCTGAAAGCGGATTCAGGGTATCCTCCTTTCAAGTAATACCACTGGAATAGATGAAGGCATGCTGCCATGCAGCATCCATTCCTTACTATTAATGAGCCTAACTTAAAGCTACAATGTGTAGCTTTACAATTTGCTAGCTACTTTCTCAAACACTGAAGAGTTATATCTTTAAACTTTTCCAATTGTTATTCCATGACTCCTTCAGAAATGCTTTCCTTTCAGCAAGCCCTACTGCCTGTCACTATGATTTAAAGCCTTCTATGGAATCTCTCACACAGACTATGGCTGCCTAAATTACTTTGAACATAATTTTAGATAAACTGCTATAGAAACTGTTGAATAAATGTATGAGTAAGCAAAGAAAAAGAAAACAGATATTTAACATTAGTGTTATTTTCTTAGAGAATTTGAATAGAAGCATTTAAATTTGTTAATTATGTGCCAAAATCATACACACATAAAATCATCTTCAAGTTATATTAATCTTCTTTCTAAAAAGCCTGTTGGTGTGTTCCTATGTGATAATTTCAAGCACTGATCAGCACTTCTTATATTTTCCACAGACATTTTATTATATCCATAGAAATTTAAATTCCTAAGCATTACAATTTGAAGAAGCAAAATATACTCTATAAAGCAAAACACATCTAAACTGGTTACATGATTCAAAATATGTAAACTTTTTATCATTTAATTAAATGATTGCTTTGATTGATTTTAAAACTGTATATTATAATTAGTAGCTTGAAATAAGATGAAATAGCCACTGATCAAAGTAAGGTAACCCTGCAGGCAACATTTAAAACCCCACAAAGAAAGTTCCATATCCCTTCACAAAACTGGAGTCCATCAAGTTCTGAATCTCCCATCTTGAGGAAGGGTACAGAACATATTTTGCATGAAATTCAACCCCCCAAATCTACAGCTATTCCATCTTGCCCAGCTTCAGCTCTACTTTGTCACCTCCTTGAGACCCAAGTCATCTCTGAACTTATCTTATTATTTGCAGTATAATAATTAGCATAATAAATAATATAAAAATAACATTAATCCTATCAAGAACCTACAGGAAAATTCTCAAGGATCAATTCTCTCAGTAATGATAAATTCTTTGTCTGATGACAAACCGGCCACAAAATTGTATCTCCCACTTCCATTTTTTTTAAAGGAAGACAATAATTAATATTGTTTAAAGGAAGACATATTTTCCATGTTATTTATTAATAATATATATGTACCTTTGATTTTGCTGAGCACTGGTGATATTGCAGCAGGAGTGTTTTTCTCTTTCTCTCAAAATGTTCATGTTCCAAAGCCATTGGAATCTAGCCATTGTATTTCCTTTTTGTACAGACCTCACATCAGACAAACAATAGTTGTATCTGTAATTAAAAAAAAAAAACAAGTCTAAACCTTTAAAGGAAGGATGCTGGCAATGAGTTTCTGTTACTTGGGCCTTTCCCTGATTCTGCTCCCCTGGAGCATGCCAGTCCAAATGCTGGTTTATGTCTTGAAGGTTGAAGTCTGGTTGATGAAAGAAGAGGCTATAATAATATGGACATTATATCTAGTTCTAGAGTGAGTACCTCTAATTTGGGAAAATAGATCCCAGTCTACAGGAGTGACAGATTATGGCAAAATACCTAAGGAGCTGTCATTTATTATTCTCCACAGTGCACAAAATAAAAAAGAACCAATGAGTAGAAACATATAAAGAGATCCAATCTCAAAATAAGGAGGACTTTCTTGACTATAAGAGCTATTAAACAATGGAAAAGGCTGCCTTCTAGAGCTGTGGGTACTAAAACACAGGAGATTTCCAAAGAAAGATTGGATAGTTGTTGTTTTTTGTCTGGGGTGGTGTGAGAATGGGAAGAGGAGGCAGATAATACTCTTTATTAACCCTATTATTCTATTATTTCTACATCAAGCATTGTCCTTCTCCTTGGTGCAATAAGCTGGAGGCTATGCTTCAAACAGTTATGTTGTGGCTCATTCATAACTTTTTGAAGCATAGTCTGCAGATTTTACCCCGCTTACATATACATTTGATTAAAATTAAATATAGTTAATATGATTCATCTTACCCACTCATTATTTAATAATTTTCCCTTCTGCCACATTAAAAAATAGAATTTGTAACACTTGGTGATCTGCAGCTCAGCAGACAAACAATTTAATGATCTCTGAGGGCCGCACCCAAGACTTTCACAGATTGTGCTCTTTTAATTTAGAATCAGAAGGGAGGAAAAAAGTATTTTCGTATACTTTCTTTACAACATGATTAATTTATAGCAATCTAGAAAGTGTTATTTCTCTTCTTTATCAAAGCAAATCTAAAAGTTCCCTTTTCCCCCAATGTTAGTTATAATTAATAACTGTAATATTATAAAATAAAAGCTCATTACAGGATTATTCTACTGATTTATAAACAATTATAGTCATATATCTCTATTTCACTTCATTAAAAACTAAAAGCAAAAGCCATTGGGAATTTCTTATTTGTAGTCCTGGTTGAGATATATGTCAAAATACAAGTGGGACCCCTTCATTTTAGTGATATTCTAAAATCTAAAAAGTTCCAAGGCATTGTGAATTGTTGTATCAAAATGAAACTCTGACCATTGAGTAAACTAAACAAGTGGGTCCTTAATTATGGGACTGTATTTATGATATGTTAAAGTAAAGTCTATTATATAGCAATAGGTCCCAAGTTTCAGGGAAAAGTTAATTCTAGAATCTGAAATGTGATAATAAATATGAACCTACAATAACAGATGGTAATTCTTACACATTTTGGTTCCTTGTCTACATCCTGCTGTTCATATGTAGTGATTACCATGTACATTATGTGAAGATGTTGGCATCCACCAAAAATAATTTTATTAACTCATAATGCTGTGCAAAGTTTGCTTTATTTTGAGACAATAATGATAACAGAATAGTTGCCCCTCTATAGGTATTAAATATATTGAAATCTCAGGTGGCATTCTCAGCTTTAATGGCACAATAAGAAGCAGTACTAGCTGTGCTTTGAGTTTCATATGCTGTGAAGGGTTAGAACCAGTGGTTGTTCTGACCCAAACCTAGTTCCAAGAAAGCAAACACAAGACAAAGGCAGCAGTATAATCTGTTTAAGTTTCCGCTAAGAATTCTGATTCTTCACAGATAAAAGGCTGCTTTCAACTAATTAGCTCTGACAAGAAAGTCTTGTCAAGTTTTTTCAAGTCTGACAAAAAACAACAGATAAGAAATAGTTTACAAGAGTTTTCAAATACCAACTGTAATATCTGTGACAAAACTTCTTTGCCTTCTGCAAAGAGGGTTAATTTCACAGCTGGCTTTTATCTTCTTGAAGGAAGGGCCTTACCTTGCAGCCTTACTCCCAAGTTGCCCATGCTGTTGATTGTAGTGCAAAATGCATGAAAATAGTATGAACATGGACCTTTCTTCTCTTCTAGTCTTTTAAATAGCTTTAGGATATGACACCTTAGTATCTTATTAATATCTTTTTTCCCCTCTTCTCATTCCCCTAGGGCAAATTCAGTTAGAACAGTTCAGGTTTCAAAAATCAGTGTTGTAGTGGGATGTTGTCTTTTTAACTCCATATTCCTTTGCCTTTGATGAGAGAGCTCTTACTTTTCTTAAATTAAAGCACCTTGTTAAGTCTAAAAGTGAAAACTTTTTTAAATGTTTGTTGTAGCCCCAGCATGCAAGAAAGGACCCAATGAGGTATGCTGAATAGCTAACTTGTTTATTCTTTTAACACAACGGGTTACCCATGGCAGCCAGCAGCTAACGAGTGCAGCTCATGAAGGTTAACAGCTGATGCTGTCTGACAACTCCTTTTATATCCGGCTGTCAGACAGCCAGCCAATAACAGTGGCTCCAGCTCCCGCTCAAAACATGGACCAGAGTGGAAACTTTGAAGAACATAACAATGTTGATTAGATATTAAATCAAAATTGGATACTAGACCAGTGCAGCGATTTTTTCAAGACTACAATTTGCTATATATTTCCCCATTTGGCTTTTCATTAGATAGGTGCAAGATGACGTTTATTTGCCTCAGTGAAGATTTTGTATTGCAAGAGATGGTGTGGTTGTCTTCATCAAAGCAAAAATGCAATATGTTTTGTCTTGACAAATCACTCTGGATTATCTTACTTTTTCAGTCACTTGGAAAAACAGGAATCTGTTCTGCAGAGTCACTTTTCTAGCTTTGCAAGAGATGAAGCATTCCAAGGACTATGGGGAAAGTCTTCTTAGCATTCCCTGGCATTTGAAAAAGCTCTTTTGAGGGAAATGGAAGGGCAGTGATGGGCAAAGCAAAAGGAAGCAAAGTGGTTATTTCCTATTGCTTTGGAAGTGAGGAGACCATGAGGCTTTAGGAAACAACTTGAGAAAAACTTTATTCAAAGTGAAAACATCTCTCTGAAGGTTTGCACTGCTGCATTATTCACTTGTCTGGTCAAGTATCACTTTCCCCCAATATTTTGATGTCTTCACAAAGAATTGTGTACTAGTTTGAAAATAAGTCAGGACCTCTATGATCTCACCTGTGTTCAAGAAATGAGCCTATTTTCAGCTCAGTGGTTTATTTGAAATCACAATAAAATCCTAGAATCTTCTTTTTGTACAAAACTTGTTGATTTCCCTGGGGAAGTGCCATTTTTTTTCTTGCAAGAACTTCAGTTTAGAATATAACTCCTTTTCAAGATAATGAATTTAACTGGGAATGGGGGTGGGTGGGCTGGGAGAGATACTTGCTGAGTAAGAGGAGGGAAGCAAACATTTCTTTTCTTCTTTTTTCCTTCCTCACTTCCCCTAGTTACTTCATGCCTGTAGGGTACAGCAACAATGGAAACATTCTGGATGAATCCAATTTGCATTCACACATGCCTGCCACCGCAGCAATAAGCAAGTATGAAACTATTGTGAAAAGTGCCTGGTTTAAACAGAAGCAGAAGGTAGGCTGGTAGGCCTTCCTCATAGCAAGATTCCCTCTCTACTTCCCTACACATGCCAGCCAGACTAATGTCATTAAAACTTATAATACTATGGAGTGAAGCTATTTATGCATTTTGGAGGAAGGAAGGAAGGGTTTTCTTTTCTTTTTGCTTGTTGTTGTTGTTCCAGGAATTGTAGCAGCACTAATTATCTATTCTGTTACTAAAATTTCAAGGTCATCAGAAATGGATATAGTCACAACTTAGTTTCATTTTTTTTTAAAGGAATGAAAATAGGAGTGTCTTATACATTAACTATAAAGTCAAATTTGTAAGCCAATTACTACTTTGTAAGGCTGGGAGTCAGTTTAATGATTGACTTATTTAAAAAGATGACATTCCAAAAGTTCTGAAATTATTCATCATAAACATATTAATTGTTGAAAGTATGTATCAGAACTGCTTATTGCCTATCAATAAGGATGAGTTAATAAAGGTATTGGAGACTGAAGCTATTGATAAATTAAAAGATCTTAGATGTAAGAGGACAGACAGTAAACAGACACTTGTTGAGAAATTAATTTGTTTTACTTTATTGGAGGTTTTCTATGACAGTGCAACACTCAATAGCAATTTGTTGAACAATGCATTTAAAAAAAATACAAAGAACAGATCATCAATTTTTCAGCTGAATTTTTAAACAGAAAGATAGAAGAAAAGCATAACATCTAAAGTGGCTTTTCCTCTTGTTATCTGTTTAGTGTTCTTGAAGTATTGGTTTTTTCATTGGGCAAAGAGAAATAAAAGAACATTGGGAAAATGTCAAGCACAACCTTTTGTACAAGAATTTTGTATTGCTGACTCTTCTGTATATAGAACATTGAATAATAGATTTTACTGTTAATATTAATAGGCATTTTACTTAGCCAATTGAGATATCACTAGAAAGTTAATTTGCTTGAGAAGGGTCAACCCATTTTCTTAGCCTTATAATGAGTTCATGCAAAGAACTTTCCATTCAATTAATATTGTTATCTGATTGTAGTAAAAAGCCATAGAAGGAACATATTTTTTCAGAGGTGAACAGCAGCCTTCCTTCTCATTCCTTCTGAGGTGGTCTAATCATTCAAGTCTTGTAAGCCAAGATAATTTTGATATTACCGATTCCATCTTAGTTTAGGCATCAAAGGATATAACCTCATTATGAATCAAATTAGGAGATTTGGACACAATCTCAAGACATCTATCTTGAAAACTCTGTGATATGAAAAGACAACTGGCTAGTCATAATTATTCACTTCTCAATGTGATAATGAAATGTGTGTCTTGATGTCACTATGCAAACCATGCCATTTAAAACCTATTTGTCCTGACAACTAATGCAAGTATGCAAATCATGAAATTTGCATCATGACATCACTATGCATTTGGTATCTTTTGATACTGACCCATACCTTTAGGACATCTATTTGTACAAGCTCTTCTATTTGACAAGATAAATGGCTACAAGGAGCAAATGCTGAGAAGACAAGAATCAACATGAGCTCCTGGAGGACAGAGTAGGGTTTACCAAATGGCTTTCTCCATAGTCCTAAATTAGTCTTCTGCTGTTCCACCACTGGTTGGTTTGTGAACATGGATTTGGGATAATTATATTCTTATACTTAGGCAGCAAAAGTTTTTTAGGCTGTGTATGGGGAAGGATGTTCACCAGGAGAGGAGAAGCTAGAATTGTCAGTGATGGTGAAGTGCTGAAATTTTAAAACTGTCAAAGGTAGAAACCATATTCATCCTACACATGAGACCATTGTAATTATTTTTATATGTGCCATTGGGTGGCACACTTCAAGTAAAGTTCATCCCAGATCTTTGCAAAATGTTAATACAATATACATTTAAACTAATGGTATGGAAAAAACCCTCTGTTATAGTTACAGTATACGGTGCTAGAATGGATTCATGTAGAACCTGGGGACTCATACTTTTGAATATATCAGAGTTATCATATGTAATATACCAAAATATTATAAATAATGCTTTCAAGCTTCACTCCAAAAAGAAGAGTAATCTCTAAAGCAGTTAAGAAAGGATGTCAAACTTTGCATTTGTTTTTTGAATGACTTGCCAGGGTAGCACAGTGAAGATGGGATTATTACAAATAATGTAATTGTTTAGACCCAATGGTACTCATGCTGCTATTCTGCAGCTGTTTCTATAACAAGTAAACCAATATCTATTATTTTAAGAAATGTAGAAACTGGTGCTGCTATTCCAAATTAGTGCCCAGTTGTTCTCTTTAACAATCTGATATGTGTGATATATAGGAAATTGTACAAAATTCAACATCCTGGCAGAATAGTATTGGATTATGTGTGACTGGTTTAGCATTTGAAAAGCTGCCAACAACAATTTATACTATTTATCATAAATATAATTAGAAAAATTGGGATCTCAGAAGTAGGGATCTATAAAAGGCTGTCTTTTATATTAATAGCATTTTACAAGTATGGTCTGGTAACAGCCTATAGAATTTGTTCTGTGCCTTTTCTAAAACTTACTGAATAAAACAGTGATAAATGGCAAAATGAAATTAATTTGTGTGAAATATTGCATGGTATCCAATGATTCTCTTTCTCCCTCCCTCTCCGTCTCCCTCTCTCCTCCCCTTCTTCCTCCTCCTCCTTCCCTCTTTCTCTCTCTTCTTTTTGCAGGAAAGTTATACTGATCATTATCAATGCTGACCATATTTTTCCTTGCAAGAGCTGTTTCCAAACATCCAAGAAAAAACCCTAATTGGAGAACAATATAGTTACATCATGTACCACTAGACCATGCTGTCATGTTTATAATTTATTACACAGACTGAACTTCAGGAAAAAAAGTTAACACATTTGAGTCAAAAACTGGCCTGATCAGAGATGGAGAAAAATAGAAAAGGAGAACGTCAATCAATAAATCGAAATAAAAATGTAAGCCTCCTTTTTTTTTTTTTTGTTCTGGAGTCTGTGGAAGCAGGAATAGCTATTAGAAGTTAATTCCCAATTGTTCTCTTCTTTGACAGTCTGGTATGTGCAAGGATTTAGACTGTAGAGAATGAAAATACCACACTTATACTTTTAGGCTTGTTCTCATCTGGGTGAGTTTGATGTGATTTGATGGCTAAGAAGCTGATTTAGAATTATTGTAGTCATGTTCAATACTTGACCTTAGTGTTGCTTATGGCCCGAAAAACACAAAACACTCTCAATATCACCTTTTTTTCTCCTTTACATTCCAATACTGTTTTCTGTCACCTTGACACACAATTAAAAAAAAAATGATGTCATTTTCCAGAGTAATTAAGATTGTCACATCATTTCTCACAAATGCAGTTCCTCATACCAAACCTTAATTTACAACAAGCTTTGATGTACAACAAACCTTCAGAAAAAAATTTTTAGAGTGTGATCTGAACATGGAGAGAGAAGCAAAACTCAGTTTAGTTTCTTTCTTGAATTCAATGACAGGCAGAAATGGGGGAGCCCATGAGGCATGTGGCACAGGCATCCTAACACTTGACAAAGGAAGTAAGTGAAAGGATGTGCAATGTTTCTTGTCTGGCCATCTTTGGGGAGGTGACATTTCTACATTTGTCTTGAGCTGCATCTTTCTGTCTTATTAAGAGGACTGGCTCCAAGCTGAAGGAAAGAAACCATATGTTATGTATGGAACTTGGTAGGCTCCAAGTTCCCTATTCTAATTAGCTGAAAAGGCCATTCTCGGATTGGCCATGAGAGAAACAATCCGATTGGCCCACCAGATGGCAGGAATACTTAAAGTGGTGTCATTGGCCACAAGCTGTGAGCAAGCCGCTAAATAAAGGGCTGCTGCAGCTTGGGCTGTTGTTCCGTTACCATTGCTTTACTGAATTGAATAAAGAGTTTGTTGTTGGAACTCGGTCTTGCGCAACTTATTCCAAATGGAACACTGGCGACAAAGGTGGGATCGTTGTAGAAGAGCAAGACCGAAGCATGCGGCAATCTGAATCGAGCAAGAGAGATGGCCGGTAACAACACGCCGCCCGCACCATTCAATCCTGATGAGGAGGATTGGGAGTTGTATATCAATCGCTTTCTTATGTTTTTAGAAAGCAACGAGCTGCAAGAGAAATCTGACCAAAGGAAGAGGGCTGTCTTCCTTACACACTGCAATCTGGCTGTCTTTAAAATGGCAAAGGCACTAGCTAAACCAAGAAACATCAAACAGATGACTTGGCCCGAGCTGAACAGAATGTTCCGAGCACATTATGCACCTGTGGTCTCCAACTTGATAAAAAGACATGAGTTCTACAAGAGAGACCAAAGAGACGATGAAACCGTTGCAGATTTTGTAGCTGGCCTGAGACACATCGGAGGAGCCTGCGAGTTCCAGAACATGGATGAGGCCCTGAGGGACCATGTGGTCCTGGGGTTGAAGGACGCTACACTTCAGAGTAAGCTGCTGAATAGACCAAACATAACCGCAGCCGAGGCCATTGCAGAAGCCACCGCTGCCAAAGCAGCAAAGAAATCCGCAGCCACCATTCGCCAAATGAATGTGATTCCAGATCCGCCAAACCAAGCCAGAGAGAAGAAGGCAGAGGGAAGCAAGAAACAGCCCACAGCGACCGCCCACTATCGAATCCCAGAGTGAGATCAATGACAAAAATGAAGATGTCCATAGACTTCAATCAGACAAGAAATGGCGGGAAAAGAGAAGAAACAGGTGGGAGTTTCAGTGTGCGGGATGCAGGGGCAACCACCCGCTAGCTGAATGCAGGTTCCTAGATGCAATCTGTAGGGCTTGTAACAAACGGGGGCACATCAAAAGGGTCTGCCAAAACAAAAAGAGCTATAGTCCTAAACGATGCAGGAGCACCCCCCCCCCCAAGACATGAAGAGAGACAAGCCAGAACCAAATGAACCAAAGCAAAAGAACCAGTGACAAAGAGGAAATGCACCAGACTGTAACCATCGGAAATGCCAGGGCAGAAAACGGTAAAAAGGTCCGGATAGAGGTGAACATCGAAGGGAAGCCCTGTGAGATGGAAGTCAACTCTGGGTCTATTCTATCCATGGTATCCTGGAATACCATCCAGCACCTGATACCGGACATTAAACAAAAAGAACTACAAAAACAAAGACTGATTTTAAAAGACTACCAGGGAAATCGAATTCCGGTAGTGGGCCTTGGACATTTCCTCGTAGAATTTAAAAATCATGCCGAAATCTTGCCTCTGACCATCGTCGACTGTGATCACCCTAGCCTGCTAGGGATTGAATGGTTCACGCCCCTGGGAATCGGGATGACCAGGATAAACCGCGTTGCTGCAACCAACTGGGAGGAGAGCCTGCTCCAAGAATTCCAAGATGTTTTCGACAGCACCCTAGGCAAGTACAAGGGGACCCCAATTTCATTTAGCCTAGACCCGAAAATAGCCCCCATACGGTTAAAAGCCAGACCCGTCCCATTTGCCTTAAAGCCAAAAATTGATGAACAGTTGAACAAATTGATAGCACAGGGGGTGTTCGAGCCAATCAACCATGCCAGGTGGGAAACACCCATCATGACTCCTGTAAAATCAGATGGGTCAGTGCGCATCTGCGGAGACTATAAGGCAACCCTAAACCATGCGCTCCAACAAAGCGCATACCCAGTACCGGTAGTGCAACACTTATTGCAACCCCTAGGGGGAGGAAATTTTTTTGCAAAGCTTGATCTCTCACAGGCATACCAACAGCTACCCGTTGACCCCACTATCGCAGAGGCACAGACTATTGTGACACATAGAGGGGCATTCAAGTGTAATCATCTCCAGTTCGGTGTTAGCGTTGCCCCAGGCATGTTCCAAAGCCTCATGGAGCATCTGTTAAATGGAATCAAGGGAGTCGTCCCTTATTTTGACGACGTTCTGGTGTCAGCAAAAAATGCTAACCAACGAGAGAGCAGATTAAGAAAAGTCTTAAGAAGATTTAGAGATGCAGGCCTTAAGGCAAAGCGAGATAAATGTAATCTAGCCACCAACCAGGCTGAGTTTCTGGGCTACCTAATAGATGAACAAGGGATACACCCCACTGAAAAAAAGATAAAGGCAATCAAAGACGCACCGAGACCTAGGAACAAAACTGACCTTCGAGCATTCCTAGGTCTCATAAATTTCTACAATGTGTTCCTGCCCCATAAGGAAACCATAGCAGAACCTTTACATCGGTTGTTAGACAAAAAAATTACCTGGAAATGGGGCCACCGGGAACAAGCAGCATTTCAGGGTATCAAAGACCTATTAACGTCTAACACCATTTTAATCCAGTATAGCAATACCCTGCCTTTGACGGTCACCTGTGATGCATCGCCTTTTGGAATCGGCGCCATCCTGAGCCACAAGCTACCAGATGGCAGAGAGGCACCAGTCGATTTCTATTCAAAAATGCTTTCCAAGTCAGAACGCAATTGCAGCTTCTCGACTGAGAAGCCCTCGCAATCATTGCTGGAGTCAAAAGATTCCATGAATACCTTTATGGCAGAACTTTTTCAATCATCACCAATCACAAACCCCTGTTAGGAATCCTAGCAGGAAACAAGCCACCCTGAACATTCTGTCACCTAGAATGATGAGGGGGTCTGAATTCCTCGCTGCCTACACCTACAGGAAAGACCATCACCCATGCTGACACCCTGAGCCGTTCCCCGCTGCCCACCACAGAAGAGAACCCAGCTCCCACCATTTCCACACTTCAACTCAAGACCTGCCCCAACCTGCCGCTAACCACAGCGGACGTCACAAGAGCCACCGCGAAAGACCATTTGACAGCTTGCATCCTGAATTGGGTAGGTAAGGGCTGGCCGGAAGAGAACAAAACTGAGACTTTTAAGCCATTTCGCACCCAACAGACTGAACTGTCTATAGAGAAGGGCTGTATTTTGTGGGGTGACACGGTGGTGATACCAAACATATTGCACGAGGGGCACCCAGGCATAGTCAAAATGAAAGCCCTGGCTAGGAGTTACGTCTGGTGGCCAGGGCTGCACAAAGACATTGAACGTTGGGTGGCAACATGCCCTGACTGTCAAAAATTGAGGCCTACCCCCCCACAGGCACCAGTTAGGGAATGGGAAACTCCCCAGGGTTCATGGTCTGGACTACATATTGACTTTGCTGGGCCGACAAAAGGCAACAATTTTTTAATAGTTGTGGATGCCTACTCAAACTGGTTAGAAATCATCCTCATGGCTTCCACAACCACCGAGGCAGTAATGAAACAGCGAGACAAACTGTTTGCCATGCATGGACTGCCTAATGTACTGGTGTCAGACAATGGACCCCAGTTTACCGCGTTAGCATTCGAGCAGTATTTAGCTTCCCAAGGCATCCGGCATGTCTTAATGACACCGGCCCATCCGGCTGCAAACGGCAGGACTGAACACATGGTTCGGTACTCTAAGGAGGGCCTGGAGAGAATGGACAAGGGGGACGTGCAAGAAAACTAAACCAATTACTAACCCTACAGCATATTACCCCTAGCAGCACAACCAACAAAAGCCCAGCAGAACTCTTAATGGATAGGAAATTGCATTCCTACCTCGACAGACTGCACCCCACTTACACCTGGGATAACCCCCCTGACTCCTCCAGCAAATACCGTGCATTTGAAATAGGCGACCTGGTCTATGCGAAAAACCTCACCAGGGACCCGTTATGGCTTCTAGCCACGATCACCTAGATCACAGGCCCCCAGTCTTACTGACTACTCCTAGACGATGGAAGAGAATGGAAGTAGCACATCGACCAGCTTCGTTCTCGCACCCTTGAACGTAAAAACACACCAGTGCCAAAAATAAATACTGACCAAAAAACAACAGGGGGGGGGAATACAAAATAATAAAAAAGGGAGAGACGAACCTCCCATAACAAGACAACAAACACTACACAGAGACTATCAAAAAATCAAAAAGAGCACTCACGGTTAGATGAACCCCAAAGGAGAAATCTGGGAGCAGGAGAACAAAGCGACGCCTTTCTGGAAGGAGACAGCCAGGCCAGTTCGACCAACCTGGACAAACCAGGAGGGAGTGGCGGAGCCATCTCAACCGGCCCGAGAGATTCAGGCAGGAACGGCAAGGCTGACTCACTCTTCCAGGAATTTCCGTGGAGAAGGAACAGAGAGACAGCGATCCCGTCCGAACCGCTTGAAGACCACGCTGAGAATGAACTGCACAGGTCAACCAGAACTCAAAAAAGCCCCAACTGCCTGCGTGACTACGTGATGCACGTTGGACTGAACCAAGGGGGGAGGGGTGTTATGTATGGAACTTGGTAGGCTCCAAGTTCCCTCTTCTGATTGGCCAAAAAGGCCATTCTCGGATTGGCCATTAGAGAACCAATCCGATTGGCCCACCGGACGGTGGGAACACTTAAAGTGGTGTCATTGGCCACAAGCGCCGAGCAAGCCGTTATATAAAGGGCTTCTGTGGCTTGGGCTGTTGTTCCGTTAACATTGCTTTACTGAATTGAATAAAGAGTTTGTTGTTAGAGCCCAGTCTCGCGCAACTTATTTCTGGACGGAAACACCATATGAAGCAGGAGACCCCAGCTTTTCCATTTCTTCTCTGCCTCTTATTTATTTCTTCCATACGGGGTGTCAGATGAGACTGCTTTCTGAGTGAAGGCAAAGAAGACAGCAGGGCTGCTGTGAGATTTCAGAAACTGCCATTATAACACTGTATCTGAGACCAACTTTGAGTTCCTGTGATTATCCTGTGGGCATGTCTTTCATTTCTGCAGATTTCAGTAAAGAAAACTGTAATTGTAATAATAACAGCATCACAAATCACATTACAACAATACATTTCAAAACAGAGATGCATAGCAGTACATATCAGACATAAGTTACATAAACTGAAAGAGTAGGAATGATAAAACATAGTGCTCAATGTTTAATTCTGAAACATTTCAAATATCCCTCCAAAACCAAAAACAAATTGAACTGAACACTGAATCATTAAGATAGCAACATCAGTTTCCTTAGGAAAGACATTTCAGAGCCAATGTGACAGCATCAGTAAAGAAATTTCTGTTGTTTACGTCGTGATTTATTAGCTATTTGTGAAGCTGAGGTAGTCTCAACCACTATAATTTTTGGATTGTTGGAAATGAATTGTAACTGCAGTACAAATAGGAGTTTAACTTTTTCTTCCACACAACTTGTTAAGATCAGCATTCAATTATCAGATGATTATAACAAATTCTGACTTAATTACAACCTGTTGGCAAGTACATATATGTCAGCATCTATAGAAATTTCTAGGTGCTTCTATTTTCCATGTATTTGCAATGTAATTTCTTTACAATGACAGCCCAGGCACTATCATATACTTGCATATGGAAATAATAATGAAACTTGACTAGCCATCAGTAAGAAAGCATTATGAAATAAGAGTATGCTTTTCATCATATTGCAAGGCATGTGCACAAGTTTTTCTCTCCCACCTTCATCTGAGTTTGTCTCCTTAACTTGTAGTTGATGGACCTAGAGAAAAGCTATTGTGTTTGTGAGTAAAAATATGCTTAATTAACATATAAAAACTTGGTGGAAAGGCTGATGACCTATACTGGCCTGATTAGCAAAACCACTTACATCTGTCTTGTGTCTTGCATATCAAGACAATAAAAACATCAAATGTATCTCGATAAACTGTCCTTTTCCAGAGATTTGCACAATATTCAGGAAATGCTGAATCTGCAGTCAATAAGCAGTTATAGAATGATATACTTATATAAATAAGTCCCTGATTCTTGCTGTATTAGAACCAATGTATCTGGCTAGGGCAAATGACTAGTCTTGCACAGCTTTTAATAGATGAATATGAAATGAGACTTTTAGTATCATCATTATAAACCTCCTCAAAAAATAAACATTTCCCATGGATATGCAGGACTGACATTTATACACAGATTCCACTGTTCTAATCTTGATTTGGGACTCCCAAACTGAGAGACTTAAAAGAATGCTAGAAATTTCACTTTTTGCTTGCTCTCTTATCCTGGATATTATATGTTTTTTCACATGTATGACCTTGTTACCATTTTTATTTTGACTTCATAGTATACATCTGCTTAGACTAGTCTATTGGGTCTTTCTTCCCAATGTCATTAATGGACACATATTTATAAACGAAGAGAGGACTCAGCCTTCTTTAAATCCTACTCATAGGCAAAAAGTTTATGCTGGAGTCAATGAGGTGATTCAACAAATAATAAGCTTGGTCCAAATGACACTCCTCAATGGCACATTCAGGAAATTGCTGGCTTTATGTGGTTGAATAATAGTAGCCTGAAAGTAAAGGGGGGAACACTCCAACAATTAGGCAATGATTAACTACTTTGAACACTGGGCCCATCTAACAAAATGAAATTCAATGTATGGAAAAGTAAAGTTCTACATTTAGACAAGAAAAGCCAAATGAACAGATACAGTACAGATGGTACCAGGCTCAATAGTAGCAACTGCAAGAGGGATCTTGGAGTCCTTGGCACAATCACTTAAATATGAGCCAGTAGTGTGTTGCAGCTGCCAAAGAAGCCAATACAGTCCTAGGCTGCTTTAACGAGGGATAGAATCAAGATCACATGAAATGCTATATAATGCGATCATAATATTGATATTATGCAATATTGGAATATTACATCCAGTTTTGGTTGCCACAATATACAAAAGATGTTGAGACTCTGGAAAGTATGCAGAGAAGCATGATTAGGGGAAAATATGCAAATGGGTGCAGGAATTGGGTATGTCTAGTTTAATGAAAAGAAGGACTAAGGGTGATATGACATCAGTGTTTAAATACCTAAGGGGCTGCCACAAAGAAAAGGGGGTCAAATGCAAAGCATGAAGGGAAGACAAGAAGCAATGGATGGAAACTAATCAAGGAGAGAAGCAACCTAGAACTAAGGAGAAATTTGCTGACAGAACAATTAACGACTTGTCTCCAAATGTTGTGAGTGCTCCATCACTCCATCACTTAAGGCTTTTAAGAAGAGATTGGACAACCATTTGTCTGAAATGACACAGAGTTTCCTGCTTGAGCAGGGGATTAGACTGGAAGATCTCCAAGGTCCTTCCAACTTTATTATTCTGTTATTAGCAACTTTGGGGCCACAGAGTAGGCAGCAAGAAAGGAGGAAACATTACTATTACAGAAGGGATGCCTGAGTCCAGGAAAGGTCAAAAGCATGAGAAAGAGAGTCACGGCAACTCCATCTTAACCACACCAGATATTAATTGCATGGTAGAATTATTTTAGTAGGCTTTTCTGATCCTGGGAACTTCACCTTAATATCAGTGAAGACCCTTCAAAAAAAATCCACAGAATTAAGGTTTCTTGAGTTTGCTAGACTTTTGCTAACAGGAAACCAAAAGGTTAATACATCGACAGAATCTAAGAAAAAAATATATTTGAAAGGCAGATTTTTGTTTCTGTCCCTCTTTGAATATTTTGACTTTGTGCCCAGATGTATCTGAAAAATGAAATTCAAAGAAATACACTAAAGGCTGAAGAGCAACTGCAGTTCACTTTTAGCTTAAAGAAATTCAGGTGCATGAGATTTCCTCTTGGCTGCCTGCAGGGAAGAAGACAATGATGTGTATGTACTATGTAGCATCTACAAAGGGTTTCATGGGGTTTTTATTATTTTCATAAGTGTCTTTCTCTAAAGATAGGAATTAGGATGGTAGACCTGGTTGTACTGGCACTAAAGCCAAGTTAGGCCAAGTAGTCTATCAAGAAAACCAATTTTTAAAAGCAGCAAGGAAATGAAAACTGCTTATAGCAGCTTGAATTAGAGGGTTAATAGACAATTCGTGCACACACGCACACACACATGTTCCTAAGCCACTCTGGTCCATAAAAACAATAATCAAATGTAATTGTTTGAAATGTAAAAGAAGAACAACTAAAATAACTGCGATAATGTCACAGATATGAAAATAAAAATCGATGCTTTTTTTCATTTAAATGTTCATCTCTTTGAATTCCCTGCAAAGACGTTGTGATTCTTTGAATTCAAAATTACAAAAACAGATTTCTTTCCCACATCAAAAGTTGCTGGATCTATTAAGTACAAGCAATTTGTAAGTAAGGCTTTGTATTATTTGTAAGCCTCTCTAAGAGCATTTGACAACTGACCAACAATAAATAAATGCTGCAAGTTGGACTAATGGGACAAGAATTGCAGCAATAGGATTGCATTTGAATCATCTTATAGAATATATGTTATTGTTCATCAATAACTAGGCTGTGTCCCATGAGATAAATCTATCTATCTATCTATCTATCTATCTATCTATCTATCTATCTATCTATCATCTATCTTTCACTCCTTTCAATTCAATTTGTAGCAAAAATTATAGAACATTTCTTGATAGAAAACCAACCAACCGATTAATAACAGAACAAAAACTGGGAGGTAGAAAGAGGAAAAGTTCTTAACTGGATGTCCACACATTTGATAAATGCAGGGAGCATTTTATAAAGTTTCCAGATGTTTCCAAGTTTTCTTGGAAGACCGATGGAACACAAATTTAACACTATTTTTGATGGTGTACCCTGTATGTTAATTAAGAAACATTTATAGAGAATTCAAGGTGAAGAAATAGTCTGGAAAGACAATCTTTTAACTTGAAATAATTATCATAGTTAAATTATGCTGTTGGAACTAAAAACTTTCCTTATCTATATCTGTAGATAGAATAGATGTAAACATTCAAGCTTAAAGACAGTGAGAGCTGCTACAGACTTTTTTTAAAAATTTTATTGGTTTTTAAAACAAACATAAAGAAAAAAAACATAAAAACATCAGGCCATCTTCCATATATGTACATACAGTGTGCCGGTTGGTTTACAAATTGTTTTTGCTTCCATTTCATAATCTTCAATTATAATATAATATAATATAATATAATATAATATAATATAATATAATA
>BLBF01000022.1:26738735-26753899 GCA_015471245.1 Laticauda colubrina | reverse complement strand
ATAATATAATATAATATAATATAATATAATATAATATAATATAATAAATACATTAGCATAATTATTAACCAATCATTTGACTGTACCTCTATTCATTCATGCTTAAGGAAATAATCATATTTTACTTAAATTGTTTTGTGTCAATTCATATGATCATCCCAAATCTATCCTAAAATCATTTTGTAGATATAATAAAGAAAGAATACATCTTTATAAATTTAGTATTTTCTAAAAGTCTACATATTTCATTACTATATTTTATTGTCTAACCATTGATGGAATAGATCCCAAATTTTATAAAATTGTTTATCATCCTGTTCTCTAATTTCAGATGACAATCTACTCATTTCAGCACATTTCAATATTTTCTTAATTATTTCCTCCTGTGATGTATATTCTCATTTTTCCAGTTTTTAGGAAATACAATCCTAGCCGCTGTTAATACAGTTACAATCAGGTATTTCAAGTATTTACTATATATTTCAAGTAAAATTCCCAATAAAAATATATCTGCTTTCAAGTCTATATGCTTTTTTGTCATTTTTTCCAACCACGTGTGGATTTTAGTCCAGTATTTTTTAGCATCCGCACAAGTCCACCACATATGGTAATATGAGCCAGGTGTCTGATGACATTTCCAATATTTTTCAAATTTATTCTTGAACATTCTTGCTATTCTTGTCAGGGGAAAATACCATCTGTAAAATATCTTATACAATTTACTTTATATGCTGTTGACATTGTCATTTTATAATTTTGAGACCACAATTTTTTCCATTTCTCTAGATCGATCCCATATCCAAAATTCTTCTCCCAAGCAATCATAGTTTCTTTAACTTGTTCTTCTTCTAGTTTAATTTCTAATAAATATCCACACAATTTTTTAATCACCTTTTCATCACTACCTGTCAAAATCTTACCCAAATCAGTCAGTTTATCATAAAAACCTTCTGTTTTAGAATCTTTATCATACCTTGAATGTATTTGCACATAAGAAAACCAATTCATCTTTATACCTTGTTCCTCTAGTTTTTGCATAGATTTAAGTTCACCCTTTTCATTCAATATTTCACCATATCTAATGTTTGTTCCTTTTTGTATATCATAGGATAAGAAAATGCTTCAATAGTCGATAGCCAGACTGGAATTTTCAAATAGCATTGTCTTTTAATCTTCTCCCAGTTTAACCACAGAGACTCCCGTATATAATGTCTTCTAAAGTACCCCTGTGTTTTAGTTCCTTTATACCATAAAAAAGCATGCCACCCCAACAACAGATCATGTCCTTCTAATGCCAACAATCTAGTATTTCTTAATGTTATCCATTCCTTAGCCCACATCAAATTTGTAGCTTGGTAATACAACTCCCAATTAGGCAAACCAAATCCTCCTCTTATTCTAGAATCTTGCAATAGTTTTAACTTTATTCTCGCTTTCTTACCTTGCCATATATATTTCAACATAATTTAATTTAAATCTTCAAAGTACTCTTTTCCAAACCTAATTGGAATTGTTTGACACAAATATAAAATTCTGGGGAATATATTCATCTTGATTGTTGATATTTTCCCGATTAACGACAGTTGTAAATTTTTGCATTTCACCAAATCTAGAGCTATCTGCTATTTAAGTTTCATATAATTATTTTCTTTTAGTGTACTGCATCTTGCTGTCAAGTATATCTCCAAGTACTAGATCTTATTCGTGACCTGAATTTTCAGAAGGTCTGCCAGTTCTTCGTTTTGTCTTGATAGCATATTCTTTGTCAAGATCTTTGTCTTATCTTTATTTATTTTCAAACCAGCCACTTTTCCAGATGTTTCTATCTTTTCTATCAATTTTGATGCTGTTTCTAGTGAGTCTTCTAAGATAAAAACCAGATCATTTGCAAATGCTTGCAACTTAAATTCTTCCTTTTTAATTTTCATCCCTTTTATATTCTTTTCATCTCTAATATTTCTATTTAGCACTTCCAAAGTTAGCACAAACAACAGAAGTGATAGTGGGCACCCTAGTCTTGTTCATTTTCTTATATTGATAGAATCTGTCAGTTCTCCCTCTATCATTACCTTTGCCGTCTCCTTATGATATATAGCTTCTATTGTTTGAATAATTTTTTTAGCAAAGCCCATTTGTTCCAGCAGTAAGAACATGAATTGCCAATTCACATTATCAAATGCCTTCTGTGCATGTAGAAATATCAGAGCCATTTGTTTTTCAGGATGTGCCTCGTAGTCTTCCAAAGTATCCAAGATTACTCTCATATTGTCTTTAATTTGTCTCTTTGGCAGAAATCCATTTTGATCAGGATGGATAAAATTATTTAAATATTTTTTTAAGTCTTTCTGCCAATATTCAAGCAAAAATTTTATAATCTGTGTTTAGTAGGGAAATAAGTCTATAGTTCTTGATTTGTAATGGATCGGCCTCCTCTTTTGGAACAAGTGTAATATAAGCTTCTGACTATGATTTAGTCCTCTTTAGTCCTCTTCTTTAACAAAACTTCATTCATAACTTCTAGCAATGGAAGATTCAACGATTCTTGCAATGTTTTGTAAAATTCTGCCAGAAGTCCATCTGGGCCTGGTGCCTTTCCATTATTTTGCTTCTTGAGTGCTTCAGTTAACTCCATCGTTTATATTGCTTTCTAACATTGTTTCAATCTCTTTAGGTATCTGGGGTAACTTAGCATTCTGTAGGTACTGTTTGACTCTTTCCTCATCAATATTCTCTTGTGTGTATAGTTTCCCATAATAGTCTCAAATGATTTCCTTCTTCTCTCTACTACCATAGCAAACTTGGCTATGTTCATCTATTAATTGCAATATTTTCCTTGATTCTTTCTCCTTTCTCAGAGTATATGCTAACCATCTACCTGGTTTATTTCCATCTTCAAAGTAGTTCTGTTTAGCATTTCTAATTTTCTGTGCTAATTCTTCTTTTTCGATTAGGTGCATTTTATGTTTGGTTATATCCATTTTTAGCTTAATGTCCCATTTCTGTGGCATTTTCTGTAGCTCTTTTTCAAGTCTTTTATACTCATCCTCTAATGCCTTAGAGGCTAATCTTTTCATGGTATTTCTTTTCCATGTATAGTCTATTTATCAAGCCTCTGGCATATGCCTTCATTGTATCCCATACATTCTGGATTGATGTATCTTCTTTTTTTGTTTTCTCTAAAGAAAAAAGCCAGTTCTTTCTCCATCCACTGTGTGAAGTCTTTTTTCTTTAAAATCGTATTATTTAACATCCATCTGGATCTTTTTCCTTGCCCTTTCCATTTAATTGTCATTGTATTGTGATCTGCCCAAGTACTTGTTTCAATATTTATTTCTTGAATATTAGTTAACAATTCTGTTGACATCCATATCATATCTATTCTGGACCATGATAAATGTTTATTTGAGTAGAAAGTGTATTGTTTAGCTTTAACATTTCTTTCTCTCCATGTATCTTTTAAGTTTATTTCATCTACCATTTAAAAAAAAGATTTAGGGAATCTTTATATTTTGCTTTTCTGTTTTCTGTGCTGTATAGTCCAGTTTGTTGTCTACAATTCCATTAAAATCTCCCATCATAACTATATTAGCATAGTCCAGTTCAATTATTTTAATATGTAATTTTTTATAAAATTCTTCTTGATTGTCATTCGGAGCATAAATTGCAATCAATATTTTCATATTATTATCCATTATTTCCACCATTAGTATTCTTCCGTCATCATCGGTATGTATCAGTTTCGCTGGAATAGTCTCTTTAATATATGAAACCACTCCTCTTTTCTTGCATTGTGTCAAGGAGGTAAATATTTTCCCTAGTTTTGGCTTTGTCAACAATTGTTCATATTGCTTTTTAATATGTACTTCTTGTAGGCAGATTATATCAAATTTTAATTTCTCTAATTTATACAAAGTTTTCCTTCTTTTAATGGCTGAATTAAGTCCATTTATATTAATAGTAATCAATTTTTTCTCTTCCATGATTATATTTTATAATTAGGTTTGGCAGCTCTCGTGGATCTTGGTTCACGTTGTTCTTTGGCTTCCTCCTTTCTACCTACTGCACTTTCTTCTTTTTCAGTCGTCATTTGGCAGTCCTATTGGAATTCAATTAGTGAAATTTCTTTTTCTGCTTCTTCCTCTTTTGCTCTGAATTCTGTATAAAATGATTCAGCTTTCTCAATTGAGTCAATTCTGTATTTCTGTTCTTGCCATGTGAACATTAAACTTTCTGGAATCAGCCATCTATAATTCACCTCTTTTTAAAGTAGCAATTTGGTTAAGAATCGGTATTCTCTTCTCATCTCTCTCACTCTTCTGGGTACTTGTTTCAAAACCACAATCTCCTTATCTTTATATTTCAATGTTTTCTCTCTTGCCACTTGCAATATTTGCGTTTTAATGGATTTCTTTGTCAATTTGATGTGAACTTCTCTTGGTAAACTATTTCTCATTGCATATCTTGTGAAGACTCGATAGACCTCATCTATTCCATCCATCATCTTCTCTTCAGTAATTTACGAAGCTTCAGCCAATATTTCTATCATTATCTCAGCTAGATTTTGTCCTTTTTCTTCCTCTATGTTTTGGAATCTAAGATAAAATTCTGATCTGTCCATCTCCCATCTCAGCATTCCACTTTTATCTTGTTCAACCACAGTTAATCAGTTATCAATGTCTCCAATCTTCTTATCTCTTTATTTACCTTCTTCTTCAATTTTTAGTAGTCTCTCATCATACTTCATCATCATTTGTTGAATGTTCTCCAGTTTTTCATCAGTTTTCCCTGTTCTTTGTTCAATGTTCTCTGTTCTTTGTTTGATGTTCTCTATTCTCTTTTCAGTATTCTCTGATCTTGTTTGAATGTTTTGAATTCCTTGCATAATCAACTGCAGAGTCACTTTTTCTTTTTCTTGTTCTTTCTCTTGACTTAACATTGTCTGCATTGAACGTTGTCCTCCAGATGGTGGAGAGGAGGAAGTAGAAGTTGAAGAACTGGGAGCTGTTAATTTCTGACTCATTTCAAACAATTCAAAATCTTAAGGTTCTTCTAGACCTTAATCCAATTGTGAAATAACCAATTGTAATTCCAAATAAAAATAGTAGGAAAAAAGAAGCCAAACAGTAATAATAATAAAAAAATAATTTGTTCATGTTCTTGTATACCTTGATCCAATTGATTGGTTAGATAACAGTGAAAATTCAGAAATGAAGGAAAAGACCATAAGCACACACAAAAGAGAAAAATTTGTAAAATCCTAAAAAAGACAGAAAAGTGAGGAATAAAAAGCTTTAAAAAAGGAAAAATTCTTCAGGTTCTTCAACACCTTAATCCAATTAAGAGGTCTCAAATATAAAAGGCTGCATAAGAGAAAAAGGAAAAAAAAAAAGACCAGGAAGATAAAAAATGAAAAAACCAGTATTGGAGATAGATTGAAAAACAAAAATACCAGAAAGGCAGAAAGAGGGGAAAAAAGGCTCCTCCCTTAAAAAGAAAAGGAAGAGAATCATTAATACTAAAACTTTTATTTTAAAATAAAAAGCAAACGTAAAAATTTAACTTCCAAAGACAAGGAAAAAAAAAAGCAAAGACAAGTTCCAAAAATCTAAAAATCCAAATAGTTATTTCAAAAAGTAAACTGTTGAGGAGGGGTAGCACAGCTTAGAAAAAAATCAAGAAAACAAATTGCACTTTGTTTAATTATCCAAGGCTCTTGTTATAACACTCTTCTCCAGAAACTTATCACCTTTTCTTTTCCTCTAAACTTCAACACCAGACTCCAACTGTCGATAGAAACCCAGAAAAGCACCTGCAATAATATTCTCCCATGCTCTTCCCTCTATCTTATCAAATAGCAATGTCCTTAAAAAAAAAAAAACACTAGTTCTTTCTTTCTCAGCTTTGTCTGGTCATAAGAGAGAGAGAATATTTCCAAGCCTCTAGCTGGCAGTGTTACAATGTTTTTTTGCTTTCACTTTGCCCCTCTTTTTGCAAGCAGGATATAATAAGAATTAATAAAGAAAAAGATATTTTAAAAAAAGAAATAACTAAAAGGAAGTCTCTTGCCTAAAATGTTACAAAATCAAGAAGGAGAAAAAAAATAGATGGAAAAAAAAAACCACTCCAGTTTCAAAATATAAGGTTATGTGTAGAAGATCCAGCAATGAGAAAAAAAACACATTACTTTGACATTCCTGTTTAAAATTGCCGCTTAATCACTTCTGTCAAAACTTTTACAGATTCATTCTTTTCCTGAGGGTGTCCTTTCAGATCTTAGAATAAAGAAAAAGTTCTCACCAAACTGGTATACTCTCTCTTTCTGTTCACCTTTTATTTCAGAGCTGTCCCAACTTCAGCAGCTTTAATGGCTGCCTCTTTGCCACTGGCAAGAAGAGCTTCTCCTGGATCTACTAGGGACTTTGTGATATCCCTGAGATTGGCAGGGTGTGCTCTTCACTTTCACTGTCTTTTTGGGATGGTTTAGATCCGATAGGACCGTCCAGGAGCAAAGATATTGGCAGCAATCTCAGACCTCCCAGATTGCATGCTGTATCGTCATGATGACAGCTCCGCCCTCAGTCATACAGACTTTTAAATAGTAAAAAAAGATAAATCAAGAGAAAAAGGTATAATTTTTTTAAAAAATCTTAATATTGGTAGGGATTTTTTTTTCATTTTTATTGTTATGAGCTCATCTAAAGTTTTGGGGCTTCATTGTGGGATTTTTCCCTACTCTAAAAACTTTGACTCATGATTAATAGCTTCTACCATTAAAAAATCTATAATCAGTCACTATTTTATTTCTCAATAGCTTGATGTCTATTCTGTCACTGTCCTTATTCTTTTTATCTGAGAAAATAAAAAGCATACTTTAAGCCAAAGGGGCTATCTTAAAGGTCATCTGCTCTTGTCCCTTATGATCAAAAGTTGGGGAAAATATATGCTAAAAGAAACAGAATGTGGGTAACTATGACTACACCATATGCTGCGTTTGGTTGTAGCAGCTGGCATTTTTAATATTTACTCACTGGCATTTGTGTTGCATACAAACGTTACCTTGCCAAAATACAAAGATAATGAACATTTTTGCACATGGAAATAGTGATGTCCTCTCTTGCAAATTCAGAGAGAGCAAGAAATTGAGAGCTGGAGAAATTCTGTCAGAATTTGCATTTGAATTTCATTAGAAATAAATAAATAAAATTTAAGATACAAGTTAGAAAACAGAAACAGAATAGAATAGAATAGAATAGAATAGAATAGAATTCTTTATTGCACAAGTGTGATTGGATACACAAGGAATTTGTCTTTGGTGCATATGCTCTCAGTGTATATAAAGGAAAAAAATACATTCATCGAGAATCATAAGGTACAACATTTAGCGATAGTCATAGGTTACTAATAAGCAATCCAATCATACTAGGAAACAATTAAACAATATAAATTATAAAGATACAAACAACACAGTTATAGTCATAAATGGGAAGAGATAAGTACTAGGGAATGTTATTATAATCTAGTCATAGAGGAATAATAGTAATACAGTCTTAGTAAATAAGTTGACAGTGTTGTGGGAATTAGTTGTTTAGCAGAGTGATGGCATTCAGGAAAAAAACCTGTCCTTGTGTCTAGCTGTTCTGGTGTGCAGTGCTCTATAGCATTGTTTTGAGGGTAGAAGTTGAAACAATTTATGTCCAGGATGTGAGGGGTCTGTAGATATTTTACAAATAAAATAGAAATAATATTTTATTTGAGAGCAAATATGCTCAAACCAGAAATGAGATCACCAGCTGAAACCAGTGGTGGAGAATACATTTACATTGGTTCACAGGCTTCCATCACAGCTCAGTTTGAAGTATGTATGGGAGCCAGGAAAAGCTTTAAATGCTACATCAACAAAGACTCTCCTGATATGTTTAAAGGTAAAGGTTCCACTTGCACATATGTGCTAATCATTTCAGACTCTAGGGGGCGGTGCTGAAGAGCCAATGCTGTCTGATGACAATTCCATGGTCATGTGGCCGGCATGATTAAATGCCGAAGGTGTACAGAACGTTGTTACCTTCCCACTAAGGTGGTCCTTAAGCCAAAGGGGCTATCTTAAAGGTCATCTGCTCTTGTCCCTTATGATCAAAAGTTGGGGAAAATATATGCTAAAAGAAACAGAATGTGGGTAACTATGACTACACCATATGCTGCGTTTGGTTGTAGCAGCTGGCATTTTTAATATTTACTCACTGGCATTTGTGTTGCATAGTACTTGCATTTTTACTTGCTTTCAAACTGCTAGTTTGGCAGAAGCTGGGACAAGTAATGGGAACTAACTCCATTACATGGCACTAGGAATTTGAACGGCCAAACTGTCAACTTTTCTTATCAACAAGAGTCTTAAGGCCCGGTCCCACTGGCTGACGGATGCAAAACGTATGCATAAAGGACAAAGCGGACAAGCAAAATTTCGGGGGTGGCTCCATCCGTTGTCATCTGCTGCAAAAAGTGGCAAAAATTTGCATAAACAGAACAGAAAAGAACGCAAAAGAACGGACGTGGGTAGTATGTAGCGGGGATGTTAAATGGATGTTCATCGGAAGCCTAGCGGATGAAAGCGGATGGAAGCGGATGACACCTCCGAAGGGGTTCCAGGGGAGAATTTTGAAGTGGATGCCTAGCGGAAGGGATGGATGCATAGCGGATGAAGTGGATGCATCATGGACACCTATAGGAAACAAAGGGGATACCGCACGGATGTATATTGGATGCAAAGTGTTCATTGCATATGCAGGGAGTATAAATTGCATCAGCTCCGTAGATATAAAAGGATGCAGCATGCACGCAGTCAGCATACTGGGGAAAGACATGCTGCCACATACATCTTGTAGGAACACCATGGTTCGTCAGTCAGGCAAGAAGAGGAAGCCTGTGCCTACTTGTTCAAGCCCTGGCAAGGTGAACAAGCATCCCACCCCCTGGCACTGACTCTGAAGCTGCTGCTGCTGCTGCTGCTGCTGCTGCTGCTGCTGTTGCTGCTGTGGTGGACCAGCCCCAAGGCCCTCAAAGCCCTGCTGCTAAAGGCCCTGCTGCTGAAGCCCCTGAAGCCCCTGGTGAAGCCCCTGCCAGAGGGAGGAAGAGGCAAGGGAAGAAGGGAGAGAGGAAACAGTACACCATTTCCGAGGAGCATGAGGATAAGGTGCTGGAATGGCTGAGGGAGAATGAGTACCTCTGGAGAAAGGGCCACATACTGTATCGGGACACCAAGAAGAAGCAGGCAGCTTGGAGAGACATGGCAGAGAGTCTGGGGAACACTGCAGAAGTACTCCTTGGATGGTGGAAGCACATGCACACCTGGTATGGCAAGCTACACCTCAAGAAATCCGGGCAGGCCGCTGTCAAGCTCACTGACCGGGAGATGTATGTCATGGCAAGTGCAGTTTCCTGGAGGGTGAGATCCGCCACTGAGGAGCAGCCCCTCTGAGACTCCTCTCCCTCAGACAGCCCACAGACAGCCAGTCCTCTTCCAGCCAGGAGCCAGTTACCCTGTCCAGGCAGGTGTCTTCAGAGGGCCCCACAGCAGAGACCCCCCCGACAGCTGCACTCCCCATGCCGGCAGACTTGGAGGATCCCATGGAGGATGACGTCATGCTGTCACAAATGGAGGAAGAAGCAGCAGCCACCAGAGGCCAACCTACCCCACCCCCAGCTCCAGAGAATGCAGGCAGAGGTTTTACATCCTCTTTGCATTCGTAAGTGCAGTGGGACCGGACCTTAAGCCACTGAGCCACCAGTGTCCCTTCCTGATATGTTTAGGTCTCCTCTATTTCCATCTCCAACATCATTGCTCTAGTACAGAAAAAGGAAGAAAATTCCCCAACAGAAATGGGGAAATGCTCTCTTTGCCAGAGAGAGAACATTAAAGGTTGCATTTCTCTCCCTGGGATCAAACCCAAACAACTATAGTTTTTGCATCATCACAATCAAACTAACTGTCTTAAAAAGTTGTTACTCTTTCACACAACCTCCCCTTTAACTATCTCAAAAAAGTAAATATACAAAGTTACAAGTCAGTCTTCTTAAGGTCCAACCAAGTCATGCAAAAATATCTGAAAATCATTCCAGACATAATCATAAATGAATATGGAATCCAGCAGATAATATTTGACTTCTTATCAGGGCTGCAGAAGAATCCAGCAATAAGTCTTGTCACTACTGTTACACTTACATTTTAATATAGTAACTATAACTGTCCTTATTTTTTTTAAAAAAAGAAACAAAATTGTACAAAATAACTTCTGCAGCCCACCCTTCATTCCAATAGATCTTGTTAATGCATTAGCACTTGAAAGAAACATCTTTCAGCACATCAGCTTTCTCTCCATGCAACCTTTGATCCATTGACAAAAGCTTTTTACCAAATAAAGTGCATTTTCTTCACCATTTCAAAATCTTGCCAATCTGATTGCCATCCTCTGCCTGCTGTTTTGTGGAAGGTTAGCCCTTAGTGGACCTCAAAGCACTTAAGTAATCCAAGATACAAGAATTACCAAGAGCTGTTGAGAGAGGAAGAATCTGATACTGTTTTTATTCCTGCCAGTATGGTGTTGACTGTGGAAAGAGCTAGGAAAACTTTCCCTGGTCTTAAGAGAAAAGCTATCAACATCTTATAAAACCATGGAAGAACTTCTAATATGTGTTGGTTTTCTTGATTCCTTACTTAATTGTAACAACTATGCATTTTAAAAAGTTCATACATCCCATTATAAATCTGCTTTATACAATCAACAAAGGAGACTATTTGTAGCTCAGGATTAAAATAAAGTGTCCTTAGTACTCTCTGAGCTTGGTTGTCTTCTTGCAGATGTTTCATTACCCAAACAAGATAACCTCACCAGTGCTGCACTGGTGAGGTTACCTAGTTTGGGTAATGAAATGTCTGCAAAACAACAACAACAACAACAACAACCACCAAGCTCAGAGAGCACCAAGTATCTTTCATAATGCCCTCGAAAAGATTAAGAGGTATGGGTGGGGAATTCTGAAGTCCACACATCTTAAAACAATTGAAATTTCACTTACTTTTGTTTTATTGGGCAAACAATTTGATTCTAGCAGTGATTATGATCTCATCCTTAGCCTATAAGAAGGAACATTTTTTCTATATGGTACACAATATGCTTGGTAATGTTATTTCAGCTTAACAGCTGGCATGTTCACTTCCAAGATGATCAAATAGAAAAAAAAATGAAGACTTATAAACCCTACCAAGAAGTTGAGAGATTACTTCGTGTTTCTATTCTAATTTACAAAGCAGCAACTTCTCAGAACTTTTCTTAATACCATTCATTGTGTACATTGCTGCAGGCTTTTCAGTTTCTTACTATGCTTGGACTGGATACACTATTTCATATATATTCTCCATATGCTGAAAGTTTCTGGATGGAATTTTATTTTGTTTCTTTTTTTGGAGATTTTGTTTTGTTTGTTTTAACACAAAGGTCTTTGAGGTTTATGCTGTTTTTCTTGTTAGTACATATAATTATGTTATGACCGCTAGAAATGAAGATGCAGACTCTTTACAGAGTGTTAATAACACTAGATGTAATTTCTGTCCTTTTCAAAGATTCACTGATATATATCCCCTAAATCAGATAACAGATAATCAGAGTTGGAAGGGACCTCATAGGGCATCTAGTCCAGGGGTTGCCAACCTTTTGGACCTCAGGAACCACCAAACTTTTAGATCCCAGGCACCACTAACCAGTTCTGTGGACATGGCCTAATTTGTGGGTGTGGCTTCTGTTCTATATTAACATACTTGAAATACCCTCTTCTGATTGAGCCAGAAATACTACTTGCTGATTGATCCAGAAACGCGATCCTGATTGGTTCGCATTACCACCCTGTGATTGGCCCGCCGCATCGGCAGGGGATTCAAAGAGCCGTCATTGGCCGCAAGCCTCTAGCAGCTGCTATAAAAGAGGCTGCTGCGGCTCCACGGCCAGAGCAGATTCAAGCAACTAAACAAAGATCTGAAAAGTCACACTGGTCTTGAGTCTCTTTTCCCGTGATCTAACACTGGTGACAAGAATGGGATTCTGAGACAAGGGAGACCAGTTGAGCATGTGGCAACGAGACTGACCAACTGACGAAATGGCCGGCAGCAACTCGCCACCTGCACCGTTCGACCCAACGGCAGAGGACTGGGAATCATACATTGACTGGTTCCTCATGTTCCTCGAGAGCAACGACCTGCAAGAAATCACCGATAAAAGGAAGAGAGCCGTGTTTCTGACACACTGTGGGCCCACAGTGTTCAAAATGGCTAAAGCATTGGCCAAACCTCAGGATGTCATGAAGATGGCATGGCCAAAGATGGATCGACTACTGAGAGCCCATTATGCACTGGGTGTCTCCAACCTTATCAGGAGACATGAATTTTATAAAAGAGACCAGAGAGAAGGTGAGAGTGTCGGATAATTTGTAGTGGCTCTGAGGGACATTGGCGGTGCATGTGATTTCCTCAATATGTGATTGGCCTGCCGGATCGGTGGGGCATTCAAAGAGCTGTCATTGGCCACGAGCCGCTAGCAGCTGCTATAAAAAAGGCTGCTGTGCCTCCGCAGCCAGAGCAGATTCAAGCAACTAAACAAAGAGCTTAAAAGTCACACTGGTCTCGAGTCTCTTTTCCCACAATCTAACAGCTTGGTGGTCATGTGACTGGCTGGGCATGGCTTGTATGTAAATATATAAATATTTGTATAAATATTGATTTTTTGGGCAAAAAGGGGAACTTTTACCCAAAATCAGGCAAAGCAGGCAGATTGAGTTGCTCACAGAATTATTCAGTGATCTATCTGCCATCGGCTAGCTCAGTCTCTCAAATTTGCTTGCCGTGAGTCTGCACTGAATTTGCTTGCAAGCAAAGCTTCAGTCCTAAGCGAGGTTCGGCTGTGCTAAGCTGAAGCTCTAAAGACTAGCTAGAAAGCAAGAAATCCAACCATTTCCTGCTTCCTAGCTAATCTAAATCTCCTGGCACAGCAGAACAGATGATGGTCGGAAAAAGGAAAAATAGCAATTTGGCAGGCAAGTTTACCGGGTAAGGAGTGAGTGGGTGGGGAGGGTTCCCGCAGCCCATGTGGATGGTGCAGCCTTGTGTTTCTGTGCAGCCTGGATTAATTGCTTTGTGGGGGGTTCTCTGGGGGTGAGATTTTTCTGCAGCCCACCAAAATTTCTCACAGCTCACCAGTAGGCTGTGGCCCACCGGTTGGTGACTACTGATCTAATCCAATCTCCCGCCCAAGCAGGAGACCCTATACCATTTCTGACAAATGGCGTCCAATATCTTCGTGAAGGTCTCAAGTGATGGCGCTCCCACAACTTCTGAGGGCAAGCTGTTCCATTGGTTGATTGTTCTCACTGTCAGAAAGTTTCTTCTTATTTCCAGGTTAAATCTCTCCTTGTTCAGTTTCCATCCATTATTCCTTATAATGGATGGCCAACAGGCACTTTAGAAAATAGCTTGACCCCCTTCCTCTCTGTGGCAGTCCCTCAAATATTGGAAGACATCTATCATATCTCCCCTGGTCTTTCTCTTCACTAGACTAGCCAAGCCCTGGTTGCTCTTCTCTGTACTTTTTCTAGAGTCTCAACATCTTTTTTATAATGTAGTGACAAAAACTGTACGCAGTACTCTAGGTGTGGTATTACTAAGACTTTATAGAGTGGTATAAGTACTTCACTTGATCTTGATTGTATCCCTCTGTTAATGTAATTTAGGATTGCATTAGCTTTTTTGGTTGCTGTGCAGCCAATCGTATGTCTCTTATTGGATATTTCTATTATATTTTCTTCTAGAAGATCATTTTGTTTATGTTGTGTCCCTTGGTGTTCTTAAAAGTATATATCAAATATTAATGAAGTCAGGAGTGGGATTCAAATTTCTTAACAACCGGTTCTGTGGGTGTGGCCTAATTTGTGGGTGTGGCCTTCTGGTCATGTGACTGGCTAGGCGTGGTTTGGTGGTCATGTGACTGTGTGGGCATGACCATCTCAATTTCACTCATGTCAAGGGGTGCCTCGCCTGGCCCCTCTCCTCCCAGCCATTCCTTGTCACACCCAGCCTCAACTTATAGTTCTGTAAAAATGTTCACCTTTTTTCGACTTTATTATCTACGTACTGTAGATGTACTTTCATGGACCACTGAATGGAGGAAATGGCTCACATGCTTTGTTCAAGAGTTGACAGGCAACAGGCTTTTAAGGGGCTGCCAGAAAGGAAGGGGCAATGTATTTTCCGAAGTACCGGAAAGCAAACAAGAAGCAATTGATGGAAACTGAATAAAGAGAGAAGCAAGCTAAGACTAAGGAGAAACTTCCTGACAGTGAGAAGAATTAACCAGTGGAATTGCTTGCCACCAGAAGTTCTGGGTGCTCCAACACTGGAGGTTTTAAGAAAAGACTGGACAGGCATTTCTTTGAAATTGTATAAGGTTCCTCCCAAGGTCCCTTCTCAGTGTTATTCTGTTACTCTGGCACCTTTCTCAGGACCTCTACTCAGAGTTTGGCATCCTCAGTTTTCCTGCCTGAGCAGGTGGTTGGACTCCAAAGTCCCTTTCAACTCTGTAAACACACGTGTATTTATGCTTTGATTTACAGACATTGAATGCATGTATTATAAACCCTGAAAAATACCTGGGCAAAAGAAAGGCAGTAAAATCACTCAATCACCATATGATAAATAATGGAACAATTAAAAATAATAGCACAGAGTTCTCTCCCCCTTTCTTTCCTATTTTTTTTCTTTCTCTCTCTCTCTTTCTTTCTTTGTCTCTTTCTGTCTTTCTCTCCCTTCCTCTTTCTTTCTTTGTCTCTCTCTCTCACACACACTCTTTCTCCCTTCCTTCCTATTTCTTTTTCTTTCTTTCTTTTTCTTTCTTCCTCTTTCTTCTTCTTCTCTCTCTCTGTCACATACACACACACCACACACATTCTCTCTTCCTTCCTTCCTATTTCTTTTTCTTTCTTTCTGTCTTCCTCTTTCTTGCTCTTTCTTTGTTCCTTTCTTTCCTCTCTCTCTCTCTCTCTCTCTCTCTCTCTCTCTCTCTCTCTCACACACACACACACAGAGAGAGAGAGAGAGAGAGAGAGAGAGAGAGAGAGAGAGAGAGAGA
>BLBF01000022.1:26585414-26738725 GCA_015471245.1 Laticauda colubrina | reverse complement strand
AGAGAGAGAGAGAGAGAGAGAGAGAGAGAGAGAGAGAGAGAGAGAGAGAGAGAGAGATGTGTGCACTCACAAGCAATGGCCTTGGCCTTTTGCATGGCCAACCAACAAAATGGTGCAAACTTACCACAAAGCAACCCACACAATAGGTGCAATTCCTGTCCCTTCCCTTCCCCCTTCCCCCTCCCCAGCCAAGTTTCTGGAATCCCCCACACCAACAAGATCATCTCCCCTAGTGGGGACAGGAATGCATCTCCCTACTCGGCCCCTCAGAGCTTAGGATGTGGCTCCTTCCTCCTCACCACACACCAGCTCTTTTACCTGCTGATCTAAGCAAAAGGAAAAGCATGCCCTCACAATCTCATGCCTGCAGTGTGCAGGATATCGAAAATGCATGCCTGCGGTGGAGGATTGGTCCTTCTTAACAAGCTCCAAACTGTTGCTGCTGCTGCAAGTCACAAATCCAGGCTAGAAGCAGTTTTTGGAGCTTAACAGTCATGCATTTTCAAGCCGCTCCTTTAAACTGCTCCAAGCCTGGATTTCTCGTGGATGCTGGAAGTTTCTTTCTTTCTTCCTATTTGTTTTTCTTTCTTTCTCTTTCTTTCTCTCTCTCTTTCTCTCTCTCTCTCCCTTCCTTTCTTACTTCCTATTTCTCTTTCTTTCTTTCTCTTTTTCTTTCTTTCTTTCCCTTTTTTCTTGCTCTTTCTTGCTTCCTTCCTTTCCTGTCTCTCTCTGACACACACACACACACACAAACACACACCAAACTCTCTCTTGTGACACACACACACACCTGGTCTGGGATGAACTGATGTAGCAAGCTCCAGAGCAGCGGGCGGTGGGAGAACGAAAAAGGAGCAGCCCTGGTCCCTGGAACATCCATTTGTCCTCTCTTTTAGTGGGGGGCGGGGGCAGTGGTGGAAAGCAGCTCCAGGAGTCCCTGCTCACCCCTCTCAGGCTCAGGCTCAGCCCCAGTGCAGCAGAGAAAGCAAAAGGCTGTGGCATGTTCCAGCCACCACCATCGCCGCATCACCCTGCGGGCTGCCTGCTCGCCCATCCACCAGCCAGACTGGCCCAGAAATGGTGCCCCACCATGGCCTTGTCTCAGGAAGCTGGTGGACAGATGGCAGGAGGTCCAGCATGGACACAAGGTGGGGATGCCCGCAGAGGGGAGGTTGAGGCCTGGGGAGCTATGGGGAGGCCTGCAGAGGGCAGGGTGAGGCCCGTGGAGGGCAGGGCAAGGCCTGGGGAGGGCTGGGCAAGGCCCAGGGAGCTATGGGGAGGCCCATGGAGTGCTGGATGAGGCCCAGGGACAATAAATGAAACATAAAAAATGGTATCATGGATTATTGCATAATCAGAAAGACATTTAGACTGGATTTGGCATTTTTATCCATCTATCTAGTCCTTCCAAAGGACATGGGATGGGCAGATTTGTTGTTTGATGGTGTTAAAGGTAGAGTCACATGAAGTGAGCTGTTCCAAGTAAAGCTGGATTTTCCAATTGACTAATGGTGGTTTTGTCAATATTGCTATTGTTCAAGTAGTGCTCCTGATGCTCTGGGATTCTATATGGCAAGTGTCTGCCTGTTTGAGTCCCGAAGCACATTAGCTTCTTTGTTTTCTATCAGTTTTTCTATGTTATGGTCCCACCAATTCTGGCTGGCTGGTAAATTGTATTTCTTACTTTATCAAGCTGTTGCTTGTAGTGAGTCTGTGTGATCTTCTTTCAGCATCTAATCAGGTGATCCACTGTTATTATTATGTACACAGAAAAGTGAAATTGCAGTGGCCAGTTCTTTAGCTGGTATTGGCCTTCATATTGAGTTATTTCAAAGAACCTAGGATGCTGTACAGCATAGTATAGTATGAAGTAGTGTAATTACTACTTTACTTTTTACTTTTGTAATTGACAGATGGAAAATTTATCAATTTGTATATTTTATAAGCATTCTCCAAGATTTTTGGTGTGACATTTAATATGTGAATAGCTACAGAGTGATTTATACCATAATTTTTCAATTTCAATTTTCAAATCTTTATATGTGTGAACTTCTCCAATTTTTCATCAGCTATAATACTCCATACTGGCTGTGCCACATCAATTATTCATAATTTCATAAATAATAATTTATATATAATATTAATAAATATATTATCAATAAATTAATATTATTCTAATTAATGAAAAGTATGACTGGACACTCTGGATTTAGTTTTTTAGCTTTTCTTCTTTTTGGACTGAAATCATAGAAACTCTAAAATGAAGCCAGAAAAGAAAACTCAGGCAGGAACCTTTCCATCTCCCCATAAAGTTCCTATTCTAGCAGAATGAATGAAAAAATTGGCTAATATGATAAATCTATCACACAAACCTGGCATTGTCCAGTGAACAGTAGTTACAATAATTTATTATTGCCATTAAATCTTGTAAATGCCTTAACAGCACATTCATCTTTCCTAGCTCTTATTCACTGATTCAATATCTTAATGAGCAAAAGAGAAGCCTTGAAAGGGTAAGAAAGTTTAAAACCTATGAAGGATATACTGCCAGGGAATTAAATAATATAATAACACATTGTTATTTTTACCAAAACATATCTTTGTTATACTAATATATTCTATCTCCTTGAGGGAAATCTAAACAATATGCTTGAGATTCATATGAAAATGTTGATTGCACAAATATTGATTGGACCCATTAAGGCCTCCATGAGTTCTATCTCCAGGATTCCCCAGCTAGCATCCAAGTGAGTGTGTCGAAATCCACACATCTTAAAGTTGCCAAGGTTGAGAAACATTGGATAAAGACATCCTGTATCAGCTTACCTTCAGCATCAGATGCTTTGGATCATTCACCATTTTAAATGTAACAGTTAAGTTATTTATATTTAAGTAGCACAGAATTATAAACAACCATGTAGGAAATGCAATCTTAGGAAAGCTAATAGTTTACTATATTGTGACAAAAGACACACACACACAAAAAGAATAGTCCTTAGAGGTGTACTTCAGAGTCTAACAAATCAAATTTAAGGTTGAATTTGAGGGCATCACCTATTTAATCATTCAAGGCACCAGCCATCCAAAAACAATGCTGCCACATATTTGATGCACAAGATAATCAACAGCATCTTGGATCTTTATCATCTTTGTGACTATACAACAAATCATGCCATCCTCACTACCAGCACCTAAGGCAGCATTTTTTCATAACTAAAGCTATGATACCCTTTCTAGCTCTCCCTCCCTTACAGCTTTGTTATTTTCTTAATAAGTCAGCCTACTAGCATTAAATCATCCAAAATGACGATGCTGCAACATTAGCCAGCTTGATGTTGTTCCATGACTACACAATTATTCAACTTGCCCTTGGCTTCCCTTGGCAGGCTATTCTACCATTCTTGGCACAAATATATTTTATTAATCCAAGACTTCAGCTTGGGCTGTTTATTTTTACTGAATTTGGATTTCCAGAATGTTCATAAACGTGATGAAAGCATGTTTTTCGTTTACACCTTGCAATACTGTAAACTTACACTATGTGTTTTTTATCACTATATCATAGATTGCTTGTTAAACTGCAATTTTAAATCTGGCAGAAAAATAATGAATCATCTGATTCTGCTCCAAATGAATATGCATAAGATCTTGTGATAAAATCAGTTACTATGGATGATATTTTCATAAAGTTGATTTGATTTGCAAACTGTTAAAATGTTATAAAATCATTTCTGAAATATTTTTCAGTGTTATTATGTGTGTGTTATACATATATCTTCCATTGCATAAGTTTAAATGATGGATTAAGTTGAAAGCAACATTCAATACACAAAGGAGAAACTTTATTTGTTTATTGGATGATATAAGTACCACTCCTAAGGACTTTTTTTTTACTTCAGAGCTTTCACATAAGAATTCTAAAGAAAAAAATCCCATATTCTTGGTGTTGTTAAACTGTGGATTGTAGCTATTTTAAAAACAAATTTAAGAAAGGTTGCACATACTTCTACTCTATCTGTCCTTTACTTTGATCACACATGGTTGAAATTTTTATGGCAAATAGCTTCTATGGTAAAAAGGGTTAATTAGGAAGAGGTATCAAATGGGTTTTATGCAGAAGTTCATTTATTCCACACAAATTCTACATATCAGTCATCTTTTCTCCATTCAGCCATCACACAAAGTCCACTTACTCCAATGGATAGGAAGTAAGCCACAACCCACATCAATAAAATCTAAGCAAAAATATTCAGCAAAATTATTTATTACATAATTTTATTGTAATATTATTTAATAGTGTAATATTATAAAATATTACAAATATCTATCATAATAATTTTTAAAAGCTATAAAAATACATGCATCAGTTAAAATCCAGACAACAGATTTAAAAAACTTCTAAATTTACTTCAGGAAGAAACTTAAAGTAAACATACACAATGTCACATTCTTTTTTAAACTAGCTCCCCAAAAAGAAGAATTGAATAATTAGGAGGAAAGAATTATAGCATGCTGGAACCATCACTAATAACACCCTCATTGATATAGTTTATAAGTGGTGTCCCTCCTTAACTACACATAGACTAGACTTTTATATAAGTCAATTCCAAGGATACGATATGGGACTATTATTTCTTTAAGAAGCCCAAGCTGTATGAGGATTTGATCAATCACTGTTATATGTAAGCTCGGAGCTTATGAATCAGAGATAAATTCCTTGTATGTCCACATCAACACAGCAGCCACCAAATGCATCCTAAAAAGAACAGAATTGCCCTTATTAGAAATGAACTTCACACAAAAACATTCCTCCTAGATCAAATCAACAAAGAACTCCTCACACTTCACCTCAGACTCAGCAACAAGATTCACCCCTTACTTTGAGACAAATCCAAACAACTTGCTGTCTGGAAAGCTGAAACACAACCACCCTCAAGACAGACACACATGCCAACAAACTCAGAAAACTACAACAACACCAGAAACAAACTCCTCCCCCCTCAAAGTCACACATGAAACAAACAGTGCACAACATCTCAGATCCTCACCAAAGCCAAAACCAATGTCCTTTCGAAAGGATTCAACTTTGCTGTCACTCCCATATACATCCCCACAGAAACCATCATATGCGGAGTTGAAACCAGCCTGACCAAAACCAACCCTGATGATGCTAACAGAATCAGACTCGAAATCACCAACATCCTCTGCACTAGCAAACCACCCAAAAGCAACTTATCCAAAGAAGAACAAACTGCACTACTTAACCTGAAAGAAGACACCAGCATAATAATCCTACCAGCAGACAAGGGCAATGTGACAGTGGTTATGAATACATCTGACTACCAAACCAAGTTAGCCAACCAACTCCAAGACCCCACATACAAACCCCTAAACACTGACCCCACCACCTACCTAGAAAAAAAACACCAGATCCAAAAGCCTCCTCCATCAGTGAAGAAATCCAGCAAAGAATCATACCCAGAGAAAAATCATCCAGATGCCCTAAGCTTTATGGTCTCCCCAAGAGACACAAAGAAGGAACCCCACTATGACCAATAGTCAGCTCCATAAGCTCAACTCTACAAAACTTAGCCAAATTTCTCACCAAACAACTACAGCCCTATGCAGAATCCATCAACTCACATGTAAGAAACTCATTCCAGTTTATCAAGATCATAAAGAAACAAAACTTACAACCCAGCGACTTACTAGTGAGCTTCAATGTCTTATCCCTCTTCATCCAAGTGCCAATAAAAGAAGCCTTGACAGCCATCCAAAACAAATACAACCCCCCCAAGTACATCCTAGATCTTACCAACCACTGCCTATCCAATACATACTTCACCTACAATGGACAAAAATACAAACAAATAGAAGGAGCACCCATGGGATCACCCCTCTCACCTGTCATCACAAACCTCTACATGGAACACTTAGAAACACAAGCTCTAGAAAAATACGATCACAAACCCAAACTCTGGCTCAGATACGTAGATGGCACCTTCATAATCTAACCACATGGGAAAGAAAAACTGAACAACTTCCTCACATACCTCAACAGCCTACACCCCAAAATACAATTCACCATGGAAACAGAAGCCAACAATCAACTTCCCTTCCTAGATGTCTTAGTACACAAAAAATCCAATGGCTCCCAAGGACACACCATCTACCAGAAGAAAACACATATAGACCACTATCTACATGCACTCTCACACCACCACCCAGCACAGATCAATTCTGTAGCCGAGACACTCATCTCCAGAACTAAATGCTTAGCCGATGAACAACACTTAAAAACTGGACTACACACTCTCACTAATGTACCAACAGCCAATGGATTCCAAAGAAAGAATATTACCCACCTAATTCAAAAAGAAACCCCAACCAAAATCCAAGACAGAGAACAAGAGAATGGCAAAGCCCTCCTCCCATATATAAAAGGCACTACAGACAAAATCAGCAAGATCCTCCAAAAACACAACATTAAAACAGCATTCTGCACAAACAAAAAAATATCCACCATCCTAAGAAACCCTAAGGACAAAATCGAGTTAGAAAACCAAGGAGTATATGAAATCTCTTGCACTGCCTGACCCACAACATACATCGGACAAACCAAAAGAAGAATAAGTGCACGCATTGAAGAACACAAGAACTCAATCAAAAAAGAACTGACCTCTTCCCTGGTCCAACATCTCAAAGCCACAGGACATGAAATTGACTTTAAAAATACCAGAACTGTTGCCAAAATCGAACAGTTCAACAACAGAATAATCAGAGAAGCCATAGAGATAGAAAAATGCCCACACAGCATGAATAAATGAGATGATACCTCCCACCTACCAGCCATTTGAAACCTGCCCTCATTGATAAACGAGTACCTAACATGAAGAATGACCAGACCCACACCCATGAGTGCCACACAAGATGCTACCAACACACTTCCACACAGAAAAAAGACTGACATCCACACAGAAGATGAGACATGACCACGGACCAGAAGCCGTACTGCAGCTGCATCACTACCCGCTTCAAAACCCTCCGACCCATACAAGAAGCAAACTGACACCCACCATAAAGATGTGGCATGACCACGAATGAGAAGCTAAACAACAGGTTCACAGCTCACCAGCTCAAATCCCCCAGCAAGGAAGACTAACCTGAGCACAACCAAGCCCCCACCTGAACAGAACACACACCCCGCCAATCAGAACACAGCCAAGCCCCTCCCCAATCAAGTCACACCCCCGCTAGCAGTTAAAAGGAAGAAGCAGCTACAAGCTCAAATTACTCTGAGAAGCACAGAGCCGAAGAAACAAGCCTGAAGATAATGAATGAGACTTCATCGAAACATTGCAAAGATACTTCCAATTTTACACGGAAGAAAACCCAAATAACTATATATAACTATAATTATCCCACGTCATTGAAGTTGTGCATTTAAAGTTGTAGCAACGTTTCAGCAGAATCTCATCTGCCATCATCAGGCTTCTGAATTGAGTTTGAATGTGGGTCAGGCTATCACAGCCATTAGTTTTAAATTTGAGGGTACCCTACTGTTGTCCCAGGATGGTTTTTTCTACATCCTGACTGGTTGGGAGTCTTGGTCTGCATTTATTCATCTTAGAGTTTGTTTGATTGGTGTTTCTGGTTTATTCTGCCTGTTTTGTGGCTTTGATTGGCTGGCAACACTGTGTTCTGTGTTGGAGGCTTTCAGTGCAGCTTGGCTTCACATAAAAGGATGGCTATCATTTGTTAGGAAGCTAGGTTTCATCTGGGTGCCTGGTAGGGGTGTGTTTGGAGCTGGAGGTATCAGGAAGAGTCTGTTTGTGCCAGGTGTTTGCCTGGCTTGTGGTGTGGAGATTTTTTTGTTTGAGAGTGCAGGCTTCCAAATGATTGACAGTCTGGTGGAATCATCTATTCCATTCATGCTTTCAGGGCTTTTTTCAATCTCTATGGCTTCTCTGATAATTCTGTGGCTGGTGTTTTCTATAGTGGCTAGGGTTTGGGTGCCATTGAAGATGATGCTGTGACCTGTGGCTTTCATGTGTTGGACGAGTGAGGAGGTGTGTTCCAGCTTTTTTACTGCATTTTTGTGTTCATCCAGGCGGGTACTTATTCTTCTATTGGTCTGTCCAATGTATGTGGCTGGGCATGATGCACAGGGGACTTCGTATATGCCTTGGTTTTCCAGGTCAATTTTATCTTTGGGGTTTCTAAGGATGGCTGCTATTTTTTTGTGTGTTTTGAAGACAGTCTTGATGTGATGACTGTGTAGTATCTTACTGATTTTGTCTGTAGTACCTCTTATGTAGGGCAGGACAGGTGTTCCATAGGTCTGTTCACCTTCAAGTTCTCTATGATGTCTTAGTGTGTTTTTGTGGATCAAGATGGTGATTTTGTATTTGTGGAAGCCATTGGCTGTCAATACTATGATCAGGGTGCATAGTTCAGTCTTTATGTGTGTCTTGTCTGCCAGGCATTTGGTTCTGGCGTGTTTTGGCCACAGAGTTTATCTGTGCTGGGTGGTGGTGGGATAGGCGTTGAAGTAGCAGTTGGTGTGTGTTTTCTTCTGGTATATGGTGTGTCCTAGTGTGCCATCTGTTCTTTTGTAGGTTAGTACATCTAGGAATGGTAGTTGTTTGTTTATTTCCGTTTTATGGTGAACTTTATTGTGGAATGTGCTGTTTAGGTGTGTTAGGAAATTGTTTAGGTTTTCTTTTCCATGGGGCCAAATCACAAATGTGTCATCGATGTATCTTAGCCATAGTCTGGGTTTGTGGGTGGCATTAGCCAGGGCTCTGGATTCGAATTCTTCCATGAACAGGTTTGCAATGACGGGTGACAGTGGTGATCCCATAGGGGCTCCTTCAATTTGCTTGTATCTTTGTCCTTTGTATGTGAAATATGTGTTGGTTAAGCAGTGTTCTGTTAGTTCCATGAGGTGTTTAGCTGGTTGGTATTTATTTTTGATGATTTCAAGAGTTTCTTTTATCGGGACTTGAGTGAATAGTGAAACCATGTCGAAACTTACAAGCAGATCTTCTTGTTCCACTTGTAGATCTTTGATCATTTCTAAGAAGTGGTATGAGTTTTGTACATATGAAGCTGCGGTTTCAGCATGGGGCTGTAGTAATTTTGCTAAGTGTTTAGCTAGGCTTTGTAATGGTGCTCCTTTGGAGCTGACTATGGGTCTGAGAGGTATGCCTTCTTTGTGTTTTTTTGGGAGGCCGTATAGTTTGGGGCATCTGGAAGATTTTTCTCTTGGGATGATCGTCTGTTGGATTTCTTTGCTTATGTGGCTGGTTATAATTTTCTTCTTAGTTAATTTTTTCAGATATGTGGTTGGGTCTATATTTATAGGTTTGTATGTGGAGTCTTGGAGTCGATCTGTCAATTTTGTTTTGGAGTCTTTTCTATCCATTACTACTGTGGCATTCCCTTTGTCTGCTGGAAGTATGATTATGCTGTTATCATTTTTCAAGGTTTGTAGCACTTTGAGTTCTTCTTTGTGCAAGTTGCTCTTGGGTGGTTTGCTTGTGCATGGGATGTTTGTAACCTGTTGTCTTATTCTGTCAGCTTCATCTGTATTTAATTTAGTTAGGCTGGATTGCACTGCACATATGATAGATTCTGTGGGGATTTTTTTGGGTGCTATAGCGTAATTGAATCCTTTGGTTAGGACATCTGCTTCTGTTTTGGTGAGTTCTCTGTTGGAAACGTTATATACTAATTGTTTCACGTGTTGTTGTGACTTGTTGGGGGCTTTCTTGTCATGTTCTAATTTCTTTAGTTTCTTCAAGAGTTTTTCATTTTTGTAAGTGGTTTCAGTTTCAGCTCTCCAAGTTGTAAGTTGTTTTATTTTTTCCCAAAATAGAGGGTGGATTTTTCTGCTCAATTCCAGGTGTAGTGCTAGCAAATCTTTTTTTAACTGATCCAATTGGAATCTCTTACTGTGGAGCTTGTTCCTGAATAGAGCCATTTCAGTTCTTTTCAGGATATGTTTCATAGCTGCTGTGCTGTGATGAAATGTTAATTTGAAGCAGGTTGGTGTTGCATTGTTGTCTCTGCAGCTGCGTAGGAATTTCAGGTCACATAATATTCCTGCTCTTTTAACTTCCATCTTCTCATAGGTTTTGGTCTGACTATTTATTTCCTCCCCATAGAGGTCTGATATTTGTTTTCTTTTTCATGGGTACTTACATGTATGCTGTTCAGCTTCCTTCGGGTATTATCCCACGTCATTGTAGTTGTGCTTTTAAAGTTGTAGCAACGTTATGGCAGACCAATAGAAGAATAAGTACCCACCTGGATGAACACAAAAATGCAGTAAAAAAGCTGGAACACACTTCCTCACTAGTCCAACACATGAAAGCCACAGGTCATAGCAGCAACTTCAATGGCACCAAAACCCTAGCCACTATAGAAAACCCCAGCCACAGAATTATCAGAGAAGCCATAGAGATTTAAAAAAAGACCTGAAAGCATGAATAGAAGAGATGATTCCACCAGACTGTCAATCATTTGGAAGCCAGCACTCACAAACAAAGAAATCTCCACACCACAAGTCAGGCAAACACCTGTGGCACAAACAGATCCCTCCTGATACCTCCAGCTCCAAACACACCCCAACCAGGCACCCAGTTGAAACCTAGCTTCCTAACAAATGATAGCCGTCCTTTTACTCAGAGCCAAGCTGCACTAAAAGCCTCCAATACAGGAACACAATGTTGCCAGCCAATCAAAGCCACAAAAAAGACAGAAGAAATTAGAAACACCAATCAAGCAGAACACAGCAAACTCCAAGACCAATAAACACAGACCAAGACTCCCAACCAATCAGGATGAAGAAAAAACCATTCTTGCTCAACAGTAGGCTCGCCTCAAATTCAAAACTGAAATGGCTGTGATAGCCTGACTCACAGACAAACTCAATACAGAAGTCTGATGATGGCAGATAAGATTCTGTCGAAACATTGCTGCAACTTTAAAAGCACAGCTACAAGGACATGGAAAAATACCCGAACAAAGCTGAACAACATACATGTAAATACATGTATGTAAATACATACATGTAAATACATGTAAAGCGAGGAGTATTCCAATTCTTATACACAACATCCCTCCCCTCTTCTAGGAAGGAGGCAGCCAGGCTGGTTCGACCAATCCAGACAGAACAGGAGGGAGTGGCAGAGCCAATTCAACTAGCCTGAGAGACCCGGGCAGGAGCGGCAAGGCTGACTCACCCATCCAGGAGGTTCCCTGGAGAAGACACGGAGAAAAGGTGATCCTGACTGAACCGATGGAAGACCACGCTGAGACTGAACTGCGCAGGTCAAGTAGGACCTGCAAAAGCCCCACCTACTTGCATGATTACGTTATGCACGTTGGACGAAACCAAGAGGGGAGGGATGTTGTGTATAAGAATTGGAATACTCCAAATACCTTAGTCTAATTGGCCAAGGAGGTCGTGATAGGATTGGTTAGTGTTAGGAATATGGGTCTCCTAGCAGGTCTTTGGGTTAGAAATATATAAACCAGGATAGACATTTTAATACTGTCTCTTTATGGGAATGCAAGAGCATGTAATTGGGTGTGGTTTCTCAAACAGCCATAAGATGAAGCCAGAAACCTGGGTTGTTTTAGTCTGAGTCTCAGAAGAGAAGAGAGTGTATCTTTATTTCCTTCTGTTGGAAAATATTGCCATTGCTCCATTTTTCCTAATTGACTGATATTACTGGATTTAATGTAAGTCTGATACTTAACTGTTTTTGACACTGGACTTTGTTACTGGAATATCCCTGGATTGAAAAACTGACTGATTAACCTGTCAATGAATTTTGGACTACCTATTTTGAACTTTGCTTAAACCTTTCTGGAAGTAAAAACCTTCATTAACTGTAGAGTGTATCTGTGTACTGAGTGTTTATTATTCCAACACTACTCTCTTTATATCTTCCTGTATGCACTCATTCTTCTAACAGGGAATTACGTCAACACTGGTTATGGGCCCAGGCCATACCAGGCTCAGATAACTGAGAGTTAGTGTGAATGCAAAGTACTGTATAAAGACAGCTGTTTACTGTTTAATTGTTACTGTTTACTATCCTGATAAAGATGGCACAAAACACTTCAACAAGTCTATCACTGATATCCCAGTTGGATGGAACAAACTATGTTCCTTGGTCTATGAAATGCAGTCTACTTCTGCGTAAAGAAGGTTTATGGAATGTAGTTCAAAATCCACCAGATGTATATGCTTGGGATCTAGAAAATGAGGATGATGCCAAGAAGATTGCTGACTTTAAACAGAACAATAAACGAGGTCTTTGTAGAATTGGATTCACACTGACTGACCAGCAGCTAGTCCATATTCATGGAGAAGAGTCTGCTACTAAGTGTTGGCAGAATTTGAAGAGGATTTATGTTCGTGACAGTGTAGGTGCACACATACATCTTACACATAAACTGTTTAGAGAACATTTTCTGAAAAGTGGAGATATGCTAGCTCATTTAAACTTCATGAAAAGAACTTTTCAAGAGCTACATGAAAAAGAACTAAGATTTTCAGAGCTGCATCAAGTTTATATCATTCTTTCCTCATTGGATGAAAGTTATGATGATTATGTATCTTCACTAGAAGTCCTTCCAAGAGATAAACTGACATTAACTGACATAACTGGAAGGTTGTTAGAAGAAGCAAGAAGACGGCTTGATAGGGACCAATTGAGGAAGGAACAACCACAAGAAGAGGATTTATCTTCAACTGCCTATACTATTAGGAAATGTTTTTCTTGGGGACATATAGCTAAATTCTGTAAAAGAGGAAAACAACAGAATACTAGTAAACACCAGAAGGCCAAGAGGAATGTTAGTTTAGCTATGTCTAGCAATTCAACTGTAAACAATGATTTGTGAGTTGTTGATAGAGGAGCATCACAATGCATTACTAAAGATAGAAAAAGGTTTGTAAAGATGTCCACAAGTAAACAACATGTATCATTGGCAAATGGATGGAAGATGAAAGCATCAGGTGAAGGTATTGTATATTGTTCTTGCATAAACATACATTTAACTATGTTATATGTATCTAAACTGAAATTTAATTTGCTATCAGTAAGGGCTTTAGTCAATCTTGGTTATGTAGTAACCTTTAGGGGAGATAACTGTATAATAGAGAAAGAGGGTAAAAGTGTTACTGCTACTTTAAAGAATGATTTATATGTAATACAAGATGATCAGCTGAAGAAGGTTAACTCAGTTTATAACAATGTTAAGCCACATGATGAATGTATACATTTACTATATAGACATCTAGGGCATATTAATTTCAAAATGTTCAAACAAACTGTTAAATTGTCAGAGGGACTAAAACTGAAACCTTGTATCAAGAATTTACACTGTAATGCATGTAGTCAAGAAAAGAGTAAAATTACTCCTGCAAACAGATTAAATGGGATTAAGACCAAAGTACCTTTAAGGCTAGGTCCCACTGGCCGACGGACGCAAAATGTATGCATAAAGGACACAGCGGACGAGCAAAATTTCGGGGGTGACTCCTTCCGTTCTCATCCACTCCAAAAAGTGGCAAAAATTTTCACAAACAGAATGGAATAGAACGGAAAAGAACGGATGTGGGTAGTATGTAGCAGGGATGTTAAATGGATGTTCATCAGAAGCCTAGCGGATGAAAGCGGGTGGAAGTGGATGGCAACTCTGAAGGGGTTCCGGGGGAGAATTGCAAAGCGGACGCATAGGGGAAGGGGCAGATGCATAGCAGGTGAAGCGGATGCATTAGTGCATGCATTGAAGAACATAAGAACTCAATCAAAAAAGAACTGACCTCTTCCCTGGTCCAACACCTCAAAGCCACAGGACATGAAATTGACTTTAAAAATGCCAGAACTGTCGCCAAAACCGAACACTTCAACAACAGAATAATCAGAGAAGCCATAGAGATAGAAAAATGCCCACACAGCATGAATAAACAAGATGATACCTCCCGCCTACCATCCATTTGAAAACCTGCCCTCATTAATAAACAAGTAATAAAATGAAGAATGACACCAGACCCACACCCATGAGCGTCACACAAGATGCTACCACCACACTTCCACGTAGAAAAAAGTCTCACACCCACACAGAAGATGAGACACGACCATGAACCAGAAGCCATACCACAGCTGCACCACTACCCTCTTCAAACCCCTCTGACCCATACAAGAAGCGAACTGACACCCACCATGAAGATGTGGCACGATCACAAACACGAATCCAAACAACAGGTTCACAGTTCACCAGCTCAAATCCCCCAACAACTAAGAGCATTAACTGAGCACAACCAAGCCCCCACCTAAACAGAACACACCCCCAGCCAATCAGAACACAGCCAAAACCCCAACAAATGAGAACACACCCCCAGCCAATCAGAACACAGTCAAGCCCCCACCCAATCAAGTCACACTCCCACTTGCAGTTAAAAGGAAGAAGCAGCTGCAAGCTAACATTACTCTAAGAAGCACAGAGCCGAAGAAACAAGCTTGAATATGATGAATGAGACTTCATCGAAACGTTGCCTAGATACTTCCAATTTTACATGGGAGAAAACCAAAATAACCAAAGATCCACATACAAATACCCGCAAAAACCTCAGAAAACAAATATATATATTATTTTGTTCTTTATTATTACTGTTCTGTTTAGGTGGGGGCTTGGTTGTGCTCAGATTAGTCTTAGTTGCTGGGGGATTTGAGCTGGTGAGCTGTGATCCCGTTGTTTGGCTTCGCATTCATGGTCGTGCCACATCTTCATGGTGGGTGTCAATTTGAAGCTCAGCAGCTCAAATCCCCCAGCAACTAAGACTAACCTGAGCACAACCAAGCCCCCACCTGAACAGAACACACCCCCAGCCAATCAGAACACAGCCAACCCCCCCTACCAATGAGAACACAGCTAAACCCCCAACCAATGAGAACACATCCCCACCCAATCAAAACACAGCCAAGCCCCCACCCAATCAAGTCACACCCCCACTAGCAGTTAAAAGGAAGAAGCAGCTGCAAGCTCACATTACTCTGAGAAGCACAGAGCCGAAGAAACAAGCCTGAAGATGATGAATGAGACTTCATCGAAACGTTGCCTAGATACTTCCAATTTTACGCGGGAGAAAACCCGAACAACCAAAGATCCACATATAAATACCCGCGAAAACCTCAGAAAACATATATAATTTATATATATATATATAATTATATATATATTATATATCCATATATATTTCCATGTTATATATCCAACATATCCATATTCAAATGTTATTGCAGGGCCTTGAAATGACATTTGTTGATTTGAAAAACAAACCGTGCAGTGGAGGGGGAGCAGGGGGGAAGAGAGAGAAGTTGGACAGAAGGAGGAGGAGAGAGGGGAAAGGGAAAGGAGAGGAGGAGGAAGATTGGCAACCCTAAACTCTGCAAACTGAATTTTTTTCTTTTTTGGTATTCCTGCCACAGGTTAGCTTTTGCTAAACTCTAAGTAGCTGAAATGATGGGGGGGGGGGGCAAATTAGATGCTTCACAGCAAAGCAGCTGTAGGAGACTGTCATTTAGTTTTTTAAAAAGGAAATGGAGTATGTGTGCAATCTTCACTCCTCTGATTATATTTTTTTATGTCACTCTACCTCAAGGTGCTTTTCTGTATATCAGTGAAATTATATAAAATGACCCTAAGAAACCTTCTACTGAGCAGAGTTTATACACTGAATACTTTTTCCTGTGCATTTTGTCAGTTAGATATTGTTGTTTTCATGTTTTCCTTTCCTCTCCTAAATGTTTTAATCTTTTTAAATATATTAACTTACTTTATAATCCACTCACAGAATTTTCAACTATTAGGAGAATTAGAAGTATCACAAGTGAGTAAAAGTTTCATGATTCCAACTGATTTTGGATGCCCAAATCCAGCAAGTTTGTGCAAAGGTACATGAATGCATGCATACATACATGCATACATAAGTGGACTCCTATTAAGTAAAATAGTGTGGCCTTTTCTTTAGAAGAAGAATGAGATGCATAATCATGCATGAGAAATAATGATGCTGTGAAGACTCCTAGAGATTTGCTGTTGCTACCATTTGGGAGAAAAAAGGCAGGAATCTCTTTTGTAGTTCATTTTTAGAGGCAAGATTTAAGTAAAAAGAGAAGGGCAACAAATAAACAGTCTGTTTACAAATCTTCCCTCACCTTTACTTCAAGAGCAATGTAATTGAATTTCTTTGGGGGATGTCCATAGAGTCTGGTCCCCAAAGACAAGGATAGACATATCAATTAATAAAATAAATAAATGATAGCCACAATGGTGCCCCATCTTTTTATATGTGCTACACACATAATATAGGCAGAGATTTAGTTGCACCATCATGGCTACTATCTTGACTTTTGGGGTGACATCCTACAGACATTGCTGTCTCCTTTTGAGGAAAAGGTACTGTAATCCAAGAGATCACAGATCTTATAAACTATTAAGAGTGCATGAGTAGTAACCACAAGAAAATGGAGTGCCAAATATAATGCAATCCTGACACCTTTGCAGAGGCAAGCAGGTGAGCTGGAAGAATCAAAGCATCTGTCTCTCTTGAGCTCTCCTAATTGGCTCTCTTCCATCCTTTCTTGAAAGGGGGCTCAACTCTCTTGAAGCTCTGTTGATTTTTGCTTTTCTTTGAAGGTATGATTCTATTCTTGGTATTCAGAGTCTGACTTATATATACTTATATGTTACTTGATGCAGGTAATGTGAACCTGTGGCTTTAACTGATCTTTTGTTCTATTAAGAGATAGACATTTACTTGTAAATTAGAGCATTTTAATAAAGAGATATGCTGAAGTACATGCCATTGTCTTCTGATAATAAGCAACCAATGTAAATGCATCTGAATTCTCTTATATAAGAAGAGAGATTGGATGTAGTGATGAATGGAGATGTAAAATGCATATTTTATGAAAGAAATTGCCCTTTTGTCTGAAATTCTATTAGTATGGACGATAGAAATAGTAAAGGCCCAGTCCCACTGGCTAACGGATGCAAAACGTTTGCATAAAGGACACAGTGGACAAGCAAAATTTTGGGGGTGGCTCCATCCGTTGTCATCCGCTCCAAAAAGTGGTGAAAATTTGCATAAACAGAATGGAAAAGAATGGAAAAGAACAGAAAAGAACGGAAAAGAACGGAAAAGAATGGAAAAGAATGGAAAAGAATGGAAAAGAATGGAAAAGAATGGACGTTGGTAGTATGTAGCGGGGATATTAAATGGATGTTCATAGGAAGCCTAGCGGATGGAAGGAGATGACACCTCCAAAGGGGTTATGGGGGATAATTGCAAAGTGGATGCATAGCGGATGAAGCGGATGCATCACGTACGCCTAAAGGAAAGAAAGGGGATGCCGCACGGATGTATATCAGATGCAAACCATTCACTGCGCATCCTTTCTATTTCCGTGCTATTAACGATGTGTAGACATTCCGTGTACCTTTTCTTTCCTCCCTTTTTCCGTTTTCAGCTGCAGCGGATGTGAGTTGCGAGGATGCCTAGAGGATGCAGAGAGGATACAGCGGACGTTTAACGGATGATAACGGACATAGAACATTTGTTGCTCGTATGTCACGGATTTACATCGTACACGGTGGAAAGTTCATCCGTTCACAAAGTTTTGTGCAGCTCAAAACTTCTTGCGTGGATGAAATTGCAGTGGACGGATGCTCGACGGATAGAGCATATGAAACACGTATGCAATGAGTACACAATGGATGCATAGCGTTTTCCAACAGATGGCAAGCTTTTTTTAACGTTTTACATCTTCTTTGCACCCATAAGTGCAGTGGGACAGGGCCTTAATCTCCTTTTCAGCATATGGAACTAGCAAAATGACAAAATTTAATGTGAGTGTTTTAAGTTCAGGAAGCATTTTCTTTTTTAAAAAATCATAACAGACAGGATGTATTGATACAGTTATGCTATGAAAGAGAAGAAACAACAGCCTTATTTTAATAGAAACTTTTCAACTTTGGGTTCAGCAATTCTGGCTGCAAAATATTTAATTGATTTTAAAAGTAATTAATGTATTGTCACATTCTTTACGGGTTGCTTCAAATAATTTAACAATTGGAGTGTTGCAAAAACAATGGGAACAACTCTTCAAGAGAATAATCCATTAACTAAAAAATCTCAGTCTTCAATCAGATCACAGTCTGAATGAATATTTCCCCTTCCACCCATAACATATACATATATTTGAAGATGTTAACTTATTATTTGTATCCCTGACTTGAAACCTATGAAAGTGATAGAGTAGAAAGAGAGGGAAGCAAACTTTTAAATTTATTAACATTAACAAGTGTTTTAAAACCTGGCTATTCAGAACATTTTCTGACTAGTTCACTCAAATTTTTATATGCATGCTTTTGTTTCTACTTTTCATGAGAAATAAGGATGTAAGTTGTCTGTTGTTAGATTCATGCTGAGATGTATATGTTCAGATCAGAAGATATTATCACAGTTGGATACAAAAATCTATTGTCATCCATGCGAGAAAGATAAATAAAGGATATATGATCAGTTCTTTAAAAAAAAGTCAATGTTTCTATGTGGTTAATGTACATTGGTTTTAAGTTAAGGAAGAGTCTTAAAAATAAAAGTAAAAAGATGAAAGTTTTGTTATGATTGCACAAAATGTACAGAATTTAGTGGATAGCAGAATAACAATGTAAACAGATTTTAATATGCTTTTAGAGATGGGACACCAGGATTTTTGTCTACTAACATTTTATTTATCTTAATCAAATTTAAAAAGTGTCATGTATTCATAATGAATGGACATATATCTTGTTTAATTAAATATTGCAGTCTATTCTTCAGCCTCCAAATCTTGCAAGGTAGAATATAAACAATATATAAAATTATTGTTCACCCGGAGAATCAATGTTCAGATGTCTCCTAACATAGCTTCCATTATTGCCACACTAATCTTTTTTCATGACATATGCTGAGCTCTGTGGTTGACTTTTGTTTGAACCACATTGTGGACTAGACAAAATAAAACAGGTTAAAACTAAATCTAAGCAAAGAAGATTTGCTCAAAATCTAAGGGCTGTTGGTAAAAATAGGATTTCCAACATGATCGCCAACTTCTGATGAGAAGAAAGAAGAAGAGGAGGAAGGGGGAGGGGAGGGGAAGAAGCAAAGAAGAAACATTCGTGATTGAAAGAGATCTCATGCAGATAGCAAAATTTATTTCTGTTCTTGATGAGAAAATATTACCTTGAAAAAACAAGCCCACAGGTAAGTGCTTTTAAACTCTGAGCAAGTCAACATAATAGTTTGAGTGTTTGATGAGTGGGATCTGTCAATGCATTCTTTTTGTAGCGAAGAAGTCAAAGGTTGGAAAGCATATAGATATATTCTCTATAGGTGTGAATGTCTTTAAATCAGCTTAACTCCAGACAACCACTATAGATGTACAGGTCCATTAAACTTTAATATATTTTGACTGATTTGGCCTTCTACATAAGGTGGAGATAAAATGGCTTTGTACTTAAGACAAAATAGAACTGATAGCCCAACACCAATTTTCCCCATGCTCACCAAGCCACGCCCACAGAACTGGTAGTAAAAAAATTTGAATCCCACCAGACATACATCCCCCTCCCAAATCATGACTAAAGAAAATATTATTAAATCAAGTAATTAGCAAAGCTACTCACCCTTAAAAGATCAGAGTTGGTTTGGAGTTGTCTTACTGAATTTTGATTGGAGCTTTCCTAAGACAATTTTTGTACAGAAACACCACTTTCTCTTTTTGTTTATTTATCTATTTATTGGTACCTGAAGCAGGCTGAAATATCAGTACTTCTTATCTCAGACAATATCCATAGCTTCTTACTCTTTATTCTGGCCTTCAAAATCTACCAGCAATGCTAAAGCTACAAAATGTGGGCAGCAAAACTCCAAATGAGTACAAAATGGTAGCAACAAGTTAAGAGTTTCCTATATCTGTTTCCTGCCGACTTTTGAATTTTTGTGAGCCAAGCCTGATAGATTAAAAAAAAGATCAGGATGATCCTTACATTTTTACTATGGATGTTAGAACTTTACTTTCAAACTTTTTGTATTATCAATCCGGAAAAATAAGGCATGTGGAAACTTTTCTTAAAGCAGTCTTCGCTTTTGTCCCCATCCAAAAATTGTTAGGCATTTGCCTACTAAACTAATGGAAGTTATAACTCCATGTACCTGGGAGACGCAATCTGAGAAGGACTGCCTTAAGGCTTCAGTTATGTAACTTTCATGCAAGGCTGTTGTAGAAGAAATTTCTTTCTGTTAAGAGGTCTTTCAGCTTGAGATAGGTATTAATTAAAATCAATGTTGATACACTCTGTTCCACAGCAAAATTCAAAATTGTCAGAGATATTTCTGCAAATGCACAGTTCAGATCAGTCAGGTGTGACTTCTATGGTTTATTCAATAAGATGTTCTGGAAATGCAGAAAATGATATCACTTTTTTCCCATTCAGTTTTTCCAAGTCATTTAAAAACATATTCAGATTTGTGACAGCCCTGACAGCTAAAAGGAAGTTCATTTTATTCCCTGATAACAAGCAACTGTGATACTTTTAAAAGCAAAAAAGACAAGAAAAATGTTACTTGTGCCATGAGGGCAACTGTTTTAATCATTATAAGTTTGACTCATATAAATTATTGTGGAGGAAAATATAACAGGTATATTTTCAAATAGAAATGTATCTGATCACTCCTTCTTGATTTGTGTTGTAATCATAGCTTATTGTAATCACAAGCATATGATTATTTGTCAAATAATCTATTTCAGAGCAATAAGAATGCAAAAATGAGTTGCATTAAGATTTAGTTGAATTCAGATATTTCTGTTTTGGATGACTAACTTGTTTCATTAATTTCAAGTGGTTGATTTTGAACATAATTAAAGGCCCTGTCACACTGGCCGACGGATGCAAAACATTTGTAAAAAGGACACAGCGGACGAGAAAAATGTTCCATCCGTTTTTATCTGCTCTCAAAAGGGGCAAAAATTTGCATAACCAGAGCGGACAACACGGAAAGGAACAGACAGGGGGAGGATGTAGGGCGGATGGAAAGCGGATGCTCCACGGAAGTCTAGTGGATGGAAGCGGATGAGAGCAGATGGCACATTCGCAAGGCTTCCGGGGGAGCACAGCAAAGCGGACGCGGAATGGAAAGAGCGGATGCAGAGCGGACGCCGAGCGGATGAAGCGGATGCACAGCGGATGCACAGCGGATGCCTAGTGGAAGCCTAGCGGATGCCTAGCATTCACTGCTCATGCAGGGAGGATGCATTGCGTCAGCCCCACGGATATAAAGGGAAGCAGTTCCCAAGCAGGTCACCATTCAGAGGAAAGACCTGCTGCCAGACACAGCTTGCCAGTCAGCCAGCCAGCCAGCCAGCCAGCTAGCCAGCAACCCAACAACCATGAGGAAGAAATGGAAGCCTCTGCCATCTGCTGCCAGCCCTGGCAAGAGAGACAGGGCCACCCTCCCACCCCCTGGCCCTGACTCTGCTTCTGCTGGGGCTTCTGCTGCCCGGGCTCGATCTTCTGGTGCTGGTGCTTCTGCTGATGCTGCTTCTGGAGGTGGTGCTTCTGCTGATGCTGCTTCTGGAGGTGGTGTTTCTGCTGATGCTGCTTGTGGAGGTGGTGCTGCTGCTGGTGCTTACTTTGCTGATGCTGCTTCTGGTGGTGGTGCTTCTGCTGATGCTGCTTCTGGTGGTGGTGCTTCTGCTGGTGCTTACTCTGCTGGCACTGCTCCTGGTGCTGATGCTTCTGCTGGTGCTTACTCTGCTGGCGCTGCTCCTGGTGCTGGTGCTTCTGCTGGTGTTTACTCTGCTGGCACTGCTCCTGGTGCTGGTGCTTTTGCTGGTGCTTACTCTGCTGGCACTGCTCCTGGTGCTGGTGATTCTGCTGGTGCTTACTCTGCTGTTGCTGCTCCTCGTCCTGCTGGTCCTGCTGGTGCTTACTCTCCTGGTGCTGCTCCTCATCCTGCTGGTCCTGCTGGTGCACCTGGTCCTGCTGGTGCTCCTGGTCCTGCTCCTGGTCCTGCTGGTGCTCCTAGTGCTGCTGCTGTTGTTGGTCCTGCTGGTCCTGCTTTTGCTGCTACTGTTGTTGCTGCTGCTGCTGGTGGTGGTGGTGTGGAGGAGCAGCCCCTACAACCTCGAAGCCCCTCTGATGAGGGCCCATATGGCCCTGCCAAAGGGAGGAAGAGGCAGTCGCATGAACGGGAGAGGAGGCAATACAACATAGAAGAGGAACATGAGGAGGAGGTGCTGGAATGGCTGAGGGAGAATGAGTATCTATGGCGGAAGGGACACAGACTCTATCGCGACCCCATAATGAAGCAGGCTGCTTGGAGAGAGAAGGCGGAGAGCCTGGGCTACACTTTGGAGGGGCTTCTCGGCTGGTGGAAGCACATGCACACCTGGTACGGGAAGCTGCACCTCAAGAAATCTGGCTAGGCTGCGATCAAGCTGACGGACAGAGAGACCTACATGATGGCCAAGTGCAGCTTCTTGGAGGGTGAGATCCACCACCGAGGAGCAGCCCCTCTCACAACCCTCTCTCTCAGGCAGCCTGCTGAGAGCCAGTCCTCTTCTGGCCAAGAGTCAGCTCCTGTGTCCAGGCAGGTATCTGGGGAGCGTGCCACGATGGAGACCTCCCTGACAGCTGTACTATCTGTGGCGGAGTGTGTGGAGGAACCCCTGATGCAGTGGGAGAAAGGAGATGGCACTCCCACCAAAGGCCAACCTGCATCCACCCCCAGCTCCACCTCCACAGAAAGGCAGAGAGGCAAACCGGAGGGGCAGATCCACACTGTCCTGCTGGAGATAAGAGATACCATCAGGAGCAGCATAGATCTCCTCTCTCAGCTGGTACACACCGACGCCCCATCCTCCAACCGCAAGCCCTTCCTCACCTATGTCAACCAGACCCTCATGAACATGGCAGAACCCCAGTACCAGGTGGTGAAGGACAGGATCATCGATCTTCTTCACAACCCTCCAGACAAGATGAACCTGCTCCTACTCAGTCCAGGCCTGCTCCTCCAGCCAAGGTGATGTCACTGCCCTTCCAAGGCTTTCCACAGGCCCTACCCTACCAAGGCTACAGCTACCAGGAGGTCCAGCAGCAAAGGCAGCCATTCCCAGTCCAGGAACAGGTACATCGGACACCACCGGTTCCACTAATGAAACCGATGCCACCCACGCCACCGAAGCCAGCCACGCCACCAATGCCAGCCACACCACAGATGCCACCCATGCCACAGATGCCACCAACGCCAGTCCTCACCCATCTGCAGACCAGACAGCCCCACTACACTGCTCCTTCCTCCACCCCACAGCCAAGCCCAGCCTCAGTACATCTGTCATCGGTATTGGGGCTGAAACCGCATGTCATGGAGAAGGGGCCCTCAACATCATGGGGCTAGCCACCTGTCTGAGAGCTTCCTCAACACACCATCCCCTGTTGTGTTCTCGGGGCCAGGCAACCCAATGACACCTCAGATCAGCACTTCAGCAGCAGACACCTCCACAGCACCTGCACCCTTCACCCCTGAGACTGGGCACGCCTCCGAGTGACCAAGAAGAGTGCCAGAGACTGGGTGGCTACCTGTTGACTTTATTTTTGCTTTGGACACTTGACTTGGGTCATTTTTCTTTTACAGCTTGTTATTAATAAAGATTATCTTTGCTTCACACACTTGTTTCATTTATTTTATTAAATAAAGTCTTGGTGGAAACTTTTAGAAATGGTTTAAGCCTTTGCATGCTTGTGGGATGGGTAAGGATAGCAGTGGAATGGGCAGGGATACCTTTGGTATGGGTAGTAGCTGTGGGATGGGCAGGGATACCTTTGGGATGGGTTATAGTTGTGGGATGGGCAGGGATACCTTTGGGATGGGTAATAGCTGTGGGATAGATAAACCTCCAGTGCAAGCATAGTGGGACTCTATGGTCCACCCTCCCAGGTGCCACACCTATGGCCCTTTATTATCAATTATAATGTAATCATTCATCCACACATGTCAACATAAACACAACTCTTTATTAAATGCCCTGTTCATTGTAGGCCCACCCAACATAAATGGCCCAATCTCAGCAGTGTGATGAGACAGGCTGAAGGAAGCATCCATTAATCATCTATCATCCTGTCTTGCCACTCCACTGCTCCAGCTGGGGAGTTGCACCAGTGTCTCAGGAGGTTGCACTGCTTCTTCCCTTCACATGAAGCTCTGTTGGGGCCTTGCACATCCTTAGTGTCTTTCAGGTTTCGCCCTTGCCTCCATTCCCCAGGCTCCATGTCCCCATTGCCTTGTTGGAGGTCCACGAGCCTTTTCTGCAACACTGGGTAGCGGGTGCACATGAGATTGTGCAAGATGCACCAAGCTTCCATGATCTTCCTCACAGTCTGTGGGCGATGCTGCATGGTGGTGAGAAGTACCTGGAACTTGTTGGCCAGGATGCCAATGGCGTTCTCCACCACCCGCCTTGCCCTGGACAGCCTGTAGTTGAAGATCCTCTCTTCACGGGTGAGGAGTCTGGAAGTGTAGGGCTTCATGAGGTAGGTTCTGAGGGAGAAGGCGTCATCCCCCATGATGAAGTAGGGCACATCTTGCGTGTTGTTGGGCAGGGGGTCTGGATCTGGGAAGCCCATGATGAGGTTGCGTTCCAGCCCCTCCTTGAGGTGACTGGCGTTGTATACCTGAAGCTGACCCGCTGCCTGAAGCATCGATGTACATGAACTTTTAGTCAGCATTGATCATGGCAAAGAGGATGATGCAGAAGAAGCCCTTGTAGTTGAAATAAGTGGACCCCAACTTGGCTGGAGCTTTGCAGGCCACGTGCTTGCCATCTATGCCTCCAACGGTGTGGGGGAAGTTCCACCTCTGATACCACTGCTCTGCAACTTTCTTCCATCCTTCTTCAGTGGAGGGGCACTGGAGGAGCTCCTCCAGGTATTCTTCGATGATGGCCTGCACCACTTCTCTGATCACAAAGCCGTACTGCATGCTCCTGTAGGTGATCCCTGAGGCCAGGTGACGCAGAGTCAGTGCCACCTTCAGCCCAGGGTACAGGCTGGGATGGAAGGTGGTGCTCTGCTTGATCAACCTGGGTCTCAGCCACTCCACAACTTCATCAAACATGGCTGGAGGCATCCTCATGAAGTTCTGGAATGCACGAGGGTCTTCGTTCCTCAGCTCCACCATCAGCTTGTTATACAGTCCGTACTCGGCTCTTCTCGCAATCCATATTCGGATCCAGACACTTCTTGGATGCCTCCTTTTCTTCCCGTAGAACAGTTGAAAGAGCCTGTAGAGGCTTTGCACTGTTGCAAAACGATGGTGGCTATCAAAAGGAGTCTGTTACGATCCATGGTGGACATCAATGGATGCTGTGGAAGAGCAAGAGCCAGATGAAGGCTGCAGAGGTCTGCACAGCAGGGCTGCTGGACTGAAAGTGAGATCCAGGTGAGTTCCTCCCCCTTTTTATAGGCAGTATAGGTTTTCTGCTAGGTGTCCTTTGCATCCTCTAGGCATCCTGCAGACATTTTAAATATCTGGGATACGTCCCCTATACAAACGTTTTTTCCATTTTAATGCTTTGTATGCGAGCTGCATCCGCTTTCATTCTTTCTACGTCCGTGCTACTGACACTGCGTGTCCGTTCCGCATCCGTTTCGCTTCCTCCCTGTGTCCATTTTCCACTGGAGCGGATGCGAGTTGTGCGGATGCGCAGTGGATGCCTAGCGGATATAGCGGATGCAGAATGGATGATGACAGATGTATAACGGATGTTCCCCGTATGCGTTGCGGATGCAGCACAGACGCGTTTGATACATTTTCCGCTCAAAAAGTTTTGAGTAGCTCAAAACTTTTTGAGCGGATGGAACCTCAGTCGATGGATGCTGGACGGATAGAGAGGATGAAAAACGGATGCAGTGAGTACAGAACAGATGAATCACGCTAACCAATGGATGGCAAGTGTTTCTCTCCGTTTTACATCCTTTTTCCATCCATTGGTGCAGTGTGACATGGGCTTAAATTCTAGATCAAGCTCACAAGAGGAATCAAGACAATCATGACTGCTTTTAAAAAATTAAGATATATGATAAATAGTTCTGTAGTTCAGTGTCCCAAACCTTTATGGCTTGGCAGCTCAGTGGAGAAGAAGATGATTTCATGTGGGTGGGAGGCACATGTGTGTGCATGCAGCTCCATTTGTATAAACAGCAGGTAGAAACAAATGGAGTTTCATTCATGAGCATGAGTGCCCACCATTCATACTAGTGGAACTGTACAAGTGCCCGCTTCTGCAGCCGCTTCTGAATTGGTTGTGGCCCATTAGTGGACCATAGCCCAGGGTTGGAGATCCCTGATATAGATGGATTGTTTCTGCAAAGCCACATGAGTGCTTTCTGACCATGAATAAATGAAAGATGAGCAAAAATGACAATTTCCAGTAGCCTAGCTCCTTGTCTTTGTATGTAGATTTTTGCAGGTGGAGAATGCAATCTAAATATCTATTAAGATTTGGTCTTACCCATTTCTGAATTTCATTCTTTCACATATATAATATGGACACAAATAGAAATAGCTGACATTCATCCATTGACAAAGCTTGACTCTTCTGTTCTATACACTATGATCTTATTTCTAAAAGCAAGTTTATGAACTCTTTTGAATATGCAGAGTATGCAGAGGAGGAATATGCTTTCCTCCTCAGCAAACTTGGGCAGTTATTGTTTAATTTGAAAGTACAGGTAAAAGTTATCTGAATAATATAGAATCTATTGGGGAGATGTTGATTGCATGAGTATGTGTATGCTTATATATTTTGTAGCCAATCTGCAAATATAAATTGCTTTTCAACAGTTTAATTAAATATATTGGTTTAATATTATATATAATCTAGTTTGCTCTATAATAGAGCAATTAAGAAATTGAAATTATCAATTTTTCATATCTTTATCAGATGACCTAAATTACTTACTTTTCATATCATTTGAGGGGGAATATTTTAGATTTTGACTTTTGTTATAAGATTATCTTTTTAAATGATTTTTATATTTTTTAAAAAAATATTGCTAAGCTACAATGGCTTATTTCAGTTTAAAAGTACTATAACTTGTTTACTGGTAAAAAGAAGTAGTAGTATAAACTAATAATAAATAATATTACTCAGACAAAATCTCTGCATCAGTGAAATGGGAATGCTTTTTGCATTATATTATGTCTGAAAACTATTATGCAGCCTAGTTGGAATTTGGCTTGGTTATCATCAATGAATAGGCAGCATATTTTGAGATAATTACTTCCTAACTGCAAAAATGATTATTCTTAAATGTGTAAAGATACCAAAAGAAATAAATTACTGTGGAACTGTTATGTGTTTTTCTACTTTTCATTCTAATTATGTGGGAAGAAATATATCTTCTAACAAATTTAAGGCTGATAGACATGAATATCCAAATGCACTGAATATTATTTATGTACAGCATTAACTTCCATTAACATTCCCAAATTGAAGACATCAGACCAGTCAAAATTGAGATTACATTTTACAATAAAATTCAAGGCATAAAACAATATAACAATAAAATCAACTTAATAAATAATTATTAAAACATCTGTTGATAAAGTAGATGCAGAAATTTAAGAACTATATGGGCAAATAAAAGATTTTAAATTTAAGATAGAAGCTCTGAAATTCCATAGTCAATCAGAATAGAGCTGGAAAAGACCTTGGAAGTCTTCTAGTCCAACCCACTGCTCAAACAGGAAACTATACCATTTCAGACAAGGCTGTCTGAACAACTTCCCCCACAACTTCTGAAGGCAAGCTGTTCCATTGGTTAATTAATTGATTAATTGTTAATTGTTCTCATTGTTAGGAAGTTTCTCTTTAATTCCAGGTTGTTTCTCTCCTTGATTAGTTTCCATCCATTGTTTCTTGTCTTGCCTTCTGTTGCTTTGGAACATAACTTGACCCCCTTTTCTTTGTGGCAGCCCCTCAAATGCTGGAATACTGCTACCATGTCACCCTAGTGTTTTTTTTTTTTTTTCTAAACTAGTCCTACCCAATTCTTGCAACATTCTTCATATGTTTTTTGTCTCCAGGCCTTTAATCATCTAAATTGTTCTCCTCTGCACTTTTCCCAAAGTCTCAACATCTTTTTTGTATCAAAATTGCATGCAATCTTCCAAATTACAAATCCATCTGGTGGTGATGCTGTCTATCCTACATTTTCTAGCTTACCAACAAGATTCTGGTCTACTTTATGAAATGCCTTCCTGAAATCTAAATATAGCATGTCCACAGTATTTTGCTGGTCTACAAATTTAGTCACTTAGTCAAAGAATGAAATAAGATTGGTTTGGCATAATCTGTTTTTAACAAACCCAGGCAAGCTTCTATTTATAACTTTATTTGTTTCTAGATGTTCACAGATCTATTTTTTATTATTATTATCTTTTCTGGATATCTTCCTAAGTATTGATGTTATGCTGATTGGTCTGTAGTTTCCTGGGTCTGGTTTTTCCCCTTTTTTGGATAAGTGTGTATCAACCATATGGTTGATCTCACTGTAGAAAATGCCTCCATACAGAATAAATTGGGTATCAAAAGTTTATGTTACAATCATCAAGACATTCTAATTAGGTAGACTAGATTGGGAAGTATCGGAGCGTTTGCAGCATGACAACCATTATGAAACAACCCAGGCGCAAAACACAGCACATATAGACTTAGACATTTAACAGTGGTTTATATACAACAGTTATATACAGAAATATACGTGGTAGGCAAAATACCTTACAAGCAATCAATCTTCTTCTTAACTCTGCACAGAGAAACTCTACAATGAATACCATACACAAGGAGAGATGACACACCCTCTAATGGCTGCCTTTATATAAACACCTCCTTGGGTGATAGAACTCATCCCCAGTCTTAAAGGGAAATACCCATGCTATTCTGATTCATTCTGATTGCATCAGCCTATGTTGCATTAGTTTCACTGCTGCTTGGTTCTAAAATCCCAAGACTTTAACAGGAAGTCCTCAGATAAACTGCTTTTCATAACCCAATGAATGTAAGGGAGATGCACTTTCAAGATCTGAAACTATGAACTCATCATCGATCAGGATAATTCATAGTGATTAATTCGTTCTGGGTGAAACAGAGAAGCTTAGGTTTCTGGGGACCTTGGTGAACTCTAATCTTGGTTGTTTGCTTCGAAACCTTTCTTTTTTAATTTTTATTGGTTTTTAAAACAAACATAAACAAACAAAACATAAAAACATCAGGCCATCTTCCATATATGAACATACAGTGTGCCGGTTGGTTTACAAATTGTTTTGTGCTTCCATTTCACAATCTTCAATTACAATTACATTGTATATGATCTCGTAAGTTCAATTCAAAATTAAATACATTGGTATCATTATTAATCAATCATTTGACCATTCATTCATGCTTTAGGAAATAATCATATTTCACTTAATTTATTTTGTGAAAATTCATATTATCATCCAAAATCTATGCTAAAATCATTTTGTAGATACAATAAGGAAAGAATACATCTTTATATATTTAGTATTTTATAAAAGTCTATATATTTCATTACTATATATTATTGTCTAACCATTGATGGAATAGATCCCAAATTTTATAAAATTGTTTATCATCCTGTTCTCTAATTTCAAATGTCAATCTACTCATTTCAGCACATTCCAATATTTTCTTAATGATTTCCTCCTGTGATGTATAGTCTCATTTTTCCAATTTTTAGCAAATGTAATCCTAGCCACTGTTAATACATTTACAATCAGGTATTTCAAGTCTTTACTATATATTTCAGGTAAAATTCCCAATAAAAATATATCTGCTTTCAAGTCTATATGTTTTTTTGTCATTTTTTCCAACCACGTGTGGATTTTAGTCCAGTATTTTTAGCATCCACACAAGTCCACCACATATGGTAATATGAGCCAGCTGTCCGATGACATTTCCAACATTTTTCAAATTTATTCTTGAACATTCTTGCTATTCTTGTCAGGGGAAAATGCCACCTGTAAAACATCTTATACAAATTTTCTTTATATGCTGTTGACATTGTCATTTTATAATTTTGAGACCACAATTTTTTCCATTTCTCTAGATCGATCCCATATCCAAAATTCTTCCCCCAAGCAATCATAGTTTCCTTAACTTTTTCTTCTAGTTTAATTTCTAATAAATATCCATACAATTTTTTAATCACCTTTTCATCACTACCTGTCAAAATCTTATACAAATCAGTCAGTTTATCATAAAAACCTTTTGTTTTAGAATCTTTATCATACCTTGAATGTATTTACGCATAAGAAAACCAATTCATCTCTATACTTTGTTCCTCTAGTTTTTGCATAGATTTAAGTTCACCCTTTTCATTCAATATTTCACCATACCTAACTGTTTGTTCCTTTTTGTATATTATAGGACAAGAAAATGCTTCAATAGTCGATAGCCAGACTGGAATTTTCAAATAACATTGTCTTTTAATCTTCTCCCAGTTTAACCACAGAGACTCCCGTATATAATGTCTTCTAAAGTACCCCTGTGTTTTAGTTCCTTTATACCATAAAAAAGCATGCCACCCCAACAACAGATCATGTCCTTCTAATGCCAACAATCTAGTATTTCTTAATGTTATCCATTCCTTAACCCACATCAAATTTGTAGCTTGGTAATACAACTCCCAATTAGGCAAACCAAATCCTCCTCTTATTCTGGAATCTTGCAAAAGTTTTAACTTTATTCTCGCTTTCTTACCTTGCCATATATATTTCAACACAATTTTATTTAAATCTTCAAAGTACTCTTTTCCAAACCTAATTGGAACTCTTTGACACAAATATAAAATTCTGGGGAATATATTCATCTTGATTGTTGATATTTTCCCTATTAACGAAATCTAGCGCTATCTGCTGTTTCAGTTTGATATAATTATTCTCTTCTAGTGTACTGCATCTTGCTGTCAAGTATATCCCAAGTACTAGATCTTATTCATTACCTGAATTTTTAATAGGTCTGCCAGTTCTTCCTTTTGTCTTGATAGCATATTCTTTGTCAAGATCTTTGTCTTATCTTTATTTATTTTCAAACCAGCCACTTTTCCAGATGTCTCTCTTTTCTATCAATTTTGATGCTGTTTCTAGTGGGTCTTCTAAGATAAAAACCAGATCATTTGCAAATGCTTGCAACTTAAATTCTTCCTTTTTAATTTTCATCCCTTTTATATTCTTTTCATCTCTAATATTTCTATTTAGCACTTCCAAAGTTAGCACAAACAACAGAGGTGATAGTGGGCACCCTAGTCTTGTTCGTTTTCTTATATTGATAGAATCTGTCAGTTCTCCCTCTATCATTACCTTTGCCATCTGCTTACGATATATAGCTTCTATTGTTTGAATATATTTTTTTAGCAAAGCCCATTTGTTCCAGCAGTAAGAACATGAATCGCCAATTCACATTATCAAATGCCTTCTGTGCATGTAGAAATATCAGAGCCATTTGTTTTTCAGGATGTGCCTCGTAGTCTTCCAAAGTATCCAAGATTACTCTCATATTGTCTTTAATTTGTCTCTTTGGCAGAAATCCATTTTGATCAGGATGGATAAAATTATTTAAATATTTTTTTAAGTCTTTCTGCCAATATTCAAGCAAAAATTTTATAATCTGTGTTTAGTAGGGAAATAGGTCTATAGTTCTTGATTTGTAATGGATCGGCCTCCTCTTTTGAAACAAGTGTAATATAAGCTTCTGACTATGATTTAGTCCTCTTTTTAACAAAACTTCATTCATAACTTCTAGCAATGGAAGATTCAACTATTCTTGCAATGTTTTGTAAAATTCTGCCAGAAGTCCATCTGGGCCTGGTGCCTTTCCATTATTTTGCTTCTTGAGTGCTTCAGTTAACTCCATCGTTATATTGCTTTCTAACATTGTTTCAATCTCTTTAGGTATCTGGGGTAACTTAGCATTCTGTAGGTACTGTTTGACTCTTTCCTCATCAATATTCTCTTGTGTGTATAGTTTCCCATAATAGTCTCAAATGATTTCCTTCTTCTCTTTACTACCATAGCAAACTTGGCCTTGATCATCTATTAATTGCAATATTTTCCTTGATTCTTTCTCCTTTCTCAATTTATATGCTACCCATCTACCTGGTTTATTTGCATCTTCAAAGTAGTTCTGTTCAGCACCTCTAATTTTCTGTGCTAATTCTTCTTTTTTGATTAGGTGCATTTTATGTTTGGTTATATCCATTTTTAGCTTAATGTCCCATTTCTGTGGCATTTTCTGTAGCTCTTTTTCAAGTCTTTTATACTCATCCTCTAATGCCTTAGAGGCTAATCTTTTCATGGTATTTCTTTTCCCTGTATAGTCTATTATCAAGCCTCTGGCATATGCCTTCATTGTATCCCATACATTCTGGATTGATGTATCTTCTTTTTTTGTTTTCTCTAAAGAAAAAAGCCAGTTCTGTCTCCATCCACTGTGTGAAGTCTTTTTTCTTTAAAATCGTATTATTTAACATCCATCTGGATATTTTTCTTTGTCCTTTCCATTTAATTGTCATTGGATTGTGATCTGCCCAAGTACTTGTTTCAATATTTATTTCTTGAATATTAGTTAACAATTCTGTTGACATCCATATCATATCTATTCTGGACCATGATAAGTGTCTGTTTAAGTAGAAGGTGTATTGTTTAGTTTTAACATTTCTTTCTCTCCATGCATCTTTTAAGTTTATTTCATCTATCATGAAAAAAAAAAGATTTAGGGAGTCTTTCTATTTTGCTTTTTTGTTTTCTGTGCTGTATAGTCATTTTGTTGTCTACAATTCCATTAAAATCTCCCATCATAACTATATTAGCATAGTCCAGTTCAATTATTTTCACATGTAATTTTTTATAAAATTCTTCTTGATTGTCATTCAGAGCATAGATTGCAATCAGGAGTGTTTTTATATGATTTTCCATTATTTCCACCATTAGTATTCTTCTGTCATCATCGGTATAAATCAATTTCTCTGGAATGCTGTCTTTAATATTTAAAACCACTCCTCTTTTCTTGCATTGTGTCAAGGAGGTAAATATTTTCCCTAGTTTTGGCTATATCAACAATTGTTCATATTGCTTTTTAATATGTACTTCTTGTAGGCAGATTATATCAAATTTTAATTTTTCTAATTTATAGAAAGTTTTCCTTCTTTTAACGGCCATTTATTAAGTCCATTTATATTAATTGTAATCAATTTTTTTCTCTTCCATGGTTATATTTTATAATTAGGTTTGGCAGCTCTTGTGGATCTTGATTCACGTTGTTCTTTGGCTTCCTCCTTTCCACCTACTGCACTTTCTTCTTTTTCAGTCGTCATTTGGCAGTCCTATTGGAATTCAATTAGTGAAATTTATTTTTCTGCTTCTTCCTCTTTCCCTCTGAATTCTGTATTAAATGATTGAGCTTTCTCAATTGAGTCAATTCTGTATCTCTGTTCTTGCCATGTGAACATTAAACTTTCTGGAATCAGCCATCTATAATTCACCTCTTTTTTAAGTAGCAATTTGGTTAAGAATCGGTATTCTCTTCTCATCTCTCACTCTTCTGGGTACTTGTTTCAGAACCACAATCTCCTTATCTTTATATTTCAATGTTTTCTCTCTTGCCATTTGCAATATTTGCGTTTTAATGGATTTCTTTGTCAATCTGATGTGAACTTCTCTTGGTAAACTATTTCTCATTGCATATCTTGTGAAGACTCGATAGACCTCATCTATTCCATCCATCATCTTCTCTTCAGTAATTTACGAAGCTTCAGCCAATATTTCTATCATTATCTCAGCTAGATTTTGTCCTTTTTCTTCCTCTATGTTTTGGAATCTAAGATAAAATTCTGATCTGTCCATCTCCCATCTCAGCATTCCACTTTTATCTTGTTCAACCACAGTTAATCAGTTATCAATGTGTCCAATCTTCTTATCTCTTTATTTACCTTCTTCTTCAATTTTTAGTAGTCTCTCATCATGCTTCATCATCATTTGTTGGATGTTCTCCACTTTTTCATCAGTTTTCCCTGTTCTTTGTTCAATGTTCTCTGTTCTTTGTTTGATGTTCTCTATTCTCTTTTCAATATTCTCTGATCTTGTTTGAATGTTCTGAATTCCTTGCATAATCAACTGCAGAGTCACTTTTTCTTTTTCTTGTTCTTTCTCTTGTCTTAAAATTGTGTGCATTGAAGGTTGTCCTCCAGATGGTGGAGAGGAGGAAGTAGAAGTTGAAGAACCGGGAGCTGTTAATTTCTGAGTCATTTCAAACAATTCAAAATCTTAAGGTTCTTCTAGACCTTAATCCAATTGTGAAATAACCAATTGTAATTCCAAATAAAAATAGTAGGAAAAAAGAAGCCAAATAGTAATAATAATAAAAAAAAGAAAAAAGAATTTCTTCATATTCTTGTATACCTTGATCCAATTGATTGGTTAGATAAAAGTGAAAATTCAAAAATGAAGGAAAAACCATAAACACACACAAAAGAGAAAAAGTTGTAAAATCCTAAAAAAGACAGAAGAATGAGGAGTAAAAAGCTAAAAAAAAAAAAAGGAAAAATTCTTCAGGTTCTTCAACACTTTACCCCAATTAAGAGGTCTCAAATATAAAAGGCTGCATAAGAGAAAAAAAAAAAAAGACCAGGAAGATAAAAAAAAGAAAAAGAAAAAATCAGTATTGTAGGTAGAGGGAAAAACAATAGTACCAGAAAGGTAGAAAGAGAAAAAGAAAAAAAGGGTACTCCATTAAAAAGAAGAGGAAGAGAATCATTAATACTAAAACTTTTCTTTTAAAATAAAAAGTAAACATAGAAATTTAACTTCCAAAGGCAAGCAAAAAAAAAAAAAGTTCCAAAGAACTTAAAATCCAAATAGCTATTTCAAAAAGTAAACTGTTGCGGAAGGGTAGCACAGCATAAAAAAAATCAAGAGAAGACACTGCACTTTGTTTAGTTATCCAAGGCTCTTGTTATAACACTCTTCTCCAGAAACTTATCACCTTTTCTTTTCCTGTAAACTTCAACACCAGACTCCAGCTGTTGATAGAAACCCAGAAGAGATCCTGCAATAATACTCTCCCATATCTCTTCCCTCTATCTTATCAAACAACAATGTCCTTGGAAAAAAAAGTCTCAGTTCTTTCTCTCTCAGCTTTGTCTGGTCACAAGAGAAATAGAATATTTCCAAGCCTCCAGTTGGCAGTGTTACAAAGTTTCTTTGCTTTCACTTTCCCCCTCCTTTTGCAAGCAGGATTTAATAAGAATTAATAAAGAAAAAAATATTGAAAAAAAGAAATAGCTAAAGGGGAATCTCTAGCCTAAAATGTTACAAAATCAAGAAGGAGGAAAAAAAATAGATGGGAAAAAAAAAACTAGTCCAGTTTCAAGATATAAGATCATGTGTGGAAAATCCAGCAATGAGAAAAAAACATTACTTTGACATTCCTGCTTAAAATTGCCGCTTAATTACTTCTGTCAAAACTTTTACAGATTCTTTCTTTTCCTTAGGGTGTCCTTTCAGATCTTAGAATAAAGAAAAAGTTCTCACCAAATCGGCACGCTCTATCTTTCTGTTCTTTTTTGTTTTGGAGCTGTCCCAACTTCAGCAGCTTTAATGGCTGCCTCTTTGCCGCTGGCAAGAAGAGCTTCTCCTGGATCTACCAGGCACTTTGTGGTATCCCTGAGATCGACAGGATGCACTCTCCACTTTCACCATCTCTTCAGGATGGTTTAGATCCAATTGGACCATCCAGGAGCAAAGATATCAGTGATCTCAGACCTCCAAGATCGCATCCATATCATCGTGATGCCAGCTCTGCCCCAACTCTTAATCAGTTTGCTTGGAAACATTTTATGGTAGAGTCCTTGGTATTTAATCCCGAAGTACATATATTCTCTTCTATTAAATGTTTCATTACTCAATGAGGCAAATCATCAGTGCTAATGATTGTGGGGTTTTCTTCTTGTGTATATACAGCAAGCTGCCAGATAATGAAATATCTGCAAGCAAACAACCAAGTCCAAAGAGCACCAAGGACTTTCCAGTTTTCTTTGAAATTCTATTCCTTTGCTTTTGCACAAAAGGCTATTTGGCCTCGACCTGAAATTTACCACAGTTGTTCCTTACTTTAGACTCCATTTTCACTTCAGATTTCATTAAAATCTGTGTCTAAACAACCCAATAATAAATTATTTATTTATAATGTAAAACTACAAAAGTAGCATTTTACAGCTCTTATACTGTTTATCATGGATTTTGGCATTTTTCATCTGTTAATAGTAAACTAGCTGAAAATAAATATCTCATTATAACTCTTAAAAACTTAATGTATTTTAAAAACCAGCCTCTGAAATGTCTGTAACATTTTTATAAATTTTCCATTATAATATTGTAATTTGTTAAGTCTGAAATTTTCTCTTGTTATGTAAAGGGAAGAGAAGGTTCTAGTACATTCTTATCAGATACTATTATTCAGCCACCTGGTGGGTTCTATTAAATAAAAGGCCTTCTCTATTATGGTGCCTGCCCACAATTTCACAGATCTCATGTTTAAAACTTTAGCTATTTGCATTTGTGGTCCAATGCTAGATACAGATACAATAGTCATGAGGCTTACATTATAATATTATGATGCAAAGGCTTTCACTTGCCCCCTCCCCTTAACAGTTGTAGATTCCACTGCCTATTCAGAACAAAAGAAATTAAAACAAAAGATAAGGATGAAATCTAGAAATCTGACTAAAAACTATTTTACATAGAACATGATTAATCCATACATTTCTGTCCTTGTGCACTATTCTTGCTACTATCGAAGGCATTTCATTATTTTGTATTTTAAACTGTTTGTTTTCTTTCCAGGATCTCATCAATACCATCCTTCAACCCATGTATTTGTTCTGACACAATACTAATAAAAGAAATCTGAGTGTGAGGCAAAAATGCAGTTAAAGAAAGCATCTCAGATTTGACCCTCTCTAGTTCTCATGAAAATTAAGGGAGAGAGGGGGAAGTGTATTCAGACTTTCAAGATACCTATTATCTTTAATCAATTATCTATTATTACTTTAATCAATGAAGCCTAAGTGTTCATAACTTTGGTTTCCTAGTTTGATGTGTACCTCAAAATACTGATCAGCCTGATCAGCGTTGGAAGATTAATTCAACTTCTAGTTCTTTTTCAGGAGGACTCACACTTTCTTTTCCTGTAATCATTAAACTTGCATTCTAGGCTCTTTCGTGTTCTTCTTTTCCTTTCATGTCCCTTTTTGACACTACTAAGAGAAGATGAATTCCACCAAACCTGAACAGAACAAGACCAAATTTGTTGTATATTTGTTATAGATTGCACTTTAACCTGAAAGTTGTTTGCAATTCTTTGGGACTGGGGAAACTAAGAGTGCATCAGAGTTTTGCCAGACAGAGAAGGAGAATGGAATAGCTAAAAACTTAAACAGAAACAGCAACAAGTGCTTATAATTTAAGAAATCTTTCAAAACAGGATACTGTATTTTAACTACATCATTACCATGAAACGGACTTGCAAAAGGAAGCATATTTTGCAGTATTGAGATTTATCTTTCTTTCACATAAGTGTAGAATCTCTAAACTTTGGCAGACTGGTAAATGTCATAAGTTGAGGGCAGGGGTAGGATTCAAATTTTTAACAACCAGGTCTGTGGATGTAGCTTAGCTAGTGGGTGTGGCTTGGTAGTCATGTGACTGGGTGGACATGGCTTGGTGGTCATGTTATTGGCTGGGCGTGGCCAACTCAATATCACTCACATTGAGGCACGTGTCTCCTCCCTGACTTCTCATGACTGTGGGGATGCTGCAATAGTCATAAGTGTGAAAAATGGTCATAAGTCACTTTTTTCAGTGCCATTGTAATTTTGAATGCTCACTCCACACAAGCAAAGTACCAGCAAAGGAGGTACTCCAGAGAAGTTCCTGAGACAGGAAGTCTAGTCTTGCCAAGAATGTGATAAAGTTTAATGGAGAGGCAGTTCCTGTAAGCAATACCAGAATGTTTCCTTCCTGCCTTCCTTACAGGATTATGCCAGTAATTTCTTCTCACAACCGGTTCTCCAAACTGCTTAGAATGTTAACAACCGGTTCTCATGAATAGGTGAAAACTGGTAGAATCCCACCCCTGGTTGAGGGCTCTCTGTATTCTCCAGTGTGAGAAAAGGACCATATTAGTTTATAGCAATAGTTGTAGCACTCAAACTGCTTCACAGTGCTTTACAACCCTCTCTAAGCAGTTTACAGAATCAGCCTGTTGCCCCCAACAATCTGGATCCTCATTTAACCTGACCTCAGAAGAATGGAAGACAGAGTCAATCTTGAGCCTTGTGAGATTCGAATTGCCAAATTGCAGGCAACTGGCAGTCAGCAGAACTACTGTGCCACCATGGCTATAGAAGCAAAGAATCAGGAGTCTGGCAGCATCTTTTCCAATTGTAATAAACTGTGCTAGAATTTTTATTTTTATTATTTATTTTTTAATTAAATTTTATTTAATGTTTATTAAAATTAGAATTTTTATTAAAATTAGAAAGGATGCTGCCTAACTGTTGATTCTTTGCTTCTATAGACTAATATGGCCTCTTCCCATTTTGGAGAATAAATGTATTCTTCTTGGACTTCATGCTTCTTCTGCTATTTCCATTTTGTTAGCTTTTCAATGTTTTAGACTTATAGAACTCTGTTAATCCATGATGGTCTCACCCCCCTCCCCATTTTTCTTCTTACAGGAACTATGTAAAATTGCAATTTAAACAACTTGTACAATAGCATGTTCCAACCTTCTTATACACTTTTCTCCTTCAATATTTCAAACCTTTGGATCTAACCAATTTTCCTTTGGAGATCATCAAAATCCAATTTTGTCTAATGAAGTAAAGTTTTAGTTTTACAAGATAACATAGTCTAAAACTTTCTTTGAATTAAGTTCTGAAGAAATAAGAATTGCAAAAATGTGATATGGAAGAAAATGAGTGTGTCAGATATTTCCATTTCTGAATGTCTGGATACTTTATAAATGTAACTACACTGGAATTTTCCTCTACTTTGGAGTGCATGTATTCCGTGAATTATAAATTTTTAGAAAGCTGTAAATATACTCTCAGAGTTGTTTAGTCATACTTCTGTGACTTCAACAAAACTGGCTTACTAAAGAATTCTAAGGTCAATCTAAATTTAAAATGATATGTGGCAGTAGGGCTATTTACAGATTTCTAGATACCAAATAAATTCTCCAAAGTATCTTTATCTGCCAGCAAATATATTTTAGTATACACAATCTTTGCTTGATGAATGTCTCACATTGGCAGTCCTATCTGTTGGATAATTTAAGATGGATGGATAGGTACATGGGTGGACAATATTTGCTAGCTCACCACTAGCTGGAAGGTTTAATGAGTTACAATTCTGCAAACCCTCCCCCCCCCCAAACAAACCTAGGTAAAAGTATAAAATCAAGTTAAATAAATAATCATATTTAAAACACACAATAATCATACTAAAAGTGATAAAGAGGCATTTAAGGGAGAAAAAGAGTACTCAAGTTATAGATGCTAAGTCACAGATATGAAAATAAAATACCACTTCTTCATTTGGCATGGAAAGGCAGATATTACTGGTATGAGCTTGCCTCCAAGATAAGGGCATGCCAAATACTGATTTGGTATTATAAGAGGATTACAAATGATAACCCATCTGATTTAGTATTACTGTAAAGTTGCTGACACTTTCAGCTTTTATCTACTGTAGTACAAGATCTGCTTTCAAATTGTATCTAGAATTAAATATGTCACAGTAATGTGTCAGCCATTACATAATCTCTAAAAGGAAGGAGTTTTGCATTTAGAGAAATGACCCATATTCATACATGGGAATTTCAAAACAGAAAAACTTTGGTCCTACTATTTGTTTTTCCTCTAACTGCAAAAATAAAATTATCATTTACAATGGATAGCAACTCTGCTACTTCTTACAATATTAATCAAGCCATGTTTACACTAAAAGAGGAGAATAAGATATTCAGTCACAACCCTGTTTTTCTTATTACTATTTTGTAAATGTTAGTTTGGTTTGATTTATCTAGTTTTAAAGTTTATTTTGTTGGAGCTGAATGAAAACATGAAACACTGGCATAACCCACATTTGCAAATTTATTAAAAAGTGGCGTTTAAGAAATATACAGCATGTATTTCTCTGTTCTTCAGTTCAACTATTCTTTCTCAAGCTTTCTCCACCTCAAAAAGTTCTAGAGGTAAAGCAGTATATTTATTATCCCACTATCGCTTTTACATCAACCTTGATTTTTTCTCACTTATTATTTCTCTTTTCACATGATATTTATAGCAAAGCCTGCAAGTTTGGGAGCTGTTTAGTTTAAGAAAAAAAGAACAAGTTATACAATAGAGGTGTACACAAATATTATATTATATTGTATTGTATTATATTATATTTTTTATTTATTTATTGAATTTATATTGCTACCTATTCACCCATGGCGACTCGAGGGAGCTTGCATAATGTAAAACCATATTTAAAACAAAAAAAACAATAAAAACTAACAAAAAGAATAAAATAAATTAATAAAGTACAATAGAAAAAAATATTGGGGGGGAAATCGTAGATGTTCTGGAGAAAGTTCAGAAAAAGATTATTTATTTATTCTTTTATATAAATGATCTAATGAAATGTAATGGTTAGAGATGTAAAATGGTAATAATAATGCATATTTAAGCAAGATTATGAAAAAAGACTCTACAGATCCGATTTACCTCTCATGTACTCTGAAAAACTAAATGTGTCTCAATTTTCTTTCACCTCAGGAGACCAAAGCATCTGAAGTCACAGTGCCCCTTCCCAGTTACTGTCCCCAATGCCCATGGGAAATCTTGCCCAGATATATACATACATACATACATACATACATACATACATACATACGTGTGTGTCTGTGTGTGTGTGTGTGTGTGTGTGAGAGAGAAAGAGAGAGAGAGAGAGAGAGAGAGAGAGAGAAGGGGGGGTTACCCTCATGTTCCATTAAGTATAACATGAAAATGCTAAGCTAACTGTTGTTACAGGATATGTTAATAAAATACAGGTAGTCCTCAACTTATGATTCTTTAAATGTTTTACTTTAAAATTAGTGTTTCTCCTGATCTCCCAACAAAATCTTGCTGTGTGAACATTCTACAATAGTCAGTTGATGGTCTTGATGCAATCAGGGTCTTGAATATGCTTTATGGACAGCTTGCACTGTTGCATAGATGCCACTCCCTCTGTGGATCCTGGCAACACTTTGATTGGACTGCAGGAGTAACCCCTGGCCTAAATATGTCCTATGGAGGAAGTGCTAGTTTTGTTCTTTAATCAAAGGTCTGCCAGCATTTTAAAAGAGCACTAAACACACACACACACACACACACACACACACACACAATCTTATATTCCTCCAGAAAGCTGCTGGATCTGTATGTGTGTACTTTGATTAAAAAACAGAACTAGCACATCCTCCACAGAAGGTCATTCTAAGCCATGCATGTCAAACTGGCAGCCCTCAGGCTGGATGCATCACGCAAGGCCACACCCACCCCAGCTCCAGGCAAAAAGCATCATGACACATCGCAATATGTCACACAACGTGATCGAGTTTGACACCTGTGCTCTAAGCTGGAAAGAGAGCCGGATTCTGCCATGTGTATTTTGCTGATTTTGTCCCAATTGAGTTTTCAGCAGCTTTTGTTGATATGGGATTTCATATCAGTCATGCTTTTCACTTTTTTTTATTAGAAAAACAGATATTATTTTACCATAAACAAAAATTATTATTTTTTGCTTCTGAATATTGTCAGTTTCTTGCTCCTTGTACTACCTTTCCCTTGCAACACTTAACAATTTGAAAAAAAAGTGGAATCTCACTATATTGGCAGAATTCTGCTCCTTTCTCTTCTAGCTTAAATGATAAGTCATATGTCTGATGAGGGGTGCAGTTGACGTGGATTCTAGAAGGAAATGTCCACAATGCTCTTTATGACCTTTCCTCTTTGCTTGTGACACAATCTTCAGAATATGTCTGAATTCATATTATTCTGATCTTCTGATAGACCTATCTCTCAAAATAGCATGACTGATAAGTTGGAAAGGCATAGAATGGACCTGGGATGAAGTGGAAGTGATTTAGTTTCATCCATTATGAATTACCATCAGTTTCCCCCTTTATCACTCCTCAAACCCACCAATCTTGCAAGAGACTGTTCTATCCATGTTTTGAACTAGTTAAGTTGGCCTATCACCAGCAGAGAGAATTTTCATGCCTAAGACATGTAGTTCAGACAACTGGAAAGGTAGCTAAAGCCTTTATCTCAAGCACCTGTACACCTGTACATATTTACCAGTGGTTGAATTCAAAAATTTTTACTACTGGTTCTGTGGGTGTGGCTTATTTGGTAGGCATGGCTTGGTGGTCATGTGACTGGGTGGTCATGGCTTGGTGGTCATGGCTGGGTGGGTGTGGCCAACTCAATGTCACTCACATCAAGGGGTGCCTCACCTGGCCCCTCTCCTCCCAGCCATTCCTTGTCAACCAGCCTCAACTTATCTATAGTTCTGTAAAAATGTTCACCTTTTTTGACTTTATTATCTACATACTATAGATGTACTTTCATGGACCACTGAAAAGAGGAAATGGCTCACATGCTTTGTTCAAGAGTGTGACAGGCAACAGGCTTTTAAGGGGCTGCCAGAAAGGGGGGGGCAATGTATTTTCCAAAGCACCAGAAAGCAAACAAGAAGCAATGGATGGAAACTGAATAAAGAGAGAAGCAAGCTAAGACTAAGGAGAAACTTCCTGACAGTGAGAAGAATTAACCAGTGGAATTGCTTGCCACCAGAAGTTCTGGGTGCTCCAACACTGGAGGTTTTTAAGAAAAGACTGGACAGGCATTTCTTTGAAATGGTACAAGGTTCCTCCCAAGGTCCCTTCTCAGTGTTATTCTGTTACTCTGACACCTTTCCCAGGACTTCTACTCAGAGTTTAGCATCCTCAGTTTTCCTGCCTGAGCAGGTTGGACTAGAAGACCTCCAAAGTCCCTTTCAACTCTGTAAACACACGTATTTATGCTTTGAATTGTAGACATTGAATGCATGTAAACCCTGAAAAATATGTGGTAGCCCTGGGCAAAAGAAAGGCAGAAAAATCACTCTAGGTGTAGGGACAGTGTAAAATACTAACACATTATGAATAATGGAACAATTAAAAATAATAGCAGAGAGTTTTAAATATGTCTCCATCTCTTCCTATTTTCTTCCTTTCTCTCCCTTCCTCTTTCTTTCATACTATAGATATACTTTAATGGACCACTGAAAGGAAGAAATGGCTCACATGCTTTATTCAAGAGTGTGATCGGCAACAGGCTTTTAAGGGGCTGCCCCAAAGAAAGGGAGACAATGTATTTTCCAAAGAAGCAGAATGCAAACAAGAAGCAATGGATGGAAACTGAACAGAGAGAAGCATCCTAAAACTAAGGAGAAACTTCCTCACAGTGAAAACAATTAACCAGTGGAACTGCCTGTCTCCAGAAGTTCTGGGTGCTCAATCACTGGAAGTTTTTAAGAAAAGACTGGACAGCCATTTCTCTGAAATGATACAGGGTTCACCCCAAGGTCCCTCCTAAGTATTATTCTGACATATTTCCCAGAATTTCTACTCAGAGTTTGGCATCCTCAATTTTCTTGTCTGAGCTGGGGGTTGGACTAGAAGACCTCCAAGGTCACTTTCAACTCTTGTTAAACACACATGTATTTTATGCTCTGGACTAATGACATTGAATGCATGTAAACCCTGAAAAATATGTGGTAGCCCTGGGCAAAAGAAAGGCAGAAAAATCTCTCTCAGTGTAGGGACAGTGTAAAATATTAACACATGATGAATAATGGAACAATTAAAAATAATAGCACAGAGTTTTATATATATATATATATCTCTTCCTATTTTCTTTCTTTCTCTCCCTTCCTCTTTCTTTCTTTCTTTCTTTCTTTCTTTCTTTCTTTCTTTCTTTTTTCTTTCTTTCTCTCTCTCTCTCTCTCTCTCTCTCTCTCTCTCTCTCTCTCTCTCTCTCTCTCTCTCTCTCTCTCTTACACACACACACACACACAGAGAGAGAGAGAGAAAGAGAGAGAGAGAGAGAGAGAGAGAGAGAGAGAGAGAGAGAGCGCTAAACAGACAAACATTTTGGAAGCAGCTCCTTTAAATTTCTCCAAGGCTGGAGTGGATTCCCCCACCTTCTCTGTCAGCCTGCACTCCTTCTCAGTCCAGCACTTTAACTCACACAGGGAAAGCAATACTTGCAGCATCCATGGGGAATCCTTGGAGAAGTTTTTATAGGACTTGCTTCCAAAACTCATTTCTTTTACATTGCAAAAGTACTCCAAGGCTCGACTCACCCCCACCCCCTCTGTCAGACCGCACTCCTTCTCACTCCAGGCACTTTACTCACACAGGGAAAGCAATACTTGCAGAGTCCATGCCTTTCTTCCCTTCCCCTGGGGAAGAAAAAGGACATGAGGAACGGAAAGCTTGGAGAGCGATCGCAAGTGAGTGACCAGGCAACCGGGTTGGGGGCATGGCCAGCCAGGGGTCACCACCGGTTCAGTGACCCCTGCCAAATAACCGCTACCGGTTCGCCCAAGTAGGTGCAAACTGGTTGAATACCACTTCTGATATTTACCCAAGTCTTTCCTCTGCAAGTTAAGGAGAGCCATTGATGATAATTTTGGAGGACATTGGTTTTAAAATGAATCAAGACCAGGAAAATTCACTAATCTTGTCATTAAATTACTGGCTATGAAGAAGACGCCATCAACTACCAGTGATATATTTTGTAGATATTCTCTTTGATCCATCACATGCTCTTTGCATAGCATGCTCCACAACCTAGATGCTCAGCCTATGACTGGAATCTTCAAGCAGAGTGACATCTGGGCACAATTTAACAAAGTTTTTGCCCCCTCACAATCTATCTATTTTGAATTTTTAACAAAAAGTGCAACAATCATATTCAACATATTTAACTAAAACCAAAGTTAGAATATACTGCCAAAGATATGAAATTGGATCTTTCTAAAAAACAGGATGATTGCTCTTATGTTCTGATTATGAATGTTTCAAGGGCATCAATTTCAGTAACAAAAAATAGAATGCTCTTCTAGATACCCTTTAGTTGTGTTATATGTACTCTGAGTGCTTCTTTTCAAAGACCATTTCCTAGGCTGTCTAGTATTCATTTATCATGCAAGCTACTAACCTGCCCTTATTCTTAGAAGCTATATAAGACAATTTCCTTGTGAACATTCCATGCTACCATACTGCTTTGGGATTATAATAATAGTGTGACAAATGTGTTTGCTCTTTCTCAGAAATAAAATGCTCAGTTATCAGCCTTTCCAGTTCTTCTGATTATGGATCTTTCCTTGTTTTACCATCTCAGCCTCAGTCAGTAGTGAGGATAATTAATTCTATTTTATTGCATTGGAAGGCACAAGAACTAATTTTCTGTTCAAATAGAAAACAGAGAGAAAATTCCTCAACTTTAACATAATTTAAAACCAGCAATTCTTGAACAAGGTTATTGTTTCTGATAATTATGCACTTAACTGTTACAGCTACCAATGATCAAATGCAGGTAAACATCAATGTGCCAACTTTTCTTTTAGAAAACTTGTTCCAAATCTATTCAGCATTCAATTCAATTTTAGCATGAAATACTTATGCTGATACCTGACCATAAACTACTTTTCTCAGCATGTGGAAATACTATAATAGTGATGGACAAGCTATAAAAACAAATAGCCACATAGATAATCTCCAGTGCTATTGGGCATTTTTGACAAATATGACTGTGCTTCATCGTCAAAATATTTGCCAAAATATGACATACATTCTTTGGATTAAATTCTACCCTCTTCTTTAAAAGTTTCCTCCTGTATTTTATCAGGATGCACCATTGCCCTAGCAAGAAAATATAAAGAATTGTTGGAGTAGCCTTTAAAAATAATCTACTTGTTACTTGACAGATTTTTTTTGCACACACTAAGTGTATGTTTCCTGTCAGTTGCTAATTATTTGCTATTTCACGTTTATTTTCATGTGAATATTTTGTAACCCAGTATCCATTTGCAATGTCTCCATTAGATTTCAAGAGATGTATTAATCTAAAATTTGTAGAATCATATAGTTGTAGCCATGGTCCTTGCTTCTTTGATAGCAAACAGTCACTAGGGATGAAAAGGATTTAAGAGAGAGATGGAGAGCACACAAGAATATTCTTTTCTTTCATCTCATTTTTGATTCAAAATATGAGATAGGAAGTGGGAGGTTTCATGGGGGTTTAAATAAACTAGAAAAAAAAAAGCAGCAGCCTTTTTCCTGCAGAAGTAAGATGAGGAACAAGTTACTTATACTGGGCATGCTTGTTGTTGTTATTGTTGTTGTTGTTTTGAATTAGTTCATTTAGAGCACCTGAAGTTCCTTGGATTATTTATTGGCCATTGTTCCTAGAAATACTGGAACACTTAATCAATCTGTAATTTTAAATGAACATTCCTGATTTAGACTGTCTGGACTAATTGTATTACATATTTTTATCATTTGAAATACATTTTATGTTTCCAAAATAACCTCAGAAATATAGATATATAGGCTCCAAAGGGCCTATTTCAGGGGACAATGCATACAACATTTAATATTTAATCATGCATTTATATGCACATTTCAGCATTAAAATGCATGTAATTCCTGCTTTTAGATGTAACTGTTTCAGTTTTATTTTTATTATTTTCATATTACATGTTTATTCTTTAATATTGCTTCCCACATTATTTTGCCCATGGTTCCCTTCACCACTCTGGAAACTGAATGGAATCACAACCACTTGAATATCAAATGTTTGCTCCAATTCAGAACAACCGAATTCAGAATGATTTCTATTATTTTTATTTGTGCAGTTAAAGGAAAAATTTAACATGGATAAAAAGACCATTGGCATGGAAAAACACAGAATGCAATTTGAAATTGAACTATGTACAAAATGATGAATATGTAATAGTAAAAATGTACAATTTTGTGTTAAGATTCAAAATGGAAGAAAAATTAAAAATGCATGAGAAAGTGAGTTACTAATCTTAGATATAATGAAAAAGGACATTTGGGAGAGAAGGTAGTTGCTTCCTTTTACAATCTGTAATCCCTTAATTCAGGGTACAGTCAGGGTGACGGAAGAGAATGTGGCTAACTGGTATTAAATTCATTTTAACAGTAATGTTATTAAAAGTAACTTTTAAAAAGATAATAACTAACACAAACTAAAAAGAAAAGAAAAAAGCTAAAAGAAGAGGATCAAGAAGGGAAGGGCTCTTCTGGATTGGTTTTCCATTTTTTAGAAATGGCGATTTATACCTACTAGAAACTACAAGAACAAGAAGATTGGGATGAAGAAAAAGCCATCTTTAATGAACAAACAACTTTAGCTGGGGAAGAAAAGGGAAAGAGGGGAAAGAGAATGGAGAATTTAAGACTTAAAAAAACAACCAAAAAAGGGGAAAATAAGGAGAAAAATCGATACAATGTCAGAAAGCAACAGAAAATAGAAATACAGAAGAAGGTGGAGATTAAGAAGGTGGAGATTAAGAGACAAGGGGGTAAAAAGACAGGATTGGAGAAGAAAGGAAGGGAAAAAGGGAAGAGAAGTTACAAAGGTTTAAAACAAGATGTAAAGAAACAAGATCTATTCAGAGATAGTGGGTAAAAATATGATTAAAAAAGAGATTCTGCAAAGTACATAAGATTGCATTGTTGTATTTATATCTGAAATAATGTTAGAAAACTGGATTTAATAATAGAGTTTAATTTGCTATGGATTATTGTTTTAATTATATCATAAACTTATTATTCTTTTTTATTTTATAATATAGTAAGTAGCTTCAGAATGTACTAAGCAGAATCAGAATGAAAAGTATATATTATTTTAAGTGTTAAATTAAGGGGAAAGATTTAAAGGCGTCATACTTCAGTCAGTGATTACAGAAGAAATTTTGTGTTAATTAAAAAAGATAATAGAAAATTGAAATAGAACAGACAAGAGAAATATGAATAATGATTAAATAAGATGAAATAAATAAATAGAATTAAGAGAATGGAAAGAAGGGAGAAGATATGTAGAAAATGTAGAATGGTAAATAAGATATGAAATGGGATAAAAAGTGAGCATGAATATTGAATTTATGTCTGTATAAAAAGATGTAACCCGGGACTAAGCCGCTTTCCCAAATGAAGTTTTATGTTTTGATGTTTTGTGTTTTGTTTGTGTATGTTTGTTTATTGAAAACTAATAAAAAAAAATTTTTTTAAAGAAAAGAAAAATTCATGCAACCTGCTTGGGTGAGGAAGTCAAGTGCCTCTATGTCCTGGGCAATGGCTCAGGTTCTGAATGGCTAGATGGCCATGAAAATAGGAGAAAACACTCTTTTTATAAAATTGGGAATTGGACACTATTAAATTTTATTATATAGAGCATCACTTTACATGCCTTCTGCATATTTCAGTTTCTGATTGTGGAAAATCAGCCAATATTTTCTAAAGTTCAGCCTCTATGTTGTACAAGTGTTGTATAATCAACTTTTGACAGCCCTTCTGATGAGAGCCTAATAATAAAAAAACTACATTGTACAATTTTCCAAAAGAGAGACTTCAGGTTTCTGTATTGTTTCTTTGTATTGAAAGCTCCATTAAAGGATGGTGTAGCCTAGCTATATGAACCATGTTAAGAAACCACAACTTTCAAAAAGTATGCATATCTACCTTTACTCTTGAAGCTTGATGAAAATGCTTCCACTTCAAATACAGCCATTTTTTCATCCACTTCAACTCAAGTTGCAGCCAACCCAGCTAAAGGGCCTGTCACAAAGGCCGACGGATGCAAAAAGTATGTAAAAAGGACACAGCGGACGAGAAAATGTTCCATCCGTTGTTATCCACTCTCAAAAGTGCCCCAAATTTGCATAAACAGAGTGGACAACAACGGAAAGGAATGGACAGGGAGAGGACATAGCGAGGATGTTAAGCAGATGCTCCACGGAAGCCTAGCGTATGGAAGCGGATGGCACATCCGCAGGGTGGATTCAGGGGGAGCCCGCAGGGGGAGCACAGCGAAGCAGACACGCAGCAGAAGGAGCGGATGCAGACCGGATGCAGAGCAGATACAGCGGATTCATCACGGATGCCTAGCGGATGCCTAGCGGATGCAAAGCGTTCACTGCGCATGCGGGGAGGATGCATTGCATCAGCCCTGCGGATATAAAAGGATGCAGCTCGCAAGCAGGTCACCATTCAGAGGAAAGACCTGCTGCCAGACACATCTACAGACAACAACCATGGGGAAGAAGAAGAAGCCTGTGCCTACTCCTGCCAGCCCTGGCAAGAAGGACAGGACCACCATCCCACCCCCTGGCACTGACTCTGCTTCTGCTGGGGCTTCTGCTGCTCGGGCTGACTCTGCTGGTGCTGGGACTTCTGCTGCTCCTGCTCCTGGTGCTGGTGCTTCTGCTGGTGCTTACTCTGCTGGCACTGCTCCTAGTGCTGGTGCTTCTGCTGGTGCTTACTCTGCTGGTGCTGTTCCTGGTGCTGGTTCTTCTGCTGGTGCTTACTCTGCTGGTGCTGTTCCTGGTGCTGGTGCTTCTGCTAGTGCTTACTCTGCTGCTGCTGCTCCTGGTCCTGCTGGTGCTGCCAGTGCTGCCAGTGCTGCTGGTGCTGCTGGTGCTGCTTTTGCTACTGCTGTTGTTGCTGCTGCTGGTGGTGGTGTGGTGGTGGATTAGCCCCTAGAACCTCAAAGCCCTTCTGATGAGAGCCCAGAAGGCCCTGCCAGAGGAAGGAAGAGGCAATCACGTGATAGGAAGAGGAGGCAGTACTCTATCAAAGAGGAACCTGAGGATGAGGTGCTCGAATGGCTGAGGGAGAACGAGTACCTATGGCAGAAGGGACACAGGCTCTATCGAGACACCAAGAGGAAGCAGGCGGCTTGGAGAGAGAAGGCGGAGAGCCTGGGCTACACTTCGGAGGTCCTCCTCGCGTGGTGGAAGCACATGCACACCTGGTACGGGAAGCTGCACCTCAAGAAGTCTGGCCAGGCCGCGATCAAGCTCACCGACCGGGAGACCTACGTGATGGCCAAGTGCAGCTTCTTGGAGGATGAGGTCCGCCACTGAGGAGCAGCCCCTCTGTCTACCCTCTCTCTCAGGCAGCCCATAGAGAGCCAGTCCTCTTCTGGCCAAGAGTCACCTCCTGTGTCCAGGCAGGTATCTGTGGAGTGCCCCATGACGGAGACCCCCCTGACAGCTGCACTCCCTGTGGTGGAGCAGATGGAGGACCCCCTGACGCAGTGGGAGCAAGGAGAGGGTGCTGACACCAGAGACCAACCCACCCTCAGCTCCACCTCCACAGAAAACAGGCAGAGAGGCAGACCGGAGGGGCAGAGCCACACTGTCCTGCTGGAGATCAGGGACACCATCAAAAGCAGCGTAGATCTCCTCTCTCAGCTGGTACACACTGACATACCATCCTCAAACTGAAAGCCTTTCCTCACCTACCTCAACCAGACCCTCCTGGACATGTCTGAATCACAGTACCAGGTGATCCAGGAGAGGATCACCTGTCTTCTGCACAACCCTCCAGGCCCAGCTGAACCTGCTCCGACCCAGTCCAAGTCTGCTCCTCCACCCCAGGTGATGTCACAGCCCTTCCAAGGCTTTCCACAGGCCCTCACCTACCAAGGCTATGGCTACCTGGAGTTCCAGCAGCACAGGCAGCCCTTCCCAGTCCAGGCACAGGTACATCATATGCCACCGATGCCACCGATGCCGATACTACTGATACCACCGACGTCACAGATGCCACCAACGCCACAGATGACACCCATGCCACAGATGCCACCCATGCCTCACCTCACTCAGCTGCAGACCAGACAGCCCCACTACACTCCTCCTTCCTCCACCCCACAGCCAAGCCTGGCTTCAGAACATCTGTCATCGGTCTTGGGACTGACACCCCATGTCATGGAGAGAGGGGCTCTCAACATCACAGGACTGAGCCAGCTCTCTGAGAGCTTCCTCCAAACACCATCCCCTGTTGTCCTCTCAGGGCCAGGCACCCCAATGGCTGCTCACATCAGCACTCCAGCAGCAGCCACCTCCACAGCACCTGGACCGTTCACCCCTGAGACTATGGGCATGCCTCAGAGTGACTGAGAAGAGTACCAGAGCTTGGTTGCTACCTGTTGACTTTATCTTTGCTTGGTACACTTTATTTTGGTCATTTTGCTTTTACAGTTTGTTATTAATAAAGTTTATCTTTGCTTCACACACTTGGTTCAGTTCTTTTAGGAAATAAAGTCTTGGTGGAAACTTTTAGAAATGGTTTAAGCCTTTGCATGCTTGTGGGATGGGTTAGGATAGCAGTGGGATGGACAGGGATATCTTTGGGATGGGTAATAGCTGTGGGATGGGTAAGCATAGCAGTGGGATAGATAAGCCTCCAGTGCAAGCATAGTGGGACTGTATAGTCCACCCTCCCAGGTGCCACACCTATGGCCCTTTATTATCAATAACAATTTAATCATTCATCCACACATGTCAACATAAACACAACTCTTTATTAAATGCCCTGTTCATTGTAGGGTCATTCAACATACATGGCCCAATCTCATCCGTGTGATGAGACAGGCTGAAGGAAGCATCCATTAAGCATCTACCATCCAGTCTTGCCACTCCACTGCTCCAGCTGGGGAGTTGCACCAGTGTTTCAGGAGGTTGCGCTGCTTCTTCTCTTCATGTGAAGCTCTGTTGGGGCCTTGTACATCCACAGTATCTATCAGGTTTCGCCCTTGCCTCCATTCACCAGGTTCCATGTCCCCATTCCCTTGTTGGTGGTCCATGAGCCTGTTCTACAACACTGGGTAGCAGGTGCGCATGACATTGTGCAGGATGCAGCAAGCTTCCACGATGTTCCTCATGGTCTCTGGGCGATGCTGCATGGTGGTGAGAAGTACCTGGAACCTGTTGGCCAGGATGCCAAAAGCGTTTCTCCACCACCCGTCTTGTCCTGGACAGCCTGTAGTTAAAGATCCTCTCTTCATGGGTGAGGCAACTAGAAGTGTCGGGCTTCATGAGGTAGGTTCTGAGGGAGAAGGCGTCATCCCCCACGATGAAGTAGGGCACATCTCGCGTGTCGTTGGGCAGGGGTTCTGGATCTGAGAAGCCCATGATGAGGTTGCGTTCCAGCCCCTCCTTGAGGTGACTGGTGTTGTATACCTGGGCATCTGAAGCTGACCCGTTGCCTGAAGCATCGATATACATGAACTTGTAGTCAGCATCGACCATGGCGAAGAGGATGATGCTGAAGAAGCCCTTGTAGTTGTGATAAGTGGACCCTGAGTTGGCTGGAGCTTTGCAGGCCACGTGCTTGCCATCTATGGCTCCAACAGTGTGGGGGAAGTTCCCCTTCTGATACCACTGCTCTGCAACTTTCTTCCAGCCTTCTTCAGTGGAGGGGCACTGGAGGAGCTCCTCCAGGTATTCCTTGATGATGGCCTGCACCACTTCTCTGACCACAATGCTGATGGTGTTGTGTGGCACCCTCCAGGCATACTGCATGTTCCTGTACGTGGTCCCTGAGGCCAGGTGGCGCAGAGTCAGTGCCACCTTCAGCCCAGGGTCCAGGCTGGGCTGGAAGGTGGGGTTTGCCTTGGTCAACCTGGGTGTCAGGCGCTGCACAACTTCGTCAAACATGGCTGGCGGCATCCTCATGAAGTTCTGGAATGCACGAGTGTCTTCATTCCTCAGCTCCACCATCAGCTTGTTATACAGTCCGTACTCGGCTCTTCTCACAATGCATCTTATTACCCAGACACTTCTTGGATGTCTCCTTTTCTTCCCGTAGAACAGGTGAAAGAGCCTGTAGAGAGCTTCGCACTGTTGTAGAACGATGGCGGCTACCAAAAAGAGTGTGTGATGATCCATGGTGGAGATGACTGGATGCTGTGGAAGAGCAAGAGCAAGATGAAGGCTGAAGAGGTCTGTACAGCAGGGCTGCTGGACTGAAAGTGAGATCCAGGTGATTTCTCCCCCTTTTTATAGGAAATATAGGTTTTCTGCTAGGTGTCCTTTTGCATCCTCCAGGCATCCTGCAGACATCCTAAATATCCGAGATACATCCCCTATACGAACGTTTTTTCCATTTTAATGCTTTGTATGCGAGCTGCATCCGCTTTCATCCTTTCTCTGTCCATGCTACTGATGCTGCGTGTCCGTTCTGCATCCATTTCACTTCCTCCCTATGTCCGTTTTCCGCTGGAGCAGAGGTGAGTTGCGCGGATATCGCGGTCATGTAACGGATGACGATGGACGTATAACGGATGTTCCCCATATGTGTAGAGGATGTATAATGGATGCGTTGGATACTTTATCCGCTCAAAACGTTTTGTGCAGCTCAAAACTTTTTGAGCAGATGAAATGTCAGTAGACGGATGCTGGATAGAGTGTATGAAAAACCGACGCAGTGAGCACAGAACGGATGCATCGCGTTAACCAACGGATGACAAGTGTTTCTCTCCGTTTTACATCCTCTTTCCATCCGTTGGTGCTGTGTGACATGGGCTTAATTTCACACATGACTAGTCACTCATGGTATCTGCTTTTGGCAATTCCTTGCCTCTGCTCCTATGATTCGTTCATAAGAAGACACTACTAAGGAGATACATCACATTTTGTTGCTGTTTCTGCGGTTCCTTCTATGGCAATCCACTCCAAATTTCTGATATTTATATGTTTTACATATTTGTTGCTCTGATTTTTTTTATTCAAGTCAAGACATCACAGGCAAGGAAGCAGAGATGTATTCACCCAATTCTGACAGGTTCTGGAGAAGCAGCAACAGATATTTTGAGTAGTTTGGAGAACTGGCAAATCCTACCTCTGGAAAGCAGATTCGTGGGGTGGGGAGGGAATGAGGATTTTGCAATGATCTTCCCCTGCCATGCCCAGCTACACCCACAGAACCGGTAGTAAAAAATTTTGAATCCCACCACTGCAAGGAAGATCAAAATTGTCAAAATCTTTACTGGTTGCAAGCATCCAATAGAAAACATCTGCTAGATGAAAGCATCTAGTAGAAGATATCTGAGGGAACACCTGGAAACATCTCCAGGTGTCCATATAGTATTATTTTAAAAAAAAATGGCTGCTATAATTGGCAAAGTTCCATCTTTCTTTAAGTAAACTATAAATGTGACATATGTTTTAAAAAAAACTGGTGTAGCTGCAATTACATAATTGTGGTTGACATTCTGACTTTTTTTCTTTTTACCACGCCTTTTATATACCTCTAAAGAATGTAATGCTGAAAATGTTTTAGTAAAGAGATAGCCCTGCTCCTTGTTTGAGGATCTTCTCATTTTTAGAACCACATCTTGTTTCCTGGAGCTTTTGGTCTCTCCATCCATACATATTTTTAACTTTTCAGAAACTTTTCATTATCCTTTATTTGCTACTCTATTTCTCTGTCTCAGACAGTCACGTACCTCTCTTGACATAAACCTGATGTGGGAGCAGAGGGAGTGGGGAGTAAAGAGAAAGAAGTAGAAAAAATGGAAAAGAAGCCTGACCAAAGAAATCATAGAAACTTAATGATAGGATATAATAAAAAGTCAATCTATCATACAATGGGAAATAGATGGGAGATACAATTTGCTTCAGCATGATTTCTCTTATTGTTTCCTGATAGAGTCGGCTGCAGACAATGCAAAACTATGCCAGCTAGCTTGCCTGCCAGCCAAGAATTACTATAATCCAATATGAAGAGGTCATGAGAACATGAATCTATAATGAATCTAGGCTAATAATTACAGCTCATTAAATTACCTCTGGAGATGATAGCAAGAGTTGTAATTTTTTTTGTAATTGATGTTGCTGACATTTTTGCACCTTTCAGATTGTGTTAGTTATAAAACCTGCCATGTTAATGTTTAAGTTGATAAAAAGTGTCACAAACTAATGGAACTCAAGAGTCTCTAAATGTCATGGAGGTCTGAGAGCCAATGATAGATAGATCTGTTAAAACATTTCTATTGCTTAAATTGAAGCACAACATGATAGAGGCTGCCAAATCAAATGTTTTTACTTTATGCTGTTGATTAACTAGATATTTGCTGCAATGCCTGATTATATTTATTCAATAATTTATATTAATTAAAACAGGTGCATTAGGAATTTTTATTTACATATTATTTGCCTTTTGGGGAAATACAGAGATAATAGAACTTTTAATAGATTTCAGACTTACTTAACTATATACAAAGAAACAATATATTGAACTTCAAATCACTTTTGATAAATGTATACTTGCTTAGAAAGTTATAATTCTCTGCTACATACTCTGATATAGCTGTATTAATAAATTTTGTCTTGCTCCACAAATTTATAACTTGTGATAGTACATTTAAGTAAGTTCCTTTCCCTGTAGAATGGTCAAACTATAGGTTAAATTGGATTAGCAATCAGTCCCTCACTCAAGGCAAATGAGGAAGCAGTGAGTAATTTGTAATTCTGAAAAGCTGATAAAAGTTTTCTTGCTAAATCATCATCATCATTTTAGACTTTCTCTATCCACTGCAGAATAAGACCTCTTCTGCATGCTTCCAATCTATTCGGTGCTGAGCTTTCTTTTGCCAATGGGACCTGCAATACTTGCTGATATCCTCAATCCATCTTGTTTTGGTCTCTCTCGTGGATGTTTTTTATCAAGTGGGATGCATTCTATGACTGCCTTAGTCCACCTGCCATCAGTTCTTCTTGCTGTGTGACCAACCCATTTCCATTTCAATTCTTTTACTCTCTTGATGATAACATATACTTTTTTTTGTTCTCTAATCCATGTACAGGTCTTTCTACCTTGTCTTGTAATGCCATGCTTGTATCTTTACATGGCTCTTTGTGCCACTCATAGCTTTTGTATCCGTTAAGTGTCCATGTTTCATTGGCATATGTTAGGGCAGATAGGGGGAGCTTGTTTTTGAAAATTATACTTAGCTTGCTGAATGCCTGCCAACTATATTTAACATGCTATTCAATTTCCTTTATTTTATCATCTGAAAACTCTGAGATCCATTGGCCAAGTAGTAGACCATGAGGTAGTCTATTTCTTCTCCAGTTATAAAAAATATTTCTTTAGTGAATTTATTAAACATAACCTGGCTCTTTTTCAGGTTGATTAAAATGTCCAGATAATGGAAAGAAGGACCTTACATTGACTACCGTGCTGACTGTATCAAAAGTAAGTCACACAACCCGCAACTCAGTTTTAACCTTCAACCACAACCTTACCTCATCCAATCCACCATCACCCGAGACTAGGCATGCACGCCTCTAACTACCTCAATTCCAACTGCAGCTGGTCTTAAATGCAAGCTACTCAGTGCAAGAAGCCTTGTGAATAAACTACCTGAATTTCTTCTCTTACTAAATATGGCTAAATTTGACATCATATTTGTCTGTGAAACATGGCTCAACACATTTCTCCCTGATTCCATTACCACAGTAAGAGACTATCATGTTTACAAAACAGATCATGAAATTCATAGAGGAGGTGGTGTTGCTGTCTTCTATAAAAAGTCCTTACATCTAAAAAACATCCCAGTTACCCAGGAGCTTGCTCTTCTTGAGACCATCATCTGTGAACTATCCTGAAATATCACATTTTGATTCTTACTATGTTACAGAGCACCTGATTATGACATTGAACATGTAAACAAGCTACATTCACTACTAACATGGGCAACATCCTGCCCACACGCTTTTATCTTTTTTGGTGACTTCAATCTACCTCATTAACTGGAGCCTAAACGAATGTACAACTGAACCCATACATGCAACCTTCTACAATGCTATTACAAATCTGGGACTGGAACAGTAACCAACAATACTAGACTTAACAACTGCCTTGATCTCATCTTCTGCAATAGTTTGAATTTAATTTACAGAATACAAACTAAAGAACCCTTTTCCAACAGTGACCACAATATGATTGACTTTTGTCTCAATATATGCCCACACAAAAATCATCACAATGATGTAATCCCCAATTATAACTTCAAAAAAGGCAACTATGAACTTATAGACAACGATATCTCATCCCTTGATTGGCAATCTTTATTCACTGGATGCAATACTGTTGAAGACCATTCCAACATATTTTTACTTGAAGACAAAAGAGTCATCAAACTGTATGTACCAACAACAACTCCCAAAACAAACAAACAAAAAAAAAAACAGAATACCCATAACAATAAGGAAACTTCAATCCAAAAAAAGATCACTCTGGCGGAAAAACAAATCCGGTCACGTTACCAACTTCAAAAGCAGATACAAAAATGTATGCCACCAGAGAAAGACTGAATGCACCAATTATCACATTAAACAAGAGGAAGACCTTCTATGCATCAATTCCTCCCACGCTTTTTCCAATTTTGTAAATAACAAACTAAAAGACTCAAGGTCCATCCCACCCCTGATAGGACCTAATGGTAAAGACAGCAACGACAACACCATTAAAGCCAACATCTTTAACACATTATTTGGCTCAGTATTTGTAAACAGCAATGGATCATGCCATCCATCATGCCATGGATCAGTATTTCCTAGTTGAACCACAGAAAACTACAATGATCTAATACATATCAATTTTACAGAAGACAATATTGAAAAAGCACTACACAATCTAAAACCATCTCTATCTATTGGACTGGAGAGAATATGTGCCTACTTCTTAAAAAAGCTATCAACTGCCATAGCAGAACCTCTAAGCATAATCTTTGAAAAATCTTTCAGGACCAGCTCCTTGCCAAAACTATGGTCACAAGCCACGGTCATCCCCATCTTCATCCCCCCCAGTTGAAAATTACAAACCAATCTCCTTATGCTGAGTCACCTGTAAAGTCATGGGATCAATTATTATCCATTATCCTCCACTTACAGACAAACAAACTACTTTCTAATAAACAATTTGGTTTCAGAAAAAAAAAAACTATCCTGTAATCTGCAACTCTTACACTGCAAAAACATAAGGACTACAGAACTCAATCAAGGGAAAACTAGAGACGCAATCGACATATACTTCTGTAAAGCCTTTGATTCATTCACGACAAACTACTCCTAAAACTAAAATCTTACCGTATCCCTGGATACCTGCATAACTGGATAGAAGCATTCCTGTCAAACAGAATGGTCAAAATTGGGAGCATCCTATCAAATTCTGTACCTGTCAACAATGGTGTCCCCTAAGGCAGTTTTCTAGGACCAACTGTCTTCATACTCTACATAAATGACCTCTGTGATCATATTAAGAGCAACAGCGTTCTTTTCACTGACGATGTAAAGTTATTCAACACCACAGACAATACTGCTACCCTTCAAAAAGACCCCAACTATGTATCAGAATAGTCAAACAAATGGCAACTTCAAATTTCAACAAATAAATGCTCTGTCTTACATATTGGCAAAAAAAATCAGAAAATAAAATACAGGCTGAATAGTCAAGACCTTGTTGATGATCCAGACTCTGTCAAGGACCTTGGAGTACTCATCTCTAATGATCTAAGTGCTAGAGCCCACTGAAACTACATAGCCAAAAAGGCATTAACAGTTGTTAACCTAATCTTATGTAGCTTTTTCTCTGCTAATATCACACTACTAACTAGAGCATACAAAACATTTGCTAGACCAATACCCGAATACAGCTCATCGGTCTGGAACCCACATTACGTATCTGATATTAGCACAGTTGAGAAAGTCCAGAAATATTTCACAAGAAGAGTTCTCGATTCCTCTACTCATTGTAGAATACCTTATGCCACCAGACTTGAAATTCTAGACCTGGAAAACCTTGAATTACACCGTCTTCAGTCTAATCTAAGTATGGTGTATAAATACATTGCAATGACTTACATGTCAATGAATACTTCAGCTTCAACCATAAGAACACAAGAGCAAACAATAGATACAAACTCAAGGTTAACCGCACCAAACTTGATTGCAAGAAATAAGACTTCAGCAAAAGAGTGGTCAATGTCTGGAATACTCTACCTGACTCTGTGGTTTCTTCCCCAAACCCCAAAAACTTTAACCTGAGACTGTCTACTGTTGACATCACTCCTTTCCTAAGAGGTCTGTAAGGGGCGTGCATAAACGCACCAATGTGCCTACTGTCCCTCTCCTATTGTTTCTTTTATTTTTCTTATACGTACCCATTTCATGTATTCATAACTATGTATATACTTATACCTATTATCTTGTTAGTAATTGAGAAATCAAAATAAATAAAAATAAAATAAATGTTCAGAAGTAGCCTTACTGACTAATGCCTACAACCAGCTGGTCAAGCAACTTGACTGATGATGAAACTGGTTGTTTTAACAATTCATTTAGCTTGACCATCTCAACCACACAGTTAAAAAGAGCAACTGCTAGTTCGCCTTGCAAGTGAAGGGAATTCATTGGTTAAAGGAACAAAGCCAGGAAATTTTCCTTCATTTGGCCTTAATACAGCTAAGGATAGTGCCATCTGCTGGTATTACTAAGGCAAATCAGCAATTTATGCAACATACACTAATGGACCAAGTATGTCCACTCCGATTGTAGTTTGACCATCCAATTGTTCTGCATTCACATATTATTGACAAATAATTTAGTGCACAAGAGAAACTAGCAGAGGTGGTATTCAGCAGGTTCTGACCAGTTCTGGAGAACCGGTAGCGGAAAATTTGAGTAATTTGGAGAACCGGCAAATACCATCTCTGACTGGCCCCACCTCTATCTATTCTCTGCCTCATCAGTCCCAGCTGATCGGCTGGGTCTTCTTTTGTTGCCTTGCACAGGAGAATGGAGCTGGAAAGCAGGTGAGTGGAGTGGGGAGGGAATAGGATTTTGCAGTAACCTTCCCCCAGGAGAGTGGAGGGAATTGAGATTTTATAGTATCCTTCCTCTGGAGTGGGAGGGAATGGAGATTTTATAGTATGCTTCCTCTGGATGGGGAGGGAACAGAGATTTTGTATCCTTCCCCTGCCATGTCCACCAAACCATGCCCACTAAGCCACACCCACAGAACCGGTAGTAAAAAAAAATTGAATTCCACCACTGGAAACTAGCCATGGAAGAAAATAGGCAATCAGCACCTATATATTTCTATATAGGTAACAATGGCAACTGTCTCTGTAAAGTGTGGAAGAGCTTGCAAGCAGGTTTCTAGGTATGTGTGTTGCCAGGCAGGTAGAATTAAATAGACAGAAAACTCTGAAGAAATTTCATTGCCTTTTAATGGATTATTTAGAACAGATCACATTTACAGAATTATCGGTTATATTATAGCATTAGCAAAATCTCCTTAAAGCAATTAAGAGAGGAAGAAAATGAAGAAATTCTGATATTATGATATTCTTTAGATTTTAAATCTAAGTTCTTAGGAAGTAGACCTTTGATTATGTGCTTGGGATCAATCTTGCCTCAGTGCTCAAAATCCTTTTTCTTCTTGTTGTTGTTGTTCTACTCAAAGAGAGTGTGATTGAGCCCTGTGTTTTTAATGGACCTTGAAATTAATACAACCTTATATTCTTGTTTTTGCATTGGTATTATCTCATCGTCCCTAATTTTGGAGTGGTGTGTGGTTAGCTTGCTCATTTTCTAACTGCTGACTCAATAGCAACAAAAGTAAGTTGTTCTGTAGCTTATGGTAGTGGAACCCTCTTCTTGCCTAACCTTGCCTAAAACACTTGGGTTTTGTTTTTTTTCTTCTCTCCTTTGTGTGTGTGTGTGTGGGTGGGTGGGTGTGCAGCCTAAAAAAAATTAGAGGTCTTTCGGAAATTTTCAGAGAAAGCACAGAACCAATTAACCCAGACCCTCTAAAATCTCCCTACTAGTCCCATTAAATTAAATGAGAAGGCCAAAGCCAGTAGCTAGAGAGGAGTAAGTAAGAGAAGAAAATGTTTAGTCCTATTTACTTACACTGAATATTCCAATTCATAAAACTTAGATACATTCTTTATCACTAGGACTCATTTTAGTTTTTAATACCTTTCTCAGTTATGAAGCACAGACACATTTATGAAGCAGCCTACAAAGCTTCAACAAATATTAGTTCATCTGCTTTCCTGCACCCTCATTGATCATTTTATTGAGCAGAGTAAATCTCATTTGCGATCAAGTCTTGGTGGATTCTGTCTAATTCAAAATTATCTGTTATTAGTTTTAAGTTTTAAGAGAGAAATGGGGCCTGTTGGACAGTTAGCTCACAGTTTTAGGTTAGTTTGTTTTTTAATTTGAAGGGACATCCAAAAAACCTAACTTATCTTTGTCACACACAAAAAGGTGACACTGTTATTTCTGAGAATTGGAGGAGGAAGTTGTGTTTTGCTTATAAATTAAGCCCAAATAGATTTGGGCTCCTTATCTATAATTGTTTCTCAGTCATTTATCATTAGAGACCAGTCCCTTGGGTAATGGGGTGAAGGTTCTGACAACACAAAAAGAGGTTCAAAAGCCACATTCAATTTACAGGTCATAGCCCATTTCTGTCTATTGAAGAATAATAGCAGTCAAAGACAATTACAGACCTGCCAACCCCTGATAAAGGAAAATCTGGAGACCCATGAAAAAAAATCTGGAGATTCTATAAAAAATAGTGAGATTCACAGTCACGTGAATAACTAACCAATCAGAGCGTGTTATATCCGGTGGTAGAAAAAGCAAAATGGAGGCGCCCATAGTAAAAAGAAATGTGCTATATGTATATATGACTGTATGGTAATATCGATATTGCGTGATCTGAGAAGTGGCGTCATGTCGTTTGTGTGAGAATCAGATTTATGCGCATATAAGTTGACCCCCAAATTTGGAAAAAAAAAAAAGCGTTTTAAATTTGGCGTGAGATTGAGGAGCCTTGTCGTGAGACCGTGAGACATGACAAAAAATCGTGAGACTCATGGCAGAACCGTGAGAGTTGGCAGGGCTGCAATTACAGTTCAAACTAAGTCTTTTTTTTTCTTCAAAAACTACCCATTGGAATTGGACTGCTAATACATTCAAACAAATAAACTACTGTACTTTCTGAAGCCAAATATGGAAGAGGTGCAATGAAGAAAATTATTAAATCAAGTTCGATATACCATTGCTTTGTCTTTTTTTAAAATGTGTTTTCCACTGCTCTGTCTAGACTTAGCCTTGAGATTCTTACAACTTAAGATTTCAGTTTCTATTTTTTTAAAAAATACATTTTCTAACACTATAATGTTAATCTCATTTTTATTGTTAGCTTTTTTGTGTAATCAAGGAGTTTAATACAAGGAGTTCATTCTAACATAAAAAAATAGCCATCACAAGTTTCATATGGTGGAGGTTGGCTATAAAAGTTTGTTTAGTAAATAAGTCAAATAAGTAAGAAAAAAAAAAACAAAGCAAGCATACCAGTATAGTAAATTGACACAGTAGGATGGCCAACACACTGATGGATGAAGATGCCAAATGGACCAATTGCTTCCTTGTGATTATATCCTTTGTTAATATTTTAGATATATATCCAAATAACTACAGAATTTGTAATTATAAAGAACAGCTACAGTTGACGTGACTTACATTTGTCATAGCTAATCCATTTTGAACTATTATAGTTATTCTTGAACAAAGGAAGTTACCTTTAAGAATACTGTTAAGTGTTTTAATAATAGTTTATTGAATTTATGTGCTGCCTGATGCCAAGAGACTTTGAGTTGTTTTCAGAGAAGAAACTAAGCAATCCTTCTTTTTCAAGTCAAACCAAACAATTATTATCAATTTTCTTTAAGCATCAAAATGAAATCTGAAAAACACATTAATTGCAATTTTCAGTTTATCTCATCAAAGGATATGCTTCAGAAAAGCATTTAAAGAAGAGAATTTCAGAGAAAGTGGAGTCTGTACTTGTTTAGTCAAGAGGTCCTGTATTTATTTAGTAAAGACAGCCAAGGGTTTATGCATTTTGAAAAATAATATATCTGATAGCCCATGATCTCCTTGATTTCTGATACTTTAATTAAGACTCCATGCAATTTTAATTGAAAAGAGAAAGGTTACTTGTCTTACTAATTTTTTTTTCTGTATTTTAATAAATTATGATTAACTTTCAATATAACTCTTTCTATATCATCCAGAAGCTGAAACTAGCATACTGCTGTTCTCTTCCATTTTTCCTACTGGCAATAAACCTATAAGGGTGGTTGAACTGACAAAGAGTTCCTGGCCCCATTACTATCTGAAATATTATATCACAATAGTCTTTACAATTTGGTATTTTCAATGTAGCATATAGATTATATTCATCTCAGACACCTTTGAAATCAATAATGGAACATGCAATAGGTTTGACTCACAAAAAAAAATCAGAATTTATTGCTAATCCTATGGAAGAAAGCAAAGAGAATTGTGCTTTGGGATTGTCATCCACTTCTGTTCAGCATCTTGAACACATTGTGAGTTGATTTCCTTCCTTCAATTTCACCTTTTTCACACAATGGCAATTTTCCCTCAGCTGCATCCTCCTTCCTTGTGATTCCTTTTCTCTTTGCCCGTTGTGTGCGTATGTACCAGGAGAGTGAATATTATTGCTGAACAAAAGCATATGCTCATTCTTGTACACAATATAAAAATGATAAGAAGAAAAACAGCTGGATGGTTGCAAGCATTTTTCAGTTTCTTTTGTCAGTTTTTTATCCATTCTCTCCTAGTATTTTCTAACACCTGTATCAGTTTCCTGCTCACAGTTGGCAAAGGTGATGCTATGAGTACTGATTTATTTCATTAAAAACATCAAGGTTGTATTGCAAGTTCTAGGGTAATATTTTGTCCTCTGCTTTCAGTATTAAAGAAAGTATATTTAGCTCAAGGAAATGGTTGCTTTCTAAAGTGTGCAGAAATCAAGTTCTTTATAAACAACATGAATGGTCATTGTGCCCACAAATATGAATGCACCAAAGTTATTAAGCTATCCTGATTCATTTGCTCACATACAAAGTATCAAAAACATTTTCATTTTCAATGTAATTTGCTTGCAAATGTTAACATGCTAATAGGAACACCTATCAGGTTGCAGATTGTGACACAACTATTAAAGTTAACAATTAGTTGCAAAATAAGCTTTGTTGAATAATCAAGCATAGATTAACAGGAATAATAATAGAATATAGGAACAGTAAGTTGTGGTGAATATTACTGGCTTGAGAAAAATGTAACATATATCCAACGGCATTGTTATTGCCTGGTAAATAATGCAGCCAATAGCTAATCATAGTGTTGCTAGAAAGAACTATTTTACAAACGGCAACTACAAATAGATTGATATCTGGAACAGTTGTAGTGGTATATACAATGGTAGAGATGAAATACATTCATAAAACAATGTAACAGGAGTGTAAAAGGCAATGAAAAATTACTGCAATATATTTTCCCAGAAAACCCATCAATAAAATGAACACTTAGCATTGATGGTCTTTGTTATATATTTGCATACTCACCTCAGATAGGCTGATCCGGACGGCGGGAATTTTGACAAGCCGACATTGGCTGAGAGCTGCGAGCAGCCAGCTATAGAAAGGCTGCTGTGGTTCCATGAAGCTCAGTTCCTGTAGAGAAAATAAAAAGAGAAAAAATCAACTGGGTCTCGCGTCTCCTTTCCCACAATGCAACACTGGCGACGAAGGTGGGATACTGAGACAAAGGAACCCAGTTGTGCACGTGGCAATGAGGACCGAGTGTGATGAAATGGCCGGGAACAACTCGCCACCCGCACCATTCAACCCAGCAACTGAAGACTGGGAATCCTACATCGACCGATTCCTCATGTTTCTAGAAGGGAGTGATCTCCAAGGAATTTCCAAACATAGGAAGAGAGCCGTCTTCCTCACCCACTGTGGTCCCACAGTATTCAGAATGGCAAAGGCATTGGCATCACCCCACGATGTGAAGAAAATGGCATGGATGGACTTAGATAAATTACTGTGAGCCCATTATGCACCGACTGTTTCATGCCTCATCAAAAGACATGAATTTCATAAGCGCGACCAGAAGGAAGACAAGAGCATCAGAGATTCTGTTGCAGCACTAAGAGACATTGGCGGAGCATGCAAATTCCTAAACCTGGATGAGGCCATTTGGGACCGTGTGGTCCTCGGACTAAAGGACCTTACATTACAGGGTCGACTGCTAATAAAACCTAAAATAACATTAGCAGAGGCAATTGAAGAAGCCACCGCAGCAGAAGCAACAAAAAAATCGACAGACACTATGCGACAAATGAATAAAGCAATAAAGGAAACCCCAAAAGACACTAATCAAACACACAATAAGACATCAGAGGAAACTCAAAAACTCACCACCACAACACACCATGAGGACATTGAACCCCTCTCAGAATACAAAGAGGAAGAAGAAGAGGTAAATCAACTTTGGTTGAAAAAAAGTAGATGGGAATGGAAAGGAAAGAAGTCAGAATTCCGTTGTGCCGGGTGCGGAGGAGACCATCCATGTTCCGAATGCCGTTTTTTCAATACTATTTGCAGGTACTGTGAATGGTGGGGACACATAGCTAGGGCATGCTGGAACAGAAATAACTATAGCCCTAGACAAAGATGGAATACTCCTCCCAGAGAGAGGGAAAAGCAAACGGAGCCATTGGAATCAAGAAAACAGAAACAAGTGGTGGAGAGAAGCCAATAGAAAAGAGGAAACACATCAAACAATAACTATTGGCAACTTGAACTCAATCAATGCAAAAAAAAGGTACATATGCAAGTTACCATAGAAGGTCAATCATGCGAGATGGATAAGTACTGAGGCTCATACTTATCAATGGTGTAATGGAATACCATAAAAAGACTAATACCTGACATAAGAAAGAGCTAGAAATACAAAAACTCACACTAAAAGACTACCAGGGAAACAGAATTCCGATAGTAGGAACAGGACATTTCAAAGTTGGATTCAAAAAACACATTAAAGTCCTCCCATTAACCATAGTCGACCAGGATCGCCCTAGCCTACTGAGACTCGAATGGTTTGCACCATTCGGAATCAGAGTAACCGGAATAAATAACATCGCTCAGACAAACTGGGAAGAGAACCTGATGAAAGAATTCCAGGACGTCTTCAACGGAGAACTGGGCAAGTACCAAGGGTCCCTTACCTCATTTAATTTGAATCCAAATATAGTCCCAATAAGGCTAAAGGTGAGGCGAGTTCCATTCATGTTAAAACCAAAAATTGATAAACAATTAGATAAACTTATCACACAGGGGGTATTAGAACCAATAGACCACACAAGGTGGGAAACCCCAATTGTTACACCTATTAAACCAGATGGGTCCGTGCGCAACTACAGAGACTACAAGGCAACACCTAACCATACACTACAACAAAGCGCATACCCAGTTCTGGTGGTACAACACCTATTTCATTCTCTGGGGGGAGGTAGAATCTTCACGAAATTTGACCTTGTGCAAGCCTACCAACAATTACCGATCGACCCAGAAACAGCGGAAGCACAAACAATTGTGACCCACAGGGGGACATTCAAATGCAACAGACTACAATTTGGAGTTAGCATGGCCCCAGGGGTTTTCCAGAGCTTAATGGAATGTCTATTACAAGGAATAAAGGGAGTGGTACCATACTTTGATGACGTATTAGTATCAGCCAAAGACAAAGAACAACTGGAAGACTGCCTAAGGGAGGCTTTAAAAAATTTAAGGAGGCGGGACTTAAAGTTAAAAAAGAGAAGCGCAAATTAGCCACCGACAAAGTTGAATTCCTGGGATACCTCATAGACAAAGAAGGGATCTACCCCACTGAAAACAAAATCAGAGCAATGAAGGAAGTTCCCAGACCCGAAAATAAAACAGAATTACAAGCCTTTTGGGGCCTTATTAATTTTTACAATGTTTTTTTTGCCACAGAAAGCAATGATTGTGGAACCACTGCACAGGTTGCTTGATAAGAAATCTGCCTGGACCTGGGGACGACGAGAAGAAACAGCATTCCAGGGAATTAAAGACTTACTTACATTAGAATGTGTGCTAATACAATACAGCAAAACCCTTCCTCTAACATTAACATGCGATGCGTCACCATTTGGCATTGGTGCCATACTCAGCCATGTATTACCAGATGGAAAAGAAGCACCCATCACATTCTACTCAAAAACCCTATCAAAAATGGAGCGAAATTACAGCCAACTTGATAGAGAGCCATTGGCCGCAATAACAGGAATAAAATGGTTTCATGAGTATATTTATGACAGAAATTTCTCACCTGTCACAGATCATAAACTTCTTCTAGGAATCCTCGCAGGAAACAAAGCTACACCCAACATACTGTCACCGCAGATGATGAGGTGATCCAAATTCCTTACTGCTTATAACTACAACTTGATCTACTGACCAGGGAAGAACATAACACACGCTGACACCCTGAGCCATTCCCTGATTTAGAAGATGATCCTGCACCAACCACATCAACACTGCAAGTCGAGACGTGGGAAAACCTACCCATAGCAGCAACAGACATTGCTAGGGAAACCGCGAGAGACAGAAACTTGGTGTGGATTTTAGATTGGGTAGGTAAAGGGTGGCCAGAGACTGCTAGTGACGAGTCTTTCAAACCATTTCGGAATAGACAAACTGAACTCTTAATTTTAAAAGGATGTATACTATGGGGGGAATAGGGTGATCATACCAGACATACTGAAGGAACCTGAGTTATTACATGAGGGTCACCCGGGAATTGTCAGAATAAAGTCCCTGGCTAGGAGTTATGTATGGTGGCCAGGGATGGATAAGTATATTGGTGAATGGGAAGCAACCTGCAAACGTTGCCAAGAATTTAGACCTACACCCCCTTCTGAACCTACACTCGAGTGGGAAACACTAGGGGTCCATGGCCTAATACACATTGATTTTGCAGGACCAAGTAAAGGGCACACATTCTTAATAGTGGTAGATGCTTACTCAAATTGGCTAGAGGTAAGCATTATGTACTCAACTACAACAGAAGCTGTTCTGAGACAACTAAGGAAGCTTTTTACAACACATGGCTTGCCGGATTTAGTTGTATCTGACAACGGACCGCAATTCACAGCAATTACATTTGAAAAGTTCCTAGCCGAATAAGGGATAAGGTACGCACTAACAGCGCCAGGCTGGCCGGCTACAAATGGATGGGCAGAACGCATGGTCCGTTTTACTAAAGAAACACTACACAAATTGGGAACAGGAGATATACAGGAAAAGATATATAAGCTATTAAGTATACAACACATTACACCAAACAATAAAAGTCCAGCAGAACTATTAATGGGCAGAAAACCTATACTGACTACATCCCAGATATAGCCCTGAAAAACCAACTGACTCATCCAGTAAGTGCCGCACATTCAACATAAGGGACCTAGTCTATGCAAAAAACCTCATGGGGGAACCATTGTGGATACCGGCAACAATAACTCAAATAACGGGGCCCAGGTCATACAGAGTAGAGACAGAAGATGGAAAGAGTTGGAGAAGGCACATAGACCAAATCAGATCAAGGGCCAAACCGAGAAACACTAACCATCAGGAAGGGAAGGAACTTACACAAACTAAAGAATCACTTACAATATTAGACAAAAATAGCCAAGCCAGAGAGGGGGGAGACCCCTCAAACACAAATGAGAGGGGAGGGGAAGACCCTCCTCAAATAAGAGAAGTAATGAAACAAACTCTAACAATGATACAACAACCAATACTATCATTAGCCCCGATCAGAAATCACAAACATGTACCTGAAGCCATAGTAGAAGAAGACAACATGGGGAGACTGGAGCAGGCTTCGGAGAACCATCAAGAAGCCGCTCCTGGCAGGAGCAGCTGAGCCAACTCAACCAGCCAGGAAAGGCCTGGCAGGAGCGGCATAGCCAACTCTACCTTCCAGGAGGCTCCACGGAAGAGGACAGGAGAAGCAGCAATTCTGTTCGAACAGTCCAGAGACAAACCCACGACTGAATTGTGCAGGTCCAGTCGAAACCATAAAAGCCCCACCTACTTATGTGACTACATAACATAGGTGAGACCTGATTGGTTGGACTGGACCACATGGGGAGGGGTGTTATATATTTGCATACTCACCTCAGATAGGCTAGTCCGGATGGTGGGAATTTTTCTTTTTTTCTCAAAAGTATTAATGATTTTTTAACAACAAACACACACAAACAAAACACAAAACATGAAAAAACATAAAACATCTTTTTTGAAAGCAGCCTGATCCCAGGTTATATCTCTTCGTACAGACACCAATTCAAGTTTGTGCTCATTTTTGTATACCATTCCATATCTTATTACCATTCTACATTTTCTATATAGCTTCTCCCCTCTTTTAACTCTCTTAATTCTATTTTATTTATTTCATCTCAATTTAGATCATTATACTTATATCCTTTGTCTGTCCTGTTTCAGTTATCTATTATCTTTTCTCATTAAAGCAAAATTTTTCCTGTAATCACTGATTGGAGTATGATGCCTTTATATCTTTCCCTTAAATTTATAACATTTAATATAATGCATAACTTTCATTTAAATTCTGCTTAGTACATTCTAAAGCTACATACAATATTTTAAAAAAGAAGAGATTATAAATATATGATATAATTGAAACAATCCATACCAATTCAATTCTATAATTAAAATTAATATTCATTTAAATCTTAAACATTTCACACATTACTTTTCAAATAGGAATCATACTTCTATGGGAACCCTTATACATTTTACATAGTTGCTTCTCCCCCATTTCACTTATATTTTAAAACATTGTATAATTAAAGTGTTCCCATTTCTTTCTAATTCAATTCTCTCATTTATTTCATTTCATTTATTTTATTCAAAAAAGTTTCACTAAATTACACTAAGTATTTTTATCCCACTTTTTAATCATATGTTGTTCCAATTTTCTAACATTATTTCTAACGTAAGCATAACAATACAATCTTATGTACCTTTGCAGAATCTCTTTTTCAATTAATTTTTTACCCATTGTCTCTGAATAAGTCCTATTTCTTTACATCTTGCTCCAAACCTTTGTAGCTTCTCTTTCATTCCTTCTTCCTTTGCTTCTTCACTCTGCCCTTTTTACCCTCTTGTCTCTCCACCTCCATTTCCCTCTTCTGTGTTCCCCTTTTCTGTTGCTTTCTGACATTATATCCACTTTTCACCTTATTTTTCCCTTTTTTGGTTGTTTTTTTAGGTCTTAAATTCTCCATTCTCTTTCCCCTCTTTCCCCTTTCTTCCCCAACTAAAGCTACTTGTTCATTAAAGATGGCTTCTTCTTCATCCCTGTCTTCTTGTTCTTGTAGTTTCTCGTAGGTACCAATCGCCATTTCTAAGAAGTGAAAAACGGAGCCAAGAGAGCCCTTCCCTTCTTGTTTCTCTTCTTTATATTTTTTAAATTCCATTTTCAGTTCATCCCTCAAGTGATGCCATTGTAGAAAGAAAATTTTTTAAACAACCACCCAATTGTTTTTGATCACTCAAATATATTTTCCAGAAGTCCCAAAGTCACCAAACAATCCAAATAGACACAAACTGTTTCATTTAACACTTTCTTCTTTTTTCACTTTCTCTACCTGGGATTTAGTTACAAAGTTCCAGTTAAGATATATCTTTTAGAAGTCTTGTTACAATTTAACTTTAGATTCTTTTAAATTCCAAACAGCCTCCTCCTGCCAAATCCTGCTCTTATTCTTTTCCTCTCCCTTCCCACTTACAGCAAAAAAAAGTTTTTTAAGTGTTCAGAAATCTTTATTGTCCCCTTGACATTTAATTTTCTAGTTTAATTATCTATTGGGGCCAAAGCGGGTTTTTCCAATTTCTCATTCTTCTTTCTTCGCTGTCAACATAAGGAAGGAGAGTGAAAGAAAAAAAACTTTCCCTTTTCCACTTTCATTTGCAGCTTCCGAATCTTCTTTGGGAGTGATGTACCTTTTATCAAATTTAAAATCCAGGATATCTCAGTTGTTGCTTCTTATCCCAGTCAGCCAAAACTTTCCCTTCTTAACTTTCCATCTGAGTGCTTCTTTGTGGCGGCCATTTCTGACCACCACTCTTGCCGCCTTTGGGAAAGGGAGTTTAGCTAGCTGAGGAGGAAAGATGCAGCTTTCCTCGACTCTGCTGGAGTCTCCTCCCTCTTCACCACCTCTATGGGGTGGCTTAGCCCCGAAGCCAGCTGGCTTGGGGTGCTCCAGCAGTGAGCCTGGATGGAAACCATGCACGATTGTGGATTCCTGCCTGCTGCAGATGGTGGGAATTTTGATGAGCTGTCATTGGTCGTGAGCAGCCAGCTATAGAAGGGATGCCATGGTTCCGTGAAGCTCAGTTCCTGTAGAGAAATTAAAAAGAGAAAAAAATCAACTGGGTCTCGTGTCTCCTTTCCCACAATGCAACAGTCTTCAACCCTTCATACTGATACTGTATTCTGGATCCCTGTGCTCATCTGCAAAATGAACTTTGAACCCTGAAGTTTTGGTAGCTCTGAATTCTAGTTGATGCTACTTAACACCATGAAAGCTTCCCTCATCTGTGACTTAATAGTGGATAGCATAACTCACCTGGCCAGTATCAATGAGACCCATAGGATGAAATGTGCCCTGATGGGTTTTGGATGTGGCACCAACCATGATTCCAGGGCAAGGATAATGAGTGATGAGTGAGTGGTGGTTGTTTTAGGATGCTACCACCCAGACATAGCCAGATATGAGACTCTCTTTGTGAAATTGGACGAAAGAGATCAGTTGGGATTGCTACTTGCTTATGTTCCTTTTTGTAGTGTAGCAGCATCCCTGACAGAGCTCCTCAAGTTTGGCTATTTTCTCTAACTATGCAATCTATCCTTGCCCATATTATCTTCCTCTGGGCCCTATCTTCATCATTTGCCTGAGAGATAGAACGAGATAGTCCAAGAGAGCTGCACCTTTTTGTCATGCCATTAATGGTACCCACACAGAACAGGACAGTGAATCAAGCACATTAGCAAGGAGATGGAAAAACAGCAAATATCTTATTTGGGCTGTGTGTGTGGGATATAAATCTTTATAAGACTCCTGAACATTTCTAGAAAAGCTATTTTGAAGTTAGAAGGCACACAATTTAATATAAAAAGATAAATAGACAACCATAATACTGCATAGTCTTCTTTTTTTCTTATAGTAATTCTATTTCTATCCCTTCTTGCACCAGTCAGTCCTTAAACAAAGCATTCTTGCAGTGTCTTAAGAGGAGCTACCAGTAGCCCACTGTTCCTATAATTTGATTTACTAAAGTACAATTGGAATTTCAGTTCCTTCTACAGTAATCTATGAAATGCAACCTGCAGATTGTCTGATTCTGTTTTTGCATTATAATATATAGAAATGTGAAATATCTGGCTCTTATTGATGAAGTCCTGAGATGAGTAGAACAAGGGCAGACATTAAGGTCCATATTTCAGGACCTGCTCAGTTTTATAAACAGAGGATTTAGGGCCTATATTAGGGTTCTTTTAAAAATGTATTTAGCACTACAATCAAATATTGTCCTAAATGCATGTAAGCTGTCAGGATATGTACAATCATTATTAAAAAATAACAGAAGAGAAGACATTGGAATGTGAGCAAAAACTAATTTACCTCCTGCCAGGTAAATAATAATGGCTTTCATGGAACAAAGAAGAGCCAATCAGGATTCACTTATTTGCAAGTATAATTTGGTTTCCTGATTTCAGGCTTCATTATTCACTACTCAGAACACAAAACAAGAAAATTTTACAAACACCACGTGAATGTTTTCAGTCTGTCATAAGTAAAGCTGCCTTTCCAGATTCTTCTAGTTAATTTTCCTTAACAAAAGGAACTCATTTTTCTTCTTCTCTTCAGGTTCTTGTTGTGCATATTTAGAGCTGTGATTGGCAGAAAAAGTTCCTAGAACATTTCTTTGAATTGCCTGTTACTTGACTTTGTGGTGTACTTGGGGAAAAATATGCATTTGTAATTTATTGTAACTTGAGACATCTTGTGCAATGGACCTGGAACAAACAAATTAAATACTTGGTTTTATATCAGAAAAGGTTCTGTTCAAGAAAACAAGCAAAACAAACACATAAGATGAAGCAATTGAAACAATTTTCTTTGTGCTTTAGAAAACAAACATTGTACCTTAAACAGCTTCCATCAATAAAAATAAACAGCAAAACTGGAGGATACTATACACTGAATTGGCTTCTATTTCTGCTTACATATCAATGCAGATCATTTTATCATTTCTTAACAATCATACTTTAATAGTAGTGAGAGTTTCAGATTATTATTATTATAAATTTATAAGCCACCATTCCCCAATTATTCTGAAAAGATTATAAAAATATCAATATTAAAACCACATTTACAGCTTATTTTTTTTAAAAAAAACTCTCTAAATCTTTGAAAGGCTTTCATTTAAAAAAATACATTTAGCCTGTCTTGCCCCAGCATATAAATTTTATACACTGTTGTTGCTCTTTAGCCTCATCTAGTGGCTGGGGGAAAATATGCCCCAACATACTTTATATACTATTGTTGCTCTCTAGCACTAGTTACTCTGTAGTGGCCAGAGAGAAAATACCAAGTATATTGTTTGAAGCTGATCCCACCTCTTTATCCATCAGCCCGCATTCTCAAAACAAGTGCACGCTCAGAAGCCATACTCCATTTCCTTTAGCATTTGAAGGCAGAAGCACAAAAAAGAATCCATCTTAATGTTGGCACATGGTCATCCAAGGACAAACCCACATCTCACACACACAGCATCTTTGGTGAGATTTAAATTACTTATATTTATTAATTGTTAGGTTTATCAGTAACTCAGTACTGCTTATCTTGTATTTGATTCTCATTGCATCTATTCCTGTTTTCTCCAGTTTCACCATATCCTGTTCTTTCAATAAAACATTCAGATCTATGCACACAGCCTGTTTCATTGGAGGATAGGTAAGTTTAGCTGCATGTCGAGCTACACACGGACTAACATGTAGTGGGGGCAGAACATAGATATTTCTCCTAAAATATGAGGAGAAAATCTCAAGTAGAAATCTCAAGAAGAAAGATGCATACATAAAGAACATTTTAGGATATCAGTTGTAGTCTATAATACTATAACAATCAGTAGATAATCAAACTCTTGATTTTGAACATAAGGTAACATACATTAATAGGAGAGTGTTCCATAACTTTGATCTTTCCACAGATATACTAAATTTCTTTTCAGGTTAAATATCACTGTGATTTAACTTATACAAACTGTTAACAAAGCTTCATCTAGCTTCATCTATTTAAGTGAAAATTGCTAGTGGAGTTTAACATTTTTAAAAAATTTATTCTGCAGAGCATATTATTGTCTTCCTGTCTGTAAACTTATCAATATAAATCTGATTCTTTTCTGTCAAGGGTCTAATAATCATCTGTTTATTTCTTTTTTTATAGCCAGGTCTTGTTGAGCAACCAAAGCATCACATGATGCTTTTAATTTTAAAAATGTCATTTAGATTAGGAGCATGCCCTCTCTCATAAATATGCATACAAGCAACATTTTAAGCAGAAGAAAACTCCAATTAGCAGTTTTCTTTTTGATGAAAGAAGCAGATAGTAGAGTCTGTAGAAATCCAGATAGTGGAAAAAAATATAGACTGAAATGAGGTTCTTCCCCTTGGTATCAACTCTGAAGTGAATCTTGATGAACCCATCTTATGCTATGAAGCCTGAGAGAGGAAAGGGAGGGTGGGAATAGATAGCCCAGCTAACAATCAAAATAAAAAGTTTTGCTGTGGGAACCAGGGTCATTGTAACAGGTGGCTGGTGAAGGAGGAGAAAAACCTGCCAGCTGTATTCATTGGACAATGTGACTGATGACACCTGAAAAGGGGGGGGGGTTACTTTTTTAATTAGGTGAAAACTACAAGAACCTTTAAAGTTGGTTTTCATTGGCTGTGCCAATATGGTGTATCCAATAAATGCGTTCTTTGAGGAATCTACCTGCCTTGGAGTTCTGATTTTAATGGGTGTGTTACTAATGGAGTGCTAACACTTGCTGATATATATGAAAAAATCAATTTAATAGTGTCAGGCACCATGTAACTATTTCCAACCTGGTATACTTCAGGTCTGTGTTTGGACAATAAAATAAGTTCAAAAGAAAACCAGACTCAGACTAAATTAATATTAGTCCACAGTCTTGTAGCCTAGAGGAAGGGTTATAAAAACACATATGTGTCATCTGCAGCATTTCTCTTTAATCATTTACACAAAAGAAGGCTGAATTAATATTCCTTGAGATTTAGACCAAAGCATTCATGACCTTGCTACATCAGAGCTCAACTAGTGTAATGTGCTGTCCTCAGGATTTCTTTTGTGACTGTTTGACATTTAAATGGCTGTTTGGAAGCTGTAAATGGTACAGAGCACAATGACACAACAATGATAAATGTTCTTTTAAAATCCTTTTTTGAGAAACTCTTTTACAATAAGCAGCTCAAGTCAACTTTACCTTTCCTTTTCTCTCCTATTTCTTGACAATTTTTATGGAATCTTACTGTCTTGAAAACACTCTCCTAAAATGCACAATGGGATGTTCCACTAACACTTCAGGGATTTTACCTTGGCATGGAATAAGAGAGGGTTATTATTGCAATATTATATAAATATTATTGCAACATATTTATCAGAAAAGGTTGTTTTACAAATTCTATCTTCTTCTTTTCCTCCTCCTCTTCCTCTTCCTCCTCCACTGTATAAAGATGTCAAGCAGACCTCAGTCAAATTTCATGCACAAAAGGAGGAGAGAAGATATAAAAGGGGGAAAAAATGGGAAGCTATAATAGATGGAGATATGGACAAAAGGAGGAGTTACATACTTATTTACCTGTAGTAGTATGCATGAATAATTCAGTAGCACTTCACATTTCCCATTTATTTCTGACAGGCTACTTTTACCTTTTATCATTTAATACAGGCTGAAGGTTGTTCCTCTTAACAACACAAAGAAAAAACATAAAAGCATCCAGGGATAACATTTTCTTTGTTAGGCTTGTTTTGCAACTAACTGGATTATTCTTATACAGATCTTCAAAGTAACAAGCTGACTATTTAAAAAAATACTAATGCACAAAAATGCTAAATTTGTTGTATGCAAAAACGAATGATATATTGGCCATGAATTTGACAGTTAAGCTTCTGCAATATTTAGCCACTGGTAAGATATATAGTATAGATCAGGGATGTCAAACTCAAGGCCCAGGGGTCAGATGCAGCCCACAAGGTGCTTAGATCTGGCCCATGGGGCACCCAGGAAATAGCAAAGGACACAGCCACGGTGCCTCTAGCAGCCAAAATGGTGGTTAAAAATCACATGATAAAAGGGTTTGCAGCAAAGAAGTCAGGACTGGAAGGGGAATGTAGAACTAACTGCTGGGGAGATGGAAAGTGAAGATTGGATTGTTACAGCATTGAGCAGATGGAGATATGATACCCATCATGAACTCAGGACAAAGGGGGAAGAGAATGATATTAATTTTCAACAAGAATTTGTTGGTGACCAGATTCATTGCCTCCCAAGCAACTGAAAATAAAGCCCTTTAGATGATGTTAGTGTGTTAATCCCTCTGCTACCAGTTACTTCCTACCTTGACATCCTCAAGCCCATTTCTGGGTAAGTAATGTGTTCCCCAGGCTTTCTGTGCCTTGTAAATCTAGTTGAGATGACTTGAGGGTTCCATGCTGCTGTGACAACTATGGATCTATATCAAGTCACTATAGCACCAATTTAGAGTATGTAATGTTCATTTTGGAGCAATTAATATATTATCTGAGAGTAGAAGATGATAGTATCAGTCCATTGTCATAGTTAGATCTTGTCACCATAGCCACTGTTGACCATGTGTGTAGAGAGAGAGGGAGGGATGGAGAGAGGAGAGAGAGTGAGGGAGGGAGGGAGGGAGAGACAGATAGAGATTAAATTTATCTCAGCTGGATACCAGATGATCAGAATCTCATGAGGTAGTGTCTTGTAAGACCATTCAGATTCTTGAGACTGTGGTGCCTGATATAGTGTTTAGTGAGATGTGTTCAGTCATCTACAAATTATTGAAATTGGACAACCATCTGTCTGAAATAGTATTGGATTTCCTGGCTATAAATCCATGGTCCCTTCCAACTCTTATACTGTTATTCTGTCAAATTAGATCCTTGCTATGGATATAGGAGGCATAAAGGATAGTCTGTGATTCATAAAGTGATGGGTGAAGTAGAATTAAAGAAACAACTCTACTTCTTTTCACTGTCAGATACAGTTACCTACTAGGAATGCCAGTGCAGCTTTTCCCTGACAATTTGGTTAGGTTCTAGCTTTTGGTATTATATGATGTATATTGTTAAGAGAGAGAAATGAAAAAAATAGCAATTATGACATTGCAAACAATGCAATGAATAGCAGAAAAACTCAAGAGTTGTTAAAAATCTTAGAATATTGTCAGCCCCACAATCTTTTTTTTTTTATGAAAATTTAAGCAAAAAAATCCCTTTAGCACAAAATCCTACAATTGCACTCTTTAGAATGGCCAAATTTCTCCTTTTTACATTCTTCCTCCATCCCTCAATTCTTACCTTGTGAAAAAGGGGATAGATTTCCCACTGATTATATGTTGGGAGAGAAAATTCATAACACTTTACATATAAGGTGGCTAAATGGTGGCATTTTTCATTTTTTTTCAAACTATTCCCACAGAGTAGGGGCACAGAGTTCTCTCTGCAGATTTTCACCATTATATTTACAGGAATGCCTAGAAATGGATATTGCGTCAGTCTAATAATTATAACCCCATGATGGCAAATCTATAGCATGTGTGCCAGAAGTGGCACTTTTGCTGGCACATGAGAGGTCGCCCGGAAGAGCCCCACTGCACATGTGCACACTTCCCCAAATAGCCAGCTGATTGTTGGGTATCTGCCATGCATGTGAGGGGGACACATGCACATGGAAGATGCATGTTCATGTGCATAAGCATTCAATGTGCAGGTGATTGCATGTGTATGCGCAGGCGTGCGGTGCGGGATTTGCATGTACAGAGGCATGCAGTACAAGTGTATGTTCAGGGGTGGGGGAGTTGCACGTGCATGGCATCATGGGTGCAGGCATACGAGAACGAGAATAGATACGCACTTTTGGCATATAACATGGAAAACTGTCAGCCTGTGTGGGAAAAACCTTGTGCTGCTTCCTTGCAGCTCCACGAGACATCAAACTGACTACACATTCATGTACAGTTCAGCTTAAAAGATTGCCTGCAGTCATCAGTCCAATTAAAGATGTTAACTAATATGGTTCTGATTCAAAATTGAGCATAAAATCTAAACTGCAGACTGAGGTAGTTTTATTTGTCTGGAAGAAATAACTCTCCTATCTCAAGTGTGCTTCTCTACTAATGAATACATAAATGGTTGTCAGTTGATAAACTTAACTGATCGTAAAAGAATATTCATTTTGCAGAAAGTATTAAAGTGTAAAAGAGCGAATGAGAAATGGGATTTATCAAAAAAGAAGTAGAACCATAGTTTCTTATTATCTTACTAGTAAAAATTCTAAGAAGATCATTTTTAATAAAGGAAGTAAGTATTGGCTGCAGTCAACCTGTCTTTGTCTCAGAGGTGAAATCTCAAACAAGGCAAATGAGCATGAAAATAATACAAGCTCCCATTAAAGTGATTTAAATTTAAGCATAAATTTTGCTAATACCACTGAGCAAAGGGAATAATTAGAAAGATTTCAATAATGCCAGAGATTTAATAATTAAAGGCACAAGATTAATTTCAGAGGCATCATTACCCTAAATCAAATATTAGATTTCTGGCAAATATGATGGAAAGAGGTTTAAGCCACCACCATGCCTTTTTATTCTAGTTAGGGAGGATTATTAAATACTTTCTTTTTGAACCCCGAGGATTTACTTGCATGAATCTAAAATTAATGTGTATTGAATATAAGCCCTAAAATACCAGGGAAAGGCCTAACATTTTTGTAGTATGTAAAAGTACTAATTTAATAATCTTGTCATTACTCTAAATTGAAAATAGTTTAAAAGGTCACTTTCATTTTTAACAGAGGGACATTATAAGCATCCAAAGGAATTTTCTATGTGCCAGAACAATGCTTTCCCTTAAATCTAACATTTTTCTCAATATATATGACTGACTGCCTTTCTTTAGGGGAAGTAACAATGCTTTCAGCAAACATAACAACAATATAAATGCATCATACAATGCTGTTAATTGCAGATATATCCCAAGCTGCACAGTTTAAAGAGAATGAAAAGTTGACTACATCTTTAAATTTCTGAATTATAACAAGCATTGCATTTCTAAATGTATTCATTTTATCTAGATATAGAGGTAGTAACAAAAACAAAAAAACCCACTTTGTTAGACTTTTACTTATATAACCCAATATGTGTTTGAAAAGATCAGAAACTGATGAGAAATGCTTTACTATTACCCTAATAATTATTTTCTAAGTTCTAATTTTAATGAATTGTGGATGTCATTCATTGTGAAAATCTACCCAACTCTTGTATTTTTTATGAAGACAGTTCTTGCTTTTGAAATTTTGACCATAATTACTGATATGCACAAAACTGTACCATATCATTAATGATCTGCTTGGGGAATTTATTAATGATATTCATTAGAGCCTAATATTCTCTTGCTTCCATTGTTTAGACATCTGCTTGTTTTAATTTTTTCCCCTGTCTGTTATTTCTTCCATCATGCTGAGGTGACAATTTTAATGAAAATACATTGTAATTTTGAAAGTTTTTTTTTAGGCAGCATTTATGGCACAGCATGGACTTGTGAGTATGTAATTATCATAGATAACATTTCTAAATCTTTAGAGATTTGGAGAAAATTGTTCAGTATTCTAACTTTTATTTAGCTCCTAGTTTATGTTCAGCTTCAAAAAACATGAAATAGCTTAATGCCTAATTTTCTACTTGTTGTAACTAATTTTAGACACTGAGTTAAACTTTACTGGGTATAATTATCTCACCAAATCATTACAAATATGACTTACTGAGCCCTAATACCGTATCATAAAATTAATTACATTATTTGCCAGAAAGATCAGTGATGAAACTGGACTACCAGATAGGAATTGCAACTGCATATTTTTGTCTCCATCTGTTGATCTTTTTGATTTTGCAGCTCAGAAGAAGGGGGAATGTCTAAAAGTTCTTGAAGTAAAGAACCACATACAACTAGGTATTATAGGAAACCTGGAGAGCTTTAACACCTCATTGCAGAAATTGCCTCATTCTTGCTCCATTAGTTATGGAATATTTTCGATCCAATATGGTGTCACTCACCTAGTCCGTACAACTAATAGTCAAAGGAATAAGACAATCCCTATCAAGAAAGCCTCAGGTAGAGCACTTAATACCAGAGTATTCAGCAGGTTCTGACCAGTTCTGGAGAACTGGTAGTGGAAATTTTGAGTAGTTTGGAGAATCGGGAAATACCACCTCTGACTGGGCCCACCTCAATCTATTCTCTGCCTCCTGAGTCCAAGCTGATCAGCTGGGTCTTCTTTTGTTGCCATGCACAGGAGAATGGAGCTGGAAAGCAGATTAGTGGGGTAGGGAGGGAATGGGGGTTTTGCAGTAATCTTCCCTCAGGAGTGGAGAGGGAATGGAGATTTTGTAGTATCCTTCCCCTGCCACACCCACCAAGCCACACTGTGTTTAACAAGCCATGTCCACAGAACTGGAAGTAAAAATTTTTGAATCCCACCACTGCTTAATACCTAAAATTCATGACTGAAGGTATTTTTTTTTACCAGATGTATATCTGTTGCCTTTGCTAAATCAGTTACCTTTTAGTCTACAAGCAGTCCTTGATGACCACAGTTGAACCCAAAACTTATATTCTAAAGTGAGACATTTACTGAGTTTTCCCCCACTTTACAACCTTTGTTATGACAGTTGTTAAGTGAATCACTGCAGTTGGTAAGTTAATAGCCTGTTGTTGAGTGAATCTGGCTTCCCCATTAATTTTGCTTGTCAGAATGTTGCAAAAGGTGATCGCATGACCTTGGGAGACAGAAACAGTCATAAGTATGAGCCAGTTGTCAAGCATCTGAATTTTGATCACATGATCATGGGAATGTTATAAAGGTTGTAACTGTGAAAATTTGTCATAAGTCACTTTTTTCAGTGCTGTTGTAGCTTTGAATGGGAACTAAATGAACTCTTGTAAGATGAGGACGACCTGTACTAGGTTCACATTGCTTTACAGAGCAGGAAAGATAGGGTTAGAAAGAGGTTAGAAAGAAAGGAAGAAACAAAATAAAAAACAATAAAAATAAAAATAATGTGAATAGAAAAAGGAAACTGTTATATCCAGCGACAGTCTTCACTCTGGTCTGCTGGTAAAGCAGAAACTGGAGCCATCGTTGATTGGTTGAGACCTCTTGACAGCTCGCTATAAAAAAGAGCTGTCAAACAGGCTCAGCTGTTCTCTGTCAGCCGGGTGCCGAGTTAGCAGCGGTACGTCCGGCTGGGATACTTTGTGGCCAATAAAGCCTGTTAACCTTTCACCAGCCTCTGCCTTTTATTCCTGGCATGCCAAACTTAAAATTGATGACAAGGATGGGATGTTAGCAACATGAGGAGTTTCTGAGGCAACAAAGAGAGCTGAAAAGTCAAAGAGCTGAAGCGCTAAGAAGGTTAACAAGGCTGCCACTAAGCTAGCCCCAGATGGCAGTGGCACCTCCCAACTTCCCACCATTCCACCCAGTTACAGAAACATGGACATCATATATCAATTGTTTTGGGTTCGTGATGGATGCCACCAACCTGACAGATATCCCCATGAACAGAACAAAAGCTTATTCCTTAAACTTCTGCAGAGCTACAGTCTTCGACATCGCTATGGTTCTACTGGCTCCAGAAACAGTGAAAGCTGTAACCTGGGAAGAGCTGTAAGAGGTCCTTAGCAATCACTATGCTCCCAGACCACCCCGCATCACCCACCATCATTCTTTCTGGAGGAGAGCCCAAGTGGAGGGAGAATCTGTCAGTGAGTACATGGTGGCACTCAGATTGGCCACCCTTCACTGCAGATTCAGAGACCAACTCGACAACATGCTACTGGATCAACTGGTCTGTGGGGTAAGAGACCTCTGACTACAGAGAGCCTCTTAGAAAAAGCAGACCTTAACCTGAAGCAAGCAACCAAAGAAGCTCAAGCCACGGAACTGTCAAATCTATCTGCAGCTGAACTCTAAAACTCAGGCAGCCTTCCAGGTGTCAAGGCAAGCACAGCAGTCCACTATGAAGGCACGTTCAAAGCTTAGTACTTTGAGGGGGGAAGAAGAAGTGAACTGTCTAAGAATGCTTCTGATACCCCAAAGAAAAAGCAACCCAGCTGAGAAAAGGCCAAGCACACCACAAATCATTTGCCTCAGCTGTGAGGGAAACCATTCAAGAGCCACTTGTCACTTCAAAAACATGATCTGCTTGAAGTGCCAGAGGAAGGGGCACTTGGCAAGAATCTGCCAAGCTGCCAGAAATCTGAATCAGCCATCTCCCAACCAAACACAGACAAAAACTTTCAGACCCAAAGCGGATTGCTTTAAAGTTACCAAAGCATATCCCAGAGCTGAGTCACTACCTCAATGCTTTAATATTAATAAGATTGATGTTGATCTTCTTTTAGAAAGAAAGCCATGCTACATGGAGGTGGACACTGGCTTCTCCCTCTCCATCCTGTCTTGGGACACTCTGAAGCAGCTGATCCCAGACAGCACCAAGCAACAGCTGACACCTTGCAAACTGCCCTTGAAGGACTACCAGAGCCAGACTATTCCAGTCATTGGGACAGGCAAGTTCCATATTCAATTCGATAATTTTAATGGACTTTTACCTCTGGTAATAGTTAATGGGTGCCTGCCAAGCTTATTAGGGCTAGACTGGTTCAACTCCGTAGGGTTGCAAGTAACTGGCATAAATTCTATCAACACTTGCAATTTAGAACAACTACTTACAAACTTTTCAGAAATTTTCAACAATAAGCTTGGCTGCTATAATGGCACACCCATTACCCTAAATTTAAACCCACAGGTGGCTCCAATAAGACTCAAGCTGCAGAGAATCCCATAAGCCCTACATGCAAAAGTGGATGCTCAGCTGGACAAACTAATAGCCCAAGAGATTCTAGAATCCATTGATTTCTCCAAATGGGAAACACCCATAGTAATACCTCTGAAACAAGATGGTTCAATTTGCCTTTGTTCAGACTATAAATCGACCATAAACAAAGGTCTACAATGCAATGCGTACCCCGTACCCATCATACAATACCTGCTACACACCTTGGGCAAAAGCTCCATTTTTATGAAACTTGACATGCAACAGGCTTACCAACAGTTCCTTGTAGACGAGCAGATTGCAGAAGTGCAAATCATAACTCACAGGGGCGCTTTTAAATGTAAATGTCTCCAATTTGGAGTTAGTGTAGCCCCAGGCTTTTTCCAATCAATAATGGAGCGATTACTTTACAATATACCAGGAGGCATCCCCTATTTCGATGACATTCTCATTGTCTCAGATAACGCACAGGAACATTTACAGCGTTTACAAAGAGTTCTGCAAAATTTAAAATAACTGGACTCAAACTTAACAGAAAAAAATGCATTTTTGCCATTTCCCAAATCGATTTTTTGGGCTAGCATATTGATTCTTCAGGGATTCACCCCATTGAATCCAAAGTTAGAGCCATCCATGATGCTCCAGCTCCTACAAATAAGACAGAGCTGCAAGCCTTTTTGGACTTACTTAACTTTTACAGTTCATTCTTGCCTCACAAGGCCACTATAGCTGAACCATTACATAGGCTTTTGGACTCTACCAACAACTTGGACTTGGGGACCAAATGAACATGCCTCTTTCAAGGCTGTTAAAGCCCTGCTCACTTCAGATTGTGTATTAATGCAATTTAACAAAGCCCTTCCCTTAGCGCTTGTTTGTGATGCCTCTCTTTCTGGCATTGGGACAATCTTAGGTCACCGCCAAGAAGCCCCTGTTGCTTATTTTTCCAGAACACTTTTAAAAACAGAACGAGATCATGCACAAATTGATAAACAGGCACTTGCTGCTGTGGCTTCGATCAAAAAATTCCATGAATACTTATATGGCCACCATTTCGAACTCATTACTGACTACGAACCTCTCCTAGGTATACTGGTTGGTGACAAACTCAGCCCTCAAATTATGTCACCCAGAATGACAAGATGGACAATTTTTCTGTCTGCTTATAATTATAAATTGCTTTACAGACCTGGGAAGCAAGTAGCCCATGCTGATGCTTTAAGCAGATGCCCCTTACCCATTTTGGTTGATGACCCTGAACGTACAACGGCCACCTTTCTAATTGAAGATCTGCAATTATCTTTGAATACCAATGACATTGCCCATTTCTCTTCCAAAAACCCTCAATTGAATAAAGTTTTGGACTGGGTCAGGAGGGGGTTACCCAGGGACCCTGTTCCAGTGGATCTCTGCCCTTTCAAAGCACGCCACCTGGAATTGAGTGTACTGAAAGGCTGTTTGTTGTGAGGAAACAGGGTGGTCATTCCTTGAGACCTGAGGCCCTGTATTATATCTGTATTACATGAAGGGCACCCAGGCATCACTAGGATGAAGGCCCTAGCAAGAAGTTATGTCTGGTGGCCAGGTCTCAATGAGGCAGTTGCCAGAAAGGTGCAGGGCTGTCAGGTATGTCAGTTATTGAGACCTGCACCTCTAGATGTTGCCACCAGTGAATGGGAGGACATGAAGACTCCATGGTCCAGAATCCACACTGACATAGCAGGCCCAGGGCAGGGAAAAACCTTTCTAGTGGTAGTGGACTTCTACTCAAAATGGGTCGAGCTAGCTCTCCTTAAATCCACCACCACTGAAGAAGTGTCTGGCATTCTGGATGCTCTCTTTGGGACCCATGGTTATCCTGACACCCTGGTATCAGACAATGGCCCACAGTTTACCTCCTCTCCCTTCAAACTATTCCTGGCCCAAAGGAGCATCAGGCATGCACTAATCTCCCCTTTCCACCCCGCAGCTAATGAAAGGGCTGAAAGAACTGTGAGATCAGCCAAGGAAGCCCTGAGGAGGATGTCTGGGGGGATTGGCTTTCTAAGATTGCTCTATTCCACCTAATGCACCAGAGACTATGGCACCGATACATGGACCAGCTACAGAACTGTTGGAGTTCTCCACCCCAAGATAATGCCAAGGCCACAAAGATCGACGAAAACAAAGACCCAAATGAGTACTACAGGCGACTTGAACAGCAGTCGCGAGCGAGCGACTTACCAGAGCCAGATGCACCACCATTGACTGAGGCTTTCCTGCCACCCAATGAAACCATCCAGCCACCCACAGAGGCCACCACCCAGGGGAGAGAGATGACACTGGCCTTGGTGAAAGATGCCAGCACCACAGCCAATCATCCTCTGTTGGTGACTCTGGCCAGACTGAGGAGATCCGAGAGAGTGAGGCATTGGCCCGCCGACCTGGAGAGGTATGCATGCACAATGCCAGAAGGAAAGAGTGTTATATCCAGTGTTATATCTTCATTCTGGTCCACTGCTAAAGCAGGAACTGGAGCCATCATTGATTGGTTGAGCCCTCTTGACAGCTCGCTATAAAAGGGAGCTGTCAAACAGGCTCAGCTGTTCTCTATCAGACGGGTGCTGAGTTAGCGGCGGTATGCCTGGCTGGGTTACTTTGTGGCCAATAAAGCCTGTTAACCTTTCGCCAGCCTCTGCCTCTCATTCCTGGTGCACCAAACTTGAAAGAAATTATCAAAGCATATTATTTTTTATATAAGGCATCATTTAGCCTATTTAAAACAATAATTAAATGTGATGAGATGAAATAACATTTCTCAGTTTTTCCAATACATTGAAAATAAATGACAGTTTATGAGTGTAGATCTATTTTTGCGCTACATTTCCAAACTGAAGAGGAATCTTGTTTTAAGAGTATTAGATACTGAAGCAGCATCCATGATGAGGAGGGGAGAGCAGCATGATGGAAACTCTATACACACTGCTTTTGTCAGAATGATGAGAATAGATGCAATAATGCATGTAAACCACAGATGTCAAACTCACCGCACCATGTTGCCATCACATCAGAGGTGGGATTCTACAGGTTTGCACCTATTCGCTAGAACCAGTTAACATTCTAAGCAGTTCGGAGAACCAGTTGTTTGAAGAAATTACTGGTCTAATCCTGTAAGGAAGGCAGGAAGGAAACATTTTGGTGTTGCTTGCAGAAACTGCCTTTCCATTAACCATTCTTGGCAGGACTCGATTTCCTGTCTCAGGAACTTCTCTGAAGTTTTTTCCCCCTCCTTTGCTCATACTTTGCTTGTGTGGAGTGACCATTCAAAGTTACAATGGCACTGAAAAAAGTGACTTATGACTGTTTTTCACACTTACGACTGTTGCAGCATCCCCACAGTCATGAGAGGCCAGGCAAGGAGGTGTGTGCCTCGATGTGAGTGATGTTGGCCACACCCACCCTGTCACATGACCATCAAGCCGGTTAGTTTACAAATTGTTTTGTGCTTCCATTTCATAGTTTTCAATTATGATTACATTGTATATAATCTCATATTTTCAATCCAATATTAAATACATTAATATCATTATTAATCAATCATTTGACTATACTTTTATTCATTCATGTTTTACAAAATGATCATATTTTACTTAATTTGTTTTATGACAATTCATATTATCATCCCAGATCTATCCTAGAATCATTTTGTAGATATAATAAGAAAAGAATACATCTTTATATATTTATTATTTTCTAAAAGTCTACATATTTAATAACTACATTTTATTGTCTAACCATTGATAGAATAGATCCCAAATTTTATAAAATTGTTTATCATCATGTTCCCTAATTTCAAATGTCAATCTACTCATTTCAGCACATTCCAATATTTTCTTTATGATTTCCTCCTGTGATGGTATTTTCTCATTTTTCCAGTTTTTAGAAAATACAATCCTAGCCACTGTTTATACATTTTACAATCAGGTATTTCAAGCCTTTACTATATATTTCAGGAAAAATTCCCAATAAAAATATATCTGGTTTCAAATCTGTATGTTTTTTTGTCATTTTTTTCCAACCATGTGTGGATTTTAGTCCAGTATTTTTTAGCATCCTCACAGGTCCACCACATATCATAATATGAGCCAGGTGTCTGATGACATTTCCAACCTTTTTCGGATTTATTCTTGAACATTCTTGCTATTCTTGTCAGGGGAAAATGCCATCTGTAAAACATCTTATACAAATTTTCTTTATATGCTATTGACATTGCCATTTTATAATTTTGAGACCACAATTTTTTCCATTTCTCTAGATCAATCCCATATCCAAAATTCTTCCCCCAAACATTCACAGTTTCTTTAACTTGTTTTTCTTCTAGTTTAATTTCTAATAAATATCCATATAATTTTAATCACCTTTTCATCAGTACCTGTCAAATTCTTATCTAAGTCAGTCAGTTTATCATAAAAACCTTCTGTTTTAGAGTCTTTATCATACCTTGAATGTATTATACCTTGTTCCTCTAATTTTTGTACAGATTTAAGTTCACCCTTTTCATTCAATATTTCATTATATCTAACTGTTTGTTCCTTTTTATATATTATAGGATAAAAAAATGCTTCAATAGTCGATAGCCAGACTGGAATTTTCAAATAACATTGTCTTTTAGTCTTCTCCGAGTTTAACCACAGAGACTCCCATATATAATGTCTTCTAAAATACCCCTGTGTTTTAATTCCTTTGTACCATAGAAAACCATGCCACCCCAACAACAGATCATGTCCTTCTAATGCCAACAATCTAGTATTTCTTAATGTTATCCATTCCTTAGCCCATATCAAATTTGTAGCTTGGTAATACAACTCCCAATTAGGCAAACCAAATCCTCCTCTTATTCTAGCATCTTGCAAAAGTTTTAACTTTATTCTCGCTTTCTTACCTTGCCATATATATTTCCACACAATTTTATTTAAATCTTCAAAGTACTCTTTTCCAAGCCTAATTGGAATTGTTTGAAACAAATATAAAATTCTGGGTAATATATTCATCTTGATTGTTGATATTCTCCCTATGAATGACAGTTGTAAATTTTCCCATTTCACCAAATCTAGCGCTATCTGCTGTTTGTGTTTGATATAATTATGCTCTTTTAATGTACTGCATCTTGCTGTCAAGTATATCCCAAGTACTTGATCTTATTCATGACCTGAATTTTCAATAGGCCTGCCAGTTCTTCGTTTTGTCTTGATAGCATATTCTTTTTCAAGATCTTTGTCTTATCTTTATTTATTTTCAAACCAGCCACCTTTCCATATGTCTCTATTATTTCTATCAATTTTGATGCTGTTTCTAGTGGGTCTTCTAAGATAAAAACCAAATCATCTGCAAATGCTTGCAACTTAAATTCTTCCTTTTTAATTTTCATCCCTTTTATATTCTTTTCATCTCTAATATTTCTATTTAGCACTTCCAAAGTTAGCACAAACAACAGAGGTGATGGTGGCCACCCTTGTCTTGTTCGTTTTCTTATATCAATATAATCTGTCAGTTCTCCCTCTATCATTACCTTTGCCATCTGCTTATGATATATAGCTTCTATTTCTTGAATAAATTTTCTCGCAAAGCCCATCTGTTCCAGCAGTAAGAACATGAATCGCCAATTCATCTTATCAAATGCCTTCTGTGCATGTAGAAATATCAAAGCCATTTGTTTTTCAGGATGTGCCTCCTAGTATTCCAAAGTGTCCCAGATTACTCTCATATTGTCTTTAATTTGTCTTTTTGGCAGAAATCCATTTTGATCAGGATGAATAAAACTGTTGAAATATTTTTTTAAGTCTTTCTGCCAATATTGAAGCAAAAATTTGATAATCTGCATTTAATAAAGAAATAGGTCTATAGTTCTTAATTTATAATGGATCGGCCTCCTCTTTTGGAACAAGTGTGATATAAGTTTCTGACCATGATTTAGGCATCCTCTTCTTTAACATAACTTCACTGATAACTTCTAGCAATGGAAAGTTCAATGATTATTGTAACGTTTTGTAAAATTTTGCCAGAAAGTCCATCTGGGACTGGTGCCTTTCCATCATCGTTATATTGCTTTCTAACATTGTTTCAATCTCTTTAGGTATCTGGGGTAACTTAGCATTCTGTAGGTACTGTTTGACTCTTTCCTCATCAATATTCTCTTGTGTGTATAGTTTCCCATAATAGTCTCGATGATTTCCTTCTTCTCTTTACTACCATAGCAAACTTGGCCTTGATCATCTATTAATTGCAATAGTTTCCTTGATTCTTTCTCCTTTCTCAATTTATATGCTAACCATCTACCTGGTTTATTTGCATCTTTAAAATAGTTCTGTTCAGCACCTCTAATTTTGTGTGCTAATTCTTCTTTTTCTGTTAGACCCATTTTATGTTTGGTTATATCCATTTTTAACTTAATGTCCTTTTTCTGTGGCATTTTCTGTAGCTGTTTTTCAAGTCCTTTATACTCATCTTCTAATGCCTTAGAGGCTAATCTTTTCATGGTATTTCTTTTCCTTGTATAGTCTATTATCAAGCCTTCATTGTATCCCATACATTCTGGATTGATGTATCTTCTTTTTTATTTTCTCTAAAGAAAAAAGCCAATTCTTTCTCCATCCACTGTGTGAAGTCTTTTTCCTTTAAAATAGTATTATTTAACGTCCATCTAGATCTTCTTCTTTGCCCTTTCCATTTAATTGTCATTGGATTGTGATCTGCCCAAGTACTTGTTTCAATATTTATTTCTTGAATATTAGTTAACAATTCTGTTGACATCCATATCATATCTATTCTGGACCATGATAAGTGTCTGTTTAAGTCAAAGGTTTTTTTTTTTTAACATTTCTTTCTCTCCATGTATCTTTTAAGTTTATTTCATCTATCATTTAAAAAAAAAAGATTTAGGGAGAGTCTTTCTATTTTGCTTTATTGTTTTCCATGCTGTATAGTCCAGTTTGTTGTCTACAAATCCTTTAAAATCTCCCATTATAACTATATTAACATAGTCCAGTTCAATTATTTTCTCCATCTTTTGTTATTTTGTTCTCCACCTTTTCATCAGTTTTCCCTGTTTTTTGTTCGATGTTCTCTGTTCTCTTTTCAATATTATCTGTTCTTGTTTGAATATTTTGAATTCCTTGCAAAATCATCTGTAGGGTAACTTTTTCTTGTTCTTTTTCTTGCCTTAACTTTGTCTGTATTGAACGTTGTCCTCCAGATGGTGGAGAGGAAGAAGTAGAAGTTGAGGAACAAGGGGCTGTTAGTTTTCTACTCATTTCGACCAATTCAAAATCTTCAGGTTCTTCTAGACCTTAATCCAATTGTGAAGTAACCAATTGCAATTCCAAATAAAAATAGCAGGAAAAAGAGCCAAATTGTAACAATAATAATAATAAAAAAGAAAAAAAAAGAAATTTCTTCAGGTTCTTTTATACCTTAATCCAATCGATTGGTTGAATAACAATAAAAACTCAAAAATGAAGGAAAAGACCATGAACACATATAAAAAAGAGAAAGTTGTTAAATCCTTAAAAAGGCAGAAAAGTGAAATATAAAAAACTAAAAAAGAGAAAAGAAAAATTCTTCAGGTTCTTCAACATCTTAATCTAATCAAGAAGTCTCAGATATGAAAGGATGCATAAGAAAAAAAAAGAAGGCCAGAAGAATAAAAAATAAAAAAACCAATATGGAAGGTAAATGAAAAGAAAAAAAATACCAGGGAGGGGGAGAGAAAAAAGAAAAAAGACTACTCCCTTAAAAAGAAAAGGAAGGAAATCATTAATACTAGAGCTTTTCCTTTAAAATAAAAAGCAAACATAGAAATTTTACTTCAAAAGACACACACAAAAAAGAAGAAGACAAGTTTCAAAGGGCCAAAAATCCAAATTGCTATTACAAAAAGTAAACTGATGAGGAGGGGTAGCGCAGCTTAGAAAAAATAAAAAGAGCACACTGCACTTTGTTTAATTATCCAAGACTCTTGTTATAACTCTCTTCTCCAGAGACTTAACACCTTTTCTTTTCCTATAAGCTTCAACAGCAGACTCCAGCTGTTGATAGAAACCCAGAAGAGCACCTGCAATAATACTCTCCCATGCTATTTCCTCTGTCTTATCAAATCGCAATGTCCTTGAAAGGAAGTCTCAGTACTTTCTCAGCTTTGTCTGGTCAAGAAAAAGAAATAGAATATTTCCAAGCTTCTAGTTGGCAGTGTTATCAAGTTTCTTTTGCTTTCACTTTCCCCCTCCTTTTCCAAGAAAAATATAATAAGAATTAATTAAAAAAAGAAAAAGATATTTCAAAAAATAAATAACTAAAAGGGAGTCTCTAGCCTAGAATATTATAAAGTCAAAAGGAGAGAAAGAGTAGATGAAAAAAGAGAAAAAACCAGTCCAGTTTCAAAATATAAGATGTGTAGAAAATCCAGCAATGAGAAAAAAAAAAAAATTACTTTGACATTCCTGTTTAAAATTGCTGCTTAATTACTTCTGTCAAAACTTTTACAGATTCTTTCTTTTCCTTAGGGTGTCCTTTCAAGTCTTAAAAATATATATATATAAAAAAAGGTTCTCACCAAACCGGCACACTCCCTCTTTCCATTCTCTTTTGTTTCAGAGCTGTCCCAACTTCAGCAGCTTTAATGGCTGCCACTTTGCCGCTGGCAAGAAGAGCTTCTCCTGGATCTACCAGGGACTTTGTGGTATCCCTGAGACTGGCAGGATGTGCTCTTCGCTTTCACTGTCTTTTTGGGATGGTTTAGATCTGGTTGGGCCGTCCAGGAGCAAAGATATTGACAGTGATCTCAGACCTCCAAGATCGCATGCCGTATCATCGCTACACCAGCTACGTCCTCCTATGATATCTCCTATGAACCCTATCTTTTGATAGGGTTATTAAATTTTGAATTATCGGTTCACCTATCAACTATGATTTGTTCAACAAGCTGTACTTAAAGTACAATTTAGCAGACTGAAAAAAGTTGTTCAAATGGATCTCAGGAAAGCTCCACGCAGCAACTTTGACATATTTTCTCCCAATCCTATCGTTAGCATGAAATCATGTCACCCTAAATTTGGCTGCCCCCAGAGCATATTCTTGCTACATACCTTTCAATGACAGCCATTAAGGCCAGTCAGTTTCACGGCCTGCACCATCTCACTCACTTTGTGGCCCATCTGTTTAGAAAAGAAGGGAAAAGGTGGTTTTGATTCTGATCTTCTTTGCAGCCATATAAATAATGCTGAACAGATCATGAACTCAGGAACAAAACAGAAAGAATAATTTAGATAATTTAGATCACAGATCTTTTGTTGTGCACTATTAATCAGATATTTGACAATGGGCGCTGTCAGGAGGGTATGTCCTGTTAAATTGAGAAAATATAAACTGAACTGAAATTACTAACCTTTGGATATAATAAATAGTAATAATTCCCCAAGTAGTTTTGCCATTTCTGTTTGCCAACATCTTTTCAGTTTCTTGATCCACTTCTTCAAATAGTAGCAACACCATCACCAACAACTATATTCTCCCATCCAATATGTCTAGGTCGATATCTGAATAAATAACTCAACATTTTAAAAGTGTCATGTTCTCAAATTAATAACTGGTCAGCACCCTTGTGAATAAGTTTCAGCAATATCCTTATTCTGATCAATAACTGCTGACATTAACCTTCTGTCAACCATGGACTCAGCAAAAGCCATGCCTGTTCTCCCATGAGTGTTCATACTTTTGGCCCCTTCTTGTTTTTTACTGAAATCATTTTTTGTGAAATCATTCGACTCAGATACAACAATATTCAATATATCAGCCCCATCATCAATTGTAGCAACTTCCACTGAACAGTTGAATGAATTCAATTCAGGCAATTGTACTTGTTAGGGAATAAAGTTATGGACTTGTGATTGTTGCTGTAATTTGCATACATTTAGCTGCATGTTTGGGGATTAAAGCTCAATTCATACCTCAAAATGTTCAATCTGGCTTTTTTTGAAGAGATTAATTTATCTAAGTCAAAATAGCTTTACATTTGTTGTTGTGATATATCTCCCATTCCAAGTGTGAAGAGGTATTACGGGCTTTAGAGAGTTTCTTCCAGACAGTCCTGGGAAGAGAAATCTCTCTGAAACATTTGCCTGGAAAAAACAAACATACTAACATCTGTGTAACATATATTACACAGATAGAAAACCAGACAGCAACGGAAGCAAGCAGAATTCCTACTGGAGATGTGAACTTCTGAGAGAGCAACTTGGACAAATCTCCCAAACTTGCATTAGTTTAGCTAATATCAATTAGGAGATCCATCTCTCTGCTATTTTTTCCTATCCTCCCCCCCCCCCAAAAAAAAATTCAAAGTAACAAATTAAGGTTTAAAAGAGCGGGGGGGATAGAGCTGTGATTTTATTGGTGAACTACAGAAGAAGGAATACAGAAGAGAGAGCTTACCTCATTATATCAATTTTTTCAGGTATTTTAGGAGCCCACGTAACACCAGAAATGAATCCCATAAAGGCCAGACATCAAGATTCCACTAAGATGAGAGAGGGGGCCTTGCAGCTCAAGCTGACAGGGACAGCAGCTACTGTACCAATAACCAGAAGGGAGGAGCTGCCTGCAGAAACATGTTCTTGCTAACTGTAGTGTAAAAATTGCCCACAAAACATGCCATGGCCAGTCTACTCAGAATTGCTTAGGTCAGCAGGTTGGAAAGCAATATTTTTGAAACAAAATAAGAAAAGGTGGGTGGAGTTGCCTATATAGTGGGTGAGAGAGGGTTGAGGAGAAGGATGTGAATTATATTGTTGAAAAATGGAAGTGTCTTTGTACTAACAAATCAGGACATATGGATTAGTCTCTAGTGCAGGGGCATCAAATTCAAGGCCTACAGGCTGGAACTGGCTTGCAATGTGGTCAGATCCAACCCATGCGGCTATCCTGGAAACAGAAAGGGGCCTGCCCACATCGCTTCAGTCAAGCCCATCAAATCCCAGCATGTACATACGCACAGAAGAGGGCACACACCCATACACAAGAGGGCACACACACACATACCCAGCCCATGCCATCCCAGCAGGCATGTGGGTGCACTGGAGGAGGCAGACGCATGTGTGCATGCTGGGATAGGATGGACCGGATCTGCATGCATGCACGCACACCAGGATAGGATGAGCTGGGATGAAGTGATGCGGGCCAGTTCCTTACTGTTTCCAGGATGACCATGCTTACCAGCCTTTCAAGTGTGTTGCACTGGAGGGGAGGTGTCTGGCAGCATGGGCTCCTCAGCTGATCCTCCAGGAATCTTTGGCCTGGCCCATTCTAGGCACACATGCATGCCGGAGTCAGCAGTTGCACACACGCACAGGCCTGGCCCACACTATCCCAGCAGGCACACCTGCACGCAGGAGGTGACCTGGATGGTGGGGGAAGGGACTGCACGTGCATGTGACTGCTGACTTTGGCATGCACATGTGCCTGATCCTCCCCTGCCACCAGCCCACAGAGTACCACTAGAATGCTGATACAGCCTGTGAAAAAATTGAGTTTGACACCCCTGTTCTAGTGTATAGAAATACAGCAGGAGATAAGGTGAACTGACCACTTTATATTTCTTCACTGTCTGAAGAAGATTCCATATATTTCTTCCACTACCTTCTTTCTTAAAATTTTGATTCTAATTTTGTTTACACCATTCATCATTTTTGTTTACACCTGTACCAATCATCAGAGCCAGTCAATGACAGTTGTGATACATTTTTAAATGTTCAGTTGACTGACTTTCATATTTAATGATTAAAAGTTGAAATAATAATCAAAAGTATATGGATGAAAGCCCCATTCATATCTATTTTTGTTGACTGTTCAAATGTAATTATCTTTCATTCCAAGATATGAGGCATTAATTATGATTCTCATCAGATCTAATAGTTGTATTATGGTTCTGTCATCTAGAAAGCTACATTTGGAAGGTTTTAAGTGGCAAGCCTTTTCTTATCTTGCATCCAATTATGGAATCTTCTACCCCCAGAGAAGAGATTGGCCTCCTCACTCCTGACCTTTCAAAGATCCTTCAAGACCTGATTATGCCAGTAGACCTGGGGAATGATGGAGATGGATGAACCTCTGAGGTAGCTTTATTATTATTAACATGCCTCTAACTATTTTTTTTTTTTTGCTTAATTCTGCTTTTATAATTTTTAATATTTTTAATTGTTATTGTATAATTGTTTTAAGTAATTATTATTTAATATTAATTGCTTTAGTGAATTATTGCACACTACCCAAAGTCACTTTCTCTTAGGGGTGGCCAAATAAATGTGATTATTAAATATTTAAACAAATTCATTACTGCATTACGGTAGAGTCTTTCTTATGAAATGGTGTATCAATTAGCATTAAGGGTGGTTGCTATGGAGAAAATAAAGAGGACAGAGAATTCATACTGTGAACTATAAACACTATGACTCATTCATGAATTCCTTAATCATACCCACCAGACATGGCTTGTTCTCTTGCCAGTAGACAGCTTCCTTGATGTCAGTAATATATATCAACATCAAGAGCATTGATTTGTTATGATTATACGACAAATTATAGAATAAACTGTTTGAAGTATTGTTATCTCGCAAAGCATGAATGATTAAAAGTATAGTCAGAAAAAGATTTTTTTATTTTTATTTTTTTTTTAGTAATATTAGAATATGGATTGACAATATGAGTGGTTATGCAATATAATTGTAATTGACACTATAAAATGAATGCACAAAACTGATGAACCAACCGATACACCGGAAGTATATATGAGAGTAGATGTTTTTAATGTTTTGTATGTTTGTTTGTTTGTAGAAAATTAATAAAAACTTTAAAAAAAAAAAAAAAAAAAAAGAGCACCAGTGCAATCAAAACAGAAATGGTGACATTGGCAAATTTTATGATAATGCAATCATTTAAGACACTTCCTAGGGAAAACAATATTTTACAATAGTTCTTTAGTAACTATAAAGAATAGGAATCAAATAAAAATATATGGGTTTTTGTAATCTAAGCATCACTAGAACTAAAACCTGTCCCCAGAAGTAGAAAGTCACTGTACATGTAGTAGTAACTTTTATCTGTTTGCCTTCTTGATATATACAAAAGTAATCCATCAGGAGGGCAGACCTGGCATCCTGGCGGTTGGACGGGAGATCTTGATTCTCCAAGATCACCATCAATATCTCAGCTGCTGGTCAGTCCCCATTGACCTAAACCGTCCCATAGATACGGTGATTGACAAGAGAATGTCCTGTTGATCCCAGGAACATCGCAAATTCCCTGGTTGATCCAGGGAAAGCCCTTTTTGCCAGCAGCGGAGAGGCAGCCTTCCAAGCTGCTAAAGATGGGACAGCTCAGGAACAGAAGAGATTGGAAGAAAGTGTGTCAGCTTGGTGAGATGAACTTTTACTAATTATTTCTTGGAGAGAACACCCTGCAAAAATGAAAGTGGACTAAAAGTGAAGAGGAAAGAGTTTAAGCAGCGTGATTAATTGTCAAAATGAAAGTTTTGTCCCTTTTTTTCCCTTTTATTGGAATTTTCAACTTGGCAATGCTGTTTTACTTTAAACTGGACTGGTACTTTTTAATCTTTTTATTTCTGTTTGTATTTCTTTCTCTTTTTTTAACAATCCTTTTGAAAATTATTTTTTGATTAAGTCTCTTCCACTTGACTTAAGATTTATTTTTCTCCCTTTAAAAAAATAAGGGGGGGGGGAGAAATTTTACTTTTTTTGCTTTTAGCTCCTGGTTGTAGATTGAGGAGGGGGAAGTGAAAGTGAAGGAAAGTAAGTAGCACTGCTTTGCAGAGGCATGGATACATTGTTTCTTTTTCCTTTCACTAGTTTGTATTATAATCAAGGACTTTGAGCTGTGTATTGGAAAAGGTAGAGATGAGCATGGCAGTTTGTTTATTCAGGTGCTCATTTCTGAACAGATAACTGGAGTTTGGAGTTGAAGTTGAAAGAAAGAAGATTGAAGTGACCTTGAAAAACTCTTAGCTGATTTATCAAAGAGCCTTGGAAATGAGACGGCAGAGGCTTGTTTTATATTAGAATTGCTTTTTACCTTTTGCTTCCCTTTCTACCCTCCCTCACAAGTGGGGCTCTTTTTTTTCTTTTTAATTGGATTTCAATTTTTTAAACCACAAACCACAATTATTTTGGTTTTCTTTTTGTTTATTAAGAGGAACATATATTTCTTTTTTCTTTTTTGCTTCTACCATTGCAAATAATTAGATTAAGGTATACAAGTGCCTGAAGAGTTTCTTGTTCCTTTTTTTCTTTGGAGTGGCAACTGTTTGTTGGTAGTTTTTTTTCCTTTTTCCTCTTTTTCCTCTTTTTTATTTTTTTCTCTCTCTTTCTTTACATATAAGCATTACAAGATGAGTAGAAAGACAACAGCTCCAGCTTCTTTGATAACAACTCCCTCACCATCTGGAGGACAATGATCCATACAAACAATATTACAACAGGAAAAAGAGAAAGAGAAGGAAGTGACATTACAGATGATCCTGCAAGGAATTCAGAAAATTGAGAAAAAAAATATGAAAAGACAGATGAAAAAGTGGAAAATATTCAACACTTGATGATGAAGACAGATTCAAAAAAATTGAAGAAGAAGATACACAAAGAGATAAGAAAACTGGAGACATTGATACTCATTTGAGTGATATCGAAAAGGGCAGGGGTGAATCATTGGGAACTAGACAAATCAGATTTTTACTTAAGATTTCAAAATATAGAAGAAGGGAAAGGTGAAAACCTTGCTGAAATAATGATAGAAATATTGGCAGAAGCACTGGAAATAACTAAAGAAAAGATGATGGATGGGATGGATAAAGTGTTTCGTGTCTACCCAAGATATGCAATGAGGAATAGACTACCAAGAGAAGTTCACAGCAGATTTACTAAGAAGATTATTAAGACACAGATACTCCAGGTGGCGAGAAAGAAAACACTAAAATATAAAAATAAAGAAATTGTGGTGCTGGAAGAAATACCAAGAAGAGTAAGAGAGATGAGAAGAGAATATTTATTCTTGACTAAAGAGCTACTTAAAAGAGGAGTAAACTACAGATGGTTGATGCCAGAAGGCCTTTTGTTCATTTGGCAGGAACAAAGACACAGAATTGACACAGTTGGAAAAGCTGAGCTATTCTACTTAGAATACTTTAGAGAAAAGGAGGAAGAAGAAAGAAAGGAAGAGTTAATAATTGAATTCCAAGAGGAGTGTATAGCAGTAATTGCAAAAGAAAAAGAAGAAGGTGCAGTAGGTGGTGAAGCCAGAGAACAACAAGAATTGAGATCCACAAGAGCAATAACACCCTCTTATAAAGCTTAATATGGATGAAAGAAAACTGATTACAATTAACATAAATGGACTTAATTCAGCTATTAAAAGAAGGAAAGTATTCCACAAATTAGATAAATTAAAATTTGATATAATCTGCTTACACAAGGCTTTAAAAAGAAACATGAATTTTCAAGGAAAATTAGATAAATTATTGACATCGCTGGCACAATAAAAAAAAAAAGACGTGTGGCATTATATATTAAAGAAACAATTTTGGCAGAACTAATTTATACAGATAATGATGGAAGGATTTGGATGGTGGAGATAATGGATAACAGTGTTAAAACACTTTTAATTGCAATTTATGCCACAAATGATAAACAAGAATAATTCTATAGGAAATTACATACAAAAATAATTGATTTGGACCATGTTAATATCTTTATGATGGCTGATTTTAATGGAATAATTAATGACCGGTTGGATTATAAAAAACAGAAAACAACAAAGAAAGTTAGAAAGATACTACCAAAATCCTTCCTTCGAATAACAGAAGAATTTAATTTAAAAGATGCATGGAGAGAGAGAAATGGGGAAAGTAAGCAATATACTTTCTATTCAAATAGACACACATCCTGATCTAGAATAGATATGATATGGATGTCAGCAGAATTATTGACTAAAGGCCCAGTCCCACTGGCCGACAGATGCAAAACGTATGAATAAAGGACACAGTGGACAAGCAAAATTTTGGGGGTGGCTCCAAAAAGTGGCAAAAATTTGCATAAACAGAATGGAAAAGAATGGAAAAGAACGGACGTGGGTAGTATGTAGCAGGGATGTTAAATGGATGTTCATAGGAAGCCTAGCGGATGACAGTGGATGGAAGTGGATGACACATCCGAAGGGGTTCCGGGGGATAATTGCAAAGCGGATGCATAGCGGAAGGGGCGGATGCATAGCGGATGAAGCGGATGCATCATAGACGCCTACAGGAAACAAAGGGGATGCCGCACGGATGTATATGGCATGCAAAGCGTTCACTGCGCATGTGGGGAGTATGAATTGCATCAGCTCCGCGGATATAAAAGGATGCAGCATGCACACAGTCAGCATACAGAGGAAAGACATGCTGCCACATACATCTTGGAGGAACACCATGGTTCGTCAGTCAGGCAAGAAGAGGAAGCCTGTGCCTACTCGTTCAAGCCCTGGCAAGAAGGCCAAAACCAGCATCCCACCCCCTGGCACTGACTCTGAAGATGCTGCTGCTGCTGCTGCTGCTGCTGTGGTGGACCAGCCCCAAGACCCTCAAGCCCCTCAAAGCCCTGCTGCTGAAGGCCCTGCTGCTCAAGCCCCTGAAGGCACTGCTGCTCAAGGCCCTGAAGGCCCTGCTGCTAAAGCCCCTGAAGGCCCGGTGCTCAAGCCCCTGAAGGCCCTGCTGAAGCCCCTGCCAGAGGGAGGAAGAGGCAAGGGAAGCAGAAGGGAGAGAGGAAACAGTACACCATTTCCAAGGAGCATGAGGATAAGGTGCTGGAATGGCTGAGGGAGAATGAGTACCTCTGGAGAAAGGGCCACATACTGTATCGGGACACCAAGAAGAAGCAGGCAGCGTGGAGAGACAAGGCAGAGAGCCTGGGGCACACTGCAGAAGTACTCCTTGGATGGTGGAAGCACATGCACACCTGGTATGGCAAGCTACACCTCAAGAAATCCAGGCAGGCTGCTGTCAAGCTCACTGACTGGGAGATATACATCATGGCCAAGTGCAGTTTCCTGGAGGGTGAGATCTGCCACCGGAAGAGCAGCCCCTCTGAGACCCCTCTCCCTCAGACAGCCTACAGACAGCCAGTCCTCTTGCAGCTGCAGACCAGACAGCCCCACTATACTCCTCCCAACCCTTCCTCCACCCCACAGTCAAGCCCATCAACGGACAATCTGTCATCAGTATTAGGCCTGACATCTCAAGTCCTTGATGAAGGGCCTCTCAACCTCATGGGACTGAGTCAGCTCTCGGATAGCTTCCTGAACACACCACCACCTGTTGTAGCCTCGGGGCCAAACACCCCAATGGTGCCTCAGACCAACACTCAAGCCACAGCCACCTCCACAGTCCCTGCCCGCTTAACAGCTGAGACCATGGACATGACTCAGAGTGACTGAGAATAGTGTCAGAGACTGAGTTGTTTACTTGTTAAGTTTATTTTTGCTTAAGACACTTTACTTTTAAGACATTTTACTTGGTTCATTTTGCTTATTTAATACAGTCATAAAGTTTACCTAAGAAAGTTAATAAAGGTTATCTTTGTTTAAGACACTTCGTTTACTTGGTTCATTTTGTTTACTTAATAAAGTGTTGGTGAAAACTTTAAAAAAATGGTTAAGCCTTTGCATGCTTGTGGAATAGATAAGGATAGTTGTGGGATAGATAAACCTCCAGTGCAACCATAGTGGGACTGTATGGTCCACCATCCCAGGAATTCAGATGATTTTCTCCCCCTTTTTATAGAAAATACCGGTTGTCTGCTAAGGGGCCTTCTATATACTCTAGACATACTGCAGACATCCTAAATATACAAAATACATCCCAGATACAAACGTTTTGTCTGTATTTAATACGCTTACATCCTTTCTATTTCCGTGCTACTAACGCTGTGTAGATGTTCCGTATACCTTTTGTTTCCTCCCTCTTTCCGTTTTCAGCTGCAGCGGGTGTGAATTGAGGGGATGGCCAGAGGATGAAGAGAGGATACAGCGGACATTTAACGGATGATAAATGGACATAGAATGTTTGTTGCCCGTATATGTCACAGATGTACATCGTATGCGGCAGAAAGTTCATCCATTCACAAAGTTTTGTGCAACTCAAAACTTCTTGCACAGATGAAATTGCAGTGGACGGATATTCGACGGATAGAGTGTATGAAACATGTATGAAATGAGTACACAACAGATGCATAGCATTTTCTAATGGATGGCAAGCTTTTTTTAACATTTTACATCCTCTTTGCATCCGTAAGTGCAATGAGACTGGGCCTTAATGTATGACAGATTGAAATAGAAACAAGCACATGGGCAGATCATAATCCAGTATCAGTTATTTGGAAAGGATACAAGAGGAGATCTAGATGGACTCTAAATAATGTGATTCTGAAAGAAAAAGACTTTAAACAGAAAATAGAGAAAGAACTTGTTTTCTTCTTTAAAGAAAACAGAAAAGAGGATACATCTTTACAGAATCTCTGGGACATGATGAAGGCCTACACAAGAGGCTTGATAATAGATTAGATTAGGAGAAGAAACAGAAAACAGAAAAAGGCATTTAAGACGTTAGAGGATGACTATAAAACTTACAGAAGTCCCCACAAAAAAAGACATTAAAAATAAAATGGATATAATTAAACATAAAATGGGAAGAATGAAAAAAAGAGGAATTAGCACAAAAAATTAAAAGTGTGAAACAGAATTACTTTGAAGATGTAAATAAACCAGGCAGATGGCTAACTTATAAATTGAGAAAGGAAAGAGAAGCAAGAAGAATTAGTCTATTGATAAATAAAGGACAGGTTTCTTATGGAAATGAGAAGAAAAAAATTATACAAGATTACTATAGAAAATTATACTTTCAAGAGAATATTCAAGAAGAAAAAATCAAGCAATATCTTCAGAAAGTGAACTTACCTCAGATACCCAAAAATATTGAAACAATGTTAGAAGAAAGTATAACAATGATGGAATGAACACAAGCCTTAAAAAACAGAATGCTGGGAAACCTCCAGATTCAGATGGGTTGCCAGCAGAATTCTATAAGACTTTTCAGGAAATACTGAACTTTCATCTTCTAGAAGTTATGAATGAAGTTATGTTAAAGAAAAGAATACCAAGAATATGGCCAGAAGCATACATTACACTTATACCGAAGAAAGGTACAGACCTGCAGCAAGTTAAAAATTATAGATCTATATTTTTATTGAACTCAGACTATAAAATATTTGCTTCAATTTTGGCAGAAAGACTAAAAAGATACTTAAATAATTTTATTAATACTGATCAAAATGGATTTCTGCCAAAGAGACAAAGCAAAGGCAATGTGAGAATCATTTTGGATACTCTGGAATATTATGAAGCACATAGCCTGAGAAGCAAATAGCCTTGATTATTCTAGATGCTTAAAAAGCCTTTGACAATGTGAGTTGGTGATTTATTTTATTGCAACTGATACAAATGGGCTTTGGTAAGAAATTTATCCAAGCCATTGAAACAATATATCATGAACAAACTGCAAAAGTGATGGTGAATGGAGAATTAATAGAATCGATAGATATAAGAAAAGGGACAAGGCAAGGCTGTCCATTATTGCCTCTGCTGTTTCTGTTAACACTGGAAGTGTTGAATAGGAATATCAGAGAAGAAAAAGAAACAAAAGGAATGAAAATTAAAAAGGAGGAGTACAAATTGCAAGCTTTTGGAGATGACCTGGTATTTATATTAGAAGACCCAATGGAAACAACATCCAAATTAATAGAAAACATGGAAGAATTTGGAAAAGTAGCAGGTTTGAGAATAAATAAAGACAAAACAAAGATATTAACAAAGAATATGTAAACAAGACAAAAGAAAGAGTTGGAAGAAACATTAAAAATACATGTCATGAACAAGGTTAGGGATTTATATTAAGCCCATGTCACAGCACCAACGGATGGAAAGAGGATGTAAAATGGAGAGAAACACTTGCCATCTGTTGGTTAACGCGATGCATCAGTTCTGTACTCACTGCGTCCGTTTTTCATACTCTCTATCCGTCCAGCATCCATCTACTGTATTTCATCCGCTCAAAAAGTTTTGAGCTGCACAAAACTTTTTGAGCGGATAAAGTATCCAACGCATCCATTATACATCCGCTACACATACGGGGAACATCCGTTCCACATCCGTCGTCATCTGTTATGCGTCCGTTATATCCTCTAGGCATCCGCTGCACATCCGCACAACTCACATCCACTCCAGCGGAAAACAGACACAGGGAGGAAGCGAAATGGACGCGGAACAGACACGCAGTGTTAGTAGCATGGACGTAGGAATGATGAAAGTGGATGCAGCTCGCATACAAAGCATTAAAATGGAAAAATGTTTGTATAGGTGACATATCTCGGATATTTAGGATGTCTGCAGGATGTCTAGAGGATGCAAAAGGACACCTAGCGGAAAACCTATATTTCCTATAAAAAGGGGGAGAAATCACCTGGATCTCACTTTCAGTCCAGCAGCCCTGCGGTGCAGACCTCTGCAGCCTTCATCTGGCTCTTGCTCTTCCACAGCATCCAGTCATCTCCACCATGGATCATCACACACTCCTTTTGGTAGCCGCCATCATTCTACAACAGAGCAAAGCCCTCTACAGGCTCTTTCACCTGTTCTACGAGAAGAAAAGGAGGCGTCCAAGAAGTGTCTGGGTCTGAAGATGGATCGCAAGAAGAGATGAGTATGGACTGTATAACAAGCTGATGGTGGAGCTGAGGAACGAAGACTCTCGTGCATTCCAGAACATCATGAGGATGCCTCCAGCCATGTTTGACGAAGTTGTGGAGCGGCTGAGACCCAGGTTGACCAAGACAAACACCAACTTCCAGCCCAGCCTGGACCCTGGGCTGAAGGTGGCACTGACTCTGCGCCACCTGCCTCCAGGACCACGTACAGGAGCATGCAGTATGGCTGGAGGGTGCCTCACAACACCATCAGCATTGGGGTCAGAGAAGTGGTGCAGGCCATCATCGAATAATACCTGGAGGAACTCCTCCAGTGCCCCTCCACTGAAGAAGACTGGAAGAAAGTTGTATCAGAAGTGGAACTTCCCCCACACCGTTGGAGACATAGATGGAAAGCACGTGGCCTGCAAAGCTCCAGCCAACTCAGGGTCCACTTATTTCAACTACAAGGCTTCTTCAGCATCATCCTCTTCACCATGGTCGATGCTGACTACAAGTCCATGTACATCGATGCTTCAGGCAACGGCTCATCTTCAGATGACCAGGTATACAACGCCAGTCACCTCAAGGAGGGGCTGGAACACAACCTCATCATGGGCTTCCCAGATCCAGACCCCCTGCCCAACGACACACAAGATGTGCCCTACTTCATCATGGGGGATGACGCCTTCTCCCTCAGAACCTACCTCATGAAGCCTTACACTTCCAGATGCCTCACCTGTGAAGAGAGGATCTTCAACTACAGACTGTCCAGGGCAAGGCGGGTGGTGGAGAACGCCTTTGGCGTCCTGGCCAACAGGTTCCAGGTACTTCTCACCACCATGCAGCATCGCCCAGAGACCATGAGGAACATCATGGAAGCTTGCTGCATCCTGCACAATCTCATGCGCACTCGCTACCTAGTGTTGCAGAACAGGCTCATGGACTGCCAACCAGGCAATGGGAACATGGAGCCTGGTGAATGGAGGCAAGGGAGAAACCTGATAGATACTGTGGATGTGCAAGGCCCCAACAGAGCTTCACGTGAAGGGAAGAAGCAGTGCAACCTCCTGAAACACTGGTGCAACTTCCCAGCTGGAGTAGTGGAGTGGCAAGACAGGATGGTAGATGCTTAATGGATGCTTCCTTGAGCCTGTCTCATCACACTGATGCCATGTATGTTGAGTGGCCCTACAATGAACACGGCATTTAATAAAGAGTTGTGTTTATGTTGAAATTTGTTGATGAATGATTACATTGTTATTGATAATAAAGGGCCATAGGTGTTGCACCTGGGAGGGTGGACCATACAGTCCCACATCTATTACCCATCCCACAGCTATTACCCATCCCACAGCTATTACTCATTCCCACAGGTATCCCTGCCCATCCCACAGGTATCCCTGCCCATCCCACAGCTATTACCCATCCCACAGGTATCCCTGCCCATCCCACTGCTATCCTTATCCATCCCACAATTTTTGGATATAATTTGGATTCCATAAATAAACATATTATGGAATTTCACACTTTACAGAGATTGTGTTACCTTTATATCACTATGAACACAAAAAAAATCCTTCATCTATTGTAAAAGTAGGGCTTCAATTCTTCTTGCATCAATTGTTGCCATTGCATTAATAGCAACTCAGATCAAAAATGTTATGGCCTCATTTCTTTAGTTTTCAAAAAGTTCTAGAACAGACTATAAATGTGAGGAATTCTGGCATGTATTATTTTCCTGTGTCACCTATTGTTTGCAATGCTGCTATGACAATATTTGAAAGAAGATGAAGTCAGATTGAAAAGGAAGATTTCCCTTCCTGTCTTTTTTTTTAATTTTTTATTGATTTTCAATAAACAAACATACACAAACAAAACACAAAACATAAAAACATAAAACTTCTATTTGGAAAGCGGCTTCCCGGGTTACATCTTTTTATACAGACATAAATTCAAATTCATGCTCACTTTTTATCCCATTTCATATCTTATTTACCATTCTACATTTTCTACATATCTTCTCCCTTCTTTCCACTCTCTTAATTCTATTTTATTTATTTCATCTCAGTTTAAATCATTACCTCAAAATTTCTCCTGTAATCACTGATTGAAGTACGATGCCTTTAAATCTTTCCTTTAAATTTAACACTTAAAATATTATATACTTTTCATTCTGATTCTGCTTAGTACGTTCTAAAGCTACATACTATATTATAAAATAAAAAAGTAATGTTTATAACATAATTAAAACAATAACCCATAGCAAATTAAGCTTTATTATTAAATCCAGTTTTCTAACATTATTTCAAATATAAATACAACAATACAATCTTATGTACTTTTGCAGAATCTCTTTTTTAATCATATTTTTACTCACTATCTCTGAATAAATTTTATTTCTTTACATCTTGTTTTAAACCTTTGTAACTTCTCTTCCCTTTTCCCCTTCCTTTCTTCTCCAATCCTGCTTTTTTATTCCCTTGTCTCTTAATCTCCACCTTCCTAATCTCCACCTTCTTCTGTATTCCTCTCCATTCTACATTTTCTATATAGCTTTTCCCCTCTTTTCACTCTTTTAATTCTATTTTATTTATTTCATCTCAATTTAAATCATTATGATATATATTTTGTCTGTTCTATTTCAATTTTCTATTATCTTTTCTCACTAACACAAAATTTCTCCTATAATCACTGATTCAAGTCTGACGCCTTTAAATCTTTCCCTTAAATTTACTTTTCATTCTGATTCTGCTTAGTACATTCTGAAGCTACATACTATATCATAAAATAAGAAAGAATAATATGTTTATGATATAATTAAAACAATAATCCATAGCAAATTAAGCTCTATTATTAAATCCAGTTTTCTAACATTATTTCAAATATAGATATAACAATACAATCTTGTGTACTTTTGCAGAATCTCTTTTTTAATCATATTTTTACCCACTATCTCTAAATAAATCTTGTTTCTTTACATCTTGTTTTAAACCTTTGTAACTTCTCTTTCCTTTTTCCTTTCCTTTCTTCTCCAATCCTGCCTTTTTACCCCCTTGTCTCTTAATCTCCACCTTTTTCTGTATTCCTCTTTTCTGTTGCTTTCTGACATTGTATCGATTTTTCTCCTTATTTTCCCCTTTTTTGGTTGTTTTTTTTAAATCTTAAATTCTCCATTCTCTTTCCCCTTTTTCCCTTTTCTTCTCCAGCTGAAGTTCTTTGTTCATTAAAGATGGCTTCTTCTTTATCCCAGTCTTCTTGTTCTTGTAGTTTCTGGTAGGTGGAAATCACCATTTCTAAAAAATGGAAAACAGATCCTGAAGAGCCCTTCCCTTCTTGTTCCTCTTCTTTTAGCTTTTTAAATTCAATTTTCAGTTCATCAACAAGTAGTGCCATTGTAAAAAGTTTTTTTTTATACAACCCAAATGTTTTTAGTCTTTCAAATAATGATTTCCAAAAGTCCCAAAGTCACCAAGCAATCCAAACATACACAGACTGTTTCATTTAGCACTTTCTTCTTTTTATACTTTCTCTTCCTGGAGTTATAGTTCAGTTACAAAGCTCCAATTAAAATATATCTTTTAGAAGTCTTGTTACAGTTTAGCTCTGTTCTTATAAATTCCAAGCAGCCTCCTCCAACAAAATCTTAATATTTATTCTTTTCCTGTCCCTTCCCACTTATAGCAAAAAAGAGTTCTCTTCCCCCCGCCCCCCAATGCTCAGAAATCTTTATTGTCCCCTTGGCTTTAGTTTTCAAGATTACTTGCTGATGCCAAAACGGGTTTTTCCAATTTCTCCATTCATTTGCTATCAATGTAAGGAAGGAGAGTGAGAAAAAACAAACTTTCCCTTTTAACTTTCATTCGCCGCTTTTTCCATCTTCGTCGGGAATGATGTAACTTTAGTGAAGCTTAAATTCCAGGGTATGTAAATGTTACTTATTATCCTGGTTAGCCAAAAACCTTCACTTTCTCAGCTTCCTCCTGCACATTCTTATCCAGATGAAAGCTTCTTTGTGGCGGGCATTGCTGACCGCAGCTTCACCGTTTTCGGAAAAGGGAGTTAAGTCAGCTGAGGAGTGAGGTTGTGATTCCCACAGACCCCTGCTGGATCTCCTCTATTTTCAGATACCTCTATGGGGTAACTATAGCCTCCAAATCCAGCTGGATCGAGGGCACTCCAGTGGCGAGCACAGCAGAAACCATGCACAATCACGGATTCTTGCCACTGCCAAAGCCTTGCAAACCAGAAGTCCTTCCCTTCCTGTCTTTTTATCATCATACTGTGCTTAGCTGATTTACCTAATTATCCAAGTGCTTCTAAGTTATGCATGGGTATTTCAATGCACTGCTCTATTCTATTGTTAAGGGTTTTTTTTAAAGCTAAGTATTGTATATCGTATATCACTATTACTACAGTCTTTGCATAACTTGAAAATATATTCAAGAAAGATCAATAAAGCACCAACATGCATACTGAGTTTCTAATTCACAGTAAGCTTTGTCTTGCCTCGCCATAGTTTGCTAATTAAGCCATAGTTAGTTTATTCACAAATTGCATTGTGCCATAAAGAAGATTTACAAACACAGTGATTATATTAATGAAACATGCTATGCCAAACTAAGTGGCATAGTTCAGCATATAGCTATGTTGAAATAGCTATAGGAAAACTATTATTTAAACATTTCTTTTGTCTTATTGAAATGTTTGTGTGTTCATTTAGCACATGAATATTTTGTTTGAACGTACCTTTTGCATCTAAGAAATGTAGCAAATAGTATTTTAAAGTTTTTGACAGAGGGAAAATTGTATTCTTTATTTATTCCCATCTCCCATCTTAGAGACAAACAACACAAGAAGGTAGGTCAATACTCACTGATTTCAATGTGGAAGTAAGCTGTAACCTAATTAAATGCATCCTCATGAGTCTGCAGTGTATCCTGCAGTGTAATTTGTTCAATTTGTGTCTGGAGACTTTAAAATATACATGATTGAACAAAAGTTTAACCTTTTATATTGCATATTAAATGGAAATAATTAAGCCTTCCAGTAAATCACAATTTCTTTGTGCTTAATACAAATAATATTTCTGATATTCAGCTCATGTATCTCATAGATTATCTGAACCTATTGCTTTCCTGAAAGAATTAAATCAGTTCACCACTTTTTATTTAGCAATTTGCACACCATAATGGATTTTGTTTAAATCACTGTGCAGAAATATGAATGGACCCAGAACAAAAAGGAAACTATTGTAATATTTTACTTTTCATTTGCTCAACTATTCATTTCTGCTATAACTTTACTTTTCTCCAGTGAGAAAACCGCATATAGAAGGACAAGGGAAGTAGTTATAGTTGGAGAGTTATAATTTAAATCAGGGGTCTCCAAACCTGCCAACTTTAAGACTTGTGGACTTCAACCCCTAGAAGTTGCTGTGTGGGGAATTCTGGGAGTTGAAATCAACAAGTCTTAAAGTGGCCAAGTTTAGAGATCCCAGATTTAAAGGATAGAAACTTTAAGACAGCTGAAAAGTTGCTGGAAATAGTGTAGCCTATCTTTGCCTTAATCGAGTTCAGATTGTTAACTTGCAGGATGGATATTCAATTATAATTCTTTGGCAAGTATTGCATATATTATTGAAGAGACTATGGTAGAACAAATAGTCTTGGAATTTGCAATAAAGATATTGAAGTGTTAGATAGTTTCTGCCTTTTAAGATCAGCCATCTAGAGTAAAGGAACAGTCAGGAAATATGCCACAGACTAGGCAGAGCAGACATGAAGTCCCTGGAAAAGATATTGAAATGCCATGAAGTGTTTATATCAGGGGTATCAAATTCAAGGCCTGCAGGATGGATCTGTCCTATGGGGTGCTTAGATGTGACCTGTGGGGCCACTCTGGAAACAGCAAAGGACCAGCCCACAGTGCTTCAGCCTAGCCCAGACCAATTAGGCACTGATCTAAAACCTGGTGACAGCCGTTTCACTGGCAGAGTGCTGTAGGAGATTGTTGCAGCCAAAAACAGAGCCTGGGGGAGGGGGTGCACCTGCACCCCTTCCATGGTCGGTTTTTGCTGGCAGAGTGCTAGCATCACAGACTATTAGTAAAAGTGGCACTTGATCAGAAGACATCGAGAAATATTTCCCCTTTTGCATTTGAACATGCAAGAAGGGACAGGAAAGGAGAAAAGGAAAGAGGAAAGACAAAGAAAAAGAAGGGAAGATGGGAAATAAAAAGAAAGAAAGGAAAATGGTCTCCCATTCTATCACTGAGGATGCTTCGATTACAAAGCCGGGTCTCCTCATGTGGAGAAACAGTGGGCCTCCCTCTCACACATTTTGCCCTGGGCCAAGGAGAGTAAGCACAACAGAAGCAGTCTCAAGGAGAAGGTAAGCTCAGTCAGGCACCCCCTCAGGGAAGGAGGGCTGGGCTGAGTCCCAGTTTCCTGGGAACTTGAGGGCCTGAATGGGGGCTTGCCCTCCACTGCCTATGGCTTTCAACAGCCTGCATCACCATCCAGGGCTCTTCCGTATGGCCTGAGTGGTATGGCAAGGCTCTTCTTGGGTTTGGCATTCTCTCTGATCTCACCTTCATCCTCTGGAGACAGTGGATTCCCCCCAGCCATGCCTGGGCCACCAAGGTGCCCCTGACATGAGTGACATTGAGCTGGCCATGCCCACCTCAGCCATGCCCACCTTGGACATGCCCACCTGCCCCTCCAAAATCAAACACAACCCTGATGTGGCCCTCAATGAAATTGAGTTTGAAACTCCTGGTGTCAACTCTGAAGTGAACCTGGTTGAAGACATCTTTTGCTGCCCAATTGCCATGAACTCTGAAACAGGGAAGGGAGTGGGAAATAGACTGGCTAACAGTCAAAACAAAACATTTTTGTGGGAACCAGCATCATCCTAACAGATGAAAGTTGAAGGAGAGAGAAGCGACCAAGCAGCCTGCCAGTTACTTACATTGGGTAATGTGAGCAGTGATATCTGGATAGGGAACCATTTGTTCTTTTAATTAGACAAAAACCTGCAGGAGTTTTTTGAGTTGGTTTTCACTGGCTGTGCTGATATGATGTATCCAACAAAAATGTTCTTTGAGGAATCTACCTGCCTCAGAGTTCTGCTTTTGGTGAATGCATTAATCAAAACATTGACACCTGGTCTATATCTACAAAGATGAGAATCATGTAAATCATGACATTTCCTGTGAGAAAAAGTAGATTTTAAAGCAAGATAGAAAGCACTGACATTTCTGAACTTTTGTGTTGGAAAAGTCTCCTGAGAATATTATAGATAGCAAAGGAAACAAGCAAATGGATTATCCAATAAATCAACCAAGATACAAATGACCAGGTTCAAATTGTCCCACTTCAGCCACATCATTTGAAGACCTAGGTCTGTGGAGAAGGCTCAAATGCTGGGAAAGAGGAGAAGAAGCAGTAGCAAGGTGGACAGTTACAGGAACAAGAATGTACCATTGGAAGACCAGGTTAGGAATAAGAGCATCATAAAAAATAAAAACCTATCTAGGTTGTTACTAGGAGTTGAAAACAACTTGATGGTATATAATCATCATCATATGCCTGTAACTGACCATTTAAATAATAATGATAATACATTCCTATAAGGGTAATGTCTCTTCTTCATCATCCTAGCATTTCCACAGACACAAAAGAAAATTTGCTTTTCAGGTCAACAAATATCATTTCACATGACTGAACACAACAACTCAGTCCAACTATATAATTTTCATGTCTAAATTAACTATGTCCTGCAACCTTTGCTTTGGTCTTCCATGTGGGTGCTTGCCATTAATGTTAAAGTGATAGGGGTTGCAAGTGTGGGATGCTACTCATAAAACAGATTAATGAATGTAGGGAATTATTTAATAGGCTAAAATATAATCAAGAATTGGACATTTTACTTCTTGAGCAATGCTCAATGTTCTGGGCATATAAATCTTGCTATATAATCTAGAATGATTTTAATGCAGATGATACATTATTTGTAGCATTAAGACCCTGAACCTGATGTTCATTTTCATATTGTATATTTCATATATTGTAACAAGAAATGTTACAAATGCTTTATGATCATTGTTTTTTTATTGTTAATATGAATGGCAGACATATTTAAGAACAGAGTTGTTATATGCCTGAAAAATATTGTGAAAGGGGGAGATAAAGAGATTCGATTTCCCTAAGAAAAGCAACCCACTCCAGGAATGAAAGATGAAGGAAGAAAGTGTTTCAAAGACATTTCACCTCAACTAACTCACTATAAATGAGATAGGGAAATTATTCTTGGAATTTTCAAATTCTGTTTTTCTCCCTGACTAACATTAAAGAAACTAAAATCTGTGTCATTCTTGTTTATTTGGTCTTGCCAGCTGCCTGAAGCCTACATGATCAAAGTAGAGCTAACTGCAGAAGCATCCTATTTCTCACTGTTATTCATGCATGGACCAATAAAGGAGACCTACTCAAGTAGGATATACAGGCCATAGTCATCTAAGTTTCCTGTTACCAATATTTCAAATTCATTATTAGTTCTGAATTCACTAATGACTGTTTTAGTACCCACCATACGAAATTCAGAAAGAAGTCTTCTGATGATAAGCGTGGTAAGTTCTGAATGCAGCAATTTCAGAAATATGTTGATGGATAATACTGGACAGAGTTACTATAAAGATACTAGAAAACAACTTGAGATATTTTTTTTTCCTTCTGTAAATATAAAATCTATTCAATTGAGTTCAACTGTTTGTTAATATATGGATATATGGAAGTATTGTGCTATTTTCTTCTGGAAAGGTTTCTGTGTATAATTTATATCATAGGGATTTTGATTGAATCAATTACTTTGAACTTGGAATCAGTCCAAGTTTAAAGACATCTTTCTATTTCAATTTTTTTAATGAACATTAGAGCCCTTCTATTTGGAAATACGATAACACTGGAAGGTTTATCCTCCTCCTATTAAACTTCTTATTACAGTCTCAGACAGGACAGATACATTGAGGAGATAGCTGATGCTCATACAGAAACTGGTAAGCTAATAAGCTTGATGTTGAATGTACAAATTATGAGTTCTTATATTGAGTTTATAAATTCCAGATTTTGGTTACATTCCATAGCATCTTTAACATAGTAATTTGTAACAACATTGATGGATAGGCATATTTCCCTTTTTCTAGTCAATAGACTCCAAACAATGGCCTCATGATTGTAAGAGAATTGCACATAGGAAGCTTCCTTTATGCCAAAGGACTTAACATGCAATTTTAGCTAATATTTGTTGAATGTTCCTAGATAAATAGCTACACTGTATATTAACCTGTCATATTGTTTGAATTACCTTTCAACATTTCACTCACCACATCATCGCTATTCCCTTAATTGTGCATTAAAGAACTTTGAAGGGTTTCATTTGTTAAAATTTTATTAAAAGAAAAGTAAATATAATGAAGAAGCTAATTGCAGTTTACTCCACTACATACCTAAGGAACAGAGCTAATATTAAGGAAATACCAAATGAATGCCAAAGGAGAAAGATGTATACATAATTAGAATTAATGTAATTAAAAAGTTACTGTTACTATGGGAATATTGATCTGTGAAGATAAATGGAAATATATTCAATTAAAAGCAATGAAGTTAGAATTTACACAGTTCTAAAATAAGGACATAATACAGTCTATTTTAGTGCAATCCCATGTATGATTACTCAGAAGTAATGACTGTGTACTCAGTTTCCAGGGATTTGTAAGAAGACTGAAGCCCTGAAGAAAATAAGGTGACATTTCCATAAAGAGATTAAAATGCTCACAGGAAGATTTAACTGTTCCACTATAGGCTAAGTTATAAACAGTCACAAAAAAGTTAAACATTTGACTTATAAATATTAAGAATTCATTTGGGCAAAATAAATCAGTGTTACTAGATGAAGCTTTGCTTGGTATATTGTGACTTGGTTAAGAAGTACCCATGAAAAAAAGATGGAACATTTCATGATTAAATGAAAAACATAACTACATAGTAATTATCTAATTTTGTGACTCTTTTTCAGAAAATTGTCAGAAAACTGAAAACTGATCGTTCAGAATTTTTTTTTTCATAAATGCTAGTTTACAGGGAAGAGATCTGTTTTTATTAGGTGGCAATATGTTGAGAAACACATGATAAATAGGATTGAAGCAAATAGTAGATGAGATAGAGTGCAAAGTGGGTTAACCATTCTTTATTGATGCCATTGTTGTCAGATAGCTTTTTGTTGTAACTATGTATCATTTATGTGTTTGCAACTGTGTATCATTGCAACTATGTATCATTCAGGCATTTGCAACATTGTATCATTCATGTGTAATCATTAAGCTTCTGTCTCCTCAGTGACCTTTTGCAGGGCACGTACAGAGACAAGGAGCTAAACATCTGTAGAAATAGTTTATTTACATTGTGATTACATTGTCTGGCATGCAGCTTTGTGAAGAAGGAATATCCTGATCAAATTATAAATCTTGCCATCCTGTCTGACCTGGTATCTTACCTTGTTTGAGCTATTGTAAATCCTGTGTATCCTGTCTGACCTGGGCTTGACCTAGGCTCTGAATAAACAATCACCCCCTTTTGAATGAGCATAATAAAAGAGCGTGTGCCAAGACATTCTGGCGCGCACTCATCCCGAGGAACTTCGTCTCCTGTCGTTTCTTTCTCCTTTCGCTCCCTATCATGAGACGCCCGTCTGATGCGGGATAGCAGATACCGCAGCTTTTACCAGAGATATGAACTAATTTCTAGGTGGGAGAGGTGGGTTGAAATTAAAGGCTACATTAAATAAGTTTGAAAGTTCTATGTTGACATAAGGTCCTTATTGTCCAACCCTGCTTTTGCATCTAAAATATGATTGGAGACCATCCACTGTATTAATACAGAGAACCTTAATCTACTGACTACTGTGTTGATTAATCAATCATTTGAGGTTGTTGAAATTGCAGGAATTAGGTAACTCTTCCTGAATGCACTCTCTTCCCCTCCCACTTTGGTTTTGTTGAAAAAAAAATGTATGCAGATTTATTGGATTCTACTTTCTATATGGCTGTAGTACATCAGTGGTAATGACAGGGATATTCTGTAAGAACTCATAAGTCCATTCAAGAGGTCTTTGATGTATGGGAATCTGAATTCCTTTCTCTTTTGAATTAAGTGATATTACTTTTTTTCTTCACGCTCCTAAGATTCTTAGGAAGTTGAACTAGGAACTTAAAATATGAACTGCTAGAATGTACATTTGTTGAATTAACAAATGGATGAGAAGAAAGATGTTTTTATATGGAAACATATTGAAGGGAACTAAAAGAGCTATGAAGAGGCAACTGAAAAAAGGATGGAACTAGATAATGGGGAAGAGGGAAAGGAAATCAGTGGGACTGGGGAGAGAAAATAAAATTTCTTTTAATAGATTTTCTCATTCTGGATTAGTTCAGTTGTGTGGAATTCAAATCTCTCTATTACTGCAAATTTGGAATAAGAACTCCAGTCTGAATTTAGAGGATAACAGAGTTGGAAGGGACCTTGGAGGTCTTTGAGTCTAACACCTTGCACAAGCAGGAGACCCTATACCCAGGGGTGTCAAATGCATCAGGGTTGTGTTTGACTTTGGGGGGCTTGGGTGACCATGGCCAGAGTGGGCATGGCCAACTCAATGTCACTCATGTTGGAGGCACCTTTGGTGGCCTGAGTGCTCTGCCAACAAAAACAGGCTTGTGGCTCCATTTTAGGCTGTGATGGCCTTCTGCAACCCTCTGCCAGCAAAAATAGAGCTTTGGAGGGCCGCACGTGGTTCTCCCGAACTCTGTTATCATTGCAGAGGCACAGTGGTTTCCAGGGTAACCCCGTGGACCAGATCTGGCCCCCAGGCCTTGACTTTGGTACCCTTGCCTTATACCATTCCCAAGCGCCTGTCCAGGAATGTTTCCTTTAACATATCTTACAGAAAGAAATAGAAACATAGAAATAGGAAAAAAATATAGCTACCTGACTTAACAAGAAACAAAGCAAACACATCAAATAAATTTCTAAGTTTTAATTTAAATTTACTGGAGCAAATGTAATCATTTTAAGACCTGCAACTATTGACAGACCATTGTGATGTGTCCCAATTATTTAATCCATGAACCATAAATGTCCTCATATCAATTTTTCAAATATTAATTAATTTTTTGAAATAAAAAAAGATGTTTTAATTTCAAACACTGACTCCCATCAAATTTAATAAGACCTCCAGTTTCTCAGACAGAGCCAAAGCATTTGGTTTCTATTGAGGTGGAAAAATATACTTGAATTGTATATTACCAACACTGAATTAGGGAGACAAAATTCCACTTGAAGTTGAAGGGGAAATAATACCTTTAAAATAGTTGCTAACAAAGTAAGTGATTTAAAGTATGCATTCCAGATTCCACCCACAGCTTCTAATAGACCATTTGCATACACTATTCCATAAATATTCATGAGCCTGGACATCAAAGCATAATCTATAGCCCAATAAGGCCCAAATATACTAGCTCTTCACAAACCCAGGAATGAAATATTATTTCTACATATCAACCTATATCTACATATACTGTATCAATCTAAGTTATTGCTAGGATCTTAATGGAATTATATTAAAATTCTCCAACCCATCGCATAAAGACTGATGTTCAATCAAATGAATCAAATAAAACTTTACTGTGGACATAGGTCATTTCTTTTAGTAGTTGGTAAATATAAACCCAATGAAAATCCAGCAAAGTAAAATCACACAATATATAATCTTAATTTATCTGAGAAATCGATTCAATTTAGTCATTATCCAAAAGAACTATTTATTTGGGATTAACATTGGAACATCTCTTAATATATAAATTAATCTTGGAGTGATATTCATTTTAATTAAATTTACCCCACTAACTTAACCAGATTTTGATCTACTTATTAATATAATAATAATAAGTCTTTATTGATTAGCCCTTGGTCCATATCAAAGTGCAAAGTTCCAGCATCAATTTGTTACTAAAATTTAATAAAAGCAATTCAAAATGAAATTTGATAAAATACTATTTAAAATGGAACTTGATAAAATACAATTTAAAATGGAATCTAGATAAAATATGATTGAAGATGAAATAGTAATAAAATAAAATATAAAGGCAATGTTATCAAAATTTGTTGGCATACCTAATTCATTCTTATATTCACAACAAATATGTTAGGAATATCAAGTCCTAAATATTTAATGTGATTTGTAGAATTACAAACCTAAATCTTTACATTGAGCTATTAAAATTTTAGACCCTAAAGGAATAAAAAAGACTTATCCCAATTAATCTTATATCCTAAATGCTTACCAATATTTGAATCACTCATATAACATTTGAGAGTAAATTATTATAATTATATAAAATTATATCATTTTAAATATCATTTGCATATAACTTATAATCAAAAGCTGCCAACATGATACCAGTAATAGCACTAGATTGCCTAACATAAATTTCTATTTCTGTCACTTCCATTAGAGTGAATTATACAAAGTGTAAATAAACATGATTTTATTAATTGCTGCTATTTTCTCTCTTGGTTGACTTTAAACTTTACAAAATAGTGAGTTCTCATAGCTTGTGTCTAATATGCTTTCATTTCAGATATGTACTTTAACTAGACTTATTGAAGTATGGTGTGGAATTTTGTAACACAAATCTGAGCAAAAACTGACATATTTCTCATTACTTTGGCAGTAGTAAAGTAACACAGTATAGTATATTAAATTTCATGGGTTTACACTGTGTGCATATGTTCATCTTTTTAAAAATGAGGTTAAATTACATAATGGCCATGTACTTAAAACACTCCCAGAGAACATCTGGGAGACCAGACAGTCATAAAGGAAGTTTGAGGAGACATTATAGGGGTTGTGATTCAAATTGGGAAAGGCTGCCCTTGATAAAGGGCAGAGCATTGGCTTAATATTCTTTCAACTGCTGACAAGAAATTGTACAGCAATGTGCAAGTCTTGAATGTCTCAGGTATTGCACAAAGCAAACTTTGTTATTCCATTCTTGACACTTGCAAATTGTAGTTAAGTCCCACTCTCTCACAGTGCTTCAATAAGGGGATTCCTATTAAAACTAATTGCAAGGAGAGATTCAGAATTGATAAAATGAAAGTATCTCTGTAAGCAGAAATAATTAACAAACAGAAAGAAAAATTTGAAGTTAAGAGCCTTTTTTGATCCATTGAAACTGTCCACGTTTGGTAAAATAAAAATTTCACAACAGGTAAACCTTGAGTTACGACCACAATTGAGCCCAAATTTATGTTGCTACTAAGTGAAACATTTGTTAAGTGAGTTTTGACCCATTTTACAATTTTTCTTGCCACAGTTGTTAAGTGAATCGCTGCATTTGTTAAGTTAGTAACATGGTTGTTAAGTGAATTTGGATTCACCATTGATTTTGTTTGTCAGAAGGTCACATGATTCCAGAACACTAGACCAGTTGCCAAGCAAACTTGAACCAGTTGCAAGCAAACTGAATTTTGATTTATGTGACCACAGGAACACTGCAACAATCATAAGTATGAACAATGGTCGTAACTTTGAATGGTCACTAAATGAACTGTTGTAAGTCAAGGACTAACTATAGTCAAACTCAATTTCTGTAATTCTCTTAGAAACAGTGAAGAAATGACATGCCATTGTCATCTTTCAGGATATTTTATCAACTTTTCAGTCTAATGTATAGCTGTAATTAAGTCCTAGCCTCAATCTTATGGATAAATAAAACTTTCTACTATAGTAATTTGTACTCTATCCATAAACAGTAACTCAGATGGTATAAAACTGAACTTTGCAGTGTCTAAACAAGTCAAAAGTCATAATAGCATAAAAGTTAATTGCAATTGTTTATATTTTGAATATTTTCAAGATTGTTTTCCATGAACTGCATACATTATATGTTATTATTACTTAATCCTCATGTTTTTGAAATGTTAAAAATTACCTGAAGTACTATTTGACAAATGACCATTTATGGGATTTTTCTACCATGATTAGTAAGAAAGAAAAAAAAAACTCTCAGAGGAAAGCTGCAAAAAGGGTTACCACTCAACAAAACAAGTGTGCTCAACTTTATAATAAGATAGAACAACCTTAAGTTGTTAACATGCATAAAAGCATATTTGTACAGATTTCATGTTTTCAAAGATTAAAGAGGTTGGCTTTAATGGTGTCGTCATTGCAGTCTTTACTACTAGATCCTTTCAGGGGTGGGATGGACTTTGACTCTTTTAGTTTGTTGTTTACAAAATTGTAGAAAGCACAGGTGGAATTGGTGCATAGAAGGTTTTCCATTTGTTTAATGTGATAATTGGTGCATTCAATCTTTATCTGGGGGCATAAATTTTTGTATCTGCTTTTGAAGTTGGCAACGTGACCAGATTTATTTTTCCGCCAAAGTGATCTCTTTTTGGATTGAAGCTTCCTTATTGTTATGGGTAATCTGTTCTTTCTGGTACTGGGAGTTGTTATTGGTACATATAGTTTGATGACTCTTTTGACTTCAAGTAAACATATGTTGTGATGGTCTTCAACAGTATTGCATCCAGTAAATAGAAATTGCCAATCAAGGATGAGAGTTCATTGTCTATAAGATCATAGTTGCCTTTTTTGAAGTTATAATTGGGAATCATGTCATTGTGATGATTTTTGTGTGGACGTATGTTGAGACAAAATTCAATCATGTTGTGGTCACTGTTGGAAAAGGGTTCTTTAATTTGTATTCCATAAATTGAATTCAAACTATTGCAGAAGATGAGATCGAGGCAGTTGTTAGGTCTAACTGTCACATCTAGTTGATGTGTATACGTCTGTATACGTAACCCAGAATCATTTCTCCATCCCAAGAAACGTTAGCAGACTTCTGAACATTTAGTATTCATAGTGTATTCTTTCTAAATCAAATGGAGGAAGATGTGTTGTTAAACTGCTATACGGAGACTTCAAGGGTTCAAAATTTATCATAGACTTGTATACACTTATTGAAAGAAGAGATCAGTGATTATGCAAAAATGTTCTTATTATATTATTATCTGAATAATCCATATTACTGGTTATCAAAACAGATTACAGTACAAATGTTTAAGTTAAAAAAAAGGTGCACACAAAAAGACTGGATTAGCAAGTCATTCCAGGGTCTGTTTGAATTAATCCTCATGCTATGATTTTGTTTAGAAAGAGGAGGCCTCTTTTACATAACAATGCTTTTTTTTCTGAGCCCTGAGAATTTGAACCATGTGGCAGAAGTCAAAGCAGGAAATGTAACTGCAATTGAAATATATTTTTAAAAGCAGGAATTTAAAATAAATGTTTAAACTTTCTAGAACAGTATTACAGAATGAAGCAAGCCTAACATAATTAAAATATCTTCTGCATCCTTCCTTTTGATAAAGTTTTCAACCAGAACAACAGTCTGGTTTTGGTAGTTTACTAGAAAATAAGATTAAACATGAGAACAATAGGCCCAGTAAAGCACCAAGTTTTGTTTGATATAATATAACTCATATTATTTTGACTGGAATGTTTCACTTCCTGTAACTATACTGCCTTAACTTTGACTTTACCTGGATTCTACTAGATTAGTATTTAGTGCGAACACAACTTCATTAGTCATGGCTATGTGAAAGGCAGAGGACGCTATAGAGCAGGAATATCAAACTTGATTTCATTGAGGGCTGCATCAGAGTTGTGTTTGATCTTGGAGGGCCTGGAAGCGTGGCTGGGGTGGGTGTGACTATTTCCACATCACTCATGTCAGGGGCACTATGGTGGCCCAGGTAAGGCTGGGGGATTCATTGTCTCCAGCAGAGGAAGGTGAGACCAGGGACAATGCCAAATCCTTGTCTTTCAGAGGGTTAAAGTAGAATTTCCCTCCCTCCCTCCCTTTTCTTTTTAACTTGTCTCTTTATTCTCCTTTCTTCTTCCTTCCTCTCATTTCCTTCTTTTTTCTTCCTTGCTCTCTTTCCATCTTTCCTTCTTTTTCTTTGTCTTTCCTTTTTCCCTTTCTCCTTTCCTGTACCTTCTTGTATGTTCAAATTCAAAATGGGAAACATTTCTCTTTTTGTTTTGTTTTGCATTCTGACACTGAAAACAGAGCCTGGGAGCTGTGTGCAGCTCCCCGGGCCCAATTTTCATCCTGGACATTTTCATCCTGAAGCTCTCTCTGCCAGGGAAAATGGAGCTTGGGAGCTTGGTCACCATTTTCATTGGGAGAGAGCTTCAGGAGGCCATTGAGGATAAAAACGGGATTTGGAATGGCCAAATCTTGGAATGGCCATTCAGCTCTATTTTTGCTGGAAGAGGCACTGCGGGCTGATCCTTCATTTCCACAGCTTCCTGTGGGCCAGAATTAAGTCATTAAGCCACAGCCATTTCCACAGCTTCCTGTGGGCCAGAATTAAGCACCCTGTGATCCAGATCCAGTCTGTGAGCTTTGAGTTTGACACCCCGCCATAGAAGATATATTTTATCTGGCACATTAGGAATTATTTTATTTATTTTATCTGGAACATTGTGGATTATTTTTACAGCTATATGAACCTCTGTGCCTTGGTAATCAAACAGGGAAGTGTTACATACCAACGTAGTCCTTGTTCTAGTCCACCGTTCTGGCGGGAGTTGTGGCCGCTGTTCATTGGCTGACCGGGCTGACAGCTGCAATATAAAAGGATTTGTCAGGTGACTCAGATGTTGCCCACCACCATGCGCAAACTCACTAACTTGTGGCAGCCGCGGGTAATCAGTTAATGTTACAATAAATTTTCTAATCATTTAAAAGGGTTATCTCTCATTACTGACGTCACCGTTTTAACACTGGCGACGAGGATGGGATCGTTTTTGAGCACATTCCCAACAAATAGTGTGAATTGCTTGAAAGAAAATTTTCCCCTCACAAATGCCTCACAATGACAGCTGTACCATTTTTTTCCATGCTTCCATCTGACTTCTGAAACCTGGGAATCTTACATTAACAGGTTTGACTGTTTCTTAGACACTGCTGACTAGTCAGAAATTCCCAGCCAAAGGAAAAAAGCTTATTTCTTGAGTTTTTGTGGCGCAATAATTTTTGACACCGCAACTGCTCTGTTGACCTCTGAAACTGTAAAAGTTGTTTCTTAGGAGGCTCTACAAAAAGTTTTTTTTGGGGGGTTAAGTTTTATTGATTTTTAAGAACAAACAAAAACAAACAAAACATAAAAACATCAACTTACTTCCATAAGTGTACAAACAGAGTGTCGGTTGGTTTACAATTTTTTTGTGCATCGATTTCATAGTCTCAATTACAGTTACATTACATAATAACTCATATTATCAGAAATTGAATATCCTAGTATTATTATTAATCAATCATTTGACTATAATTTTGTTCATTCATACTTTACTTAGTTTATTTTATAACAATTCATATCGTCCTTCCAAATCTATCCTAAAAACATTTTATATATGTAATAAAAATAATAAAAAAAAGAAATACATCTTTATATATTCATTATTTTCTATAATTCTACATATTCTGTTACTATATTTTGTTATCTAGCCATTGATAGAAAATGTCCCAAATTTTGTAAAATTGTTTATCCTCTTGTTCTCTAATTTCAAATGTCAATCTACTCATGTCAGCACATTCCAGTATTTTCTTGATAATTTCCTCCTGCAATGGTATTTTCTCATTTTTCCAATTTTTAGCAAATACAATCCTAGCTGCTGTTAATACATTTACAATCAAATATTTTAAATCTTTGCTGTATGTATCAGGTAGAATTCCCAACAAAAATATCTCTGGTTTTAAATCTATATGCTTTTTGGTCATTTTTTCCAACCACATGTGGATTTTAGTCCAATATTTTTTTGCATCCGCACAAATCCACCACATATGGTAATATGAGCCAGGTATCTGATGACATTTCCAACATCTATAGTATTTATTCTTGAACATTCTTGCTATTCTTGTTGAGGGAAAATGCCACCTGTAAAACATCTTATACAAATTTTCTTTAAATGCTGTTGACATTATCATTTTATAATTTTGAGACCACAATTTTTGCCATTTCTCTTGATCAATCCCATATCCAAAATTCTTCCCCCAAGCAATCATAATTTCTTTAACTTGTTCTTCTTCTAGTTTAATTTCTAATAAATATCCATATAATCTTTTAATCAGCTTTTCATCAGTACCTGTCAAAATCTTATCTAAATCAGTCAATTTATAATAGAAACCTTCTGTTTTAAAGTCTTTTTCATACCTTGAATGTATTTGCGCATAAGAAAACCAATTCATTTTTGTACCTTGTTCCTCTAGTTTTTGCATCAATTTAAGTTCACCCTTTTCATTCAAAATTTTCCCATATCTAACTGTTTGTTCCTTCTTATATGTTATAGGATAAGAAAATGCTTCAATAGTCAATAACCAGACTGGAATTTTCGAATAACATTGTCTTTTAATCTTCTCCCAATTTAACCACAAGAATCCCGTATATGATGTCTTCTAAAATAACCCTTATACCATAAAACGGCATGCCACCCCAACAGTAAATCATGTCCTTCTAATGCCAACAATCTAGTATTTCTTAATGTTATCCATTCCTTAACCCATGTCATGTTTGTAGCTTGGTAGTACAACTCCCAATTAGGCAGACCAAATCCTCCTCTAATTCTAGCATCTTGTAAGAGTTTTAACTTTATTCTCACTTTCTTACCTTGCCATATATATTTCAACACAATTTTATTTAAATCTTCAAAGTAATGCTTTCCAAACCTGATTGGAATTGTTTGAAACAAATATAGTATTCTGGGTAAAATATTCATTTTAATTGTTGAAATTCTCCCTATTAGTGACAGTTATAGGTTTTCCCATTTCGTCAAGTCTAGTGCTATCTGTTGTTTAAGTTTAATGTTTAATGTTTAAGTTTAATGTACTACATCTTGCTGTCAAATGTATCCCCAAATACTTAACCTTATTCATGCCTTGAATTTTCAATACATCTGCCAATTCTTCTTTTTGTCTTAGTAATATATTCTTTGTCAAAATCTTTGTCTTATCTTTGTTTATTTTCAGGCCGGCCACTTTGCCATATGCCTCTATCTTTTCCAATAGTTTTGATGCTGTTTCTAGAGGGTCTTCTAAAATAAAGGCCAAGTCATCCGCAAAAGCTTGCAATTTAAATTCTTCCTTTTTAATTTTCATTCCTTTTATACTCTTTTTCTCTCTAATGTTTCTATTTAACACTTCCAGAGTTAAGATGAATAGCAAAGGTGATCGTGGGCAACCTTGTCTTGTACCTTTTTTTATATTGATAGAGTCTGTTAATTCTCCTTCTGCCTTTGCCGTTTGCTTATAATATATGGCTTGTATTGCTTGAATAAATTTTCTGGCAAAGCCCATCTGTTCCAATAATAATAACATGAATCTCCAGTTCACATTATCAAATGCCTTTTGTGCATCTAAAAATATCAAAGCCATTTGTTTTTCGGGGTGAGCCTCATAATATTCCAAAGTGTCCAATATTACTCTCATATTATCTTTAATTTGTCTCTTTGGCAGAAATCCATTTTGGTCAGAATGAAAAAAATTATTTAAATATTTTTTGAGTCTCTCTGCCAATATTGAAGTGAAGATTTCATAATCTGCATTTAATAAAGAAATGGGTCTATAATTCTTAATTTGTAATGGATCAGTCTCTTCTTTTAGAGTAAGTGTAATGTAGGCTTCTGACCATGTTTTAGGTATCTTCTTCTTTAGTATAACTTCATTCATGACTTCTAGCAATGGAAGGTTCAGCGATTCTTGTAATGTTTTATAGAATTCTTCCAGAAGTCCATCTGGGCCTGATGCCTTCCCATTATTTTGTTTCTTAAGTGCTTCGGTTAACTCCATCATGGTTATATTGCTTTCTAACATTTTCTCAGTCACTTTAAGTAGATTAGCATTCTGTAAATACTGTTTAACTCTTTCCTCATCAATATTCTCTTGCTCATATAATTTCCCATAAAAGTCTCGAATGATTTCCTTCTTCTCTTTATTGCCGTGGCAAACTTGACCTTGATCATCATTAACTGCGGTATTTTCCTTGATTCTTTTTCCTTTCTCAGTTTGTATGCTAACCATCTACCTGGTTTGTTTGCATCCTCAAAATAATTCTGTTTAGCACTTCTATTTTTTGTGCTAATTCTTCTTTCTCTATTAAACTCATTTTATGTTTAATTGTATCCAGTTTTAGCTAATGTCTTTTTTCTGTGGCGTTTTCTGTAGTTCTTTTTCAAGTCTTTTATACTCATCTTCTAAAGCTTCCGTGGCTTGCTTTTTCCTTATGTTCTTTTTCCTTGTGTAGTCTATTATCAAGCCTCTAGTATATGCCTTCATTGTGTCCCACACGTTCTGGATTGAAGTATCTTCTTTTTAAATTTTCTCTAAAGAAAAAAACCAATTCTTTCTCCATCCGCTGTATAAAATCCTTCTCCTTTAGAATAGTATTATTTAACGTCCATCGCAATCTTCTTTTTTTGTCCTGTACATTTAATTGTCATTGGATTGTGGTCTGCCCAAGTACTTGTTTCGATATTTGTTTCTTGAATATTAGATATTAATTCTGTTGAAGTCCAAATCATATCTATTCTAGACCATGATAAATGTCTATTTGAGTAAAAAGTGTATTGTTTGGTTTTAACATTTCTTTCTCTCTGTATATCTTTGAAGTTTATTTCATCTATCATTTTAAAAAAGGATTTGGGGAGAGTCTTCCTATTTTGCTTTGTTGTTGTTGTTGTTATATAGTCCAGTTTATTGTCTACAATTCCATTGAAATCTCCCATCATAACTATATTGACATAGTCCAGTTCAATTATTTTCATGTGTATTTTTTTATAAAATTCTTGTTTATCATTCGGTGTGTAAATTGAAATCAAGAGTATTTTCGTACTATTGTCCATTATTTCCACCATTAATACTCTTCCGTCTTCATCAGTATAAATCAATTTTGCTGAAATGGTCTCTTTGATATATAAAACCACTCCTCTTTTCTTACATTGAGTCAAAGAAGTAAATATTTTCCCTAATTTTGGCTGTATCAACAATTGTTTATATTGTTTTTTAATATGTACTTCTTGAAGACAAACTGTATCAAATTTTAGTTTCTCTAATCTGTGAAAAATTTTCCTTCTTTTAACAGCTGAATTAAGTCCATTTATATTCATTGTAATCAGTTTTTTCTCTTCCATAATTATGCTTTATAATTAGGTTTGGCAGTTCTCATAGATCTTGGTTCAGGTTGTTCTTTAGTCTCCACTAAAGTCTACTTAGTCTCTATTAGTCTACTTTAGTCTCCATTAAAGTCTACTACAAGAAGTCTACTAAACTTCTTGTGGAGTACAAGAAGTTTTGAGCAATCATTTCTCCTCAAAGCCATCACAAATAGCGAGATTCTCCTCTTTCAAAAGGAGAGCTCAAGCTGAGGGGGAGACCATTAGTTCTTACATGGCTGCCTTATGAACCACTGTTTTACATTGTTTTACATTTTCATCGGTGAACTGGATGATATGTTACTTGACCAATTAATTTATGGCATACAAGACCTTCGTTTGCAATGTTGTCTCCTAGCTAGGTCCGATCTCACATTAAAAGTAGCTATTGAAGAGTCAATAGCTGCTGAGCAATCCACACTCTCTGCCACCGAGATTCAAAGTTCTAATCCACATAGTATCAACCCTGCTGCTACCAGAGCATCCATCCATTCTAAAGATGTGATCCCTGAAGGTGCTTCAACTGAAGAAGAAGAAATTCATAGGCTCAAGGGCCAGCAGTCACAGCCAATATGAAATGGGGATTGCATCAGCAAACCAACGCAGTCACAGCTGTCTTGTTTAAGCTGCAGTGGTAACCATTTGAGGGCAAATTGCCATTTTTAAAATGTTATTTGTTTAAAGTGTCAACGCAAGGAACATTTAGCAAGGGCTTGCAAAAGTGGAAGAAATCTAAATCAACCTTTTCCTTACCAAGTACAGCAGTGAGTAGATATCCAATCTAAGGAATGTTTTGCTATCACCAGGGCTTGCCACACTTCTAAATTGTTTCCCTGTCACTCTTGCAAACTATGTTCTAACAAAATTTATGTTACTGTGTTTTTAGAAGGAAAACCTTGTTCCATGGAGGTGAACACAGGATTGTCCCTCTCCATTGTCTCATGGGGCACCATAAAATGCCTGGTTCCTGCTAAAGCTAAGAGACAATTGAAACCTTGCCAGGTATCGCTCAAGGACTATCAAGGCAATTCCATTCCGGTCAAAGGGTCTAGCAGGTTTTCTGTCAAATTCAACAACTTTACAGATTGCCTTTCCCTTTTAATTGTGGAAGGCACCCTGCCCAGTCTTCTGGGATTAGATTTGTTCTCTGCATAGGGTTTGAAGATAACTGGCATTCATTCCTTACAAAGCCATAACATAGAAAATGTTTTAAATGAATTTGCTGACATATTTCACGAGGAATTAGGCAAATACAATGGCACCCCAATCTCTTTCAGTTTGGATTCTTTAGTGACACCCATTCGCCTTTAGCCTCGAAGAGTTCTTTTCTCCTTGTGAATGAAAGTAGATGTGGAGTTAGATAAATTTATTTCACAGGGGATTTTACAGCTTGTCGATTTTTCAAGATCGGAAACTCCCATCATTACCCCATTAAAGAAGGATGGTTTTATTTGCCTGTGTGCCAACTACCGGAGCACATTAAACAAGGCTTTACACCCAAACGCCTACCCAGTGCCAGTTATCCAACACTTTTTACACTCCTTGGGAAAAGGTTGCACTTTCACAAAGCGGGATATGGCCCAGGCATATCAGCAGCTCCCCGTAGACAATGATGCAGCTGAATAGTGACAAACTATTGTCACTCACTGGGGAGCCTTTAAATGCACCTGTCTGCAATTTAGCATAAGCACTGCACCAGGCATTTTTCAAAGCATTATTGAGCACCTTCTTCAAGGCATGGAGGGCATCGTTCCCTATTTTGATGACATTCCCTATTTGATGACATCCTAAATGAACTTATTTCATAGCTCAGGGATGTCTTGTTCCGTTTCCAAAAAGCTGGTTTAAAATTTTAAGAAAACAAATGCAAATTTGCTGTCCCTCAGGTGTATTTCTTAAGGTACCGCATTGACACTGCTGGACTACACTTTATTGAATCAAAGGTTAAAGCTGTCAAAGAGGCCCTAACCACAACATGCAAGGCTGAGCTACAAGCTTTCTTAGGTCTGCTAAATTTCTATAGTTCCTTCCTGCAGCACAAAGCATCAGTGGCAGAACCTCTTTATAGACTGCTATACACTAAGATGCATTGGGTTTGGGGTGAAAAGGAAGCTACTTCTTTCAAAGATGTCAAGGCATTACTATCCTCTGACAGTGTTTTGGTTCAGTTTGACTGTGAGCTTCCAATTATTCTGGTGTGTGACACTTCTCCAGTTGGCATTGTGGCAGTCCTTAGCCACAAAATTCCAAATGGACATGAGGCACCTATTGCGTATTTCTCAAGAATTGAGAAAATTGAGCACAGAGAGAAATTGCAGCCAGTTGGATAGAGAGGCCCTCGCTGTGGTCACTGTCATTAAAAAAATCCACAAGTTTTTGTTTGGATATTGTTTTGAAATAATAACCAATCGTAAACCATTATTAGGACTTTGGCAGGTAACTGGCAACCTTCTACCATCCTTTCGCCTTGCATGACCCGACAGTCCTTGTTCTTATCAGCATATTCCCACACACTAACTTATTGTGGCGGCAAATTGATTAGTAATGCTGACGCTTTGAGCCACTGCCCCCTGCCAGTACAAATCGAAGACCCCACTACTACATCTTTAGTCCTTTTAATCAAAGACAACCAATTGCTCATTACAGCACGTGACATAGCTCAGTTCTTTTCTAAAGATGAGGTAATCTCTAACATATTGGACTGGGTGAGGAGGAAGTGGCCAAAAGAGACATTGGCATCTACATTCATTCCATACAAAGTTAAACAATACGAGTTGTGCACCCAAATGGGCTGTTTACTATGGGGGTGTAGGGTAGTAGTGCCCAGTAAATTAGGGCCCCAGGTTTTGGAAAATTTACATGAAGGGCATCCCGGGGTGGCCAGGATGAAAGCTATAGCTAGGAACTATGTATGGTGGCCTGAGTTGGATATGGACATCACTGAAGCAGTTGGGGCCTGCCCGTCAAGACCTGCACCGCCCATGGATACATCTTTTGAATGGGAATCAGCTAGAGCCCCCTGGTCAAGAGTGCATATTGACTTAGTGGGCTCCTTTAAGAGCTGAACATTTCTAATACTCGTGGATTCATATTCTAAATGTGTGGAGCTCAAGCTTATGCAATCAGTAACATCAGAAGCTGTACTTAAAACATTAACCAGGTTATTCACAACTCATGAATAACATGTGTCGGTATCTGATAATGGGACCCAGTTTACATCCAATGCATTTGAAATATTCTTAACAAAGAGGGGCATCTGACATGTTTTGGTTGAGCCCTGACACCCAGTGTTGAATGGTCAGGCTGAGAGGGCAATTAGGTCTGCCAAGGAGACCCTAGGAAGGATGGGAGGGGAGGATTGGTATGAGAAATTAGCCAAGTACCTTTTAATCTAACATACAACACCAAGCGCAGCCACTAACTTCTCCCCAGTGGAGCTCCTGATGGGCTGGTGGTTGCAGACAAGCCTTGAGAGGTTGACCCCAATTTCTCCTCTTCCTGTCCCTTAGATTCCTCCAGCAAGTTCAGGATTTTTAAATTATATGACCCAATTTATGCGAGGAATTTTGTAGAAGAACCTGTCCCAGGCCCAAATCCTGTAGAGTTAGGCTATCTGATGGCTGGATATGCGGCAGCACATCGATCAATTGCAAGGTCAGTGGAGCACATCCACAGACCAATGACCTGATGGTGACTGACAAGATGGCAACTGATCAACAAACAATGAAACTGATGATCCCAAATCCCAGATGATGACAGCTGAGCCACAACTTGAGCAAGATTTACCTTTTGACATTTCTCCAAGTCAACAAGAACTTCCTACGTCCACATGCCCTGAATCGCTGCCACAGGAGACAGTTGGTTGTACACCTGACCTCTTGCCATTGGCTATTCCAACTGAACCACGGTCAATGCCCTGCCTATTTGCAAGAGTATCCATGCTCGTAACTGAGGGAAAGGGGAATTACATACTGATATGGTCCTGGTTCTAGTCCACAGTTCAGGCGGGAGTTATAGCTACTGTTCATTGGCTGGCCAGGCTGACAGCTGAAATATAAAAGGAGCTGTCAGGCAAGTCAGCTGTTGCCTGCCACCACACGTGAACTCACTAACTTGTGGCAGCCGTGGATAATCAGTTAATGTAACAATAAATGTTCTAATTGTTTAAAAGGGTTGTCTTCTGTAGAGTTGTAATTGCAGAAATGTTCCAGTCTTGGATGGCAAACCTCAGATAAAGAATGTTTCCAATTAAATACAACTCAGGCAAAGTCACTAATCTAAAGGAGGATTAGAGAGGGGAAGTAAACATATGTTAGTCTTTAAATAGAGATAATTAATTGTATGGATTACTGTGCTGAACAGTAACGAAAGTTAAGCAGTGACCAATGCTGGAGGATAACTAAAAATGTGTATAAATACAAGACTAGACTCCAATAAAGATCATCATGACGCAGTTGTTCGTGATCAATCAACTTGATTGCCTCGTCATTACAACAAGTGGCGCCCGAACAGGGACCCTCTTATTTCATCCGGCAAGGATTTGGTGCACCTTCAACCCTTTATGGTTTCTTCAACCTTTTGGTTTCTGTAAGTATGGGGTCTTCACTTTCTGAGGAACAAAGGAAGCATGAAGATGAATTAGGCTATTTTTTTGAAGAAGAAGAATACTGAGGTACCACAGAGAAATCTCTTAAGGCTGGTCCAGGAGATTGCAACTCAGTGCCTATGATACCCAAAAAAGGGGTCTTTAAAATTAACTGACTGGGAACGTATTGGGAAAACATTGCATACTGAACCTCGAGCAAAAATAGAAGTTTTGCAGGTGTGGCATTTATGACGGCATGCAATTGAAAAATTTGGTCACAATGAACTTTCTCTTTTAACACCTCCACTTTCACTTTATACTAATGCTGTCATTTGTCCCCCTTCTTCACCTGAATATATGTCTTCAATTCCCTCAGCTCCTGCAGATACAGGGCAAAAGCCTCCTGACTCGATTGTTCAGTCTTCTTTTCAGAAAATGGTAGAGACTTGTAAAAGGGAAGCCTCTGTCTCAGGAACAGAGCTTGCAGAATTACTGTCTGTTTCTCCAGTACATCATCCTGGTCAGGGGCCACAGCTTGGACTGCAAGTAGCAGAATGGGAGGGTCTGCCTTATCAGATCTTAAGAGAGTTTAAAAAAGGCAGTTACAGACAATGGGTGTGGCACCCACCCTAATCCAAAGCGTGCCTTTCCCATCACTCTGACTCCTCCAGCAGTCTCTCTCACTCCTTCCCAGCCACAGCCGGTAGCACTGGGATCAATTTAATCACTCAAGAAGAAATTGAGTTTAAATTTCGCATGGAAGTTAAAATAGTTCCATCTCAATTTAAAGGTCCTCTTCCTTCAGGATTAGTTGGCTTAATCTTGCCTTGTTCTTCTGCACACAAAAAGGGCTGTTTTGTTGTGCCTGAGGTAATAGATTCAGATTACACTGGTATCCTCATGATTCAGATTTGGGTGAATTTTCCTCAAGTTCTTCCTTGTATTTCTTCTGTTGCTCAATTGCTTCTTCTTCCATATGAAATTCCATCTCCTGGTATCATGGGTATCATGCATCATGGGGATGCAGGATTTGGATCAACTTCTTTACCTGTAGGCCTACTTCAACAGCTGATCTCCTCTTGTCCTTTGTTAACACTCTTCCTTAATAAACAAACATTTCAAGGGTTATTGGATGCTGGAGCCGATGTTACTGTCATCTCCTCTTTACAGTGGCCAGTACAATGGCCAAAAATGACAGTTTTTTCATTGTGGGGAATAGGAGGTTCTACATCTGCTTGGCAGAATGTTCATGAAATTAATTCAAGAAATTAATGTTACAACATCTGCTGGTAAGTCCTTTTTCCTACAACCATACATTCTAGATATTCATACTAATATTTGGGGCCGTGATATCCTTTCTCTTCTTTATGCCCATTTGATTCTTGATGATGGCTCTTCCTCTTAAATGTTCTACACTGGTTTGGGTGGAACAATGGCCATGATCAAGGGAAAAACTTGCTGCTTTACAACAATTGGTTCAAGAACAATTGGCTTCTGGTCATATAGTCCTTGGAATACTCCTGTTTTTGTTATAAAAAAGAAAAATGGGAAATGGCGTTGACAATGTGGTCTACCAAATCCTAATTTAATTCCTAATTTTTATAGATTATTGGTAGTTGATTTTAAAGACTGCTTTTTTACTATACCTTTGCAGCCTCAAGACAAAGAAAAAATTGCATTTACTGTCCTAGTTTTTAATGATTGCATGTCCACAAAATGATATCATTGGTGAGTGTTGCCTCAGGGAATGCTTAATCCCCCTACACTTTGTCAATATTTCATGAATAATGCCCTTCAACCCTTTCGGAATAAATTTCCTTCCTATTCAGTCTATCAGTATATGGATGATATATTGATAGCAGCCCCGGATTTTGATGAATCTAAGTTGTTAAAAGAGTTAACGGATATTGTGGCACAACAGGGATTGTATATAGCCTCAGACAAAATTCAAAAGGTAGAACCTTATACTTAGGACATAGAATGTTGCACAATTCCTCCATTCCAATTCTTCCTGAATTACAAGTACATAAATTATTACATTAGCACAATGGCAAAAATTACTTGGCATTATTAATTGGGCACGCCCATTCTTCTACATTACAACTGGTGATATGTTGCCCTTATTTCAGTCTTTGAAGGGAACACAATCACCAGGAGATCTAATTGTTTTAACTGATCTTCAAAGAACATGCCTTCAAGAAATATTGAATAAGTTTAAGCATCGGTATGTGGACAGGATCTCATTAGCATAGCTATCACTCGTACAAAAGTTGAACAGGAGCATTTGATGATGATTTCAGAATCATATCAGACAGCCTTTTCTCAATATATGGGAAACTTGTTGTATTCTTTTCCCAAAGATCCTAGAATAGTCGTTACTACTACTTTAAATCCGGCCTTTTCTTCCATTTTTGTGCGAAATCCTATTTCTAAAGTTCTTACAGTTTTTACTGATGGATCACCTGGGGTCGCAGTTACGCCACCGTGGAAGATCCTTCAACTCGACAAGCAGTGTGGGTTCCAGCGTGCTGTGTTCGTCTGTATCATGGCATAGCATCAGGGCTTTCACAACCCGATTCCAGATTTCAACCTTCATCTGAACACGGAAGTCCATCTTCTAAGGTCGACATGCCCACAACCCATCACTTGGGGCCAGGTTAAATCTATTACATATCAAGCTCAGCAACAACTGCAGCAGGCCTCATTACCTTAGACTCCTGAAAATCTTGTTGCTGCTGTTTTTGCTATTATTACTGCTAACTCTGTTACCATTTTATTTTATATTTTCTTGTTTATGGTTAATTGTGTTTCTGCTCAAAATGACACTTCTATGGTTCGTCTTAACCCTAATTTGTGGGTTCATCATGCCCAATACATGTTTTTGACCCATGGCACAAATATTACTTTATACTATGAGCCCCCAATGGCATTTGATCAAATTTCTTTTACCCCTAACTTGATCATGTCTTCTACATTATTGTCTCACAACTACAATCTATTTCACACTCCTGGCTATTTTCTAAACTCCCTATGCAATTGAATTCTGTCCATTGACATGACTTGAAAGTTAGTCAATTTACAAGGGGTCTGTGTTTCTATTGTCATGCTAAACACACTTGGCTTCATAATTGGTCTGATTATGATGCTGCTCAGCACATATTAAAAAAGCTAGGGAATTATAGTTATTGTTCTGATTACTACTGGCTGTCAGGTACCTTTAATTCTTCTTTACATGGAATTAATATAGCTCCTGATATGTATATCCTGACAATTTTCCTATTTTTAATGCCTCTGATCAATCTAATACAGGATCAATATGCGCTGGTTGGCAGCTTAAGGATCCTAATATGTGGTTCTTTTTTGATAAATATGCTACTAATGTTCATCCTCAGAATTATCAGTGTGCAACAATAGATAATTTTACTCTACCTGTTCAAATAGGTATGCTCCCATCAACTCGACAGCGGCGTTCCTCTCTAGGGCCTACATGTAATGATGAAGTCATTATTGACACACAATTGTCTTCTGGTTCTACATTTGTCTGCGCATTGGCAGGGGCCATTACAGGAGTCCTTACTTTAGGCTCTTATCCTGGCATAATTGCTCAAGAAAACAGACGATCTATTCTTGGTCTCACCTGCAGACTTGAAAAATCCATCAGTGCTACAGCTGCTATTATTCGTGATTTGCAGCATGAAATAGAAGACTTAAATCAAGATGTCTTACAGCAATGTTTTGCTACAGACGATAGTTTTAGCCCATCAGAAAGGGTTCTGTACATTAGTTGGACGCCATGGATGTGTTGTGCATTTTCATTCTTTGAATAAAACTGTTGAGGATGAGCTTGCCAATTTACAGTCATACATTCAAAATAATATCCATGCTCATTACTCACCTTTTGAGTGGCTAACCAATTGGCTCCCTGATTGGTCTTGGTTCAGACAGTTTTTAATTTTATGCTATAATTATTACTATTGTACTAATTGCACCCTGTTGTTTTATTCAATGTATTCCAAATTTATTTGCATTGTTTAATCCTGCTTCCCCCTCTCTTAATTCTCTACAATTGCGATACATTCAAAAATCTTTGAATCCTCCATTTAAAATAAAAAATGAGGATAGGTAGAGTTGTAATTGCAGGAATGTTCCAATCTTGGATGGCAAACCTCAGATAAAGAATGTTTCCAATTAAATACAACTCAGGCAAACAAAGTCACTAATCTAAAGGAGGATTAGAGAGGGGAAGTAAACATATGTTAGTCTTTGACTAGAGATAATTAATTGTATGGATTACTGTGCTAAACGGTAATGAAAGTTAAGCAGTGACCAAAGTTAACCAATGCTGGAGGATAACTAAAAATGTGTATAAATACAAGACTAGACTCCAATAAAGATCATCATGATCCAGTTGTTCATGATCAATCAACTTGATTGCCTCATCATTACAACAGTCTCCCATTACTGACACCGCCATTTTAACAGGAAGAAACATCAAAATAACAACTAACACTGTATTCACTCATCAGATTTCTAAAAAATATAATTGAGGAGTTTCTAGAGAACTTGATGAGCCAACTTTGTACCAGAATGTTGGACTAAATTGGTTTTTAGTTCAAACCAGCAGGTAAACTTCAAACTATCTACTTCTCCAGTGAATGCATGATGATAAAATTCAGCAGCATGGGACTATTTCTAAAACAGTAGCTAAAAGGAACAAGTATAGAAGAGATAAATCAGTGCCAATTAATTAGCAATGTGTCCTTTTCCTGTTTCCGGAACATGACTTTTCTGAAGTTAGACAACCTGCAGAGCTGCCAAAAGAGCAGCAAGGAATAGAAAGGCAAGAACGCTCATAAATAAACAGCAGGAAGTTGGTAGTGAGTCACTCTAGCAAGAGGCATTCAGTGAAATCCCCTCAAGGGCTTCTTGTGAAACAACCTCTCCTGGGAAAGAACTGTATCAGACAAAGCTATTCTGCTAATATGCAGAACAAGGCCCTATTATGGCATGCTATTATTCCTTCCTGTGGTATGAAGAGACCTTACCTCGTTAGAATATGCATAGTGAATATCTATGAGAAAAGCCAAACAAAAGAAGTGAAATTCAAGGGAAATATCTTTATGATTCAGATTCAGCTGTTTTTGGCAATATTCCCAGAGCTTCTTGCTTTGTACATTAGGAATTGCATGTTGCATCTACTTAAAGGCCTTTTTATGTACTGTTGTTCTTTTTACTACTGTACATTCTTTCTGAAGCACTGTGGGGAAAAACATTTATTTTCATTGCTTCCATACCTATTAATTAACTATTGAATAACAACAGCAGAAGAGTTTGTGGGAAGAAAAATATACCATTCCATCTATTTGGTGTTGGAGCATTATTAATACTGGGAACAAGACATCCTTGATAAAGATTTTAAGTTCAAAAGTTTGTTTGTAACAGTATAACATGTTACCCAAAGAAAGAAACACTACTACAGCACTCCCAAGTTTGGACAATTGGAAAATTCATCTTTGGTTCACAAAATGGCAGGCAGGTTATAGACCATTAGGATAAGCTGTGTGTTACTTTTATATATAGTTACAGGTTTAGGTTTTTCATTCAAAAGAAGTACATTATAAAACTTGTTAGCTCAAGTTAGCCCATCCTTCCTTAGAGCAGCCACATCTTAGAGAAGATTTGTGCAACTAATTTGAAGATTGCTTGGCTACTTGCCAGGTGTATACATGCACAACAAATTGAAACTTTAAGTCAGGCAGGTTTAACATAACCAAAATAAAACCTGAGTAAGCATTGTAAGATATAAGCCACATCCCCAAAGCCTTGATCTGATCAAAAAACAAATTATCTGTCTTTTTGCAATGGAATAAATTGTGCAACTTAAATAAAAATGTTTTTAGTAAACAATATCATGACACTTCATTTTGTCCCTCCTGTTTTATAATTAACACTTATTATAATCATTTTTACACATTATTAATATTGAAGTAGTTAAACAAACTATTTATCACATGGTGTACCCTTAGTACAGATATTAGTCATGGCCTGGCTACTAAATTCTTGATTTAAAGCATATCCTATTGGAGATCATGGACTATTATAAAAACATTAATGCATGTTGCTATCAGGTCAATAAACATTTCTACATGGTGTAATGTGCTAAATAACTTTTTCTGGTAACAAATTGCTGTACGTATATATTGTAACTTCAAAGATTGTAGAAACTAGGTCTGTGGGAAAATTGGGGCATTCAGGAAGTGAAATATGAGAATATACAAAGGGTGGCCTCAGTATGTATATAATTTCAACAGACAATAAAAACAATATCTGTGTGCAGCATAGTGGCCAAACAATGTGTCAATTACTTATTTAACTGAAGTCAAAACCATGCCTATTGTATTTGTCTTTGGCAGTTTACTGAGATCCTAGGATGGAAAATATAGAAAATCCCTGTTTATATATCTTAGTCTATGCTTTATAAACATTCCATCAGTCTCCATTCATTTCAAGGAGGTGTCATCTACAATCTGAATCCAAAATTCTGTTAAAATTCAGTGGACAGACTAATAAACTTTATTAGGGATTGATTAATGAATTTGAGCATATATGAAATTATGGATAGCATGTGTATTTTTTTATTTTACATATTATTATAATTGACTGAGATCCATGAAGCCTTCCAAAGAGAGGGGGTGCTTTTGTTGAGTCTAACTACCAAAGTTTCATTGCTTCTAAATGATCCCTGATGTTCATGAATGATTTCAGATGAATGAGGACACAGCCTCATGTTGCAAAAAGCATAAAACTGACACAGAATTATTTGAATCTTCTTTCTATTATCATGGATAATTTTTATTATAGAATTATGATTGATATGTATGCAGTTCAATGTTATATCTCAAGATTCCATTGAGCATTGTATAGTAGATCAATTTTCTTTATCGTCAGCTGAGTGTTATTTAGTTTCATTATTCTTTGATTATATGAAAAATAAACAAAGGAAAGTAATGCAGTTAGCTAAGGTATTGTGTACATAATCATTTCTTAATCTCTATTTCTTTGGTTATGCTACAATTAAATCTGGTTATCTGTCCCATCTGATCTTTTAAAAGATATTTCATATAATTTTAAAAATGCACCTTGGGTGTTGGCAATATGAAAGAAATAGAGCCAAATATCACCTGCTTTAGTCAATAAGGCATTCTCTGCTATCAGGTCATCATCCCAGGTTTAAAAGTACTTCTAAATATAAGCCCAGGAAATATGTCTTCTTTGTCTTGTTTGCAATAGGACAGAACTAACATGACATGTGGACTGTAAAACTGGCAATGGAATATTATGATCTGGCTTGTATAAAATTCTTATGAAATATTCTAAAGAACCCAAGCCTACAGGCAGCTTTCATCTGCACAGACTACTCAGGCAGCCTTTCTCTCTAATTCAGCTCAGAGTACTTGAACTTTGGGGCAAGACTAACCAAAGTACAGCAGGATAACTGACACTGATAATTGCAGTTGGTTTAGAGGAGTCTCAGCTGTAAAACTTTTCTGTTTTCTGTTTCTTGAGGACAGAAAGAAATTCTTCTCTAAAATTTCACCTTCTTATTATTTTTCTATGTATGACTCTGCAAAGGTGATCTGGCAGGTGGGTATCATACAAGTCAACATGGTGGCTGTTGTGCATATTAAAACCCTTCCCCCTTTTCTGGATATTACTATTTGCTGGGAGAAAAAGGAAAGTCAATACCCACACCATCCCTCCCATTTTGCCACTCTTTAGAGGAGAATTATCTGCTAAGAGGTCTTTCTTTATATATATGCTGAAGATTCTCTGTGCAGCAATAAAGGAATTCAGGAGGGATTTAGGCAACATATTAATTAATTCAATAGTGCCCCTTCAGATAAGAGGTCTTTCTGATTCATCTTTGGTGTATAGAGAATAAATGGAAATGTCCCGCTGAAGTTTTATCTCCTCTCAGGTAAAGATGAGATATTGTTAAAGTGATATCCCAAGAGTAGAGAATGAGATTACCATACAGGATATTTTTCACCTTGCTTACAAAATCTTGTGCCACAATGAATTTAAACATTTTAGTATTTGACCAAAGTGATTGATTAATCTTGGTGATTGATTAATCTTTTATTAAAACATGCACTGTATCATTTAAAGAGCAGAATGGCAGACTGGGGAAATGTAAGATTGACTCTCATATCAACTATAAAATTCACTTCAAAATTTTGGACCAGGAACTAACTCTCAGTCCGGCTATCATCATAAAAATGTGGTGAAATGTGCCCTGACATGAATTCCTTGGAGAAGTAAAGGGAAGAAGTGAAAGGTGGACTTTCTATGTTTCACTTTTATAAGTCTCCCAAGGTAAGGGTATTTATTCAGCTGTTTGAACTGAAATTCATTAAAGACTTATATGAATTAATATAATAGTACATTATGATATGATTTGGAACATGGAACAAAGCTATCAATTTTGCCCCTCTGAGTATTCTTTAAGAAGTATTTGTACTTGTTTATACATTTCCAAATCAATCAGAAGGGAATTTGCTAGACACTAGTTGTATAATTTTGCAAATATGGAATCAATATGTGTCACTGATGTTTTTGTCATTTTAAACAATATAATATAGTGCAATAAAATTATATTATGAGTAAGACTCATGGGGCAAATTTTGTCAATTTTTCTTCCTCTAAATATTCTGTAAAATGTATTTGGACATGGTATGACCCTGATTGAAATTGTATGCCCCAAGATTTTCTTGGAATCACTTGAAGGAAAGTGGCCTTTGAATATAAATTCCTGACAGGAAACTAAGATTAAGGAAATGTCGAAGCCATCAGAAGCTAAAGCTCCTACTACAAGCCATTCTCTAAATTTTGACTTCCTGTCATATAAAGAAAGCATTTCAAGACATGGCAGCCATCCATTCTGCTAACTATAAGTTAACCAATAAATTGCTCAGAGAAAGAAAAGAATGCAAGTGTTTGAAATGCCAAAGGGTTAGATCAACACAAGAACCCATGTGAGGTTTTAAAATGTGCCATGGTTTCAGACTGTTTATTTTGCACATTCCAAGGGATTTTTTCACCTAAAGAAAAATAGGAAACAAATGGGATTTACATACAAATGAAGAAGGCATGCAAGGATAAAGGATTAAGCTCCAGACAAATCTCAGAATTTCACTTTAACATATCTTGAACACATTTCTCCCAAAGAATTGGAGTGAAAAAAAATCCTCTAAAATTTATGTTAGCTAACATAAATTGCACACGCACACACATATAGAGACACAAACAAGGCCTTTCAACTAATTTCCAAATCCCTCTGTAACTAAGCAGCTCAGAATGTATAGCTTATCCAAAGGGAATAGAAAAAAAGATTTCCTATATTGCTCATAAGATAATAATCATATGTTGGTACCTGAACATTATTCAATAGAAGAACAGAGAATGTTCTGTTCTTTTTTTAAAAAAACAACAACCATTTTTAAAATATATATATAGAACAATTTTTAAAGAGAAAAAAGTGCTAAACCAAAAACTGGAAGTTGAATTGTTAACTACTAATCATAGTGGTAATTTCCAGATAGTACTACATCTTTTTAAATTGAATTACACCAATTGAAAGTCTGTGTAGGAGTAGCTGTAACATTTGACAAATTGTTTCAAAATTCCTAATGTGTCCATTAGCACAAAAACATTGATGACCCATAATTTTAGAAATGTTTTTTATACAGAAATATTTAACATAGACTAGACAATCCATGACCCATTGGCTCAGCCTTCCAGAGATATTTTCTTACCTAAACAGAGGAGCAGAATGACCATGAGTGGGCAAAAAAGCAGTAGAAGCATGAGCAACATCCGAATTCCTGCTGGCTTCCCAACTGGCACTCTTGTGGAAAGCTGGCAAGGATTTGTTGTATATTCAAATACTAACTTGAAATGCATCTATCAGTTTTGCTTTTATTCTGTGATTGGTCTATCTCTTGAGATTTTTATCTTATGTTATATTAATATATAAAAGTAAAAATGCACATTTTGTGCATCTTTCTCTCAATATACATATTTTGCAGAAAAACTATAGCAATTATTTTTGTTTTTGGTATATTTTTGTTATATTGTTTTATTTATGTATCTCATTTTCATTAATACATGCAGTTTTCTGTGTATTTTCTGCAATGTGCACACTTTTATTCACATGTATTGCTTGAAAATCTGCATTGGAAAAGCAGAAATATAAAAATTGAAAAATGAGTGCATTCTATTCATCCTTCAACACACATTCATTTTTAGGGAGAGGTTTAGATAAAATCATTTTAAAATGCAATCTAAATGTATGTTTCCCCTGTACCTTGAACATAATAGTATATTCTGATCTCCAGTGTATAGCTTACTTTAACATAGTACGTTTTACCAATTATAAACCTGTCACTACAGTAAATAAGATGTCCTGGGAAATTGTATCCTCAAAAATATGTAACTAGCTATAAATGAAAGATTGATAGTTTGTAGGTGAGCAAAATGCATAAAATTTTATTTTAGATGATTACAAAGAGAGATGAGTGAGACAACAGAGACAGATAGGTGCATTAGCTAATATCCATACTGTTCAAAAGTAAAATAAGAGAAAAGTCACAGTGATCCAGTAATTAAGAGAAATATTCCACCTCAGAGTATTGGACTAATCTTGTCATACAACCATTCCAACTTAATTACTTGAAGTCTGTAACTCAGTAGTACTCATACAAAGACCACACCTATGGATGGATGGAGCATTGTTTGTTTGAAAAGTAGTCTCATAATTCTGCAAATTATGAAGGAATACATGCTGAAACTAAAGATTTTTATTTCTTTGGTTGACACAAACATATGTTCAATCACCTGAACTTTGATCAAAATACTATATCTAAAAGAGCAAACCATAGGCATCATTTATCGCTGTTGTTGCAGAATCAGTGAAAGAAACTTAAAGAGATTTTTTTTCAAATATGAATTATAGATGATTAATTTTCAGGTATTGTTGTGCTTACAGCTCCCACTACCTCGCCTTTATTAACTGTGTTTGCTAGGACTAACAATTGTTAGAATTTTAAAACATTTGACAAGCAATATGTTTTATATACATACTTGCATGAACTATTATCACACATTTGCCTGGTTCATAAAGATGAACCAACATATATTGTGTATGCTGCTATCCAAAATATTTATAGTAGCTTGTATTTCATTTTTATTCTCTAAGTCAGTGATGGCTAACGTTTTCCACATTGTGTGCCAAAAGTGTGTGTGCGTGCCTGCACCCATGCTGCAATGCATGAGCAACTTCCCCTGCCCCCTGCACATATGCATTTGACCCCCCTCTGCGCATGCACACACAACTACCCCACATGCCACATGCTTCTGTGCATGCGTGGCAGATACCTGACAATCAGCTGGCTGGTGGGGGTGCGCATGCATACACAGTGGGGCTCTTCTGGGAGACCTCTTGTATGCTGGCAGAAGTGGCTCTGCATGCCACTTCCGGCATGCATGCCATAGGTTTGGCATCACAGCTCTAGATCAATGGTGATTCAACAGGTATTGTGTGTCCTGAATAACTGATGTTATCTTGACAGCTTCATAATGCTTTATAATGCCGAATTACCACAATGTTTGACCCAAAGAGTATGTATAATAGCCAAAAATCCATCTCACAATCATTGATATTCCAATTGGATATTACAAAGAATGAAAGAATATTGTGAAGTTGTACATGCCTCTGCCAACTCATTCTTCTTGTTTGGTCAATTTGCAGAGTTTCCTAAAACCTGCATGTTTTGTTCGGAAAAACACGAGGTAGACCGGGTTCCAACAACAACAAGTCTTTGTTCTTAAATAGTCAGTGAACGGAACCTTTGGCTGAAACCGTGGCAGCCTTTAATACAGGCTAGCCTGCCGGCTTGTAGCCAATGACAGCTGTTTGAATTTGCCGCCTTTTTCAGTTGATTTGGATTGGTTCCTAGTGAACCAATCCAATGCTTACTTTAGTTAACCTATGTGATGACATAGTCATGCAGGTAGGCGGGGCTTCTCCTGATTCAACTGGACTTGCGCAGTTCATTTTTGGTGGAGACTTCGACCGATTTGGATGGGGCTGCTGTGTCGTCCGTCCCTCTCTCTGGAACCGTCTGGAAGGGTGAGTCAGCCATTCTACTGCCGCCTGAGTTTCTTAGGCAGGTGGTTTTGCTGCTCCCTCCCGTTTCCTCTGGGCAGGTCGAGCTGGCCTGGCTGTCCCCTTCCGATGGGCTCTTCCCGCAAGTCTCTTCAAACAGTGAGTCTTTCATTTGCTCTTTTTGTTTGTTAATCTCTTCGGGTTTTCTTTGTAACGGTTCTTTATTTATTTCTCGCATATCCCCCCACACCTTGGTTTGCCATTCACCGGTTTTTTTAATGTATGGGTGTATGTCTGTATTTCGTTCTATGTTTCGGGAATGGAGCTGGTCTATGTGCCGCTTCCATTCCCTGCCATCGTCAATTGTTAACCAGTAGGATTTGGGGCCTGTTATTTGCATGATTGGTCCTGGTAGCCATACAGGGGTCCTCGGTGAAGTTTTTAGCGTAAACCAAATCACCTATTTCAAATTTTCTAAATCGTGTGGAGGAGTCGGGAGGGTTTTCTGGTGTAAAATTTGGGTGCAACCTATCAAGGTGTGATCTTAATTTCCTCCCCATGAGTAATTCTGCTGGGGATTTGTTGGTCGTGGTACTGGGCGTTATGTGTTGGAGTGTGAGCAATCAGTTTATTTTCTGTTGGACATCTCCGGTGTCCATTCTTTCTAACCCCTCTTTGGTAAACCGGACCATTCTCTCAGCCCTGCCGTTTGCAGCCGGGTGAGCCGGCGCGGTTAGGGCATGACTTATACCTAGGGAGGCTAGGTATTGCTCAAATTGTAGGCTGGTTAGCTGTGGCCCATTATCTGATACGAGGATGTCCGGTAGACCATGGGTGGCAAAAAGGTTATCTAGTTGTTTAATTACAGTTTCTGTTGTCGCTGATGGCATGATTTTTACTTCTAGCCAATTAGAATAGGCATCAACGACAATCAGGAATGTATGTCCCTTGGTAGGACCCGCGAAATCAATGTGGATTCTTGACCAAGGGCCTCGCGGAGTTTCCCAGTCTCTAATGGGTGCTTTAGGCGGGGACGGTCTAATTCCATGGCATTTGTTGCACGAGCTTACCCAATATTCTATGTCCTTATCAATACCCGGCCACCAAACATAACTTCTAGCAAGGCTTTTCATTTTTACAATTTCCGGGTGCCCTTCGTGTAACATCCTAAGTACCCTGGGTTGTAGTTTGTTAGGGATGACTACCCGATCACCCCACAATAAACACCCCTTTTGAATAGAAAGTTCAGTCTGTCTGGTCCGGAAAGGTTTAAAGTTTTCAGTTTTTTGGTTTTCCGGCCAGCCTTTACCTACCCAGCTAAGAACGCGGGCAGTCAATGAGTCTTTCGCGGTGGCTCTGGTGACATCATAAGCTGATATGGGTAGATCGGGGCAAGTCTCTATTTGTAATGCTGTCATCGCTGGTGCCGGGTCTTCCTCGGTTGCTGGTAAGGGTGCTCTGCTCAAAGCGTCCACATGGGAAATTTTTTTCCCTGGTCGATGTGTCAGAGTGTAGGAATAGGTTGCTAGGAACTCTGACCATCTAGTCATTCTTGGAGAAAGGATATTTGGTGTTGGCTTGTTTCCCGCCAAAATTCCCATTAGCAGTTTGTGGTCTGTTATAATTTGAAAAGTCCACCCGTAGAGGTACTCGTGGAAACGTTTCACTCCAGCGACAATTGCTAGAGCTTCTCTGTCGAGTTGGCTGTAATTTCTCTCGGTTTTAGACAGAGTTCTTAAGTAATATGTGACAGGTGCCTCTCTGCCATCAGGCAGTTGGTGGCTCAGGATGGCACCGACTCCGAATGGCGAAGCGCCGCAGGTTACCCTCAATGGCAGTGTGTTGCTAAATTGGATGAGAATTTTTGTTGATGTTAGCAATTTTTTAATTTTTTGGAAGGAATTCTTCTCTCTATAACCCCAAGTCCAAATTGCTTTCTTGTCCAATAAACGGTGTAATGGTTCTGCTATTGTGGCTTTATTTGGTAGGAATACATTATAAAAATTTATCAGTCCAAGAAATGCTTGTAGTTTGGTTTTGTTTCTTGGTTCTGGCGCTTCATTGATAGCTTTAATTTTTTTGTCTGTAGGGTGTATACCCTCTCCGTCTATTAAATAGCCCAGGAATTCGATGCTATTTTTTTTTAGGCAACACTTTTCTTTTTTTACTTTGAGGCCAGAATCTCTAAATTTAGTGAGTACTTTTTTAAGTCTGTCTTTAAGTTGAGCTTCATCTTTGGCTGAGATGAGGACGTTGTCAAAATATGGTACGACTCCTTGTATGCCATTGAGGAGGCGCTCCATTAGACTCTGGCATACGCCTGGTGCTACACTCACTCCAAATTGGAGTCTGTTACACTTAAAAGCGCCCTTGTGGGTAACTATATTCTGTGCTTCAGCTGTCTCTGGGTCCACTGGGAGCTGTTGATAAGCTTGCGCTAGGTTGAATTTAGCAAAATTTTTTCCTTTTCCCAGGGAGTGTAGTAAATGCTGGACTACTGGCACCGGGTATGCGCTCTGTTGCAATGCGTGGTTCAGGGTAGCCTTATAGTCACCACAGATTCTAATGGACCCATCTGGTTTAATAGGTGTAACTATAGGCATTTCCCATTTGGCATGGTCCACAGGTTCTAATACCCCTTGGGCTATTAATTTGTCTAGCTGTTCCTCTATCTTTGCCTTTAGTGCAAAAGGAACTCGCCTGGCTTTTAGTCTCCGCGGTGTTATTTGGGGGTTTAGACTAAAGGAAATAGGATTTCCCCGATACTTGCCAAGTGAGTCGTCAAACACGTCCTGGAATTCCTGGATGAGGTCTTCTTCCCAGCCGGTTGTGGTTACTCGGTCTATTCCGGTCATCCCGATGCCCAATGGTGCGAACCACTCGATACCCAGGAGGCTTGGTCTGTCTCGGTCGACTATGGTCAGTGGTAGCATACACTTTAATGTACTGTTTGTATGCGACTCGGAAATGTCCCATGCCGACTACAGGGATTTGGTTTCCCTGGTAGTCTTTGAGGGTTAGTTGCTGCTTCTGAAGTTCCTTGGATTCGATACCTGGGACTAGTTGTTTTATGGTGTCCCAAGATACCATTGAAAGGAAAGATCCCGAGTCCACTTCCATCTTGCAAGGCTTTCCTTCAATATTTACAATTACTTTAACTTTCTTCCCGCTTTCCGTCTGAGCACTTTCTATAGTGACAGTTTGGTGTGTATTGGCTCGCTTCTCTTGTTGCCACTTTCTCTCAGTTTGTTTTGGCTCAGCTTGTGTTGGGGAATTTCTGCGTCTCGTTGGGCTGTAGCTTTTTTTGTTCCTGCAGACTTTCTCGATATGCCCTCGTTTCTTGCAATGTCTGCAGATGGCATCGAGAAATCTGCATTCGGCTCGGGAATGGTTTCCTCCGCAGCCAGCGCATTCCTGCCAATTACTTCTTTCACGCTCTTTTTTGTTCATGAATAAACGGTAGACCTCGTCGTCTTCTTCGCTCGACTCGGGTGTTTCGCCATACTCTTCGTAGTGGGTGGTGGTGGTAGACTGTTTTTTGTCTTTGGTTGGGTTTGTTTCTTCGTTGTGTGTGTTCATCTTCTTCATTGTGACAGCCAATTTTTTCGCGGCTTCAGCGGCTGTGGCTTCCGCGATGGCTTCGGTTATGGTGATGTTGGGCTTGTTGAGTAATTTACTCTGTGTGGTCGAGTCTCTTAAACCCAACACTACGCGATCCCTCATTGCTTCGCCAATGTTCAGGAAATCGCACTCACCCCCTATTTTTCTAAGGGCAGCAACGAAATCGGCGACGGTCTCTCCTTCTCTCTGGTCTCTGCGGTAAAATTCACGTCGCTTTATTAAATTAGACACCATTGGGTCGTAGTGGGCTTTCAAAGAATTGGTTGTAGTTCTGGCCACGTCAGTTGTTTGACATCTCAGGGCTTTGCCAGAGCCTTTGCCATCTTGAAAACCGTAGGTCCGCAGTGTGTTAAGAACACAGCCCTCTTACGCTGCTCTGAGATTCCTTCCATCTCATTACTCTCCAAGTACATTTGGAAATGGTCTGCATAGGAATCCCAATCTTCTTCGTTGGGATTGAAGGGTGCGGGCAGTGCGTTGTTTCCAGGCATTTTCGTCACTGTCTGGACTTCTTCTCACCGCGTGCAGGTCTCACGTTTAGGACGATCCCACCCTCGTGGCCAGTGTTGTGTTCAGAAAAACACGAGGTAGACCGGGTTCCAACACAACAAGTCTTTGTTCTTAAATAGTCAGTGAACGGAACCTTTGGCTGAAACCGCGGCAGCCTTTTATACAGGCTAGCCTGCCGGCTTGTAGCCAATGGCAGCTGTTTGAATTTGCCGCCTTTTTCAGTTGGTTTGGATTGGTTCCTAGTGTACCAAAACAATGCTTACTTTAGTTAACCAATCAGGTTTGCATGTTTTGGAGTAACCCAATTTACATTTCGAACACTGCATACAAAATAGAGAGTTTCCTTAGCTGTGAAAGTTGATCATGAACCTCCTAATCCCTGAAGTTCAGTCTGATATGTGGGACTGATCTTTACAAAGGTGTTGAGAAGGACCTTATCAGTGCTAAGGAACCCAAACCAGTGCTTTTCACAGAAATCTGATTTCCTATGTAAAAACAATTCTTTATTTGCTCCATAAGCATCTCTCTTTTAAGTTTTACTGATATTTATCTCTTTGGTTGGAATCCATACAAAGTGAATTTATTCTCACATCACACATTTATTAATTATTTTTGGGGGAGGAAGGGAATAATGGGCTTGTTCCAAAAGTTTCTATGTTTAATGTTCCCATTTCATTTGTCATTTCATTCATGGAACAACCTTTAGATTTCTGCTAATTGTATACTTTTAGAACAACTTACCCGAGAAGAATGTTAGTGTATTTCTCATTATATGGCACTTTATCCTTTATTTTTTAAAATCTGAAATACTACTGGCTCATAAACCAGTTTTTTAAAAATCAGAATCAAATTCTTCTCAGTGCAGCCAATTTGCCTTATAATTGCTGTTTACAAAGATAGAGATTATTCTTTTGTAATCTAGTAAAAATAATAAACAGACAAAGTATACAGCACACATTTTTAATATTTTGTCATGACTTCCTTACTGGTACATTATCAAAAGAGAATAATTGGACATGCCTTTCAGATTATATTCTTTTATTTCCACAAATTGCAGTCCTTCCATTTCAAGCCTTAATATGTTTTCACGCTTTCTGGTTTAAACAATCATAGACTGTCAGCTGTTGCTTTAGCAGCAATGAGCTCCCATCAATTAGAAGAGGATTTTTGATGAATGTACGGTATGTAATGTACCAAGAATCTTCCTGAAAGCAACACACCTTAAAAATATAGAATATTCCCAGAATGAACCAAGAAGAAACACAATTGTACCATCAAATGATAATCATTAAGAAAATTATGCTAGATGGAACCTTGTGTCCTCTGTATGAGCAAATAAATTTCTGCTGAAATCAATGGACCTTATGAATGAGTAAGAGCAGGCATTGTCTTCTGTGATTCAGTAACAATTAGTTTCTGCAGCCAAGAGCAAAACTAAATGGTAAACTCTTCTGACAGAAGGCAATTTCATCTCTTTAGCATAATGAAATCCTAATAAGCGTGTATATCAGAGATTCTGGGAGTTGTGCAGTAATAATTTCAAATGTTTATGATTAGAAATAACTTGTGGTAATGAGAAAGGAAAGGAAGCTTGTATTCACATACAATAATTCACAGGCCGATTTTGAATAGGGCTTCTCCACTGGTATAGTCAGATATGTTCAAGTCCTTCAGGGTACATTTTCAGCCCACAACATACACATATCCTTTGACTGTTCTACTCTTGTACTAGAACATTTATGCACTTGGGGAAAGACCACCACCTACATAATTTTCCTAGTCTAAAGATATGAAGGAGGAAAACATGAAAGGAGAATCAATTAAGAAATAATCTAAGAGAAGAAACATACTACATGAAACAGCCATTGCTTTTTTCCCTAAATTATGAATATCTTTTTAAAAGAAAACTTTTATTAATACAGATGTGGGAAAAATTTAGATGTTCCTTGTTGCAAATAATTTATAAAAATAAAGCTTTGTGATATGTATACACACTTTTCTCACAGATGATTTGCATCATGAGGTTTCCATTAGAAGCAAGTCCTACTTACTTATGTTAAGTAATAGAGGTGTGCAGAGTGATGGGCTTACACAAATCACCCCTTCGAATTGTTTGGATATACTGAGATGGATAAACCTTATTTTGATGCCTTTGTGAGATAGAATGCCTTGACAAGATGGAATGCCTCAATGAGGCATGTGGCATCGTTCACACATTCTAATAAATGACAGCAGTATTGCAACTTCAAAGCTATAGAAACAGTTGTCTTTGCACATTCATTTCAAGTTTTATCCCCAGGAAGAAATATGATTTGGCCCTAAAATTGTTATAAACAGGATGCCAGTATCAGAAGAAAACTAGATAATAATGCAGTACAACAGATTTTCCAAAAGACATATGGATTTTGAAACTCTACTAGAATTGAGTCCAAAATTTCCATTACGAAGCAAGGCAGTTGAGTTTTGCCCCATTTTATGAACTTGCTTGTCACAGTTATTAAGTGCAGTTGTTAAGTGAGTAAAATGGTTGTTAAGTGAATTGGCTTTCCCGTTGACTTTGCTTGTCAGAAGGTCACCAAAGATAATCACATGACCTCAGGGCACTGCAACCAACATAAATACATGCCAGTTGTTAACCATCCAAATGTTGATTACATGACCCTGAGGATGTTATCTTGGTCATAAGCCTGAAAAGCAATCATAAGCCAATTGTTTCAGTCCCACTGTAACTTCAAAAAGTAACTAAATGAATGGTTGTAAATTGAGGATTACCTGTAATTCATTCTACTTGATGAATCTCAAACAGACCACATATAATTAAGGATTCATTGTTCAGCTGAACCTTTGTAAGATGGAGTGGCTGTGGATGCAAGAAGACTTAGGATCTGGAGGTTTATCATTTTAGTTCTGGGGTTGCACTACCCTAGGCAAACCCTATATGCAACCTTTCTTCTGGATTCCTGCTCAAAGAGCAGGTGGCAGTCATGGTTAGGAGAGTTTTTGCACAACTCTGTATTGTGTATCAGTTGCACCCTTTCCAGGATTGTGAGGTCCTGTGCACAGTCACTCATGTCCTGGTGATCTCACAGTTGCATGACTGCAATGCAGTCTGGGGCCTCCTTTGAAGAGTGTTCAGAAGCAATAACTGCTACAGAATGCAGTTGTACAATTCTGGAGGCCCTTACAGTGGCACATATAACACTGCTATTGTCTAAAGGCCCAATTCCACTGGCCAACGGATGCAAAACATATGCATAAAGGACACAGTGGACGAGCAAAATTTTGGAGGTGGCCCCCCATGACTCAGAGTGACTGAGAATAGTGTCAGAGACTGAGTTGTTTACTTGTTAAGTTTATCTTTGCTTAAGACACTTTACTTGGTTCATTTCGCTTATTTAATACAGTCATAAAGTTTACCTAAGAAAGTTAATAAAGGTTATCTTTGCTTAAGACACTTTGTTTACTTGGTTCATTTTGTTTACTTAATAAAGTGTTGGTGAAAACTTTAAAAAAATGGTTAAGCATGCAAAGGCCTTTGCATGCTTGTGGAATAGATAAGGATAGTTGTGGGATAGATAAACCTCCAGTGCAACCATAGTGGGACTGTATGGTCCACCATCCCAGCAATCCAGATGATTTTCTCCCCCTTTTCATAGAAAATACCGGTTGTCCGCTATGGGGCCTTCTATATACTCTAGACATACTGCAGACATCCTAAATATACGAAATACATCCCAGATACAAATGTTTTGTCTGTTTTTAATACTTTATATACGAGATGCATACGCTTAGATCCTTTCTATTTCCGTGCTACTAATGCTGTGTAGATGTATATATATATATATATGCCGTGTACCTTTTGTTTCCTCCCTCTTTCCATTTTCAGCTGCAGCGGGTGTGAGTTGAGGGGATGGCTAGAGGATGCAGAGAGGATACAGAGGACGTTTAACTGATAATAATGGACATAGAACGTTTGTTGCCCGTATATGTCGCAGATGTACATCGTATGAGGCAGAAAGTTCATCCGTTCACAAAGTTTTTTGCAACTCAAAACTTCTTGCGTGGATGAAATTGCAGTGGACGGATGCTTGACGGATAGAGCATATGAAACACGTATGCAGTGAGTACACAACAGATGCATAGCATTTTCCAATGGATGGCAAGCTTTTTTTAACGTTTCACATCCTCTTTGCATCCGTAAGTGCAGTGGGACCGGGCCTTTAAGCTGCATCAGTTGCCAATTTGCTTCTATGTCCAACTCAAGGTGTTGGTTATTTATCTTTAAATCTTCTTATGTCATGGCTGCAAGAGTATCTGAGGAGCCATCTTACCCCAAACTGGACCCATTCACTCCAGCAGAATGGATTTATTACATTCCCTATCTGCCAAGGAATTTTGGCTGCCAGGGTCTAGGAAAAGAGTCTTGTCTGCTGTGACCCTCCCCCCCACACTTTTTGAAACATTCAACCTTCTGAAGTGAAAGCCACCCTCACTCTCTTGAATTTCCAAAAGGGCTTTAAAACTTGGGTCACCTGGATGGCTTGTGGGCCCCAGTTTATGCTGACAGAATAACAGAGTTGGAAAGGACCATGGAGATCTTCTAGTCCAAGCTCCTGCTCAGGCAAGAAGCCGTATTCCATTTCAGACAAATGGTTATCTGATGCTGGAGATAGTTGATGGAGTAAGAGAGAAGACCCCATCCTCATGCCATGCCTCCCTTTGATTTTTAGTCTGTATTTAATTCTTACTAATTATAACTAGTTTTATATTTGTTATCATTCTATGAGATGTCCAGAGTCACTTCTGCAGTGAGATAAGTGGCATTTATTTCAATTAAAAATTAAGCAAGAAACTATCTTGCTGTTTAATAGAAAGTCTTCATGAATATAATGCTTCCATAAGAAAATGTCAAGAGAAAGAAGTTCCCTAATTCATTTGAGAGAAACCACCAGGGAAGTAATGTTCAGTATACTTTCCCAGTTATTTAGAATACCTGTTTTTGTGTATTTGGAATTCTTATTTAGCACATGGATGACATTTGAAAGGCAGCATGACATGTTATCCAACATTTTGAAAGTTGGAAAAAACAAACACTTTCTATTTTTCATATTTAAAAAATAAAGCATGATGTGCTAGATTTTTTGACAGGTGACAACCGAGATTTCATCCAGATGTTATAGCAACAATGGTGATGAAGCTTACTAGCAAATAATCAAAAACTGCTGAAAGGCAGTGAGTGATATGTGACACTACCTTATCTATCATTTTTATGTTGTCTCATTTCCTGGAATGAATATTAACCTGATTGAGACTTTGTGCTAATTTCATGTCACCATTACTCCAAAAATATCCAAGATGCATAGGACAATTCTACACCTCCCTAGCTTGCAGATGATATTCCTACTACAACGTATAATGTGGCCTAGTTCTGCACAGCACAAAAAACTGTCAAATAATGACCTGTGCTATAGGCTAATATTAATTAGCATTTAGAATGCTCTGTGCTGTGACAGATTTAATCTGCTATATACTAAATGTTATTTACTCTTACATCCATCTAATATTTCTTTCCTTCCTTTTAGATTTTTAGACTCAAGTTTTATACATACTTTTATATTTTTAGCTATTTTAAAATGAGACTGTGGTTATATATGTATATATATACATACATATATAAAATCTAAAAGGAAGGAAAGAAATATTAGAAGGATGTAAGAGTAAATAACATTTAGTATATAGC
>BLBF01000022.1:26523032-26580414 GCA_015471245.1 Laticauda colubrina | reverse complement strand
GCTACAACTTTAACAGAACTACAATGACGTGGGATAATACCCTATGTTTAGCTTCCTTCGGGTATTATCCCACGTCATTGTAGTTCTGTTAAAGTTGTAGCAACGTTTCAGCAGAATCTCATCTGCCATCATCAGGCTTCTGTATATATATATATATGTGTGTGTGTGTGTGTGTGTGTGTGTGTGTAGTTCAGCTTCCTTTGGGTATTATCCCACGTCATTATAGTGCTTTTAAAGTTGTAGCAACGTTTCGATGAAGTCTCATTCATCATCTTCAGGCTTGTTTCTTTGGCTCTGTGCTTCTCAGAGTAATGTGAGCTTGCAGCTACTTCTTCCTTTTAACTGCTCGTGGGGGTGTGAATACATATATATATAATTCAGCTTTGTTCGGGTATTTTCTTTGTTGTGCTTTTTAAGTTTTAGCAATGTTTCAGCAGAATCTCATCTGCCATCATCAGGCTTCCATATTGTGTTCATCGTAAGATATATATATATAGACACACACACATACACATACATTAACTTTTTAAAAAATTATTAATTGTTTATAAACTGCCCCCCCCCATGCAAGTCTATAATTTGATTTGAGGAAGCTGGATTGGCAGTGGTAGGCAGTGCTCCTATCTCCTTTAAAATTCCATTCTAGCAGAATATGTAAAAAAGATAAAATCAAGCGCAGAAGAAAGAATGGGCAATAATGATTCCTCATGTCAAATTCCTTTGCTCAAATGATTTTTCTGCAATTAATTTTGTGCATAGACACACATTCCTGTGACATGTTGCCCAGAGGCAGGAAAAAGAGTGGGCAATTAAGTTTTCCTCCATGGACTAAGTATCTGTAGATATTATTATTCTGAAATTATATCCTTTTCATAATCTAAGCTATGTGACATTGAGGCATCTGCTGACAATGTTCCTCTATTTTTGATTATAGCATGATAAAACTTGCTAGAACAATAAATGGAACCAATTTCACAAACAAAAGATGCAAACAAGCGTTTCTCCCTTGGGGGAAATTGGACTTCATTTTATCTCAGTCAAACTTTCTGTTGTAGAGAGACTTTCTTCATTCTCCTGCAAACTCTTTAGCTTGTCACTTCTACAGGTTGTAGCACTGCTTTTTAATAACTTGCATAGGGAACATATGGAGGAATGAAGCAAATCAGAGGTATAATTAGAAGTGAAGAGTATGGCTTCTTTCACAGATCACTCATAATGTGTGGCAGTCATAGTGATCCAGATAGCTTGCTAAGAGCAATCCAAAATGAAAAGAAGAGAATGGGGACAAAAAAGGGAATGGCCTGCTCTTTCTGCTCCAATAATGGAATGATTAGAAATGGAGTCTGAACAGCTCCAAAAGTGCAGCCCTTTTATTTAGACAATTGAGGTTAGTTCATACCAAACCTTTCAAACAAGACAATTAATTTCTCATTCTTATAAAAGGAAAATGTGACAGTGAACAAAAGAACAGTACAACATAAAAATCATGTAACAGTGGGAGATCACATAAAGGGAACTTCTTGCTCTCTCGGGACCACTGAAACATAGATGTCTTTTACCCAGTAATTACCTGGATATAACTGATGGGCTGAATATGTGCTTTGAATACATATTGGAAGAGAATGTAAGGCTACTGAGGAATACTAATGGAAATAAAAATGGAGCTATTATTAAATAGTTAATGTATCATATATGAAATTTTCTTTATGTTGTTTGGGATCATATTAATATGTCAGAATTTAACATTTCCCAATTGTTTATGTATTCTATATATGAGTTTTTCTATGTATATAGTTCCTCAGTTTTATTTGATGTTATTTTCTTAATTTTTTTCATCCTACGTTTCTGTAAATCACATTGGAATCTTCATTAGTTCTCAGAAAAAAGTATTAAGATGAGTAAACAGTTAAAAATGTCAAGAAAATAGCTAAACAATAAAAATAAAACTGGAACTAAAAATTATGACTTATCATTGCACATAAATAGGAAAACTATAACAAGTCAGAAGAATGAGAATGTTTTCATCCCTGCCTGTAAACTGTTAGAGATTATTTTGATCTTGGCATCTTCTGTACTTGTCCTTCTTATCCATTCCTCACAAAGTGGCATCTGAATTCCATACAAGAAGAGCTTTAGGTGAGAAAGAACCTCTGTATCCCACCAATTGCAAAAGGCAACTTAACTCAGAATATCTTACATCCTGTGATAATATATCTTTAACACCATCAAACAACCACATCTGCCTATCCCAGGTGCTTGGGAAGATCTTGATAGATGGATAAAAATGTCAAATCCAGTGTAAATATATGTTTATGTATGATGAACAACAATAATAATAATATAATGGCAATAAAAAGCTAATACAAAGAGGATCGAACTCATGCCATGTCCATTATATACACAAGCCTTCTCTTCTACATCTCTGAGCCAGCAAGATTCACATATACAAAAACAAGGTCAAGCCATTCACTTTGATTAATTATCTAGATTTATCATGGGATTGCTTGTTTGTGCCTGAGGTCTTATACTCCAATAACTTTCTCACCTATCATTATCTAAAGAAATTAATCTCAACAGATTAGAAATCTAGGAACATTCCCCATTGCCTTTTTATATTATTCCCAAATCAGAGTTAAACATGCTTCATAGGCTTAGGTTTCTATGTGATTTCCATTGCAGCTATATGATTACCTATTTACTCTTGGCTTGGTCTACATTCTAATTTATTTATTCTAATAATATAATCAGCTGTTTCAGATTTCATTGAGACTATCTTCCAACAAGGCACAGAAGGAGGTTCTGTTAATTCTAACATAAATCAACCAAAAGCAAATGAGTTTCAGAAATTGATATTGAGGGTAATTATACCCTCAAGATCTACTTTAAAAAAATACAATATTTTAAATTTACAAATAATGTGGTTTAAATAAGAATATATGAGAGAATCCTATGAGAATGAAGTCTATGGTTCTCATGGCCATATAATGAGCATATAGTGAATCATTTTATTTGTAAAAAGCAGGTATGTTGTGCATTAATTCAGTTGAGGCTTGAGGTTCTCTATTTCATTCTCATTAAGAAAACAACAAAGTCAAATTTCAATAATTTGCACATTAACAAAATTATTTATAATGTAGAGAGGAAAAAAGTTATCTTGCATATTTTCAGATTTTCAATTCACAAAGACTGTAAACACATTTTGGATTTTTTTTTTAAAAAAGTTCATTTTAGATAATACTGACATAGAAATCCACAGAACAGAAGAACGCAGAATGTAGGGACAAAATAATTATTATTGGTATTAGATATTGAATAGAATAACGTAGGGACCAATCATTGGACCCTTTGTCAAAGCGGGAAAAACAAGTGCACATCAGTGGCTGAAGTCATGGACAGCTCCCTTTAAAGGCCCAGTCCCACTACACTTACGGATGCAAAGAGGATGTAAAACGTTAAAAAAAGCTTGCCATCCATTGGAAAACGGAATGCATCCGTTGTGTACTCACTGCATATGTGTTTCATATGCTCTATCCGTCGAGCATCCGTCCACTGCAATTTCATCCATGCAAGAAATTTTGAGTTGCACAAAACTTTGTGAATGGATGAACTTTCCACCGCCTACGATGTACATCCGCAACATATACGGGCAACAAACGTTCTATGTCCGTTATCATCAGTTAAACGTCCGCTGCATCCTCTCTGCATCCTCTAGCCATCCCTTCAACTCACATCCGCTGCAACTGAAAACGGAAAGAGGGAGGAAACAAAAGGTACACGGAACATCTACACAGCATTAGTAGCATGGAAATAGAAAGGATGTAAGCGTATGCATCTCATATATAAAGTATTAAAAATGGACAAAGTGTTTGTATCTGGGATGTATTTCGTATATTGAGGATGTCTGCAGTATGTCCAGAGTATGTAGAAGGCCCCATAGCGGACAACCGATATTTTCTATAAAAAGGGGGAGAAAATCATCTGGATCGCAGGGATGGTGGACCATATAGTCCCACTATGGTTGCACTGGAGGTTTATCTATCCCACAACTATCCTTATCTATTCCACAAGCATGCAAAGGCTTAACCATTTTTTCAAAGTTTTCACCAACACTTTATTAAGTAAACAAAATGAACCAACTAAATGAAGTGTCTTAAACAAAGATAACCTTTATTAACTTTCTTAGGTAAATTTTATGACTGTATTAAATAAGCAAAATGAACCAAGTAAAGTGTCTTAAGCAAAGATAAGTGGGCAGGGACTGTGGAGGTGGCTGTGGCTTGAGTGCTGGTCTGAGGCACCATTGGGGTGCTTGGCCCCGAGGGTACAACAGGTGGTGGTGTGTTCAGGAAGCTATCCAAGAGCTGACTCAGTCCCATGAGGTTGAGAGGCCCTTCATCAAGGACTTGAGATGTCAGGCCCAATACTGATGACAGATTGTCCATTGATGAGCTTAACTGTGGGGTGGAGGAAGGTTTGGGAGGAGTATAGTGGGGCTGTCTGGTCTGCAGCTGGGTGAGGACTGGCGTCTGTGGCGTCCGATGAACCTGGGCCTGGACTGGGAAGTTCTGCTTGTGCTGTGGGAAGTCCTGGTAGTTGTAGCCTTGGTAGGTGAGGGGCTGTTGAAAGCCATGGAAGGGCTGTGAGGTCGCCTGGGGTGGAGGAGCAGACCTGGACTGGGTTGGAGCAGCTTCAGCTGGGCCTTGAGGGTTGTGTAGAAGTGCTGTGATCTTCTCCATCATCACCTGGTACTGGGCCTCAGGCAGGTCCCTCAGGGTCTGGCTCACGTAGGTGATGAAGGTGCTCCAGCCCGAGGATGCTCTGTCCAAGTGGACCAGCTGAGAGAGAAGTTCTGTGTTGGTCTTCATTGTGTCCCTGATCTCCAACAGTACACTGTGGTCCTGGCCCTCCAGTCTGCCTCTCTGCCTGCATCCTCTGGAGCTGGGGGTGGGAGTGGGTTGGCCTCTGGTGGCTGCTGCTTCTTCCTCCATTTGTGACAGCAGGGCTTCATCCTCCATGGGATCCTCCAAGTCTGCCAGCATGGGGAGTGCAGCTGTCGGGGGGGGGGTCTCTGCTGTGGGGCCCTCTGAAGACACCTGCCTGGACAGGGTAGCTGGCTCCTGGCTGGAAGAGGACTGGCTGTCTGTGGGCTGTCTGAGGGAGAGGGGTCTCAGAGGGGCTGCTCCTCAGTGGCAGATCTCACCCTCCAGGAAACTGCACTTGGCCATGACGTACATCTCCCGGTCAGTGAGCTTGACAGCAGCCTGCCCGGATTTCTTGAAGTATAGCTTGCCGTACCAGGTGTGCATGTTCTTCCACCATCCAAGGAGTACTTCTGCAGTGTACCCCAGGCTCTCTGCCTTGTCTCTCCAAGCTTCCTGCTTCTTCTTGGTGTCCCAATACAGTCTGTGGCCCTTTCTCCAGAGGTACTCGTTCTCCCTCAGCCATTCCAGCACCTCATCCTCATGCTCCTCGGAAATGGTGTACTGTTTCCTCTCTCCCTTCTCCTTCTCTTGCCTCTTCCTTCCTCTGGCAGGGGCTTCATCAGGGCCTTCAGGGGCTTGAGCAGCAGGGCCTTCAGCAGCAGGGCTTTGAGGGGCTTGAGGGCCTTGGGGCTGGTCCACCACAGCAGCAGCAGCAGTAGCAGCAGCTTCAGAGTCGGGGCCAGGGGGTGGGATGCTGGTTCTGGCCTTCTTCACCTTGCCAGGGCTTGAACGAGTAGGCACGGGCTTCCTCTTCTTGCCTGACTGATGAACCATGGTGTTCCTCCAAGATGTATGTGGTAGCACGTCTTTCCCCTGTATGCCGACTGCGTGCGTGCTGCATCCTTTTATATCCACGGAGCTAATGCAATTCATACTCCCCGCATGTGCAGTGAATGCTTTGCAGCCCATATACATCCACGCGGCATCCCCTTTGTTTCCTGTAGGCGTTCGTAATGCATCCACTTCATCTGCTATGCATCCACCCCTTCCGCTATGCGTCTGCTTCGAAATTCTCCCCTGGAACCCCTTCGGAGGTGTCATCCGCTTCCATCCGCTAGGCTTCCTATGAACATCCATTTAACATCCCTGCTACATATTACCCACGTCCGTTCTTTTCCGTTCTTTTCCATTCTGCTTATGCAAATTTTTGCCACTTTTTGGAGTGGATGACAATGGATGGATCCACCCCCAAAATTTTGCTCGTCCTCTGTGTCCTTTATGCATATGTTTTGCGTCCATCGTCCAGTGGGACCAGGCCTTAAATGGAGCTGCTGCTGTGCAGTTTCTCATTGCTTTTCCTGGAACCAAATAAACAACCTGAAAAGTACTTTGGTGTCTGGAGTCTTTACTCTGCCCATAATACAACACTGGCAATGAAGGTGGGATTTTGAATAACAAGGGACACTGAGATTTAACAAAGGCACCCACATGGCATTGTCAGCCATCAAACTCAACCAGACAACTCAAGATGTCTGCAATCATACCCCCACTCCATTCAACCTCGCAGAAGAAGATGGGTATTCTTACATGGATCCTTTCCACAAGTTCTTGGAAGTGAACAACCTCCTGAGCCTCTCAGAGCAGAGGAAGATGGCACTCTTCCTGACATTGTGGACCTGCCATTTTCAAAATGGCAAAAGCCCTTTCCTCATTGGCTGACCTGGCTGACACTGGAGAGATTACTGATGGTACATTATACCCTGCTAGTGTCATCCCTATTGGGGCATCATGAATTCTACTATCAAGACAATTCTACTGAGACAATCAGGAAGTTTGTTGCCAACTTGCAAGAAATTGCAACCACGGGTGAATTTCTTAACATCGATGAGGCTATGAGGGACTGTCTAGTGCTAGGACTAAGAGACTTTACGCTACAAAGCTGCCTACTAGCAAAGCCCAAAATCTTTGCAAATGATGTAAAGCTATTCATCACCACTGACAATACTGCTATCCTTCAAAAAGACCTTGACTATGTGTCAGAATGGTCAAGCAAATGGCAACTTCATATCTCAACAAATAAATGCTCTGTCCTACATATTGGCAAAAATAATCAGAAAACAAAATACAAGCCGAATAGTCAAGACCTTGTTGATGATCCAAACTCTGTAAAGGACCTTGGAGTACTCATCTCTAATGATTTAAGTGCAAGAGCCCACTGTAACTACATAGCCAAAAAGGCATTAAGAGTTGTTAACCTAATCCTGCATAGCTTTTTCTCTGGTAATGTCACACTATTAACTAGAGCATACAAAAAATTTGCTAGACCAATACTTGAATATAGCTCATCAGTCTGGAATCCGCATTACGTATCTGATATTAACACAGTTGAGAAAGTCCAGAAATATTTCACAAGAAGAGTTCTCCATTCCTCTACTCATTGCAGAATACCTTATGCCACCAGACTTGAAATTCTAGACCTAGAAAATCTAGAATTATGCCACCTTCAGTCTGATCTAAATATGGGACATAAAATGATATATTGCAATGTCCTACCTGTCAATGAATACTTCAGCTTCAACCATAACAATACAAGAGCACACAATAAATACAACTCAAGGTAAACCACACCAAACTTGATTGCAGGAAATCCCACTTCAGCAACAGAATGGTCAATGTCTGGAATACTCTACCTGACTCTTCCCCAAACACCAAAAAGTTTAACATTAGACTGTCTACTATTGATCTTACTCTTTTCCTAAGAGGGGCATGCATAAGCACACCAGAATGCCTACTGTCCCTGTCCTATTGTTTCATTTTATTTTTCATATATGTATCCATTTCATATCTTCATAACTATGTTTATACTTATACTTGTTATCTTATAATTGCTTGACAAAATAAAATAATTAAAGATCACCTTCCAGGAAGCCACAGAGGAAGCAACTGCAATGGAAGTGTCCCAACAGTCAGCAGTCGCGATGAAAAAAATGAACAAAGCAAATCAAGTAAAGGAAGCCATTGCTGTGCATTATGAGGATGTGGAAACTGAATCCGAGCAGGGAGATGAGGAACATGTGCACCAACTACACTCAGAACAGAAGGTAAGGAACCCAGACAAAAACAGAAAGGGTTTCTGATGCTCTGGGTGCAAAGGGAACCACCCCAAGGCAGAATACAAGTTTCAGGACTCCATATGCGAGTGATGGAAGTGAAATGGGCACATTGCATGGGCCTGTAGGGCATCCCAGCCAGTTTCCCGCCAGCCAAAACAATCCAGCTTCTCACAGCATCCCAGAAACTCCCAGGTGGGTGGCTGGAAAGCACTTTTCAGAAGGTACCAACAAGGCGAGGATGCAACCACTGATAGAGGGAAAACACACCAAACCATTATAGTGGGACACTCAAGTGCATGCAAAACAAAGATGACTGCAACCATAGGCATTGAAGGGAAACAATGCAAGATGGAAGTCAACTTGGGATCCTACCTCTCCATGGTCTCCTGAGTGACTATCAAGAAGTTGGTACCAGAAATCTCAAGCAACGCATTCAAGCTGCGGAAGCTGACCTTAAAAGACTATCAGGAAAACCAAATTCCAATATTGGGGATTGGTTACTACAACATAACCTTTTAAAAATTCAATTTTCCTGAACTATAGTAGACTGGGACTGACCTCGCCTGTTGGAATTGGAATGGTTTGAAACCCTGGGATTAGCAGTGTACTGGAATCAACAGGATTGACAACAGCAGCTTTAAAGACAACCTCCTGAATGACTTTATGGATGTGTTCAATGGACAGTTTGGCAAGTATACAGGAACCCCTATATCATTCAATTTAGACGCCAAGATTGCCCCTGTCCAGCTAAAGCCCAAGAGCATCCCATTTGCTCTGCTGCCCAAAATAGAGGAGCAATTGGATAAACTCATTGCTCAGGGGGTTTAGGAGCCAATTGATCATGCCAGGTGGGAAGCCTCCATAGTAACACCCAGAAAGCCAGATGGGTCAGTTCACATATGCACTGATTATAAGTGTACCCTGAATAAAGTGTTGCAACAGAGTAGATACCCTGTGACAGTTGTGCAACACCTATTGCATTCCCTGGGGTGAGGAAAAATGTTCATGAAGCTTGATCTGGCTCAGGCATACCCACAATTACCTATCAATGACTTGAAAAAGAGCTACAGAAAACACCACAGAAAAAAAACATTAAGCTAAAATTGGATATAACTAAACACAAAATGGGTCAAATAGAGAAAGAAGAATTAACACAGAAAATTAGAGGTGCTAAACAGAATTATTTTGAGGATGCAAACAAACCAGGTAGGTGGTTAGCAAACAAATTGAAAAAGGAGAAAGAATCAAGGAAAATATTACAGCTAATAGATGATCAAGGTCAAGTTTGCCACAGCAATAAAGAGAAGAAGGAAATTATTTGAGACTTTTATGGGAGATTATATAAGCAAGAGAATATTGATGAGGAAAGAGTCAAACAGTATTTACAGAATACTAATCTACCTAAGATACCTAAAGAGACTGGAAAAAATGTTAGAAAGCAATATAACCATGATGGAGTTAAATGAAGCACTTAAGAAACAAAATAATGGGAAGGCACCAGGCCCAGATGGACTTCTGGAAGAATTCTATAAAACATTACAAGAATCGCTGAACCTTCCATTGCTAGAAGTTATGAATGAAGTTGTGTCAAAGAAGAAGATACCTAAAACATGGTCAGAAGCCTATATTACATTTATTCCAAAAGAAGAGACTGATCCGTCGCAAATTAAGAATTATAGACCTATTTCTTGACTAAATGCAGACTATAAAATCTTTGCTTCAGTATTGGCAGAGAGACTCAAAAAATATTTAAATAATTTTATTCATCCTGACCAAAATGGATTTCTGCCAAAGAGACAAATCAAAGATAATATGAGAGTAATTTTGGATACTTTGGAATATTATGAGGCACACCACGAAAAACAAATGGCTTTGATATTTTTAGATGCACAAAAAGCATTTGATAATGTGAATTGGAGATTCATGTTATTGGAACATATGGGTTTTGCCAGAAAATTTATTCAAGCAATATAAGCCATATATTATAAGCAAACAGCAAAGGTAATAAGGTAATGAGAGAAGGAGAATTGACAGACTCCATCAATATCAGAAAAGGTACAAGACAAGGTTGCTCACTATCACCTTTGCTATTTATGCTAACTTTGGAAGTGTTATATAGAAACATTAGAGATGAAAAGAGTATAAAAGGAATGAAAATTAAAAAGGAAGAATTTAAATTGCAAGCTTTTGTGGATGACTTGGTCTTTATTTTAGAAGACCCTTTAGAAACAGCATCAAAACTATTGGAAAAGATAGAGGCATATGGCAAAGTGGCCGGCTTGAAAATAAACAAAGATAAAACAAAGATTTTGACAAAGAATATGCTATTAAGACAAAAAAGAAGAATTGGCAGATTATTAAAAATTCAAGTCACGAACAAGGTTAAGTATTTGGGGATATACTTGACAGCAAGATGTAGTACATTAAAAGAGAACAATTACATTAAACTTAAACAACAGATAGTGTTAAATTTGACGAAATGGGAGAACCTACAACTGTCACTCATAGGGAGAATTTCAACAATCAAAATGAATATTTTACCCAGAATTTTATATTTGTTTCAAACAATACCAATTAGGCTTGGAAAGGACTACTTTGAAGATTTAAATAAAATTGTGCTGAAATATATATGGCAAGGTAAGAAAGCGAGAATAAAGTTAAAACTCTTACAAGATGCTAGAACTAGAGGAGGGTTTGGTTTGCCTAATTGGGAGTTGTACTACCAAGCTTCAAACTTGATATGGGCTAAGGAATGGATAACATTAAGAAATACTAGATTGTTGGCATTAGAAGCACATGATCTATTGTTGGGGTGGCATGCTTTTTTATGGTGCAAGGGAACTAAACCACAAGGTTATTTTAGAAGACATTATATACGGGAGTCTCTGTGGTTGAATTGGGAGAAGATTAAAAGACAATGTTATTTGAAAATTCCAGTCTGGTAATTGACTATTGAAGCATTTTCCTATCCTATAACATACAAGAAGGAACAAACAGTTAGATATGGGGAAATTTTGAATGAAAAGGGTGAACTTAAATCTATGCAAAAACTAGAGAAACAAGGTATAAAGATGAATTGGTTTTCTTATGCGCAAATACATTCAAGGTATGATAAAGATTTTAAAACAGAAGGTTTTTATGATAAATTGACCGATTTGGATAAGATTTTGACAGGTACTGAAGAAAAGCTGATTAAAAGATTATATGGATATTTATTAGAAATTAAACTAGAAGAAGAACAAGTTAAAGAAACTGTGATTGCTTGGGGGAAGAATTTTGGATATGGGATTCATTTAGAGAAATGGCAAAAATTGTGATCTCAAAATTATAAAATGACAATGTCAACAGCAAAGGAAGAAAATTTGTATAAGATGTTTTACAGGTGGCATTTTCCCCTGACAAGAATAGCAAGAATGTTCAAGAATAAATCTGAAATATGTTGGAAATGTCATCAGATATCTGGCTCATATTACCATATGTGGTGGACTTGTACGGATGCAAAAAAATACTGGACTAAAATCCACAACTGGTTGGAAAAAATGACAAAAAAGCATATAGATTTAAAACCAGAGATATTTTTATTGGGAATTCTACCTGATACATACAGCAAAGATTTAAAATATTTGATTGTAAATGTAGTAATAGTGGCTAGGATTGTTTTTGCTAAAAATTGGAAATACCATCGCAGGAGGAAACTATTAAGAAAATACTAGAATGTGCTGAAATGAGTAGATTGACATTTGAAATTAGAGAACAAGAAGATATACAATTTTACAAAATTTGGGACCTTTTCTATCAATGGCTAGATAACAAAATATAATAATAGAATACATAGAATTTTAGAAAATAATGAATATATAAAGTTGTATTTCTTTTCTTTTTTATTATTATATATATAAAATGTTTTTAGGATAGATTTGGGAGAACTATATGAATTGTTATAAAATAAACCAAATAAAGTATAGTTATCTCGCAAAGTATGAATGAACAAAATTACAGTCAAATGATTGATTAATAATAATACTAGGGTATTCAATTTTTTATTGATAATATGAGTTATTATGTAATGTAACTGTAATTGAGACTATGAAATCAATGCACAAAGAATTTGTAAACCAACCGACACTCTATACACTTATGGAAGAAAGTTGATGTTTTTATGTTTTGTTTGTCTTTAAAAATCAATAAAACTTAAAAAAAAAGGACAAATGCTAATTAGCTGTCAAAAAAGTGGAATTTTGGGGGTATTTTACTGATAGCTCTGGCATACATCCCACCAACAGCAAACTGAAAGCAATTTGGGAAGTACCAATGCCCAACAATAAACATTCCTCACCTACAAGCATTCCTGGGGTTACTTATTTTTACAACATTTTCTTGCCACAGAAAGCGGTGATTGCTGAACTCTTGCACTGACTCCTTGACAAAAAAGCAGAATGGAAATGGGGACAGAAAGAAGCAGGCACATATAAAGCAATAAAAAAAAAACTTTTGACATCAGACAGTGTACTTGTTCAATACAATGAAACATTACCCATAAGACTTGCGATGCTTCACCTTTCAGAGTCAGGACTATACTTAGCCATTGCATGCCAAAAGGAAGGGAAGCCCCTGTTGCATATTATTCCAAAACATTATCCAAAACAGAAAGGAACTATGGTCAGCTTGATAAGGAAACATCGGTTGCAATTGTGGGAATCAAATGATTCCATGAATATGTATATGGCAGGAGCTTCAAACTAATCACCAACCATAAGCCACTGCTGGGAATCATCACAGGGAACTGACCAACACCAAATATACTGTCCCTGAGAATGATGAGATAGACAGAATTCCTCACCACATACAATTATCAACTGAGCTACAGACCTGGAAAAACCATCAACCATGCTGATGCATTCAGCAGATGCCTGTTACCAGAGCCAGTGGAGGACCCTGCGCCAGCAACATCCACACTTCTCATAGAAACCCTCACAAGTGGAGATCGTGAGAGCTACCACAAAAGACAGGATGCTAGCACGAATTTTAAACTGGGTTTCGAAGGGGTGGCCAGAGACTGCAATAGAAGATGAATTTAAACCATTTAAACTCACCAACTTGAACTATTGGGACTAAAAGGGTGCCTGTTGTGGAGTGATAGAGTAATGATCCCTAAAGCCTTATGGGAGACAATTCTGGAAATGCTACATGAGGGCCACCTGGGGATGGTAAAAATGAAATAATTGGCAAGAAGCTACGTGTGGTGGCCTGGGATGGACAAGGAGATAAAAACATAGGTTGCCACATGTATACCCTGCCAAGCACCCACACACAGATGGGAAAGCCCAAAGACACCCTGGTCCCAAATTCATATTGACTTTGCAGGACCATGGCAGGGACACACTTTCTTGATCATAGTGGATGCACACTCCAAATGGTTAGAGGTCAGCATCATGATATCGATCATGACACAAGCAGTCATCAGGGTATTGAGAAAATTATTTGGGACACACAGGTTACCAGATGTGGTGGTGTCAGATAACATCCCCCAATTCATTGCCAATCAATTCAAGATATTTCTGGCAACCCAAGGAATAAGGCATGCATTATCTCTCAACATCTCTCAACTAGTGGTCGGGCAGAACTAGCTAGAATGGACCCCAGTGATACCCAAGCTAAGTTAAACAAATTATTAGGCATACAGCACATTACACCAAGAGCTACTACTAACAGATTCCAGCTGAGCTATTAATGGGAAGGAAGCTAAGGTCTCAACTGGATAGACTACACCCCCAATATAACACAGAAGCACCCATAGAGTCTACCAGTAAGTGTAGGACATTCCAAGTGGGGGACACTATATATGCCCAGAATTACAGCGGCAGCCCACATTGAGACAGATTATGGCAGAACATGGAGGAGGCATATTGATCAGCTCCAAGACTGATTATCCAGGAAAGAAAACAATACCCAAGAAATGACCTTGGAGCAAGAGGATAGACACTATCAAGGAATAACAGAGGCAGACCAGACCTTAGGCAGTAATAGAACAAACACACAACAATGTGTGGGGCATGGGTCACAATCAATTATCTGAAGTCCCTTGACAGGTTCAGGGATCAGTAGAGGGTCCACCAACACAACAGGGGAGTGAAGCAGTGGCCAGCCAGAAAAAAATGGCCATGCCTCAAGGAGAGTTTGAGACAGTTCCACAGGCTGTCACAGGAGCAACTGTAGTCCAACCTCTCAGTCTGGGGCAGCCAAGTTAACTGAGCTGCGCAGGTGAGGTAGCACCCACAAGCTCCCTGCCTACTTACAGGACTACGTTCCATAACTGACATTGATTGAGTAAAACCATTCCAGAGGGGAGGGGTGTTAGATATTGAATAGAATGACAAAGAGACCAATCATTTCCCCCTTTGTTGAAGCGGGAAAAACAAGTGCACATCAGTGGCTGAAGTCACGGACAGCTCCCTTTAAAAGGAGCTGCTGCGGTGTGATTTGTCATTGTTTTTTTTCAGAGCCAAATAAACAATTTGAAAAGTACTTTGGTGTCCAGTGTCTTCATTCCACCCATGATACAACAATTAGAAATAAAAACTATGTGTGTAGTGATGATAGTGATGAATACTGACTGGAGAAAAAAATGTCATTTGCTTATTTCCTCATAAGAACTTTTCATAACAAACCTCAGTAAAGACAGGAGTACAATTCAGTTGAAGATCAACACAATTAGATCCTTTAGAACATGAGTGTCAAACTCATAGCGTCAAGCTGTTGTCATGGCATTTTGTGACTTTTTTCCCTTGATGGAGGTGAAGTGGGTGTGGCCTGCACATAAGGCTTCCAACCCATGGGCCACCAGTTTGACATCCCTGCTTTAGAAGGAAGTGTTTTAACTTGCTACTTAATTCTACCTACTTCAACCAATGAGACTATGATCTAGACCTGAGGCTAACTGATATCCAATCTCAGAGCCAAATGAAATATTGGGTTATCAATATAGTAGATTAAAACTATCTACATCAATCTCAAAACCATCTGTCCCAGGTTAAACATAAAACTCAAGGTGGCTGAAGGAGATTGTCTGGGAAAAAAGCTCTATATGTTTGTTGTGTCTCTGCCACACCTCAGCATTGAGGCTAGACAAGGTGACTGTCCTTTCAATTTATATTACAGGAAGAGTTTTTAGAAGAGTCATTGGGAATGCTCTGCTATTCTTTTCCTTTCCACCCAATGTCATCTACCAGCAGGGAAACCAGCCTTCAAATGCTTTCTTGAATGTCTGGCAGGATGCTGTTGGAAGATCATGTCATAATATTTATTTATGTATCTATTTATTTACTAACTTATTTTACTGCATGGTCTCAAAGCAAAAAGGTAGAACTCCAGGGAGAGGACAACCTGACAAACTGGATGTTATGCCAGTTAAAAGGAATCAGCAAAGAGCTCGTGAAGCATTTTTGTTGTTCCCATCTTTCCCAAATCTACATAGGCAGATCTTGTACTTTTCACCTCTAATCAGAAATAAGCCCCGTTGAGATTAAAGAGCATGCAGCATATCTCCTTCCCAATCCTTTTTCTCCCCAGCATAGTTTTGGATACCTGCTTATATGAGGAAAAAAGAAATAAATACACCCTTATTTGGGACTATTTTTAGATTTCTGAATTTGGCTTCAGCTACATGACTGATGAAAACCAGTTTGATGTAGTGCTTTAAGGTACCAGTCAAACTTCCTCAGCCCCAGAGAGCAGGCAGTGGCAAACTACTTCTGAAATTCAGCAAGAAAAACTGCAGGGACCAAGCAAGCGAGGCCCCAAGAATCGACAGTAATTTGAAGAAATCAATAATAATAATAATTTTAAAATCTCAATGCCTCCTGTAAAGTCCTTTATAGCTAAATCAATCTCCTAGAGAAAGTAAAATGAAATATACCTATTAAGAACAGATAAAGCTATCTGAGCAATCAGAAAAGCTTGTCTGAAATCAAAGTAGAGAATCCCCAAATAGGGAACTCTCCATGCTTTCCTACTAATGGATCTTTTTTTTCCTTTTCTCCTTCTGAAACAAATTTTCCCTGTGAGTAACGTTTGATTGAGCAGAGACCCTTTTCTCTCCTCCTTCCATTCTACATATATGTCTATTTGTATGCTGAAAGTCTTGCATACTTTCCCTGATTTGAACACTACATGCGTGCATACACATACACAAACACACACACACATAAAACACATCACATTCACAAAATACCAACAGGAAGGTGGTATTCAGAAAAAGAATTCAAGAAACATGGAATTACATATAGTCCTTGACCTACAACTACAACTGAGCCAAAAATTTCTGTTGTGAAGCAAGACAGTTATTAAGTTGTGTCCCATTTTATGACTTTTCTTGCCATAGTTGTTTAACGAAACACTGCTATTTAAGTTAAGGCTAGGTCACACTGGCCGACGGATGCAAATCATATGCAAAAAGGACACAGCGGATGAGCAAAATTTCCATCCATTGTTATCTGCTCCCAAAAGTGCCCCAAATTTGCATAAACAGAGCGGACAACAACAGAAAGGAACGGACATGGGGAGGATGTAGGGGGGATATAAAGCAGATGTTCGTAGGAAGCCTAGCGGATGGAAGCAGATGGAAGCAGATGACACATCCGCAGGGCTTCCGGGAGAAAATAGCGAAGCGGACGCGCAGCAGAAGGAGCGGATGCGTAGCGGATGCATAGCGGATGACACGGATGCATCACAGATGCCTATAGGATGCATAGCAGATGAATAGTGGATGCAAAGCATTCACTGAGCATGCGGGGAGGATGAATTGCGTCAGCTCCGTGGATATAAATGGATGCAGCTCACAAGCAGTCAGCATTCAGAGGAAAGACCTGCTGCCAGAGTCATCTTGAGAGAACACCATGGGGAAGAAGAGGAAGCCTGTGCCTACTCCTGCCAGCATTGGCAAGAAGGACAGAACCACCATCCCACCCCCTGGCACTTACTCTGAAGCTGCTAGTGCTTCTGCTACTGCTGGTGGTGCTCCTGGTGTTGCTGCTGCTGGTGCTTCTCCTGCTGGTGCTGCTGGTTCTGCTGGTGCTGCTGGTGCTTCTCCTGCTGCTGGTGCTGCTGGTGCTATGGGTGCTGCTGGTGCTTCTCCTGCTACTGCTGGTGCTTCTCCTGCTGCTAAAGACCCAGAAGCCCCTGCCAGAGGGAGGAAGAGGCAAGGCAAGGAGAAGGGAGAGAGGAAATAGTACTCCATTTCCGAAGACCATGAGGAGGAGGTGCTGGAATGGCTGAGGGAGAACAAGTACCTGTGGAGGAAGGGCCACAGGCACTATCGGGATACCAAGAGGAAGCAGGCAGCGTGGAGAGAGAAGGTGGAGAGCCTGGGCTACACTTCAGATGTACTCCTTGGATGGTGGAAGCACATGCACACCTGATATGGCAAGCTGCACCTGAAGAAATCCGGGCAGGCCACTGTCAAGCTCACTGACCGGGAGACCTATGTCATGGCCAGGTGCAGCTTCCTGGAGGGGGAGATCTGCCACCAAGGAGCAGCCCCTCTGTCAACCCTCTCTCTCAGACAGCCCACAGAGAGCCACTCCTCTTCCAGCCAGAAGACAGTTACCTTGCCCAGGCAGGTGTCTTTGGAGGGCCCCATGACAGAGACCCCCCCAACAGCTGCACTCCCCATGCCAGAGGACGTCTGTCTCAGATGGAGCAAGAAGAAGCATCCACCAGAGACCAACCCACACCCACCCCCAGCTCCACCTCCACAGAAAGCAGGCAGAGAGGCAGACCAGAGGGACAGAGCCACACTGTCCTGTTGGAGATCAGGGACCCAATCAAAGCCAGCACAGATCTCCTCTCCCAGCTGGTCCACTTCGACATACCATCCTCAAACCGCAAGTCCTTCATCACGTACGTGAGTCAGACCTTCATGGACATGCCCGAGGCCAAGTACCAGGTGATGAAGGAGAGGATCACAGCTCTTCTGCACCACCCTCCAGGCCCAGCTGAACCTGTTCCTACCCACTCCGGTTCTGCTCCTCCACCCCAGGCGATGTCACAGCCCTTCCATGGCTTTCAACAGCCTCTCGCCTACCAAGCCTACCACTACCAGGACTTCCCACAGCAGAGGCAGCCCTTCCCAGTCCAGGCCCAGGTTCATTGCATGCCACAGATGCCACAGACGCCTCACCTGACCCAGCTGCAGACCAGACAGCCCCACTACACTCCTCCTTCCTCCACCCCACAGCCAAGCCCTTCATCAGAACATCTGTCATCAGTCTTGGGCCTCACATCCCAGGTACTTGATGAAGGGCCTCTCAACCTCACGGGACTGAGTCAGCTCTCTGAGAGCTTTTTGCACACACCATCTCCTGTTCTACTTTCGGGGCCAGGCACCCTAATGGTGCCTCAGACCAGCACTCCAGCAACATCCACCTCCACAGTCCCTTGACATCTGAGACCATGGACACACCTCAGAGTGACTGAGAAGAGTGCCAGAGACTGAGTTCTTACCTGTTCACTTTATCTTTGCTTAAGACACTTTACTTGGGTCATTTTGCTTTTTAATAAAGTCATATAGTTTGTTATTAATAAAGGTTATCTTTGCTTCACACACCGGGTTCATTTTTTTACTTAATAAAGTGTTGGGGAAAACCTTGAAAAAAGGGTTAAGCCTTTGCATGCTTGTGGGATTGGTAAGGATAGCTGTGGGATGGATAATTGTGGAATGGGTAAGGATAGCTGTGGGATGGATAGCGGTGGGATGGATAGCTGTGGGATTGGTAAGGATAGCTGTGGGATGGGTAAGGATAGTTGTGGAATAGATAAACCTACAGCACAAGCATAGTGGGACTGTATAGTCCACCCTTCCAGCTGCCACTTTATGGCCCTTTATTATCAATAACAATTTAATCATTGATTAACACATTTCAACATAAACAAAACTCTTTATTAATGCCCTGTTCATTGTAAGGCCACTCAACATACATGGCACAATCTCATCAGTGTGATGAGACAGGCTCAAGGAAGCATCCATTAAGCATCTACCATCCTGTCTTGCCATTCCACTGCTCCAGCTGGGGCGTTGCACCAGTGTTTCAGGAGGCTGTGCTGCTTCTTCCCTTCACGTGAAGCTCTGTTGGGGTCTTGCACATCCACAGTGTCTATCAGGTTTTGTCCTTGCCTCCATTCCCCAGGCTCCATATCCCCATTGCCTTGTTGACGGTCCACAAGCCTGTTCTACAACACTGGGTAGCGGGTGCGCATGAGATTGTGCAGGATGCAGCAAGCTTCCACGATGCTCCTCACAGTCCCTGGGTGATGCTGCATGGTGGTGAGAAGTATCTGAACCTGTTGGCCAGGATGCCAAAGGCGTTCTCCACCACCCGTCTTGTCCTGGACAGCCTGTAGTTGAAGATCCTCTCTTCACAGGTGAGGTATTTGGAGGTGTAGGGCTTCATGAGGTAGGTTGTGAGGGAGAAGGGGTCATCCCCATGATGAAGTAGGACACGTCTTGTGTGTCGTTGGGCAGGGGGTCTGGATCTGGAAAACCCATGATGAGGTTGCGTTCCAGCCCATCTTTGAGGTCACTGGCATTGTATACATGGGCATCTGAAGCTGTACGTGGTTCCAGAGGCCAGGTGGTACAGAGTCAGTGCCACCTTCAGTCCAGGGTCCAGGATGGGATGGAAGTTGGTGCTTGGCTTGGTCAACCTGGGTCTCAGATGCTCCACAACTTCATCAAACATGGCTGGTGGCATCCTCATGAAGTGCTGGAATGCACGAGGGTCTTCATTCCTCAGCTCCACCATCAGCTTGTCATACAATCCAAACTCCGCTTTTCTCCTGATCCATCGTCGGACCAAGAGACTTCTTGGACGTCTCCTTCTCTTTACGTAGAAAAGGTGAAACAGTCTGAAGAGGGCTTGGTTCTGGTGTTGAATGATGGCGGCTTCCAAAAGGAGTGTGCGATGATCCATGGTGGAGATCAATGGATGATGTGGAAGAACAAGAGCAAGGCTGAATAGGTCTGCACACCAGGGCTGCTGGACTGATAGTGAGATCCAGGTGATTTCCTCCCCCTTTTTATAGGAAATGTTGGTTTTCCGCTAGCTGTCCTTCCACATACTCTAGACATCCTCCAGACATCCTAAATATCTGAGATACGTCCCATATACGAATTTTTTGTCCATTTTAATGCTTTATATCCGAGCTGCATCCACTTTCATCCTTTCTATGTCCGTGCTACTAACGCTGTGTGGACATTCCGTGTACCTTTTGCTTCCTCCCTCTTTCCGCTTTCCACTGGAGTGGATGTGAGTTGTGCGGATGTCCAGAGGATGCTGAGAAGATACATCGGATGTGTAACGGATGACAATGGACGTAGAACGTTTGTTGCCCGTATGTGTCGTGGATGTGGATCGTACGCAGCAGAAAGTTCATCCGCTCAAAAAGTTTTGTGCAGCTCAAAACTTTTTGAGCAGATGAAATAGCAGTAGACAGAAGTTTCACGGATAGAGCGTATGAAAGACGTACGCAGTGAGTACACAACGGATGCATCACGTTTTCCAATGGATGGAAAGCTTTTTTGTCCATTTTACATTCTCTTTGCATCCGTTGGTGCAGTGTGACATGGGCTTTAGTAACATGGTAGTTAAGTGAAACTGGGTTCTCCATTGCTTTTGCTTGTTAGAATATCACAAAAGATGACCACATGATCCCAGAATGCCACAATGATAATAAAAACATGCTAGTTGCCAAGCATCCAATTTTGATCACATGACCATGGGATGCTGCAACAGTCATAAGTGTGAAAACAAGTGTGAAAACAATCATGTGCAGGTTTTTTCAGTACCTTTGTAACTTTGTACAGTCACTTAACATATATTTGTTAGTCGAGGACTCCCTGTTTTACTTCATCTAAATTGAAACAAACAAAATTCCTAGCTGACAAATAGATCTTCTGAGAGTTCTGTGTTCTTCTGAGAGAAAAAGACCAAAGATGAAATGGCCATTAGAAACAATTAGATAGCAGTCAGGGAGATATCTAGAGGAGACTCACTGAAATAGTTGGAGCTGAAATGTTCCCTAATGGTGCATTTTCCAGACTTGTACTTGAGGTGATTGTACATAAGGCACATTTTGTGTTGGGAGAAATAAAACCTTACTCCCAGGCAAGAACCAAGATGCCTCTTCTCACTCCCAGCCCATTGTACTTCAGACAGTGGGCTGGGAGTGAGAAAAAGATGATAGGGGACCTGTTCTTCAGAAATGTTTGAAAAAACATGTTCACTTTGTGGGCATCAGGATGTGAAGATGAGAGCCCATAATGTATGTTTAAAAGAATCAACAAGCAAGGATCATATCTGAAGGTAGTGTAGACTTTTCTACAAAAGCTTACTTTTTATACAAGTCTATTAATATTATATAATTAGGCCTAATTTTCTACTACTATCTCCTTCCTAAAGGTTTGTTTGTTTTGGCTGCCAAAAGAAAATCATTTACTCGATAGATGTCCTGTTAATAAGCCCAGAAATATTTCATGAATAGATGCTAATAAAAATGAGTATTTTTTCCCCTGGGCAGCTTTTTTCAATTGTTGCAAACTGTTATCCATCAAAACCAGGAATACTGACAACTCTCCAGCTTCAAAATGAAAGAAAAAAGAGTTAGTTTGGAATTTAGAAGGCATAAGACTTTGAAATTTGGAGTTTAGAAAATAATTTTGCATTTAAAAAGAAAGAAAAGAGTTGCATGAATTTGTTGTTTTTTTTGTAAGACATACTGTATTGCTGCGAAGATGAAAATGAAGAGTAGGCTTATTTATTTTTTGGATGCCTATCTTGAAACTAGATCTTTAAATCTCATAGAGGAACTCCCTATGATTAACAAACCGAAGGTCATTGGGTATAATGCACATTTTTAAAATAGTTCTCTTCATATTGGCTGATAAAGTTTATCACATTGTTTTGTTTTACTGGTAGAGAAAGGTTTTAGGTAGACTATTGATTTCCCTGGATTAGTAGTTTCATTAATAGTTGTCCCCTTTACAAAATCTTCTAATTAAAATGAAATCAAGTCACTATGTTAAAGGAAAACTCTCAGAACATATCAGTTCTCTCTCACACTGAAAGTTCCAATTGGAACAGCTGCTTCTTCTCTGCCAGAAACATCAGTGGTTATGAAAGAAACATAGATTTGTCTAGCCAAGCATACAGTCAGGCAGTCCAAACAGTCATAAGTGTGCTGAGATATGAGCCATACTTGTGAAATGGCTGAGGTTTGAGCAAATAATATGTCCTATGGAGCTTGGGAAATGTCATAGGAAACTTAGTTTATGGAAGCTTTCTTTCAAAAAGAAAAGAAAAAGAAAGATTGTGGGATCTTCTTGATCAAGTTGATGACTGTTTTAACTATTTCTCATAACTACCTGCAAAGGAAATACAAGTTGGTCCCTGGGAAGAAAAGATATTTTAAGTACTGATGGATTCTGATTGCTTATCCACCCACCTGCTGAGATATAAATGAAAGATGATAAGCATGACAATGACCAGCACTTTCAAGGAAGGATAAGGAGGAAGCAGAAGTTCCTAGGTATAAGATTCAACTTTGCAGCCTGCTTTCAAGAGATTATGAATGTCACTTTGCAGAGTGATATGGGGTGGCATATAAATTAAATTTCATAAATACATTATAGTTAAGGATGTCAAAATGTTCAGCAAAAATGTTGGATACTCTTCTAGCAAATGTTGACAGTGGCTGACAATAGACCTAAAGGAGGTTTTTAATTATTTACTTGTAAATACAGTATATATTGCACCATCTATATTATTGGTGACTTAAATGCAAGAAATCCCTGTTTTCATTCCCCCCAAAAGTTAGCAATAGACTAGGACTACCGGATTTGGGGTAACTATGAATGCAATATGTCGCAATTGAATTGGGAAGTTCCTGAGAGGAGCCATCATTTACTGCTAACAATTTTAAATCAGCTTTCATTTAAAGACGATCTCTGACTTCATTATGCATTTGATGTAATGTTTTGGATTCTGGTAAAGTGAAATATAAGTAGAAAAATAAAGTGATGTGTCCTGAATCCAGGTTGGGGAGCAGAATTTGGAAATGAGAACAAAAAACTAATGCTTGGCTCAAAATTTATCCAGATGTTTTCATGACAATTCTTGCTCATTGAGATTAATAATTATTTATTCATTTTAGTCAATTTTTGTTACCACCCTTTGTGTGTGTGTGTGTGTGTATAAATAGTATGTATGTAATAGATAGATAGGGAGATAGATGGAACTATAACCATAGATATTGATATCTATGTATAAAAATCTATTGTATCTAAAAGTAATATATTGCATGATATTATAACGAAAGGATTTGGGATTCTGGCATTTACTACAAATAGTTGAGGCCTATTTGTATGAATGTCACATCTAGAGATGTTCTTAAAGCAATGCTCTATAAAAAGCATAATACGGCATAAGTCATAAATCTTGTAATGCACTGCTAAAGTTTTAATCCCAGTGACATCAGCTAATTAAGAACAGTGTCATCTCACATTACAGCTCTGATTGCATATTGAGTTATTTTGTTTTTAACTGTTTTTAAGTGTAATCATTCATTTCTTCTTTTCAGGAATGCTGCTGCTAAGGCTTTAGCAATATAAAATATGTTCACTTCTGCTGTAAGTCATAGATATGTTGCTTTGGATGCAAGTCTTCTGTCATTTTGTAGTTGTGACAATAAAATGGATGTAAAGAGGGAGAATAAATCTGATTTTAAGATTTGTTGAGTTTGCATCCAAGAAAATTGTCCTAAAATAGGTACAAATACCACTGTAATTTGTTGTAATACTGTTTCCTGTTTGTGCATTGTTTTTAATAGAATCCCATTTTTTTCTGCTATGCCAGAGCCAATTTGAAAGAGAGGAACAGAGAAATGATAGGAAAAAATATGTAACTCAATAAATAAATATTTAAGAAGGTGAACAATTTCTGTTCACACCCTCATCTCTCTATATGCGTGAGAGTGTAAATGATTGAGATTGGTTTTGGGAACTAGAGGGCTCATTCTGGAAAGAGTTTTTGCAATTATTGTTCTATAATACATGATGCTTTTTTTTTTTTTTTAAATAGAAACATTGTCTTTTTTCTCAGATAAAACAGCCCATGCTATTTATGCTTTTCTGGACTATAGAATTTTGGTTTGCATCTTTAATTTGCCTCCTATGAATTGAACACTTTCATTCCACTCAAGTATTCCTGGAGAAATAGGGTGAGGGAGCCATTACTTCTCTTCCTCTGTAGCTTTTTATAAGATCTCTTCTGCCAAAATGCTCTTTGGAGCCCTTTGTGGCAAGGGTGGGATTCAATTTTTTTAACAATCAGTTCTGTGGGTGTGGCTTAGTTGGTGGGTGTGGCTTGGTGGTAAGGTGACTGGCTGGGCGTGGCCAACTCAACATCACTCACATCGAGGCATGCATCTTCTCACCTGGCTTCTCGTGACTGTGCAGATGCTGTAATAGTCGTAAGTGTGAAAAAATGGTCATATGTCACTTTTTTCAGTGCCATTGTAACTTTGAATGGTCACTCCACACAAGCAAAGTTCCAGCAAAGGAAGGGAAAAAAATTCCAGAGAAGTTCCTGAGACAGGAAGTCTAGTCCTGCCAAGAATGTAATAAGGGTTAACGGAGAGTCAGTTTCTGTAAGCAACACCAGAATGTTTCCTTCCTGCCTTCGTTATAGGATTAGGCCAGTAATTTCTTCTAACAACCGGTTCTCTGAACTGCTTAGAATGTTAACAACCAGTTCTAGTGAAGAGATGCAAACCTGTAGAATCCCACTCCTCCTTTGAGGTAACAATAGAAGCTTCCACTGTGTATCTGCCAAAGAAAATCCAAAGTCAAGGTTCAGTAAAGGAATGTTCCTGTTGATAGGAATAAACCCTGAACCAAATCCATTATTGCCAGATTAAATTTTATGCATCATTTTTTCTTTCCCCCAATGTGGGTGGGTATCCCTATACAGGGACAGAAAGAAGCATTTTATGTTCAATATATGCAACTATATTATTATCGTTGTTTTTTGGTATTTGACCTTGTAAAACATTGTTCATTATGTGCTCAAAATAACAATAAATAATTCAATATTTTTTTTCTTGGCAAGTTATTTTCTATAAAGATGGACTTTTCAAGATAGCTTTTAATATAAAAAATGTATAGCTGCCACATATATTATTAATAGGTGTCCCCAAAAATGTCAGTGTTGTGGTATATTATTGATATTAGTATCCAGATGCAAAAGACTAGACCAAACCAGAGGCATGCAAGTATTTTGACATTCCTTAAATCAATTCTTTTCTATTGAAATAAAATATTTTTAACCATGCTGAATTTATTTGGTAGATTGGCTTACCTTATCATTGTTCAGTGTTATGTATGTGTTGGGTCTGAAAGAGCAGTATAAATACCAACAATAGTAACATCATTTTACATCTGTTATGATCAGAGGTGATATTCAACAGGTTCTGACCAGTCCTGGAGGACCGGTAATTCTCCAGAACTGTGGACTACAAAAAGTGGAAATTTTGAGTAGTTCAGAGAACTGGCAAATACTACTTCTGACTGGCCCTGCCCCCATCTATTCTCTGCCTCCTCAGTCCCAGATGATTGGCTGGGTCTTCTTTTGTTTTCCTGCATAGAGAACAGAGCTGGAAAGCAGGTTAGTGGGGTTGGGAGGGAATGGGATTTTGCAGTAACCTTTCCCCAGGAGTGGGGAAGGAATGGAGATTTTACATTATTCTTCCCCTGTCATGCCCACCAAGCCACGCCCACAGAACCGGTAGTAAGAAAATGTGTATCCCACCACTGGTTATGAGTATAAAGTAAAGTATGTGGCCATGGCCATCTGTGACCCAAATTTCAGGAAGAAGATGGTCAGTTACCCTGTGGCTGCCAAGACAGAAGAAGACACCAAAAGATCAGAGAATACCCTGAGCTAATATTCTTTTATTACTCTTTATTAATACTATTACATTAGGAATAAAGTTAGTATTTGACAGTTAACTACTTTCAAATGACAATGTCATTTATTGTGTAAAAGCTGGTTATTTAATTATTTAATTTTATCTAATACTCTTGATCACATAGGTAAAAACCATCAAAGCAAGAAAAGTTTAGTTATGTGGAAGCTTATGGCGTCAATAAATTCTTGTGGCTTCATGTGAATCAGCTGTAATAAGCAGTCATGTAAAATTACAGGTATTTTAAATGGTGTATGTCAATCACATTCAAAATGATATTTTGAAATCTTGAGAATGATTAATTTAAAAAAGACACTTGTAATAATCATGATGAAAGAAGCAAAAGATCTTTTACTTTGCATACCATCTTTTATGAAATGTGTTCTATGCCTTGAACTTTTAGAGGTAAATTAAATTAACTTGGTCATAATGTGAATAAAGTGAACTGATATTCAGTTTACAATGATAATCATTAAAAACTATATACATTTCAATATTCTAAAAGGAATTTTAAGAACTTTATGAATTTCATAAAAATAGGATTCCAGAACTATATCAGAGTGCGAATTAATAAAAAATTCATGCAATAAAGATATTGCTTAATCAACTTTAATGAAATATTCTCTAAAACTCTAAAGAAGGGCAGGTCAAATATTATTTATTTATTAAATAAAAATTATTTATTTAAAAATCTAATAAAATAATTATATTATTTTTCCAACACAAATTAATTTTTGTGTGTATGTGCATGCGCACACATGCACGCGCATCAGTACAGCAGAACTTACTGTTCCCGTAAGTGACCTTCCTGAAACAGTTTCTTTAATAGCCAATTTATATCGTTGCTTTCAACTGCATTAATAATGAACTTCAGCTATTATTCAGAAAGAATACTGACATTCATAAAGACTGAGATTGCTGAACAATGGTTCAATATACCATTAGTTCTATTTAAACATGGGTTTCAGTCAGGTGAGCCACAGCTCATGAAGAATTATGCCTTTTAATACAATTTTTTTAGTCAGAAAAGATGCTATCAGACTCCTGAATTTTTGCAACCACAGTCTCCCTCCTGCAAAGTCAGATGCCATTAAAATCAATAAAATTGCCAACACTTCTTCAAATCCTTTTCACAGAACAGAATGATCACAGAATGATTCCTCAATGTATTCTCCCACTTATGAAACATCACATTATTGTTTTCTTTTTAGTGCCTGCCATGCATCAATGGTCATAATGTATGGCAATAGATACAGAACTGAGATTTAACTATAATTCAGCAATTAAAATGCTCAGCTGGTCTTTGTTCCTTTCGTCCCCAATGGATAAAATCCTGTTCATTAATCTACATGTTGATTACTGCTTCTGTGTCATATTGATTTGAATTTCATAGCCCTTGCTTGCAACAGCATTTCAGTGCCATGATACCTACTTGACTTTGAATAGCAGACGAATAAATACTAAACTCTTGTCACAAGAAAAGAGACAGCTTTTTAAAAACTAAGATAAATGTATTGTTTAATTTCAATTGAAATTTAATACAGGTAAATGTTATAATATGTACAGAATAACCCTTGAGTAACAAGGATACGCACATGGAAACGTTTATGAGAGTAGTTATGAATAATTATTCAGCACACACAGATACACTAAATTGAGTTAAAGTTTACTTTAGGAAATAGCACAGTCTAATAAACGGTCCACGTCATATAAGTTTTACAGTCCAAAGAATATCCAATTACGAAATCTTCTTACTGGTTCCCTTCGTCATTTCCAGTAAACAAAAATATCAAAGTATAAGCACAGCATAAATATAACAGAGAAACTTAAGGCCCTGTCACACTGGCCGACGGATGCAAAACGTTTGTAAAAAGGACACAGCGGATGAGAAAAATGTTCCATCTGTTGTTATCTGCTCTCAAAAGGGGCAAAAATTTGCATAACCAGAGCAGACAACATGGAAAAGAACGGACGGGGGGAGGATGCAGGGCGGATGGAAAGTGGATACTCCATGGAAGACTAGCGGATGGAAGCGGATGGGAGCGGATGCCACATCCGCAAGGCTTCTGGGGGAGCGCAAGCGGATGTGGAACGGATACAGTGGATGCAGAGCCGACGCCGAGCGGATGAAGCGGATGCACAGCAGATGCCGAGCGGATGAAGCGGATGCAGAGCAGAAGCCTAGCAGATGCCTAGCGGAAGCCTAGCAGAAGCCTAGCAGAAGCCTAGCAGAAGCCTAGCGGATGCCTAGCGGATGCCTAGCGTTCACTGCACATGAGGGGAGGATGCATTGCGTCAGCCCCGCGGATATAAAGGGAAGCAGCTCCCAAGCAGGTCACCATTCAGAGGAAAGACCTGCTTCCAGACACATCGCCTGCCTGCCTGCCTGCCTGCCAGCCTGCCTGCCAGTCTTGCTGTCAGCCAGCAACCCCACAAACATGGGGAAGAAGAGAAAGCCTCAGCCATCTGCTGCCAGCCCTGGCAAGAGGGAGAGGGCCACCCTCCCACCCCCTGGCCCTCACTCTGCTTCTGCTGGGGCTTCTGCATCCTGGGCTCGCTCTTCTGGGGCTGGGGCTTCTGCTGCTGCTGCTTCTGGAGGAGCTGCTGCTGCTGCTTCTGGAGGAGCTGATGATACTGCTTCTGCTGGTGCTTACTCTGCTGGCGCTGATCCTGATGCTGGTGCTTCTGCTGGTGCTTACACTGCTGGTGCTGCTCCTCGTCCTGCTGGTCCTGCTGGTGCTCCTGGTCCTGCTGGTGCTCCTGGTCCTGCTGGTGCTCCTGGTCCTGCTGGTCCTGCTTGTACTCCTGGTCCTGCTGGTGCTGCTGGTGCTGCTGGCGCTGCTGGTGCTGCTGGCGCTGCTGGCGCTGCTGGCGCTGCTGGTGCTTACTCTGCTGCTGCTGATCCTGGTCCTGCTGTTGCTGCTGTTGCTACTGCTGCTGCTGGTCCTTCTGGTCCTGCTTTTGCTGCTGCTGGTGGTGGTGGTGGTGTGGAGGAGCAGCCCCTACAACCTGGAAGCCCCTCTGATGAGGGCCCATGTGGTCCTGCCAAAGGGAGGAAGAGGCATATGCGAGAATGGGAGACGAGTCAATACAACATCAAGGAGGAACATGAGGATGAGGTGCTGGAGTGGCTGAGAGAGAATGAGTATCTATGGCAGAAGGGACACAGGCTCTATCAAGACACGAAAAGGATCAGGCTGCTTGGAGAGAGAAGGCGGAGAGCCTGGGCTACACTTCGGAGGTGCTCCTCAGCTGGTGGAAGCACATGCACACCTGGTATGGGAAGTTCCACTTCAAGAAATCTGACCAGGCCGTGGTCAAGCTGACGGACAGAGAGAACTACGTCATGGCCAAGTGCAGCTTCCTGGAGGGTGAGATCCGCCACCGAGGAGCAGCCCCTCTCACAACTCTCTCTCTGAGGCAGCCTGCTGAGAGCCAGTCCTCTTCCGGCAGAGAGTCAGCTCCTGTCTCCAGGCAGGTGTCTCTGGAGCATGCCACAAAGGAGAACCCCCCGAGAGCTGTACTAACCGTGGCAGAGCACATGGAGAACCCCCTGATGCAGTGGGAGAAAGGAGACGGCACTTCCACCACAGTCCAACCCACATCCACCCCCAGCTCCCCCTCCACAGAAAGGCAGAGAGCCAGACTGGAGGAGCAGAGCTACACTGTTCTGCTGGAGATAAGAGACACCATCAGGAGCAGCGTAGATCTCCTCCCTCAGCTGGTACACACCGACTCCTCATCCTCCAACCGCAAGCCCTTGCTCACCTATGTGAACCAGGCCCTCATGGACATGACGGAACCCCAGTACCAGGTAGTGAAGGACAGGATCACTGATCTGCTTCACAACCCTCCAGATCCAGATGAACCTGCTCCCACTAAGTCCAGGTCTGCTCCTCCACCCCAGGTGATGTCACTCCCATTCCAAGGCTTTCCACAGGCCCTCACCTACCAGGGCTACGGCTACCCGGAGGTCCAGCAGCACAGGCAGCAGCCCTTCCCAGTCCAGGCACAGGTTCATCGGATGCCACCATTGCCACCAGTTCCACGAATGCCACCGATGTCACCCATGCCACTGCTGCCACCGATGCCACCGACGCCACCGATGCCACCGATGCCACCGATGCCACCGATGCTACCCATACCAGTCCTCACCCAGCTGCAGACCAGACAGCCCCACTACACTGCTCCTTCCTCCACCCCACAGCCAAGCCCGGCCTCAGTACATCTGTCATCAGTACTGGGGCTGACATCCCATGGCATGGAGGAAGGAGCTCTCAACATCATGGGGCTGAGCCAGCTGTCTGAGAGTTTCCTCAACACACCGTCCCCTGTTTTCCTCTTGGGGCCAGGCACCCCAGTGGTGCTTCAGACCAGTACTTCAGCAGCAGCCACCTCCACAGCACCTGGACCCTTCACCCCTGAGACTGGGCACACCTCCGAGTGACCAAGAAGAGTGCGAGAGACTGGGTGGCTACCTGTTGACTTTATTTGGACACTTGACTTGGGTCATTTTTCTTTTACAGCTTGTTATTAATAAAGATTATCTTTGCTTCACACACTTGCTTCATTTATTTTTTTCAATAAAGTCTTGGTGGAAACTTTTAGAAACGGTTTAAGCCTTTGCATGCTTGTGGGATGGGTAATAGCTGTAGGATGGGCAGGGATACCTTTGGGATGGGTAATAGCTGTGGGATAGATAAACCTCCAGTGCAAGCATAGTGGGACTGTATGGTCCACCCTCCCAGGTGCCACACCTATGGCCCTTTATTATCAATAATAATGTAAGCATTGATCCACACATGTCAACATAAACACAACTCTTTATTAAATGCCCTGTTCATTGTAGGCCCACTCAACATACATGGCACAATCTCATCAGTGTGATGAGACAGGCTGAAGGAAGCATCCATTAATCATCTATCATCCTGTCTTGCCACTCCACTGCTCCAGTTGGGGAGTTGCACCAATGTTTCAGGAGGTTGCGCTGTTTCTTCCCTTCACGTCAGGCTCTGTTTGGGGCCTTGCACATCCTCAGTGTCTATCATGTTTTGCCCTTGCCTCCATTCCCCAGTCTCCATGTCCCCATTGCCTGGTTGGAGGTCCACGAGCCTGTTCTGCAAGACTGTGTAGCAGGTGCGCATGAGATTGTGCAGGATGCAGCAAGCTTCCACGATCCTCCTCACGGTCTCTGGGCGATGCTGCATGGTGGTGAGAAGTACCTGGAACCTGTTGGCCAGGATGCCAAAGGCGTTCACCACCCGCCTTGCCCTGGACAGCCTGTAGTTGAAGATCCTCTCTTCACGGGTGAGGTGTCGGGAAGTGTAGGGCTTCATGAGGTAGGTTCTGAGGGAGAAGGCGTCATCCTCCACGATGAAGTAGGGCACATCTTGCGTGTCATTGGGGAGGGGTTCTGGATCTGGGAAGCCCATGATGAGGTTGCATTCCAGCCCCTCCTTGAGGTCACTGGCATTGTATACCTGGGAATCTGAAGCTGACCCATTGCCTGAAGCATCGATGTACATGAACTTGTAGTCAGCATCGACCATGGTGAAGAGGATGATGCTGAAGAAGCCCTTGGAGTTGAAATAAGTGGACCCCGACTTGGCTGGAGCTTTGCAGGCCACGTGCTTTCCATCTATGGCTCCAACGGTGTGGGGGAAGTTCCACTTCTGATACCACTGCTCTGCAACTTTCTTCCAGCCTTCTTCAGTGGAGGGGCACTGGAGGAGCTCCTCCAGGTATTCTTCGATGATGGCCTGCACCACTTCTCTGACCACAGTGCTGATGGTGTTGTGTGGCACCCTCCAGCCGTACTGCATGCTCCTGTAGGTGGTCCCTGAGGCCAGGTGGTGCAGAGTCAGTGCCATCTTGAGCCCAGGGTCCAGGCTGGGCCGGAAGTTGGTGCTCTGCTTGGACAACCTGGGTGTCAGCCGCTCCACAACTTAGTCAAACATGGCTGGAGGCATCCTCATGAAGTTCTGGTGTGCACGAGGGTCTTCCTTCCTCAGCTCCACCATCAGCTTGTTGTACAGTCCATACTCTGCTCTTCTCCCGATCCATCTTTGGACCCAGATGCCTCTTGGACACCTCCTTTTCTTCCTGTAGAACAGTTAAAAGAGCCTGTAGAGGGCTTCGCACTGTTGCAGAATGATGGTGGCTACCAAAAGGAGTGTGTGACGATCCATGGTGGAGATGACTGGATGCTGTGGAAGAGCAAGAGCCAGATGAACGCTACAGAGGTCTGCACAACAGGGATGCTGGTCTGAAAGTGAGATCCAGGTGAGTTGCTCCCCCTTTTTATAGGCAAGATAGGTTTTCCACTATTTGTCCTTTTGCATCCTCTAGACATCCTGCAGACATCCTAAATATCCAAGATACATCCCCTATGCGAACATTTTTTCCATTTTAAATGCTTTCTTTGCGAGCTGCATCCGCTTTCATCCTTTCTCCGTCCGTGCTACTAACGCTGCGCGTCCGTTCCACGTCTGTTTCACTTCCTCCCTGTGTCTGCTTTCCACTGGAGCGGATTTGAGTTGCGCAGATGCACAGCGGATGCCTAGCGGATGTAGCAGATGCGTAACGTATGATGACGGATGCAGAAAGGATGTTCCCCATATGCGTTGCAGATGCAGAACGGACGCGTTGGATACATTTTCCGCTCAAAAAGTTTTGAGGAGTTCAAAATTTTTTGACCGGATGGAACCTCAGTCGACGGATGCTGGATGGAGAGAGAGGATGAAAAATGTATGCAGTGAATACAGAACGGATGCATAGCGTTAACCAACGGATGGCAAGTGTTTCTCTCCATTTTACATCCTCTTTCCATCCATTGGTGCAGTGTGACATGGGCTTTAGATAGCAACAGAATGTCAGAGATACAGAATGTCAGAGAGAGCAAGCTATGATCTCTAGCTCCCTCTTATGATAATTTGCAATATAATCAACCAATCAGAATATAATATAAATCAATACAGTGATTTTGTCTTAGAGCTACAAAACATACATTGTTGGTTTATATATTGCCAACCCAACTAATTGGTGGACAGATTCTTAACAATAATATTTCACCTCTAAATCTATTTCACTTGTAAGAATGTTTGAAATAATAGATAGGAAAGGAAAAGAATTTGAAAGCAATGAGACTTTAAGGTGACATTTGAGTAGGAATATGTCAGCTGCAGCATTCAAGTTAGTGAAATATTTTATTTCATTAAACTCATTCAAGTTTAGGACTAATTGTTCAATATCTTCAATGCAATTTCTCTGTGGAAGACAAAAAATATTGAATGTGATGAATTGTGCAAAGTATCTTGAAACATATTAAAATAAATAGTCCTGTCTCTGCTTCTAACAAGTGAATCTTTAAGTCACCACACTTTGAGAAGAAATAATTAAAGAGACGTAGATTGTATGTGGTCTAGTTCTCAACAATGAACCATTAACATTTAGACAAAACTTGTCTAAAGAAGCAAACTTTTGCCATTACTGCCATGAGGTAGGATTGAGTCTTGCTGGTAATATCAGATGCAAGAGAAAAAATATTGGATAGGGAAGCTAGATCATCTCAATGACTTGGAATGGTATGATATTTGGGTACCTCTAGAAATAAGTTTATTTTTGCTGTCCTTACAGAAGAATATGAAAGCAAAAAAAGCTTGTTCATTATTTTTTAAATGCACAAAATGCATTGGCAACATGCAAATGTCATTACAGAGACAGAGACAGAGAGAGAGACCATTATTCTGAGGGTAGCAATATTTGTTGTTAGTAGTCATTGTCTGCGGAGGTTAAAATAATCGTTTGGTGGAATAGGGGATAGAAACATATCCAAGACTCTTTTTTTTTTCCCATGTATGTTTGTATGTCTCTCTGTATACTATTAACCAAAATCCTGGCATTTCTTAAAAAATGTAGCAAGGAATCCATATTGTGCAACCAACAATACTGAAATCTTTCCATTATGCATGGAAAACAAGGAAGAAGCAAAAGACAGAAATAAATCAAGCACAGATTGGCTTTTCAAGTATCAAGAATTTAAAAGAGGATCACCACTGGCAAGTGAGTTTGGGCTTATATAGAGCATTTAATTCATTTTCTTTAAACTATGCTGTGTCCCTTTGATTTGTAATGATGTACAAACCTTAACAATTTTATTCTTTATGTTAGTTCCTTAATTTTTGGAAGTGTTTGAATATACACACATATATACACATTATGTGCTTTGCTTTGAAAATCAGTATATTCCTAGGATAAACAAACTGACAAAGTCTTCTTGTTGTTTGATAGAGAAGCCAGTGTGAGTTAATTGCTTAGACCTAGTCATACAGAGAACAGCATTAATAAATGGGGTGTACTGGCTTGTATGAAGGACAGATGTGAGTTTTATGCTTCGGTGTAAAAATGCATTAATCTATCTTGAACCCTCTCTTCCCATTTATATATCATAATGGCAAGTACATTTCTATATTTTGTGTCTCTTTACAGAACAATCTGACCAAAATTTAAGCCAGAGGATTGAAATAATGAGGATATCATCCACCCAATGGGCATTGAAATTGGCTTATCAGTTACAGGGAACAATTAGATATTCTGATAGAATGTTGGACAGAAAGATAAAAAAGAGATTACTGACTCTCCAGGGGAACATTAACAAATTTCTAGTGTACCAAAATCAAAAAATGAATATATGTGTCCCAAATTGCAAGATCCAATCTGGGTCAGTCACCAGAACCAGGGATTTCAGACATATGCTGGAGCCCCATCCTCAGGGAACTTGTCCCTAGCAGAATAATGTTTGTCACTCAGCTAGAGAGAAATTCCCTGAGGATGGGGCTCCACCATGAGACTGAAAGTTCAGAAGACTAAATTTCAAGTCCCATTGACTAGCCCCAATTGGATCCTGAAAAATCAAAGACCTCAGTCTAGCAAGAGAGGAATCTCTTTAAATATGAGGTGGCGGGTAAATGACATAATCATTAACAAAATCACAATATTTTTTGAGGAGAGAGAAATTTAACTATATCTCTACCACTTCTCCTTTATTCCCTATGGTCACTTCTGATACCCTTCCCTTAGTCTCTGTTCCACTGATGCTGGAAAGAAGGAGCTTTGAAGACTGTTGGTAAGTGCAGAATTGCAGAATAAATCCTTGAAATCACATATGTCATTGTAAAGTCTGTGCACTCTCTTTTGAGCTATAGAGGACCAATATGGAGACTTCAATAGCTCTGTAATGCCTTTCCTGAGAATTGTACAACCTAGGTTTGCCTCTATAGTCACTCAAATTGTGTTCAGGATGCAAACAAAAAGAAGGTAGTATTGTTAAACATAGTTCAAAATAGTGACACTGGAATGCTATGCAGCCAAGGGTGGGATTCTATTGGTTTGGATCAATTCTATAGAATTGGTTGTTATGATGCTGCACAGTTTGGAGAACTGGCAAATTGTGCCCCTGACTAGCCCTTCCCCTCTCTGCCTGCCCCCACCTCTCCCCACCATCTGTCCTTATTGCTGACTGTGTTCTCCCCTGTCCAGTCACTCCCTAAGGTATTTTTTTTTCCACTTCTGACGATCAACTGTTCTGATGATCAGCTGTGCCAGCTGTGGATCCCCCTTGCTGTCTTACTGCTTCACCCAGGAGGCTTCCCTGAGGCCCAGGAGGCAAAAAAGGGATGCACAGAGGGGGTGGGGGTAGGTGGGTAGGGGATGCTGCCCTCCCACGCCTTCTATATTTTGCCTTCCTAGGCTCCAGGGAAGCTTCCTGGGAGCAAATCCCCCTGCCAGGAGGCTTCCTGAGGCCCAGGAGCCCCATAAATGGAGTGCTTTTGCTCCCTTCTGGAAGCAAAAACACCTGAGGACCAAAAGGGAAAAAAGGAAGGGTGATGCTACAAAAAGAAGAAGAAGAAGAAGAAGAAGAAGAAGAAGAAGAAGAAGAAGAAGAAGAAGGAGGAGGAGGAGGAGGAGGAGGAGGAGGAGGAGGAGGAGGAGGAGGAGGAGGAGGAGGAGGAGGAGAAGGAGAAGGAGAAGGAGAAGGAGAAGGAGAAGGAGAAGGAGAAGGAGAAGGAGAAGGAGAAGGAGAAGGAGAAGGAGAAGGAGAAGGAGAAGGAGAAGGAGAAGAAGCCATGCCCACCCAGTCTCATGGCCATGCCCACCTAGCAATGCCCATAGAACCGGTTGTTAAAAAAATTTGAATCCCACCCCTGTATGCAGCCCATTTGAATTATCAATGTAGAGTGGCAGAGATAATTCTTATAAATTGCCTATTTCAACATGAAATGCATGATCGGCATTGTTCTCCCTCCAAACAGATTCAAAGCGCTACTTCATTATTCATTCTGAATGGCTCAAGTCAAAGTCCTACTGGTACTTGTTATTTTTAAAACTGAATGCAGCATAGCACTCAGATACATCAGACAATGCTTGGACATCAAGGTGATCCCGTTGCCATACTTGTTTCCCCATTTGATCAGCAGTGTGGATCTACATGACTTGGCTGGCAAGACTGATGTCTTCTTTCTTCATCATCATTCTAAGTGCACTCCTCCCAAAGTTGTAGACTTGGTGGAAATGAACAACCATCCCACCTAGATGGATTGTACTATTCTTTGGCCAGATAATGCCTTGGCAGAACTGAATCTGCCCATCATCCAATCATGGAGAAAGATCTTGAATATTCCTTTCCCCTTTTGAGGCTTTTATGGTGTGTATGAATCAGTAGACTTTGTATTAACAAACTGTTTCATAACTTTATGAAATATTCTCCCTCCAGAAGTACATGTAGCTGCTACTTTGCTGTAATTCCTGAACAGATTAACTAAATTAATATCAATGTGCTTTTAGATTCAACTGATAGACTGTGGGTGGCTGTTGGTTCTTATCTGGGATTTTTTTTGCTTTTTGTGATTTTTTTTACATTGTTCTGATTCATTTAGTTATTATTCTAGTTTATTGTAGTGGTTAATGCTCATGTTTTTAATTAACATTGCAATAGAACCCAGAGTCCTTTGGGCTTTGGGTGCATTATGAGCATAATATATTTCCTTCAAGAATTCCATGTGCTTTATTCTTGTCCTTATATTGTATCTCTTTTCCAGCTTTGTGTCATGCCCCTGTCAGAATCTGAATCCGAGAAGAAAGATGAACAGCTGGCAGGGAGTGGGAGTGTGGCTCTGTTGGCTGTGGAGGAAACTGGGGAAAGGCAAAGTCCTGCTGGGCAGAGCAGGAAAGAGATAGAACAAGAGAGAGGGAGTTCAGAAGACCCAGACCCACCCCCTCTTCATCCTAGGGCATGCAGAGAGGAACGGAGAAGAGAGCAATGTAGGTTGTGTGGCTTAAAGGGGAGTAAAAGGCCTTGATTCCCTTCATTAGTCATAGCTGGGAAGAAAGTTTAAAAGAAATGCATTTTGCGTATGGCAGCTGCTGGGCTACCTTGTGTTGACTTTGTTTATCTGTGTTCCTGGCATCTTCCCAACCATCTGGGAATATTGCTATGCCTTCACATCTGGAATTATTGCTCCTGCCCTGCCAAACAAATTACCTCATTTTGCCTTGATTGGACTTATAGTTACATTTTTTGTTGACCACATTTTGGACTTGAATCTCTGCAGTCAAAGTCTGTTCCTGGGAGAGTTTTTCTCCAGCCAGAAGGTTACCAGGACATTGAGGGGCAAAATTGGAGCTAATAAAGGGACTCTGCTTGATTATCTGACTGTGTTGCCTTTGTGCCATGCCCGGGGTCATTGCACTGTGACTCTATATTCTGTTTTTAATATTTCTTCAGATTAAATGTAGTTAATTTATATTTCAAATCTTCCTTGAACTGATTTTTTTTCTGTTAAAACTCTTGTTATTTCTGAATGCCCTGGAGTTCCCATCAAATATGCTGATGACTTCCTACTGTTTTTCAGTAATTGTACTTTTGGTGATCAGGACATGAATTCACAAGAAGACTGAAAGGATATTGTGAAATTCTTAAAAATTCTCTTAAAACATTGATGGAATTTCAATCATATATCCTAGAATGAAGTATTCTGATGTTATCATTATTTTAACTTTTTGGCTATATTGTTTTGTCTATATGTTATTAATTCATCTTCTCTTCACTATATATTAAAAAAGCAAGCAGACCAGTGCAGTTAGCAACAAAAGAACTGTTCTGTATGCAAATTGGGTTACTCCAAAACATGCAAATCTGATTGCTCAACTAAAGTAAGCATCAGATTGGTTCACTAAGAACCAATCCAAATAAAGTAAAAGAGGCGGCAAATTCGATCAGCTGCCATTGGTTACAAGCCGGCAGGCTAGCCTGTATAAAAGGCTGCCGCTAAGTCGGCCAACCGTTCCATTTTACTGACTCATGTAAATAAAGACTTTTCGTTGTTGGAACCCGGTCTACCTCGTGTTTTTCCGAACAAAACACTGGCGACGAAGGTGGGATCGTCCTGAACACGAAAACTGCACGCGGTGAGAAGAAGCCCAGATGACGACGAAGATGCCTGGAAGCAACGCACCGCCCGCACCCTTCAACCCCAACGAAGAGGATTGGGATTCCTATGCAGATCGCTTCCAAATGTATCTGGAAAGCAATGAAATGGAAGGAATTTCAGAGCAACGAAAGAGAGCTGTGTTCCTAACACACTGCGGGCCAACGGTTTTTAAGATGGCAAAGGCTCTAGCGAAGCCACAAGATGTCAAGCAACTAACGTGGCCAGAATTGCAATGAATCCTCAAAGCACACTATGCTCCGATGGTGTCAAACTTAATAAAGCGACACGAATTCTACAGGAGAGACCAGAGAGAGGGAGAGACCGTCGCCGATTTCGTTGCCGCACTTCGACAAATAGGTGGTGAGTGTGAATTCTCAAACCTCGACGAGGCAATGAGGGATCGAGTGGTGTTGGGGTTGAGAGACTCGACCACACAGAGTAAACTACTCAACAAACCCAACATCAGCGTAGCCGAAGCTATCAAGGAAGCCACAGCTGCCGAAGCCGCGAAAAAATTGGCTGTCACTATGAAGAAAATGAACACACATAGTGACGAAATGAACCCAACCAAAGACAAAAAACAATCTACCACCACCATGCATTACGAAGAATATGGCGAAACACCTGACACGAGCGAAGAAGACGACAAGGTCCACCATCTATACACTAACAGAAAAGAGCGCGAAAGACGAAATTGGCGGGAATGCGCTGGCTGCAGAGGAAACCATCCCCGAGCCGAATGCAGATTTCTTGATGCCATCTGCAGGGTCTGCAAGAAACGAGGGCACATCGAAAAAGTCTGCAGAAACAAAAAATACTACAGCCCCACGAGACGCAGAAATTCCCCAACACGAGCTGAGCCTAAACGAACTGAAAGAAAGTGGCAACAAGAGAAGCGAGCCAATACACACCAAACTGTCATTATAAAGAGCGCTCAGACGGAAAACGGGAAGAAAGTTAAGATTGTTGTAGAGATTGAGGGGAAACCATGCAAGATGGAAGTGGACTCGGGGTCCTTTCTCTCTATGGTATTGTGGGACACAATAAAACAGCTAGTCCCAGATATCAAAACCAAAGAACTAAAAAAGCAGCACCTAACTCTCAAGGACTACCAGGGAAACCAAATCCCTGTAGTCGGCATGGGACATTTCAAAGTTACCTACAAAGAACACGTCAAAGTGCTACCGCTGACCATAGTCGACAGAGACAGACCAAGTCTCCTGGGCATCGAATGGTTCGCACCATTGGGCATCGGGATGACTGGGATCGATCGAGTGACTGCAACCGGCTGGGAAGAAGACCTCATCCGGGAATTCAAGGACGTTTTTGACGGCTCACTGGGCAAGTATCGGGGAAATCCCATTTCTTTCAGTTTAAACCCCCAAATAGCCCCATGAAGAATAAAAGCCAGACAAGTTCCTTTTGCACTAAAGGCAAAAATAGAGGAACACCTAGACAAATTAATAGCCCAAGGGGTATTAGAACCTGTGGACCATGCCAAGTGGGAAACGCCTATAGTCACACCTATCAAACCCGATGGGTCCGTTAGAATCTGTGGTGACTATAAGGCTACCCTGAACCACGCATTACAACCAAGCGCATACCCGGTGCCAGTAGTCCAGCATTTACTCCACTCCCTGGGAAAAGGAAAGGTTTTTGCTAAACTCGACCTAGCACAAGCCTACCAACAACTCCCAGTGGACCCAGAAACTGCGGAAGCACAGACTATAGTTACCCATAAGGGCGCATTCAAATGTCACCGACTGCAATTTGGAGTAAGTGTAGCCCCAGGCGTTTTCCAGAGTCTAATGGAACGCCTTCTAAATGGCATACAAGAAGTCGTACCATACTTTGACGACGTCCTGATCTCAGCCAAAGATGAAACCCAATTTAAAAAAAGACTCAAAGAAGTACTAACTAAGTTTAGAGAATCTGGCCTCAAAGTGAAAAGAAAAAAGTGTTGCCTAGCTAAGAATAGCGTCGAATTCCTGGACTATTTAATAGACGGAGAGGGTATACACCCTACAGACAAGAAAATTAAAGCCATAAATGAAGCACCAGAACCAAGAAACAAAGCCGAACTACAAGCATTTCTTGGACTAATAAATTTTTATAATGTATTCCTACCAAATAAAGCCACAATAGCAGAACCATTGCACCATCTATTGGATAAGAAAGCAAATTGGACTTGGGGTTATAGAGAAAAGGATTCTTTCCAGAAAATAAAAAAATTGCTAACATCAACAAACGTTCTCATCCAATTCAGTGACACACTGCCATTGAGGGTGACCTGCGACGCTTCGCTATTTGGAGTCGGTGCCATTCTGAGCCACCAACTGCCTGATGGCAGAGAGGCACCCGTCGCGTACTACTCAAGGACTTTGTCTAAAACCGAGAGGAACTACAGCCAACTCGACAGAGAAGCCCTAGCAATTGTCGCTGGAGTAAAACGCTTCCACGAGTACCTCTACGGGCGGACTTTTCAAATTATAACAGACCACAAGCCGCTAATGGGGATTTGGGCGGGAAACAAGCCAACACCAAATATCCTTTCTCCAAGAATGACTAGATGGTCATAGTTTCTAGCAGCCTATTCATACACTCTGACACATCGACCAGGGAAAGAAATTTCCCATGCGGACGCTTTGAGCAGAGCACCCTTACCAGAAACCAAGGAAGACCCGGCATCAGCGATGACAGCATTACAAATAGAGACTTGCCCCGATTTACCCATTTCTGCTTATGATGTCGCCAGAGCCACCGCGAAAGACTCAGTGACTTCCCGCATCCTCAGCTGGGTAGGTAAAGGCTGGCCGGAAAACCAAAAAACTGAAAACTTTAAACCTTTCCGGACCAGACAGACTGAACTTTCGATTCAAAAAGGGTGTTTATTGTGGGGTGATCGGGTAGTGATTCCTAACAAACTGCAACCCAGGGTACTCGGGATGTTACATGAAGGGCACCCGGGAATTGTGAAAAAGAAAAGCCTTGCAAGAAGTTATGTTTGGTGGCCGGGTATTGATAAGGACATAGAATATTGGGTAAGCTCGTGCAACAAGTGCCAGGGAATTAGACCGTCCCCGCCTAAAGCACCTATTAGAGACTGGGAAACCCCACGAGGCCCTTGGTCAAGGATCCACATTGATTTCGCGGGTCCTACCAAAGGGCATACATTTCTGATTGTCGTTGATGCCTATTCTAATTGGCTAGAAGTAAAAATCATGCCATCAACGACAACAGAAGCTATAATCAAACAACTAGACAACCTTTTTGCCACCCATGGTCTACCGGACGTCCTCGTATCAGACAACGGGCCACAGTTCACCAGCTTACAATTCGAGCAATACCTAGCCTCCCTAGGTATTAGACATGCCCTAACCGCGCCGGCTTACCCGGCCCCGAACGGCAGGGCTGAGAGAATGGTCCGGTTTACCAAAGAGGGAATAGAAAGAATGGACATCGGGGATGTCCAACAGAAAATAAACCGATTGCTCACTCTCCAACACATAACGCCCAGTACCACGACCAGCAAGTCCCCAGCAGAATTGCTCATGGGGAGGAAATTAAGATCACATCTTGATAGGTTGAACCCAAATTTTACGCCAGAAAACCCCCCCGACTCCTCCACACGATTTAGGAAATTTGAAGTAGGCGAGTTGGTTTCCGCAAAAAACTTCACCGGGGACCCTGTTTGGCTACCAGGACAAATAACGCAAATTACAGGCCCCAAATCCTACCGGTTAACAATTGACGACGGCAGGGAATGGAAGCGGCACATAGACCAGCTCCGTTCCCGATTAACAAACAAAAAGAGCAAATAAAAGACTCACTCTTTGAAGAGACTTGCGTGAAGAGCCCATCGGAAGGGGACAGCCAGGCCAGCTCGACCTGCCCGGAGGAAACGGGAGGGAGCGGCAAAACCACCGGCCTAAGAAACTCAGGCGGCAGAATGGCTGACTCACCCTTCCAGACGGTTCCAGAGAGAAGGACGGATGACACAGCAGCCCCATCCGAACAGGTCAGAGTCTCCGCCGAAACTGAACTGCGCAGGTCCAGTCGAGTCAGGAAAAGCCCCACCTACCTGCGCGACTACATCACCACGTAGGACTGAACCAAGGGGGGAGGGGTGTTCTGTATGCAAATTGGGTTACTCCAAAACATGCAAATCTGATTGCTCAACTAAAGTAAGCATCGGATTGGTTCACTAAGAACCAATCCAAATAAAGCAAAAGAGGCGGCAAATTCGATCAGCTGCCATTGGTTACAAGCTGGCAGGCTAGCCTGTATAAAAGGCTGCCGCTAAGTCGGCCAACCGTTCCATTTTACTGACTCCTGTAAATAAAGACTTTTCATTGTTGGAACCCGGTCTACCTCGTGTTTTTCGAACAAAACAAGAACCTCCACAAAACAAGCATTATAACTACAAGCAACACATACAAAATTGATCAATCATATTTGTGTTCATGTCACAAGCACCAAGGTGCTTCCAGGTTGAAAGAATTAGTAGGTGACATCACTGTTGCCAGGGAGAAATCAGGTTGGGGGCTTCTTTGATATCTCCATTAATGTGCTCACTGAAGTGGTAGCTATCTATCTATCAGTAATTGCACATTTTTGAAATGCTAGGGGGATAGGAACAGGAGTGAATGATGTCATGCAACAGTACCTGAGTCTCAAATGTAGGCTTGCTGATCATCAACTTAGCATCCTAACCATGTGAGGCATTGCACTCTATTAATTGATCAATTAAATCATGTTAAATCTTCAGCAACTGATACCATATGAAGCAATAGGCTTCATCAGCCAAAAGCAATATTTTGAATTGAGTTTGGTGACTAAAAGTACTAATCCTCTAATTCCTGTCTCTAAAAAAATCTCCCTTAAGAACCAAGCCACTTTATTATGTAGCAGCTGCAGCTACCAGACCAAACACAATAACAATTCAATAAAGTGCATTACAGCCATCTAAATAAGAACAAAAGGACATATAAATATTTTGCTATGCTGGCATTCTGTGACACACAGTAGCCTGCCAGAGGTATTTAAGCCATAACAGGAGAGTGATAGTCCTCTTCTACAGTTGTTTCCTAGCAGCCGATATTTTAGATTTGCTCATTGTGATTCACCAATTAGTACAACTAATATAAACTATTAGAAGAACCTCAGAGAAGGGCTTCCCAACAATTGTACCTGTTCTATGGAACAGTGTACCCCACATAAAAGAACCCCCCTTTCTCTCTGTTATATTTCTGGGGAGAAGTGTAAACTTGGAAGAGAGCTTTTGAAAGATGATACATTTTCTTTATGATTATCCTCTGCTAATTAACTATTTTAAGAAATATTTACTGTTGCAGTTTTTATGTTTTTAATTTTATTTTCTATTGTAGGTTGTTCACAGCTAGTTTGAAGCAGAGTAGCATAGAAATGCCAGATGATAGATAGATAATAGATAGATGAGGGAGGGAGAGGGAGAGGGAGGGAGGGAAGGAGAGAGAGAGAGAGAGAGAGAGAGAGAGTAAGAGAGTATCAATAGAGCTTAAAGTTATATACCGCTTCATAGTGCTTTACAGCCTTCTCTAAGCCAGCATATTACCCCTAAAGCCCCTGTCACACAGCACCAATGGATGCAAAGAGGATGTAAAATGGAGAGAAACATTTGCCATCCATTGGTTAATGCAATGCTTCCCTTCTGTACTCACTGCGTCCGTTTTTCATACTCTCTATCCATCCAGCATCGGTCTACTGACATTTCATCCGCTCAAAAAGTTTTGAGTTGCACAAAACTTTTTCAGCGGAAAATGTATCCAATGCATCCATTAGACATCCGCTACGCATACAGGGAACATCCGTTCTACATCCATCGTCATCCATTACGCGTCCGCTATACCCGCTAGGCATCCACTGCGCATCCGCGCAACTCACATCCGCTCCAGTGGAAAACGGACACAGGGAGGAAGCGAAACGGACGTGGAACGGACGCGCAGCGTTAGTAGCACGGACGGAGAAAGGATGAAAGTGGATGCAGCTCGCATACAAAGCATTAAAACGGAAAAAACGTTTGCATAGGGGACGTATCTCGGATATTTAGGATGTCTGCAGGATGTCTAGAGGATGCAATAGGACACCTAGCGGAAAACCTATATTTCCTATAAAAAGGGGGAGGAACTCACCTGGATCTCACTTTCAGAACAGCAGCCCAGCGGTGCAGACCTCTGCAGCCTTGCTCTTGCTCTTGCTCTTCCACAGCGTCCAGTCATCTCCACCATGGATCGTCACACACTCCTTTTGGTAGCCACCATCCTTCTACAACAGTGTGAAGCCATCTACAGGCTCTTTCACCTGTTCTACATGAAGAAAAGGAGGCGTCCAAGAAGTGTCTGGGTCCAAAGATGGATCACCAGAAGAGCAGAGTATGGACTGTATAACAAGCTGATGGTGGAGCTGAGGAACAAAGATCCTCGTGCATTCCAGAACTTCATGAGGATGCCTCCAGCCATGTTTAACGAAGTTGTGGAGTGGCTGACACCCAGGTTGACCAAGCAGAGCACCAACTTCCGGCCCAGCCTGGACCCTGGGCTCAAGGTGGCACTGACTCTGCGCCACCTGGCCTCAGGGACCATGTACAGGAGCATGCAGTATGGCTGGAGGGTGCCACACAACACCATCAGCATTGTGGTCAGAGAAGAGGTGCAGGCCATCATCAAAGAATACCTGGAGGAGCTCCTCCAGTGCCCCTCCACTGAAGAAGGCTGGAAGAAAGTTGCAGAGCAGTGGTATCAGAAGTGGAACTTCCCCCACACCGTTGGAGCCATAGATGGCAAGCACGTGGCCTGCAAAGCTCCAGCCAAGTCAGGGTCCATTTATCACAACTACAAGGGCTTCTTCAGCATCATCCTCTTCAGCATGGTCAATGCTGACTACAAATTCATGTACATCGATGCTTCAGGCAACGGCTCATCTTCAGATGTCCAGGTATACAACACCAGTCACCTCAAGGAGGGGCTGGAAAGCAACCTCATCATGGGCTTCCCAGATCCAGACCCCCTGCCCAACGACACACAAGATGTGCCCTACTTCATCGTAGGGGATGACACCTTCTCCCTCAGAACCTATCTCATGAAGCCCTACACTTCCAGACGCCTCACCAGTGAAGAGAGGATCTTCAACTACAGGCTGTCCAGGGCAAGGCGGCTGGTGGAGAACGCCTTTGGCATCCTGGCCAACAGATTCCAGGTGCTTTTCACCAACATGCAACATCACCCACAGACCGTGAGGAGGATCGTGGAAGCTTGCTGCATCCTGCACAATCTCATGCGCACCCGCTACCCAGTGTTGCAGAACAGGCTCATGGACCTCCAAAAAGGCAATGGGGACATGGAGCCTGGTGAATGGAGGCAAGGGCGAAACCTGATAGATACTGTGGATGTGCAAGGCCCCAACAGAGCTTCACATGAAGGGAAGAAGCAGTGCAACCTCCTGAAACACTGGTGCAACTCCCCAGCTGGAGCAGTGGAGTGGCAAGACAGGATGGTAGATGCTTAATGGATGCTTCCTTCAGCCTCTCTCATCACACTGATGAGATTGGGCCATGTATGTTGAGTGGGCCTACAATGAACAGGGCATTTAATAAAGATTTATGTTGAAATGTGTTGATCAATGCTTACATTGTTATTGATAATAAAGGGCCATAGGTGTGGCGCCTGGGAGGGTGGACCATACAGTCCCACTATGCTTGCACTGGAGGTTTATCTATCCCACAGCTATTACCCATTCCAAAGGTGTCCCTGCCCATCCCACAGGTGTCCCTGCCCATCCCACAGCTATTACCCATCCCAAAGGTATCCCTGCCCATCCCACAGCTATTACCCACCCCAAAAGTATCCTTGCCCATCCCACAGGTATTACCCATCCCAAAGGTATCCCTGCCCATCCCACAGCTAGTACCCATCCCAAAGGTATACCTGCCCATCCCACTGCTATCTTAACCCATCCCACAAGCATGCAAAGGGTTAAACCATTTTTAAAAGTTTCCACCAAGACTTTATTGACTAAAAGAAGTGAAGCAAGTGTGTGAAGCAAAGATAATCTTTGTTTATAACAAGCTGTAAAAGAAAATAACCCAAGTGTCCCAAGCAAAGATAAAGTCATCAGATAGCCAGTCTCTGGCACTCTTCTTGGTCACTCTGAGGCGTGCCCATAGTCTCAGGGGTGAAGGGTCCAGGTGCTGTGGAGGTGGCTGCTGCTGGAGTGCTGGTCTGAGGCACCATTGGGGTGCCTGGCCCCGAGAGGACAACAAGGGATGGTGTGTGGAGGAAGGAGACAGCTGGCTCAGTCCTGCGAAGTTGAGAGCCCCTTCTTCCAGGACATGGGATGTCAGTCCCAAGACCGATGACAGATGTTCTAAGGCCGGGCTTGGCTGTGGGGTGGAGGAAGGAGGAGTGTAGTGGGGATGTCTGGTCTGCAGGTGAGCAAGGTGAGGAATGGGTGGCATCTGTGGCATGGGTGGCATCTGTGGCATGGGTGGCATCAGTGGCATCGGTGGCACCAGTGGCGTGCGATGAACATGTGCCTGGACTGGGAAGGTCTGCCTGTGCTTCTGGAGCTCCTGGTAGCCGTAGCCTTGGTACGTGAGGGCCTGTGGAAAGCCTTGGAAGGGCAGTGACATCACCTGGGATGGAGGAGCAGACCTGGACTGGGTGGGAGCAGGTTCAGCTGGGTCTGGAGGGTTGTGAAGAAGACCGGTGATCCTGTCCTTGATCACCTGGTACTGTGATTCGGACATGTCCATGAGGGTCTGGTTGACGTAGGTGAGGAAGGGCTTTCGGTTTGAGGATGGTATGTCGGTGTGTATCAGCTGAGAGAGGAGATCTACGCTGCTTCTGATGGTGTCCTTGATCTCCAGCAGGACAGTGTGGCTCTGCCCCTCCGGTCTGCCTCTCTGCCTGCTTTCTGTGGAGGTGGAGATGGGGGTGGATGTGGGTTGGTCTCTGGTGGAAGTGCCCTCTCCTTGCTCCCATTGCATCAGGGGGTCCTCCACATGCTCCGCCACGGGGAGTGCAGCTCCACAAATACCTGCCTGGACACAGGAGCTGACTCTTGGCCAGAAGAGGACTGGCTCTCTGCGGGCTGCCTGAGAGAGAGGGTTGTGAGAGGGGCTGCTCCTCAGTGGTGGATCTCACCCTCCAAGAAGCTGCACTTGGCCATCATGTAGGTCTCTCGGTCCATCAGCTTGACCGTGGCCTGGCCAGATTTTTTTTTTTTTTTTTAAAGTTTTTATTAATTTTCTACAAACAAACAAACATACAAAACATTAAAAACATCTACTCTCATATATACTTCCGGTGTATCGGTTGGTTCATCAGTTTTGTGCATTCATTTTATAGTGTCAATTACAATTATATTGCATAACCACTCATATTGTCAATCCATATTCTAATATTAAAAAAAAATAAAAATAAAAAAATCTTTTTCTGACTATACCTTTAATCATTCATGCTTTGCGAGATAACAATACTTCAAACAGTTTATTCTATAATTTATCATATAATCATAACAAATCAATCCTAAAAACTCTTCATATATATAATATTAATGCTCTATTATTGTATTTTATCATCTAACCATTGATAAAAAAAACTCCAAATTGCATAAAATTGTTTATCTTCTTGTTCTCTAATTTCAAATGTCAATCTACTCATCTCAGCACATTCCAATATTTTCTTAATAATTTCTTCCTGCAATGGTATTTTCTCATTCTTCCAGTTTTTAGCAAATACAATCCTAGCCGCCGTTAATACATTTACAATCAAATATTTCAAGTCTTTATTATATATATCAGGTAAAATTCCCAATAAAAAGATCTCTGGCTTCAAGTCTATGTGTTTCTTTGTCATTTTTTCCAACCACATGTGAATTTTAGTCCAATATTTTCTAGCATTCTCACAAGTCCACCACATATGATAGTATGAGCCAGGTATCTGATGACATTTCCAACATTTTTCAGATTTATTCTTGAACATTCTTGCTATTCTTGTCGGGGGAAGGTGCCACCTGTAAAACATCTTATACAAGTTTTCTTTATATGCTATTGACATTGTCATTTTATAATTTTGAGACCACAATTTTTGCCATTGCTCTAAATCAATTCCATATCCAAAATTCTTCCCCCATGCAATCATAGTTTCTTTAACTTGTTCTTCCTCTAGCTTAATTCCCAATAAATAACCATATAACTTTTTAATCACTTTCTCATCAGTACCCATCAATATCTTATCTAAATCAGTCTGTTTATCATAGAATCCTTCCGTTTTAAAATCTTCAAGATATCTTGAGTGTATTTGCGCATATGAAAACCAATTCATCCTTATACCTTGTTCCTCTAAATTTTGGATCGTTTTAAGTCCACCCTTTTCATCCAACAGTTCCCCATATCTAACTGTTTGTTCCTTTTTATAGATCATAGGATAGGAAAATGCTTCAATAGTCGATAACCAAATTGGAATTTTCAAATAACATTGTTTTTTTATCTTCTCCCAATTTAACCACAAAGACTCCCGTATATAATGTCTTCTGAAATACCCCTGTGTTTTAGTTCCCTTGTACCATAAAAAAGCATGCCAGCCCAACAGTAAATCATGTCCTTCTAATGTCAACAATCTATGTTTTCTTAATGTTATCCATTCTTTGACCCACGTCAAACTTGCAGCTTGATAATACAATTCCCAATTAGGCAGGCCAAAACCTCCTCTATTTCTAGCATCTTGCAAAAGTTTTAACTTTATTCTCGCTTTTTTACCTTGCCATATAAACTTCAACATAGTTTTATTTAAATCTTCAAAATAGTCTTTTCCAAGTCTAATTGGTATTGTTTGAAAGAGAAATAAAATTCTAGGTAAAATATTCATCTTAATTGTTGAAATTCTCCCTATTAATGACAATTGTAAATTTTCCCATTTCTTCAAATCTGTAATTATCTGTTGTTTAAGTTTAATATAATTATTCTCTTTTAATGTGCTACATCTTGCTGTCAAATATATCCCCAGATACTTAACCTTGTTTGTAATTTGAATTTTCAAAAGATCTGTCAGTTCTTCTCTTTGTCTCAACAACATATTTTTTGTCAAAATCTTTGTTTTATCTTTATTTATTTTCAAGCCAGCCATCTCACCATATGTCTCTACCTTTTCCAATAGCTTTGGAGCGGTTTCTAACGGGTCTTCCAGAATAAAAGCTAAATCATCAGCAAAAGCTTGTAGTTTAAATTCTTCCTTTTTAATTTTCATTCCTTTTATATTTTTGTCATCTCTAATATTTCTATTCAACACTTCCAAAGTTAATACGAATAACAAAGGAGATAGGGGACATCCTTGTCTTGTACCTCTTCTTATATTAATAAGATCTGTAAATTCTCCCTCCATCATTACCTTTGCTGTCTGTTTATTATATATGGCTTCTATTGCTTGAATAAATTTTCTGGCAAAGCCCATCTGTTCCAATAATAATAACATAAATCTCCAGTTCACGTTGTCAAATGCTTTTTGAGCATCTAGGAATATCAAAGCCATTTGTTTTTCAGGATGAGCCTCATAATATTCCAAGGTATCCAAAATTACTCTCATGTTGTCTCTAATTTGTCTCTTTGGTAGAAATCCATTTTGATCTGGATGGATAAAATTATTTAAATATTTTTTCAGTCTTTCTGCTAAGATTGAAGCAAAGATTTTATAATCTGCATTCAATAAGGAAATAGGTCTATAGTTCTTAATTTGCAACGGGTCAGCCTCTTCCTTTAAAATAAGTGTAATATAAGCCTCTGACCATGTTTTGGGTGTCATCTTTTTTAACATAACTTCATTCATAATTTCTAACAATGGAGTGTTCAATGATTCTTGAAATTTTTTATAGAATTCTGCCGGAAGCCCATCTGGACCTGGTGCTTTCCCATTATTTTGTCTTTTAAATGCTTCATTTAGTTCCATCATTGTTATATTGCTTTCTAACATTTCTTCAGTCTCTTTAGGTATCTTCGGTAAGTTAGCATTCTGTAAATACTGTTTAATTTTTTTCTCATCAATATTCTCTTGTTTATATAATTGTCCATAATAATCTCGAATAATTTCCTTTTTCTCCTTATTACCACAACAAACTTGACCTTGATCATTTATTAGTTTCAATATTTTTCTTGATTCCTTCTCCTTTCTCAGTTTATATGCTAACCATCTACCTGGTTTATTTGCATCTTCAAAATAATTCTGTTTAGAATTTCTAATTTTCTGTGCCAGTTCTTCTTTCTCTATTAATTCCATTTTATGCTTAATTACATCCAGTTTCAATTTAATATCTTTTTTCTGTGGTATTTTCTGTAATTCTTTTTCAAGTCTTATATATTCATCTTCCAAGGCCTTAGAGGTTTGTCTTTTCCTAATATTCTTTTTTCTTGTATAGTCTATTATCAAACCTCTTACATATGCCTTCATTGTATCCCAAACATTCTGTATTGAAGTATCTTCTTTTTTATTTTCTTTAAAAAAAAAGACCAATTCCTTCTCCATCCATTGTATAAAATCTTTCTCCTTTAAAATGGTATTGTTTAATGTCCATCTCGATCTTTTTTTTTTGTCCCTTCCATTTAATTGTCATTGGACTATGATCTGCCCAAGTACTTATTTCAATATTTGTTTCTTGAATAGTAGATATTAATTCTGTTGAGATCCAAATCATATCTAACCTGGACCATGATAAATGTCTATTAGAATAAAAAGTATATTGTTTAGTTTTAACATTTCTTTCCCTCCAAATATCTTTTAAGGTTAATTCATCTGTCATTTTAAAAAAAGATTTAGGGAGAATCTTTCTATTTTGTTTTGTTGTTGTTGTTATTTAGTCCAATTTATTGTCCACAATTCCATTAAAGTCTCCCATCATGATTATGTTAACATAGTCCAGTCTAATTATTTCCATATGTAGTTTTTTATAAAACTCTTCTTGTTTATCATTCGGAGCATAAATTGCAATCAAGAGTATTTTTTTATTATTATCCATTATTTCCACCATTAATACTCTTCCATCTTCATCCGTGTAGATCAGTTTTGCTGGAATATCTTCTTTAATATAGAGAACCACTCCTCTTTTCTTGCATTGAATCAAAGAAGTAAATATTTTCCCTAATTTTGGCTGTACTAACAAATGCTCATGTTGCTTTTTAATATGAACTTCTTGTAAGCAAATTATATCAAATTTTAATTTCTCTAATTTGTGAAAAGTTTTCCTTCTTTTAACAGCTGAGTTAAGTCCATTTATATTCATTGTAATCAGTTTTTTTTCTTCCATGATTATGCTTTATATTTAGGTCTAACAACTCTCGTAGCTCTCACTTCACGTTGTTCTTTACTGTCTACCTGTCCACCTACAACTCCTTTCTCTTTTTCAGTCTCCAGTTGTTCCTCCAGAAGCTCAATTAATGAGATCTCTTTCTCTGCCTCCTCTTTTTTTCTTCCAAAAAATTCTGCATAAAAAAATTCTGCTTTTTCAATCGAGTCAATTCTATGTCTCTGCTCTTGCCACGTAAAAATTAGTCCTTCTGGTATCAGCCATCTGTAGTTCACTTCATTTTCCAGTAGCATTTTGGTCAAAAATCGATATTTTCTTCTCATCTCTCTCACTCTTCTAGGTATTTGTTTTAAAACTACAATCTCTTTGCTTTTATATTTCAATACTTTTTCTCTTGCCACTTGTAGTATTTGTGTTCTGATGGATTTTTTAGTAAATCTAATATGTACTTCCTTTGGTAGTTTATTTCTCATCGCATATCTTGTATAAACTCGGTATATCTCATCTACTCCGTCCATCATTTTTTCCTCAGTAATTTCCAGAAGATCTGCCAATATTTCTATCATTATCACAGCCAAGTTTTCTCCTTTTTCCTCTTCTATATTTTGAAATCTAAGATAAAATTCTGATCTTTCCATCTCCCACCTCAACATCCCATTTTTTTCTTGTTCTATCACTGTTAATCTAGTGTCAATATTTCCAATCTTCTCCTCTCTTTGTTTTCCTTCTTCCTCAATTTTTTGGAATCTCTCCTCATATTTTCCCATCATTTGTTTAAAATTTTCATCAGATTTCTCTATTTTTTTGTCCATGGTATCTATTTTTATCTTAATATCTTGAATTCCTTGCATAATCATCTGTAAATTTACTTTTTCTTGTTCCTTATCTTGCTTCAACATTGTCTGAATTGAAAGTTGTCCTTCAAGTGGTGGGGAAGCAGAGGTAGAAGCAAAAACGCCGAATGATTTTGGCTTCCTGCTCATTTTAATATTTCCAAGTCTTCAAGCTCTCTTTGACTTTAAATCCAGCTGGTATAGTAACCAAATATAGTCCAAAAAATCAAAAAGAAAAAGAAAAAATCCAATATTAAAAAGCCCAAAGCCAAAAAAGAAAAAAGAAAAAAGGAAAAAGAAAGGTCTTCAGGTTCTTCTAGACCCTAATCCAATTAAAATAGATGGAAGAAGCAAAGAAGGAGAAGAAAAAAGAAAAAACTCTGAGGCTTTCCCTTTGAAATGAAAAGCAAAAATGCTAGAGTTAAAATTAACCAAAAAAGGCTGGCGAGTAGGTGTTTCAAAAGTATATATATATATATATATGCACTGTACACTGCACTTTATTTCTTTATCCAAGGCTCTTAGTATGACTGTCTTCTCCAGCAGCTTCAAAGCCAAACCTCAAATGTTGAGATATTGATAAGAGTCCAAGAGAGCACCTGTAATAATATTTTACTGTATTCTCCCTCTATCTTATCACATTAAAATGTCCTTGAAAAGAAGTGCTTTTCTCCCCAATTCAAATAAAATATTTTCAAGCCTCTAGTTGGCAGTGTTACAGCATCTCTAAATACTCTTTCCCCCCCCAGCCAGAAGAAAAAATGTTTATAAAGAACTCAAACAAAAGAAAAAGATAGTCAAAGGGAGCCTCTATCCTAAAAAGAAAGTTAAAAAGATAAAAAATAAAAATCAAGTGAAAAATAAAAATATATATAAGAGAAAATTCAATCCGGTTACCTACAAAGTCACCTTAAAGTCCTCAAAGAAAATAAGAAAAAAATAATCATCCAAGTCTCAATTTGACATCACTTAAACGCCGCTCAACCCAGGTTCAGTCAAAAGAAAAATAAAGCCACAGATTTCTTCTTTGTTCAGGGTGTCCTTTCAAGTCTTAATCAATTTATAATGCAAAAGAATTTCTCACCCAACCGATACACGCTCGTTTAAATCCCTTTCTTTCCGGAGTTGTCCCGACTTCAGCAGTTTTAGAGGCTGCCTTTCTGCTTCCAGCAAAAGGGCTTCTCCCGGATCAAACCAGAGATTTTGCGATATCTCTGGGATCCTGGGACTATGCCCTTCACAATCCCCGTCTCTACGGGACGGTTTAGGTCCGTTAGAACCGACCAGAGGCAAAAATATCAGCTGAGATCTCAGAGCCCCTAGATCGCAGCTGTAACACCGAGACGTAGCTCCGCCTTCTCCCTCCTGGCCAGATTTCTTGAGGTCGAGCTTCCTGTTCCAGGTGTGCATGTGCTTCCACCAGCTGAGGAGCACCTTCGAAGTGCAGTCCAGGCTCTCCACCTTCTCTCTTCAAGCAGCCTGCTTCCTTTTGGTGTCTTGATAGAGCCTGTGTCCCTTCCGCCATAGATACTTGTTCTCCCTCAGCCATTCCAGCACCTCATCCTCATGTTCCTCTTCGATGGAGTATTGCCTCCTCTCCTGTTCTCGCGTATGCCTCTTTCTCCCTCTGGCAGGGCCATCTGGGCCCTCATCAGAAGGGCTTCGAGGTTGTAGGGGCTGCTCCACCACACCACCACCACCAGCAGCAGCAACAGCAACAGTAGCAGCAAAAGCAGGACCAGCAGGACCAGCAGGACCAGCAGCACCAGCAGCACCAGCAGCACCAGCAGCACCAGCAGCACCAGCACCACCAGGAGCAGCAGGAGCAGCAGCAGCAGTGTAAGCACCAGCAGAAGACCAGCACTAGGAGCAGCGCCAACAGAAGCTCCAGCACCAGAAGAGTCAGCCCGAGCAGCAGAAGCCCCAGCAGAAGCAGAGTCAGGGCCAGGGGATGGGATGGTGGCCCTGTCCTTCTTGCCAGGGCTGGCAGCAGATGGCACAGGCTTCCTCTTCTTCCCCATGGTTGTTGGCTGGCTGGAGCTGTATCTGGCAGCAGGTCTTTTCTCTGAATGGTGACCTGCTTGCGAGCTGCTTCCCTTTATTTCCACAGGGCTGATGCAATGCATCCTCCCCGCATGTGCTGTGAACGCTTTGCATCCACTAGGCATCTGCTAGGCGTCTGCTCTGCATCCGTTCCTTCCATTGCGCGTCCACTTCGCTGTGCTCCCCCAGAAGCCCTGAGGATGTGCCATCCGCTTCCATCCGCTTCCATCCGCTAGGCTTCTGTGGAGCATCCGCTTAACATCCTGGCTACGTCCTCCCCCCGTCCGTTCCTTTCCGTTGTTGTCCGCTCTGCTTATGCAAATTCGGGGAACTTTTGAGAGTGGATAACAACGGATGGAACATTTTCTCGTCTGCTGTGTCCTTTTTACATCCTTTTTGCATCCGTCGGCCTATGTGACAGGCCCTTAACAATTTGAATCACCATTTTACCAACTTTGGAAGGATGGAAGGCTGAGTCAACCTTGAGCTAATCAGGATCAAACTTCTGGCAGTTGACAGAATTAGCCTGCAATACTGCATTCTGACCACTGTGCCACTACAGCTAGCTAACTGGATAGATAATAGAGAGATGACAGAGATGAACAAATTATAGATGTATAATCTTTGTCATATCTTATGATAAAGCTGGTATAAGGGGCTAGGAGTTTCCTTTATGAGGAAGATTATTAGATTGCAATGTTTAATCTAGGAGCAATCCAAAACTATATAGTGTTAAACTACATTATAAATGATTTTGAATATATTATTCAGACCTTGTGCCAAAATTGCTCCTCTTTTATATCCATTAAAGTATATCCTTTTTTTTCAGGCTTTTATTGAAACTGAATCAAAGAAGGGAGACAATGAACTTTTTGTCAAAGAAAAAGTCAAATTACCTTCCAAAGTATTTTAAAATATGAATTTCTCATACATATTTCTTCCTATAGTGTTAACTTTAGAAATGCTGAAAAGGCTACAAATGGAGGATTACATTTATTTAAAAAAGACGTTCAGATTTATAGCATATGAAAAATTATAAAGATTAAATAACTATTTATATGAAGAGATAAAGTAAGTGACAATATGAGATTTCCACCATAAATATACAAAAATAGTAATAAAAACTTACATAAATTATTGCATTAAAACAGCTTCCTAAAATGATACATAAATATTTTACATATCATTTATAATTTCAGTATCTTAATTCTACCATAGTTGTATTTATATATTTCCTCTGAAAAGCGCTGCCACATTTTATATATTTCATAGAGTTACATTTTCTAATTTAAACTGAGTCAAATTTCATTATCATAGTATTAACTTTTTATTTATAATAATTGTAGCCCCTGATGTGCCAACTGTACTTGATTACTCTACCATATTCAGCATCTCAACAAAATTTATAAGAAAGTAAGAAAAATGCTCAGGCATCTAATTTCTGAAACTCCTAAATATTTGATTCTGGCTTCAAGGTATGTGAAAATGTACACACAGAGAGACACATAAAACACAATTGTGCTCAACTGTAAGATCAGAGTTTGCTTTAACCATTTTTATTAAATAAATCACAACAGGGCCACAGTTAATGCTAAATCTTAAGTGATAGCTTACAAGCCAAAAGGATGTGTTTACATTTCATATTAAAGCAAAGCTGAATGCAACATATGGCTTCCTATGTTATTTAAACAGAGTCAGTGGTATCTGCAGCAAACTGAGATGATGACATCAGTATGATGATATAACCATGAAAATGCTGCAATTACCTTTGTGGCATTTGCATAATTAGGTCACAATGCAATGTGTCATAATTTGTGAAGGATGGAAGGAGGGAGGGAGGGAGGTTGTTTTTGTTAACAAAAATTGTTTAGTAGAATGAAGAATGAAACCAGAAGCATGCTTAATGCCTTTACCATATTGACAGTGTAGCTAAAATTATAAACAAGCTGGAGGCTTAGTCCTTTGCTATCAGTTTCTCAGTATGATAATATCAAATTTCTGTTTCTGTAATCTTATGTCTCTGACAATATAACAGACTTCAAAATTTGTATAACACTATGTTCGATATTTCCCTCTATCTCTGGCTTTTATCTTTTGTTTTCTAATTTTGTTGAGACAATAGGACAAGATATAATAGTACTTTCCTGCTCTGTATTTTTTAACTCTTTTCAGATTTCACAATGGATTGATTCCTATAATTTTCCAAAGTTCAGAATTACCATTAAAACAAGTAATATAATCAAATGTTTATATGTCTGTCCGGTTCCTTGAATTAAGTTAGACTTTCCAGAATACCTGAATTAATCACAGACCATATAGTTTGATACTTATAGCTTGTAGGGAACAAAAGTGAGACCAGATTTAATTCATACCATATATGTTCTACCTCTACAACTTTCCTCTGGACATAGAAAATATAAATATTTATTTTGCAAAATAAAATATATTTTATAATCTCTAAAGTCCAATCACTAAATACAAGATTGCAAGAACCAGAAGATTATATATAAGATTAATAAGATCTCAAGAATTTTATGGGTTTTTTGTTTGTATAAATTTGTATAAATAAATTTGGAAACCAAGGCATATACGAAATTCCCTGTACATCATGCCTGGCCACATACATTGGACAGACCAAT